>SRSI01000078.1:0-1211588 GCA_005656395.1 Strongyloides papillosus | reverse complement strand
GTAATTTTATTATAAAATTAAGTTTTTGCGATTATTTGATGCAATTTTAAAGTAAAAATTTTAGACAGTAATAAATAAATGTTGATTAGTAATTCGATTTTAAATTAAGAAACAGTTTTATACTTAATCTATAATGTCTTAAGTATCAAGCATTAAGACAAGTCAAACAAATTTAGACATTTTCAAAGAGTTTTAGCATTGCAAAAGGCTGTATTTTATAATAAAGGTGATGCATCCTTACGATCTAAAAAAAACATAACATATAATTAAAGAAGTTAAATTAATTTTTTAAATCAAACATATAGATAGAAACGCAGTATTAATCTTTAAGCAAAAATAAAGACGATGAAAGAAAACATCATTTTTTATTAAAGGTAAAACTATTAATTTGCATCATAAAAGATTGCATTTTTTATGCACATATAAGAACTATACATAAATCTAAAAAAAATATCAGTTACTTTACTTATTTATCAAAATCAAGCAAATTACTCAATTTACCTCAATTCAAGATGATTTTTAATCTTAATTTTTCAAAAATTATTTTTACATCACTATTCATGGCTTCAATTTATTTTACTTCATATGGAAATAAACATAAGAATGAAGTACTTTTTGACTGTAATAGTGACCCCGAACATGACATGTTCAATTTAAGAATTCTTTCAAATTGTGACATCAAATCAACGCATTCATGTCATTTGGAATTCAAAAAGATATATCGCTACCACAGAAACAATTAAACATGTACTGAATCACTGTCAGTGTTATTCGTCTCAAACGAATATGTTATTCTACCAGTTTCGGATTCAGAAAATGAAAAGAGTTCCTCCTATTAAGTTATGAAGATTTATACAAAGAAGAACATCCAAACAGTATCCCAACTGATAGAAACTATCATAAATTCAATTATGATATTTTTATTGATGTCAATCGAAATCATTAGTGGGAAAAAAAGAGTGCAAATAAGAAAAATGTACAGAAAAAACAATTGACCCAGTAACTTTAAGATCACTTGGAGATTACAATGAAAAAAATTTAGAGTCTGATGCATTGATACTAGGATTTCAATCGTTACTCTATGCATAAGCTACTTCAAACAAATTCAACATTTTCCAAAAAGAAATTATTTTAGAAGAAGAATCTGGAAATATATTTGGTGCATTAAAGAAAAAATTATTTGGAGAAAAGAATGAGAAAACAGTTCATTATGCTGATGTGAAGCACTATTTCAATCAAATAACAAAGCACGATTTGACAAATGAAATAATAAACAACACAAAGGTTTACACGGAGATAGTAAGAACACTCGAAACAAAGGTGAACGATCTGGCTGTCTTATACTTTGAAGACGCATGCAAAGCAAGAAACGAAAAAATAAAACATTTCTCAGTCGGCGGTATCAAAAAAACAGATGAAAAGTTTAGAATGTACCTAGGAAGAAAGGATGTAACAGCAATAGAGGTTAAGCAAAATGAAGAATACATTGTTAGTAGATGTGAGGAAGTTCAACCGGAAAAAATCTTTCACGACAACAAGATTGATGGAATATGCTACAAACTTCTTCCTGTATGAAAGAAAGGAAATATTCTTATGTTTGCTGACACACAAAACTATCTCCACCATTATTCTATTGGAAAATCGTGTCACTGCATATTTCATTTTGGGGAATCGGACTATGTATTCAAGGAAGGAGAAATGTCATCGTATGAATCGACTGTGGATTTTATTATTGGAGGATTAAGTGGTTACTTCAAATGGATGGTTGTTGGATGATGGAGCAGTTTTCCTCTCAAATACAAGATTTATTTCCAATTTGCATTTGTAATTGTAATGTTCACATTATTAGGTCTGTTGTTATACTTTCTTATTAGTTGGGGAGTATTTGTTGTCACTGAATCAACTTATAACGCAATTTGCGAAACGGTTAAAACGATATCTAAATTACTAAACACAATATTAGATGGCATAACTGGAATTTTGAGTAGTTTTGATAATTGTTTAGCAGAAAATCGAAAAAGAAGACAGCAAAAAAGGGATAAGACAAGAAAAGAAAAAAGTGAGCTAAGAAATAAAGAAATCAAAGAGCATATAAAAAAGATTCAAGAAAATCCAAATAATGACACATTTATTGATATCCCATACATTTAAATTTATTTTTCTAATAAAAATTTATAGTAAAAAATTAGTAATAAATTGTTTTTTCGGTTATTATTTTTATTGCGAAATACACAAATGTTTTTAAAATAAACAAACATTTCAAACTGTATAAACTACTTTCTACATATCCTGGCCAAAGTAATAAAAAAATGTAACAATTCATCGAGCCTTGAATATATCTCTATATACATGACCTATTAATAACCTTACTTGAGTACATAATGAAGGAGATATGACGCATCTGAAAGATTACGTGATAAATAAATTTTTTGGCAAACAGTAATTTTGCCTGACCGGTCACTTAGGAGGCATTTTTTAATGTACGCTTCACATAACCGGCCAAGCATAATTGGCAGATGTCAAATTTTTTATATTCAAAGATAGATTTGAAATGAATCATGATAAAAATGTTTTATAGAAGTCTTAAACAACACGCGAAATTTTTTTTGAAATGAATAAACTAAAGATAATCTTGAGAATCCCGACGTTGGTAACGCATAACCCTCTCACCCCTCTGACCTTTGAAAAATTTCAAAGGTATAAACAACTACTCTCATTGTCATTCGTAATTAATTAAACATATCACTAATGATATTTACTGATAATTGCAAAATGCTAATTAAACTAAAAATTTTATTTTGATAATCAACAAACAAAAAAAGAATTAGAACAAATCAACGCATTAAAATAAAATTTTTAAAACCTTTCTTTTTCCAATCATACACAAAAAATTAAGATTAAAAAATCACAAAAATTATACATCAAATGATATATGATAAAAATGTAAAGCTTAAAAGCAAAATGCTTGAATACACTAAGAGAAGTGCCATGTAAAAAAAGATCAAACGAAAATAACATTCAAAATTAGCTTTATACATCTGTCAGGTAAAAGTAAGTTTTTTTTAATTAAGCAACTATATCTATATTTTATAAGTTCAAAAAAGAATAAAATAAAAGGAGTAGAAATATATTTTTTGTTTTCGTAAAAAATCCCAGCCCTGCGGGCAAGCGATGATGACCAAAGTGAATTAGCTGCTTGTGTATTTTACGCATAGCTTAAGTAAAAAGTAATTTGATTATTGTTAAAATTTAAATATTCTTATATTTAATTTTACATATTATATTAGTATATATAATGAATAGATTGCTTAATAAAACAGTTTTCACTCTTATATCTCTTATCCCTTTTCTCTGACATTTTTAATGAAAGATAACCTAGGAACACTCTTTAAGAAGAAGTGTTCCGAACTCAATAATTATGATAAAAAGCATATTGAAAAAATAAACAACCGAATCAAAAGCATACATTTTTGTTGTTTCGATATACTTTATTACTATATCCAAATTTAGCGTACGGAGAAGTATGGAAATAAATTCTGGTTTTTATTTACCACTCTACTTGATATAAAAGTAAAGTCGTTTTTAATAAAATTTTAATTTTAAAAAATGTTTCATCTGACTTTTACGTAAATTACATTTGTTCGAAGTAACAAGCTAATAACCTGTTGAAGGCAGGTTTACAGCTAGTTTTATAAGATAAATGTATTGCAATAACTTTTAAAATAAAAATTCAAATTAAGTTATAATCAACTATGACCACGCGGAAAGAGAAAAGAATAATAAGTAGGTATAAATTAACGATGTTAGAAATTTTTACTTTAGAATTCATGAAGCAGCTTGTGAGATAAGTAACGACAATCCAGATGAAGACTTAATAGAGCTACGTAAAAAAATCGAAGCGGCCTACTTAAAAGAAAAAAAAAAGCCAATAAAAAAGGAGAGAAAAAAAAGAAACACATGAAAAAAATTCAAAGGGAAAAAGTATTGGAAGAAAAATAACAAAAAAATATATTCAACATGCATATTACAGGAGAAAAAGTAACAGTAATTCATAAATACTAAAATTTTTAAAATAATAATATCTTTATAGTACACTTATCAATTTGATACAATAATTTTTCTTATGTTTTCTAGTTATATCACTAAAAAATTTCATTTGTTTAGTAATATGGTGAATTTAATTATTCATTTAATTATTAACAAATCATAAAACACAAAAGTTTAAGAAAGAATCATATTTTCATAAATTTTTAAACATTATATGATTTAAACATTTCTTATATTTTTTTCAATTACACATTCAATCATTATATGTAATATGATTAGTATAAATATTTCAAGAATGAATGAAAAAATATTGTAAAATTAAAATATATGAATTTTTTAATATTCTTAATTTTTATGCATTTATTTCTCTACCAGAATGCAACATTTCACTTAATTTAAAACCGATTTTATCAAAATATAATCTTCAAACATATTCTAAAATATCCTCAGTCATGTTGATCTTAGTTTAAATTCATATGATAATTTTTATAAGTCTTCCTGTGGTACACGGATTAAAAATAAGAAAATAGAAAGTGTAAGTAAAATAAATTTCACATATTCGAACAGAATGACAAATATCCAAACGTTTGCGAGGGGTAATATCTGATTCGAATTTATTATAGAAATGGTAATTTTTACAACAAAATATTTTTTTTAAATTCTATAATATAAGAAAATTAATAGAAGTTGAAAACTAATTCTTCTAATATCTTTGTTTAATCTTTGATTCATTTTTATTATAATGTTTTCACTCAAAAAAAAGTCATCACTCTTTGGTTCATAACTTAAATTTTGATTAATATTCTTAATGTTAAGTTCTCTTCTTGTTTTTAACTTGTACCTTTCAAATGAATCATAAACAAAAAAATTCGATTTACTCTTACAAAAACTATTTGAAAGAAAAAATTACACAAAAAATGACTAAAAAAGTGGTTTTTTAAAAGTAACATGACCAAATTTGGGCCATAAAATTTTGAAACTGATACAACCCCTTTAGTTAAAAAAAATCACACTTTTTGACTATTTACTCATTCAAATCGGTTAAATTTGAAAAGAATTATGAGATTATGAGAGAGACAATTTTTTTTTCTTATTGATTTTAATTATAGATATAAATTAGAATACTACATTTTCTTAAAAATATTTATTACTTTGACAGATAGATATGCAGTAGTCACTTCGAGAATTTTTAATATTAAAAAATATTTAGAAAAATATATTGAAACACTCAGCTACATCAAAAAATCTATTTTGTACTTCAAGTTAAGAAAGCATGGAAATATTAAAAATAATCCCTTTTAAGCAGCTATTTTTACTAAGTTTTAGCAAAAACTATCTACAGATAAACAACTATTTGATTGATTATCGTGTGAATAGACTTTGGAACTTGAAAAAAATATGGATAAAGATCTTTAGTTCAATGTAAATACTAATTGGTTTAAAAAGTTTATATTAAGACATAAAAAACGTAAATTAGATATTTGAAGAAAGAGTTTCTGTAAGATGTCTCATCTGCAGAAAGTTTTAAAAACAATCTTAAAAAGTTTCTAACGTTAAAGAATATAGTATGGAACTTATTTTTAATGCTGGTAAAACAAAAATTTACTAAAAAGCACTTCCAAGCAATCATTAGTATTAAGAAGTGAAAAATCTACTCTTAGATATAAAGCAAATGAAAAACGAATTATAATAATGTATCTTTTAACATTGCCGAAATTCACAAGATACTTTTTTATCTGTAAAAAAGTTGAAATTTTTTAGAAGTTTCGAAAATATCAAGATATTATATAACTATTCAAAAAAAAAATGCATAAATAAACACCTAATTATTTTTAAATTAATAATATAACATATTTATTCAAGAATTAGGGATATTTTAGAAAGAACTTGAAAAAAAAGTTCTACTTTTAATTGATAACGCTTCGTTTAATTCTTCTGCTGAATTACTTGATCGAAAAAATGATTATTTTAAAGTAATATTTTTGCCTCTCATCGTAATTTCAATTTTGTAACCTATGGATCAAAGTGTTATTGAATCTCTAAAACGTTTTTATTGAAAATAACTACTGTAGTGTTTAGTTTAACTTGATAAAAATAGAAAAGATGCTATGTTTACACTTTTAAATCAACTTATATTTTAAGATTGTTTGCCCAAAATTGATTTAGGCATTTTGGTGATGTAATCGCATATCATAAGCGTAATAAAATATTCGTTTTCACTTTTATAACAAAAATTGCATTATGTATCAATGAAAACAATATTTTTTACATTGACTGTCATAATTTATCTGTTAGCTAATATAAATAATTTTTTAAATATAAAGATATAATGAAATAAATACTGAAATCTTACAACAATGCATATGTAGAAATTAATATTTAACTACTGCAAAACAAAAAAAATCAAAATGTTAAGATACAAAATTTATTTTGACTACTCTATGAATTTAAGAACTTTAGAAAAGTGTAAAAAAAGTGAAGAAATTCATTAAAACGGCATAAAATATATATTTAACAATATTAATTATTTTATTTTTTCATACAGTATTTAAAAACAATAGGAAAAATAGTAAATTCATTTAAAAAAAATTTTTCAAGATTGATAATTAAGTTTCATTTTGGTTTTATATTTAAAGCAATTATTAAAGTGTTAAAATTAAAAAGTTAATAAAAGACCAACATTTTCCATAGCCGTAATTTTTTATATCAGCATAAACTCTGAAAACAATGGCTTTTCTATTTAAAATAAGAAACTTTTTAAATTTTGATATACTGTTGTATGATTTAGTTCGTTAAACGAATGACAAAAATTTTATCGTTGTTTTCATTATTTTTGCATTCTGGAATAAAAATCAATAAGTAAAGCAAAAAAAAACCTACGTGTTTTTATCCTATTTGCTGTTATAATATACTTTGAATGTCTCTTTTCATACTGTTAAAAGATTTATTTTTTAGATAACTGTTATATTTACTCCTTGTAAATTCTGGCGTAAATTATGATTTATTGAATATGTAAACATTTTTTGCTTTTTAATAAGAGATATCAATGAAGTGAGAAAGTTTTATATATAGTGGTAGGCTTTTCAACAAAACATTCGATTTAAATGATTTCATGAAATAACTTTAGCTTTCTTTTAATAAATTATCAATTATCCAAAAGTTATTCAATTAGGTTATATTTCACTGTTACATTTAATTGATTAGTAGTATTGAGAACATTTAATTATAGAAATTTATTAAATTCAAAGGAAGATTTGCTAAAAACGAATTTGATTTTTATGAGATAAAATGAAAAAAGAAGTAAAAAAGTTGACAGTTAAATTTAGTAAAACAATTAAAGTATTTTTTATCGGGTAAAAAAAAAAGCTAAAATAATATAATAATTAAAAGGATTAATATAAAGTAAATTGTTCAGCTATTGACGGGATATTTATGAAGATACTTCCTTTTTAATAATAAGTTTTATATAATATTGTCATCACTAATTCATTTACATTGCTCGTTTCATTATTAAATTGTTAATTTTGTTTAGCCATTTTTTTAAAATTAGATTGAGTTCACAATAGTATAAATGGGAAGGTATGAACTCATTTATTGAGTGTATACGCAATAATATAGTGCGTACATAATGTAATACGTTTACGTGCACATTTTATATAGTTTTTTAAATATATTTTAATTAACTAATATAAAAACAACAATTTTAACATAAGTAAGGCAAGAAAAAATATCTTTTTGATTAAAATGCTCATAAATTTTTTGTATGCTTTTCATCTAAATGCAGTATTTTTAAATCTCGATAATGAATACTTTCTTGTTTTTATTTTTATTTATATTTTCTAATTCTTGTATTTTTATTCCTTCGTATACTTTAAATAGAGAAAAAATGTGATTGTTGGTTTATACTGGTGAAGGGTTCTGCACACTTAATTTAGTAAGTATTTTATTGATAGAAAAATTAGAACTATAAAATTATACAAAATAATAATGATTGCAAATTAACTTACCACATAGAGAAGTAATGAAAAGTTAAAGCGATTCTTAACGACTGTTTCATCAAATACTCTTACTATTTATATTCATGTTCATGACCATTTGCACATCACACAATGTGTAGTTCTTAAGGCATATTTTTAGAAGCAACATTATACAGTAAAAGAAGATTATAATTCTAGTAAAAACAAAAACATTTTAAATATACTTTTAGAATATTGACAAAAAAGTTTTACTTTAGATTTTTATCTCTTATACCAATGTCTTTAAGATTTTAAACAACTGTTATATACAGTTGCCACGCATTTGTTATAAATATGATAAATGACTTTATTTATTACAGAATGATATTTACTTGAGATAGGCAAAAATAAATAGAATTAGATTACATTTATTGTAATGTTCTTCCTATTCGTACTTTTTTATTGTTGTTTCCTCTTTTTTTCCATAAATGATTCTACACTCTTTTTAAAAATTATCAAACATTCTTTACTGTCTGTAAAAGTTTTTTACTCAGTGAAATTAAATTTACAGAAATTAAGCAGTATTGGGAATTGCTTATAAGAGAAATAGTATCTGTACTATCAACTATTTGAAATCTATAGTGAGTTGTCGAATTATATTTATTATATTTTCTACTTTCATTATCCTTTTTATTTTATCCATCTTAGTTTTTATTTTTTTTGCAGATTCTCTAGAAACATTAAATCTTTTTCTATTTTTTTATTTGTAATTTTTTTACTAGTAAAGGATTTCTTAATTTTGTTGACATTCGTTAGATGAAGTTTTGGTAATTTTTTAATTAAAAACAATTACCGCAACACATTTTTTAAAAAACATATCACATGGAAAATATTTAAAGAAGTATGCTAGTAAATTAACTCCAAACCTATTAAAAATAATTGGAACTTTTAAGCCTGCTTAGATGATATGGAAAAATGCAAAGACATAATGAAACCTATTTCACTGAAGAATTTTGTAACAAGATATGGAAAAACATTTTAACTCTAATTTCGAAGCTTTTCCTACAAAAGAGAAATAGGCACTTGTTTGGTCTGATGTATCGACAAAAAAACAAGAATTAATTATAATCGTTTACTATTAACGGTACATTATGATAATCTATTTTGATTCAGTGACAAGTTGGCGTGCAAAAAAAAGAACACTTGCCTTGCCATTAATCGATAGTGATGCTGTTTTTGTATTGACGTGCTTCTATCTCACTCTTTTTTAGCTTATGTGGAGTAACTGTATTTAGACATTCTTTTCAATTTTTTTTTATAATTTACTTGCCAAATCTGTCTGACGATCTATTAATTTCTTTGTAAGAAGTGGTGACGAATATCATTTGTCACAATAAAGTCCTCTTTTATAATTCGGAAAGCCATTTCTTGGTTTCATAACAATTGTTTTAGAAATAGATCGTCATTTATTGTTTACTTTACGTAAATAATCCTCAGTCTTTGAAGTCTGGCTGCTTTGCGACAGAGTTTGAAAATCTTGATGGCGAATTTGATCGTCTTAATTGAAATATATTGTCTGAAGTATATTTAACTCTTAAATGTAATCATTAATTCATTTATCATAATACATTGTTCAGTGATATAAACTGAAAAGCTGTGAAATTTAGAAGAATCTGATATCAACATAATTGTGAACAGTCTGTCATTTCCATCATTGTTGTTACTGAAATATAAAATACTATGAATTGGCTAAAATCTATTTCTGTTCATCGTAGATCAACAAACAGAAGACTACTATAGATTTTATCTGACGACCAATAGTTATGAAAAGTTGGAAGCTTGGCAAAACCCATGTGAAAAGCGAACCAAAAAACTTTAAGAATTCACCTAATTTTATAGTTTTGAAAATTATCACCCTGCAAAATTTTCTTTCATAAATATAAATATTTGAAATTAAAAAAAAAGAAGTTATTTTCTCTTTTGAACTTTCCTTTTATTTTCAGTTATTTTTTAACTATGTTTAACCATAAAAAATATGTTTTCTCCAACTACGTATGTTTTGAAAAGACTAAATAAATGGACATTTTTATCTGTAACACCATAGAAATTATAATCGTAATTTTGTTTAAGACTCGTAATATTTATCTGATCCATAACTCTAATTGCATTTATATACCTATTAATATTCTGATGAGATTTAAAATAATAACTTTTTTGATTGCAGAATGTTTAATTTCAGCTTGATTAGTTGTTCCTATAAGCCATTTACAAAAACTAAAACCACATATACGATATGAAGAAATACTTGTAAACCATTGAATATTCAAATAATTGCTAAGATTTTCTACATATTTAAAGTGTCTCCTTGAGAAATTTATTTGAATATAATTGTGCCGAAAATAAGTAGCATCTTTAATTTAAAAAAAAGAAAGTAACATTATATGTCGTAACATTTCACTTAATTTTTTAGTATCTTCATCACTTGCTTTACGATTTTTTGTATTATGGAGACACTGTCTACAGAAATACAACTTTTTCTTAAATATTCATAAATATTTTTCTTACATGAAAAGAGCAGCAAGCGATATTACTTTTTGGAAAACAGTTATAAATACCTTACAACTGCAAATATTTTGTCAATATAAACTGTTTTATTTACAATTTTAAGGTTTTTTTCAACTCCTAATTCTTTTATTGTTTAAAAAATTTAAGATAAGTCGGTAGTTTTTTTTTCAGAAATCTTTATATAACGTAATGACTTTCTTGTTTCTTTCATTTTTACCGATTCCATGTACCATATAATTTTGATAATATAGAACAAAAACTCATGAAAATGTATAATCTAAAAATATTGTAAAACAATTGCAAAACTCTTAGGTACTGTATTTAAAACAAGCAAAAAAAATAGTTTTTTATCTCGTAAATCTTTCAAATTTAAAGTTAAATAACATTATTTTGAAACCAGGGTAAGTGTAGTTTCATCCAGACAATTTTTAAGTAATATGTATTACAGCGAATTTCTACAAGTTAGTTTTAAAAAGGTTATTTTAAAAATAAAACTACCATTTAATATTTTTTTCTAGAACAATTAAAATTCCACTATGCACAACATTTTATAAAACATTATTCAAAAGCTTATTGTATATCTTATAATTCACTTAAAGAAGCAATTTTATATTGACAAAAATCAATCAAGTCCGAATTTTTAAAATTTGCTGGATTAATTAGAAAAAAAATTAAAGAATTTTTGACATATTAGACACAAGGTCGTTTATGTTATATTCTGAATATTCCTTTAATATGATGTCAGTTTATTCTTTAGAAATTACCACAACGAATTTATGCGAAGGATTTAACAGTATTTGAAAAAGTGCTTAGTAATGATAATGAAAACAAAGTTGCAGATGTTATTGATGGATTAAAGGCAAGAGCTACGAATGCCATTAAAATATGTTAAAGAATGTCTGTATGATAGCAATGCTGAAAAATATACCAAAATCAAGGTTATATATGAATTATACAGTTACATTAAATTCACTAGAAAAATTTAAATAAATATTCTAAGAAAATTATTAAAAATTATAATGACTACGTAGTGACAGTTACATGCGACGCAGGTATTTGATTATTGATGTGTTTAGCTTAAAATCTTATATTCACATATATATAAGACAAAATAATCTTTTGTTTAAATCACGTTTTTTGAGTCAGTCGAACATTTTTTAAAAATTTGATACAACACAAATTTGTAACCCCCCATTTTTATTTTATTAATAAAAAGAGCAACCAAAATAATGTATGTTGGCTGATTTATTCAGCCTGAAACTTTGAAATACAAGAGCTTCAGTAATACAGGGTCGGAAAAATTAATTTTTACAAGTTTCCGGTAAATAGATTTTTTTTTAAATAAATATTGTTTCTAGGGGTAATTTTTCATGAAAAAACGAATGAACAAAGTGAAAACATGCGTTTTTTTTTCATTTTTGTACTCATACTCAAAAACATATTGTGTTACACTTTTTATTTTTTATTATTTGTTGGATCTAGATGTAAAATTACATGAAAAATCGAATAAGCATAGTGAGAACATGCGCTTCTTTGATTTTCGTACTCAAAAAATGAAAAAACTATAAAAAAATTTCAAAAGACAATAAAGACGGAAATTTACGTATCCGAAAGTATTCTAATTCGTTTTCTTATAAAGAATTACTCCTAGAAGCAATATTTATTTTTGAAAAAACTTATTTACCGGGAACTTATAAAAATCAATTGTTCCGACTTTGAGTCACTGTAGCTTCTGTATCTCAAAGTTTCAGGCCGAATGAATTTGCCAACATACATTATTTTAGTTGCTCTTTCTATTAATGAAATAAAAATGGGGGGTAAAATTTTCCAGTTGTACCTCTAATGTCTGATTGACTCACAAAACGTGTTTTAAGTCATTATTTTATATATATTTAAGTAATTGTTTTTTATATTGTCACATTAACTATTTACATCTTTTATTGTACATATATATATATATATATATATTAGAGACTACGTCAATAAATTTTTTACTACGTAAATACTATTAATTTATAGTTCTAACATTATTTTTCGTAGTTTTATTTCAGTAAAGTGTTTTTTCTTGAAAAAAATATCAAAATTCATTTTTACATAACCTTTCATAGTCATTTGTCTACTAAAAAAAAGGACTACGTTTATAGAAGAGATTAAACTACCCAGAGCCATATTTTCATACATAAGTTAAAGTCTGATGAAAAATTTTCTTTTTTGTTAGTCAAATCTTATAGTAAAATAAAAAAGCGTTTTTATGTTTTAATAGAAATAAATAAATTTAAAATTCTATTTTTTTTATAAAAAATGATAATTACAGTATTGTAAATTAAAAACCGTTGAACATCTATCAATGAATTATGTTGCTCATGTTAATCTAAATTTTGATACTAATAGATTTAAGGACTAATAGTTGTAAGAAAGCTTTTATATATAATTTTCTGGATTCCAAATATCATACCTTTTTTTCACATATTTACGTGACGAAGATTTTTGCATTAATGAAATAATAACAATTTAATAGAAAGCAAAACTATTTTTTGGTTACTTCATTTTGATGTATCATTGCTTTATTATATGACTTGTTAATTTACTTTTACATTATTGCATAACGTTTTACATATTATTACTTTTATATATTTCACCCTTTTTATAAGGTATTTATAGTATGTATATATTTTAGTGAATACTCCAATAAATTTCTACTTGATATATAATATGCATGAATTGAAATTCTATAAACTTCCATAGCAAGATAAATCTCATGACACTAATATCGCGATGGAAAATTATATTTTATGTCAGAAATATCGGTTGACAATGATGACAAACTAAGATTAAAATTTTTAGAAAAACCTATTTCAGAGTTAAAGTACAATTAAAAGCCTGATTATTTAAATTCAGTAAATTCCTTTTAATCCTCGATTAATGAAATTTTACTACTATGTCGAATGATATGTAGACGAAAATAATAAGATCCACTTCAAAAATAAAATTCATCAATACTCAAGACGATCTACATTATTTAACACGGTTGCTTTTTGATCGAAATTACTTTAAGTTTGCTTTGAGTGTTAAAAATACAGCATTTGAAATGATAGTTTGGTACACTAAAGAAAATTTCCGAGAAAAATGTTTTGAAAAGAAAATATTTTGAGATATAATATATCTCATAAAGTAGCATTATCTAAAAGATTTTTTTAGAATACTTACAAAGATAGATAGCAATCGTTATGCTACACACTCATTGTTTTTATGAAAATGGTTTACTTTTTTGTGATAAATTTTTAGAAAATTAACAAATGCTAGTTTTTTATTTTATATGTGAAAGTCATTATTGTACAAGTGAATCTAAGTAATTTTATCGTACAAGACATATCTTAATAATTGAGTAAATTTAAATATTATATTAACTATTATGAAATTTTATAGGAAAAAAAATTGGATACCAATTAATATCATAAATTTTTATATATTTAGAGAATAGCTAAAAAATTGAAGATATTAGAATAAAAATTTGTATGTTATTTAGTAAAGTATTTTAATTTTATAGAATCTTCGAATCATTATGGAGTCGAGTGTATAAAAATAAAGCAATAAATTTAAAATTAAATTTCCATATTTTCTTTTTGATTTTCGTTATTGATTTCAATTTATATTTTAAAGGTACTAAAACATATAAATTCTTTTTGATCTTACAAAGTGCTGTTTGCAAATTATAAGCTCCTTCGATACTCACAATGTCTTCGTAAATCATATTTTTTGAATAAAAAAGTGGAATTATTTTTATTTTAGTTAAAAATCAACTCTTAATATTTTCAATAAAGGTTTAACTTTACCTTTACAAGATGAATTTATATAGATTTAGCAATTTTCTTTTTTGTTTTGTTTTAGTTAAGAAATTTTAAAAGTTTTTTCAATACTAGTCTTATTTATCAGAATTCTATGATATCTCTAATTCTATATTAGTGTTCTTTAATAGATTGTTTAACGTTTATTGTTGCAAAATTTGTGGCTAATGATCCACAATTCAAGCTACCCTATATGATTTTTTACTTTAAGTATGTCTTATATTACTAAAAGGAGTTATTTTTTTAGACTTAATGTCATGGGCTTTAGATGCTTTCTAATTTTATACATTATTGGCAGAAAAGTTTGGAAGCTATGCCATAATTATAATCGTAAAATCTGAAAAAATTGATTTTTAACTGTACAATACCATATTTTTTATCTTAATAATAATTAGTTTCCTTGTAGTAAAAGTAATAATACTTTAATCCGTCTTTGAACAATGACATTTTAATTAAAAAATAGAAACAGTAAATTAACAAAACATAACTTATTAGTCTATCGATATTATACAACCGTATGACATAAAGAAGTTTAAATAATAAGATAAATTTAAATAAAAAAATTGCATAAATACTGTTGCATTAGTTTACTAAGAACTTTTTTTATATAAAATAAAACTGTGTCATAATGTTGTGTTTTTTTTAACATAACAATCAACAACAATAATAAAAATATTTTTAAATAAATAAAATATTATTTTATTAAATTTGATAAGAAGTGATAACTTTAATATTTTATTAACATCATTTATTGTATGTAAGTATATTTGATTTAGATCCTAACGATCTTCGGCACTTTTTTAGTGATATGAAAAACGAGTAATTCCATTATAGAAAAATTGCAAATAAGAAATTAACTATAATAAAAAAGGAATTAAAAACTAACCATATTGACTCAATTAACATAGCAAAATCTAAACTATCGTGAAAATGTAATAGATAATTTAAATAATACTGTTTAATAATAGTATGAAATTAATTATTATTATTACTACCAATAGAAAGATAATTGAAAAATTGTTTATTAATATAAAAAACAACAAAGTAGAAATTTCTTCACTCGTGTAATTGGTATTAAAATGAGAAGTAATTTTATCATCGAAAAACTTACTAATGACATTAATAATTTTGCTAACACTTATGATACTTTCTATTTTAGACTCTAAAACTTTATAAACATAAAATTTTTTGTAGATCAATATATTTTTCTACAAAAAATGAAGAAAAAATTATGAAATTGAATTACTTAATTAAATATTTCATCTAAAAATTAAAACTTTTTAAAAGAAAATTTATGATTGATGTTAATTTAATTAATTGTTTTACTGTAACAATATCATTATAGCTTCTAATATTTTTTTGATTGAAGTTTACTTCCTAACCAACTCAATACAAATTCTAAACAATCCCATAATATTTACACATATTAGCAATATTAAAAAAAGTATTCATTTACGTAAAAATTAAAAAATATGTTGCTTGTTTTATAATATTCCAAATATTGATAAGTGATTGTTTATATGAAGAATTTCGAGCAGATTTTGTGTTTGATATACAAAAAAAAATAAACGCGATTTTTAATGTAGTTGTAAATTTAATTTTTGTATAATTCAATTAATTTCTGCTAACAGTTACTTCATTAATGTATTTAGAACAAACTTTGCTAGCCTAATTTTTCAATTTAAATCACTAGCAGAAAAATATTTACTAGTTCATAAGAATAATGTTACAAATGTTTGTTATGAATATTAATTTAAAGTTGTTTCTGAAATTTATACTTATTTCGATTTATATTTCAACATTTAGGTATTTATTATAGAGTATCAAAATTTACTAATACAAAAGTATAAATCAATAAAAAACAATTTAAAAGAAATTTAAATACAACTACGTCAAAAGTTTTTTAATTTTATTATGTGGAATAACTCTTTTTGATTAACCTCTTTTTCTTTTTATTGAAATGTGACAATTAAGCATCTAAGCCAATAAATAAATTAAATTTTTTCTTATAGTATGAAAATTACGGCAGCATAACAAAAAGTGATAATAAAATTGAACATTACTAGATTATTAACAAACAATATGGCCATTAACTATTAACCGAAATATTGTTTTATTTTTATTAAAAATCAATATATATAACGACAATTTTACTCAGATTTTAAATCAGCAAATTTATAAATGATTGACATTCTACTACTCGTTACTAAAGCTTTAATAAATAAATCAGTAAATTTTTTTGATCGTAGTACTGTGACTGTTATATTAGGAATATTGATTTTTATCATTTTCAATGAATACAAAAAACTTTCTAATAGTTGATATGATGAAGATTAGTAAATTTTTAATTGAAAATACAATTTATCCAAGTATTTAAAAAATTTTTCTTTATTTGCAAATAGTACCTTAAACATTTACTAGTACATTTATACAATGACTTTCATTCAAAATTAATTTTATATTATTTTTGATAACTACTGATGATTTATTTCTAATAAAATAAAAGTAACTCTCGATTAACACAGTGATTAGGTACTAGAAATATCTCGTGTACATAAAGTTTAATTTTTACATAAAATGTAGACTTACATTTTGTAGTGATTTTTCCAATTATTTATGTATTTTGATCTTCAGGAAATGTTATATTTTGTGATAATCTTAATGCTTTTCGTCTATCTCATCACTCTTTTAAGACTCGAGCCACATAAGAAAGACAAATTCCATCACATCATATGAAAAGATCTTTGAAGAATTCTTTTGAATCCTACGACTCTTCACATGATTTCTGACAGAATATGGATGAGTATAATTATACATGTTTTGGTACACCAGTCACTAATTTAACTAAAAGTAACTAAAAAAATATAAAATCACATTTTAAAAAAAAATGTTCATCATTAAAGCCATAAAACATTATCACAACAGTGGCAGTACAAAATTCTTATAAAATTAACTAGTTGAATTAAAAAAGGATTAACTTTCAAACTTAATAATTGTATACATTTTATTATTTAAATTGGAAAATAAGACAACAAGTTGGCTTAATAATAAAATTTTAAATGAAATATAACGGTATAAGTTTAAGTAAAAGAACTATTATTAATGGAATAAATAAATGGTACAACAAAATTAAAACTATAAACTTTTTGTAATAACACATCATAATATAAAAAACATGGAACTCTCTGCAGGAAGTTACAAAACTTCTAACTATAATCTCTTAAAGAATTTTTACTTGAACGTCAAAGCATATAATTTATATTTTATTGGTAACGCGTATTTAAGAAAAGTTAGAAAATAAACTTCAAGACCATGCAATGTATTCAATTTTTCTTAATGAAGAAGTTGATGATATAAAAGCAGTAAATGAAACAACAATTGTTTTTGAAAGCATATTAAGTCAGTTACATAGAAACAGTACGAAATTGCCATCATTTCTTATGGAGATTACTATACCTCCATATTGTGATAAGAATTGTTTGAGTTTTCAATTCTTCAATGTTATAGTAATATCTGAAAGGTTAAAAGAAAAAGAAAGAAAAATCTACATTCCAACATATAAAAATAAAAACACCAGATCACATCTTTGCGTATTCTATCTTATCACGTTTGAGAAATAGTATTAAGAATAGAAATAAAATATAATCTTATAATTATTTATCTAATAAATGATAAATCGGAAAATATTTTAAAAATTTAATATTTTGAAAAATATCTCATTAATATTTTGTTAATATCTAAATTATTTACATTATTATCACTACTAAATTATGGAAAAAAATGCGAAACGAAAGAGAGAATAAATAAACTACAAAGAAAGAAAAATAGTAAACAAACTTCGTTAGAGAAACTTTCCAGAATTTAAAATATTATTTTTAGTAAATAACAAACAATTATATAAAGGGGAATCTGGTTAAAATGTAAATATCAACAATAACAACTAATGTTGATAATAATATTTTAATATCAAAATTAACAACCTATAACAGTACTCAAAATCAAAATTTTACAATTTATTCTTAACTTTAATGGAATCAGAAACGTTATCCACAAAGTGGCATAAAATTAGAAGTGTAAAGCGAAATACTATTGGAATTTTAGCAAAATTAGACATGTACATAAGACTATAAATTACAAAAATGTTGATAAACCGGCTGTTGGTATCTTTGTCACGATGATTAAATAAATAAATTATATTTTCTTATTATATATTTTATTTTACTTTAAATAAAATACTTATTTTTTCCTTTTGCTTATAATTCCACTACATTACAACTGTATTTAAAATATTTTTACCGTAAAAACGTTTTCGAACATAATGTTACTTTGATTCTACATGTCGTGATAATTTTAAATATTAAAAAGCAAATATTTTTATAAAAAAATCTAAATTTCATGTTATAAAATTAATGGTTGCATTTAATTTGTAATTAATAACAATTTTTAAGTCTATACTTGTTTATTTTTAAATAGTGGCCATCTTTAATAAAAGAAATTATAAATAAATTAAATATATTAAATCTTAACTTACTAATTAATCTTAATATATTTCCTTTACCCTTTTAATAAGGCAATCCAATACAATAATAATAATGAAAATATAATGAATCAAGTACTTATATGAATTAATTTATCATCCGAATTCTTTAGTTATAATATGATATATGTATATTGTTACTAATTCTTTTATTCAATTTAGCAAAATTCTTATTTTCTTCAACTCCTCGCAGATGAATATTTTTTCTTCGTTAAACAAGCGGGTTTGTTGCAGATAAAATCATATGCAATACATCGGATTAAATTTAATATTTCTAGCGCTTAAATTTCTAATATTTTTAAAGTATTACAAAAAAATTGTAATTTCTGCTGTATGTGTAATCTCTTCATTAGTTATGAAAATATCTAAAACATTAAAACTATAAAAATAAATATGTTTCTTCTTATTATTTTATCATATAAGCACAAAAACAAAAAAAAAACGTTCGTTATATATTAAGTATAAACATTAAAATTATTTATATAAACTTAAATATCATGAAAATATTTAAAATTGCGTATTTTAAGCTATAGAATTATGACTCTTATCTTATCATCTACATATTGTTAATTTTTTAACAAAATATTGGACTTAACTAATTAATAAATATTTTGAGAATAGATAATTTAAGAATACAATAGAAGATATATTTTAATTTATTGCAAGTTTTTTGTAAGATATTCAATAAACTATTTAGTTAAAATAATTTTTAAATAACTATGAACTACTGTGTAGTTATTAAGCGAAGATTATTTGCAAAACTTTCAATTTGATTGTTTAATAACAGTTTAAATATCTAAATAATGATAACATAAAAATCTACATAATAAAGTGTATAATCGTTTATTTAAATATAAGTTATAAACGTATCTATTAAATTATATGTTTAGTATCATTAATTGTGGTTCAATTCCACTAGTGTATTCATCGATCGCATGCTTACTACATATACTCATTTCAAGATGGTTTAGAAAAAAGTTTATTTAAATATTAAGAGGAAGATAAGCTTTAAAATAATATGATAAATAGAGGTAATTCATAGACTTTAGTTTACTAAAGTCGTTTAATGTTATTTTGTTGGTTATCTAAGTCTGTTGTCAGATGTTTTTATATACATTTTGTTTGATGACAGTTGATGGTGACAGTGACGTGACACATCTAACAATGTATAATATCAAAAAATGCAATTAGATAAGATTACAAATTATTTTATCTATAAATATTTATATGATTTAAATAATCTAATTTAGTTATTTACTATAACCTACATTGTTTATTTGTTGTTTAAACTAGAAATAAGAATTAGTATTTCTCTTTTAACAAACAAAAAATAATGAGTAAAATATTGTTTTCTATTGAGTATTATAAATATATTTTAGATGGTAAAGTATTTTTATTTGTTAAAACAAAGTATGGATTTATGTCACATATAAATAAGTGTGAACATTGTTTTTAAATAGATTTGTTTTACGACGAATGAGTTTTGAATAAGCATATTATTTGTTTAAAATTTTGCCACATGAAAAAGTGGTACTTGGAATTAATTTCTTTATGAAATATTATTGCAATTTTCCAGTAAATTGATAGTAATAAATTAAAATTTATTATAAAAAAATAAAGTTATATAGAATCAATTTATAAATTTAAATATTACTTTGAAGAAAAAATCTTTTAAAATAATGGAATAAAAATATGGAACTTTAAAAATGATATTTCAAAGAAACTTATTGAAATTAAGTGTAATTTAAATTAATTAAATATACAATAAAACTGAGATGATGAAGATAAATAAATAAGATTAAAAAAATTTTAAACACGGAAATAGTTTGAAAAATTCTTTGTTATTAAAAAGTTATCAAATGTTAAATTGTATTCAATTAATATAACTGTATTTAGGTAAGCACAACATAAACCAACCTTAAAGATGCTTTATTAAAAACAAAATATCATGAGATCAAATTTGTATCTTTCGTTATATAAACTAGAGGAGAAAAATTATTGGATACTAAAAAAATGTTAATCAAGTTTTTCCCAAGAAAAAACGTGGAAAAAATATCTACTAAATATGGATCGAGATTAGCACTTAATGCAATTACGGATTCACATAGGATAATAAGAAGACTGCTATGAAAGATGAATGAATAATAATTTTTTATTTGATTATGCGAAACATATATGTTTCCAAAACGCGATTTAATAACAAGTGAGAACATGCTAAACATAATTGATCAAATGTATAAAAGAAACAATCAAATAATGAATAGCATAAGAAAAAAGTGTTGGATACTAAACATAAATACATTAATTTCCAATTGCTTTTATTTTATATTCTAGTATCATTTTATTTGTTTATATTGTTTAGTACTTAATATTTAAATTGTAAAGCAAAATCTGTATCTCTTTTTAGAAACATACTAATACAAAAGGATCGATAGGCCACCCTTTCAGGGTCTGTATTCGTACTGAAAATCATGATCAAGCAAACTTTTGCCCTTTTACTCTACAAGAGGTTTCTGTCCTCTTTGAGTTTGCCATAAGACACCTACGTTACAGTTTGATAGATGTACGGTTCCAGTCAAACTCCCCGCCAGACATGGTCATTGACGTGGATTATTAAATATCTCAAAGATATTAATTTAATACAACAATTATTATATTGTTTAATATAAAATTTTTATATGATCAACTAAGTAAAATATCAATATAAGTAGTGGTATTTCAAGTTCGTTATACAAGTAAAACTTCCACTTATTTTTTATATAAAAAAAATCTACTTTAGTTAATTTTTTAAATTTTAAAATAAATTTTGTCTTATTCTTGGTTTGTTTTAAAGACATAAAATAAATTATATTGTACAATGTTATATACTTTGTTGAAAATATTTAATCAAATATTGTAAACCTATTGAAAGAATGACTAGAAAATTTTTTGATTTGCTACTAAATAATTTCTCAATCTCTTGTAAAATTTCTTAAAAATTATTAAAATTCTTTTAACATTTAAACCTTTTTTACTTTAATTAATCCTTTGTAAAAAATATATGCTTTTGGCTTTTTTTTTCTATTTATCTATATTTTACTAATAGTTAAATAGCACTTTATGTTATCAAGGAATAACAAATGATCAAGAATCAAGAGTAATTAAACACCGATAACCAACATTTGGCCACGACCATAAATAAATAGTATATAATACCCAAAGAAACTACGTTTTAATTGAGTTGTTTTAATATTGTAATAATAAAGTAATTAAAGTATAACATGGAGGTTCCACCTCGACTTGTCGAGCTCTGAACCTACTTCTACACCATACCCTATTAGACGAGTCACTGAATGCATAATTCATATTCTATAATATATCCTTCACTACTGAACAGTTATACCTTATTTAAAAACACACACCTTAGTACGTGAGTTACTGAGTAAGTACAATTCATACTCCGTAAATATTGTTACTATTCACCTAAAAACAAACTTATACCCGTTACATTCTTAATATTTCACGCAGAATTTGTTATTTTTCTTCTGATCGTGTACATTAATTTTCGTTTCTAATTCATACACAATTTGAGAATAATCATGAAACGACTGTTCAAAAGACAAATGGATGTCGAACCAGATGAAGCCTTTAAGGATCAGTACAACAACCTGGCAGCCAAATAGAAAAAGGAGCAGAGAGAAACTCGCTTATACCTTCTATAACGGACCCGAGAATAGAAACAAAGGCTCTTGAATGCCAGTGCAAGGATTGTGCTGACCTTCAAGAGCACACGAAGAAATGTAACCTCCCGCATTGAAATTAAAAACTGGAATTCTACAAGATTCATCTATAAGAAAACTAAATTATCATACGCTATACTTCAAAGAAAAACGTACCTTTTACTGAAATTTTTTCTTTTCCTTACGGCCTCCACTAATTCTTGAAAAAAGATGAACAAAAATAATATTATATATATATATTTATGAAAAAAGGTTATAAATCACATTACCCACAAAAACAAAAAAAGCGTGGTAAGAGAAGATACAGAAAAGTTTAACTATGTCTAACTTTTTCAAAGAGAATGTTATCAAGGAATAACTAATTATCAAGAATAATTAAACACTGATAACCAACATATGGCCACGACCATAAAAAAATAGTATATAATACCCAAAGAAACTATATTTTAATTGAGTTGTTTTAATGTTGTAATAATAAAGTAATCAAAGTATAACATTTACAATCTTTTAAAAAAAGATTTGTTTTAATCAAATTTTTTTTATTATTACTTATTTTACTAGACGTAATTTAAATAAAATTGGTGATATTTTTTTTTCTATTTTAATCTTCAAAAAATCGATAAAATATTCCTGATTTTGATAAAAAATTTTATTGTGTGTAAAGGTATTAAACATATTTAATATTAGAATTAATAAAAAAGTAAAATACCTAAACAAAAAGTAATGGGATAAATGTTTATGTTGTATTAACCAAGCTAATAGGGACTTCGGAAATGCAACATAAGAAAGCAATATTTAAAAATACTAGAACAACTATTACAAAACGAAAAGCTTCAATGCATCTTATAGACTACGCTACACCAAACAATACACATGAATTGGACAATGTAATACCAAAAGTAAATAAGATAGAGAATAATCAAGAAATATTGGCAATTCGACACCAACCAATGGAATGTGCCAACTATGTTAAGACATACAACTCAAATGCTTACCGTTATAACGATACCGTTTTTTTAGACAAATTACAGAACTGCACTGCACAAAATTCGGCTGAATTTAAGTTATAACGTGAACAATTTGAATTGGTAGTGGATAAAACTCATTAAATAGATGATTATAAGGAAAGAAATCGTATGAAGTTATTATTTTTGGATAATTTTCTTAGAGACAGAACCTCACAGCTTTATCGTGCAGCTGTACATTTCTATGGACGGACTATCGAATATGACATAAGAGAAGAGGTCACTTACATTGCAAGAAAATTGAATACTCCACTGAATCATATAAGAGCTAGTAGAGAAAGACTAAGATATTTTAAGAACACTGAGGATTTGGAAAAATATTTTCTGGTATTTATAAATAAACGCTAGCAACGTGTGGCATTCTGATGTCGAAAAATTTGGGAAATACAATAGTTGGGACAAAAAGTAATTCATAGTACTGTAAAGATATTTAAATATTTTAATGTTATCACTAAGAAAAGTATGAAACATCAAAATAAAAGTAATGTTGCATTAACCAAGCTAATGGAGGCTTGGGAAATGCAACATAAATGAACAATATTTAAAGAATAAAATTTTAATATACATTTACATTTTCTTTTTGAAAAATAGAAATCCTGATTGATTTCTTTATCTTTAATAAAATTATTTTACTATCTTTTTTTAGTACGAACTGCAAAATTGTGAACATCCGTTTCAAACTGACATAAACATGACAATAACTTTAAAATTTTATGTACCGATCTAAAAAAATATAAGACTTATATAAAATATAATAGCATAGTAATTTAAATAATAATACTAATTTATATTTAAAATATAATATTCATAAATAAAAAGAACATTGAAACCAAAAGACAAAGATGAAAAATGTCTTTTTTCAGATAAAATAAAAAAAATGTTAAAGATAAGAAAAGAACTGAAAAGTGGAAATAACTTCATTAATTGACAGAATATGCAAAGCATGTTAGAAAAATTTTAGAAAATGAAATTAGAGAAAGGAAAAGCAAAAATATCATTGACTACATAGAAAATAATTGTAGAGGCTTCAAAAAAGCTTTCAAAAATGCTATGTATCTTAGAAAAGGAATGACAGAACTCACAGATGATTTCACGAAAGAAATTGATACAAATGAAAAAGTAATCTGTAATTTTTATACAGAACTATATAAAGATGATATTAAAAGTATCAGAAATGATAAGCATAAAATATCAGATCATAGTGAATTCAAACTATTTCTTGAAAGTGAAATCGATTACGTTGTAGCAAAGTCAAAAAATGAAAAAATGACAGGAATTGATGGTATTTCAAATGAAATGATAAAAAGTCTGTATAAAAATCAAAAGTTCAAAGTAGCTTTATTGAAAAGACTTAACTTTTATTTTATGAATAAAATAATACCAAAATTTTGGGGCACTGCAATTTTACTACTGTTGCCAAAGAAGAATAATCTCAATAGTATCAGAAATTACAGACCGCTATCTATATTGTCACATTTATTCAAACTCTTTACAGCTTTAATAAATGAAAGACTTAAAAGATATACCAAGTATGAAGTTCAAGATTATCAAACAGGATTTAGAAATGATATGTCAACAGTATATGCTATATATACTTTGAAACAAATCATGTTACATACCAAAGAATTCAATATGAGAAAAAGAGTATTCATATTTCTTGATTTTATGAAATGCTTTGATATGATAAAAAGAGAAATGTTATACCAGAGCATGTATGATTTGAATATAGATGGTCACATTATTTCTACAGTAGAAACGATACAAAAAGAGACGAAATTTGTAGATATTGATAACAAATACAATATACCTATTCAACGAGGTGTTGGTCAAGGTGATAGCATGTCACCATCATTATTCTTAATTATTATGGAACATATAGTAAGAGAATTTGCAAGTAAATTGAGAAAAGAAAAAATTAAATGTTTTCAAATGAATGGTAATGATACAAGAGTTATTGCTTTTGCAGATGATACATGTTTAATTGGTGAATCAGAAGAAGATGCACAAAAAATGTTAGTGCTATTTGAAATAATTACCAAGAAACACGGATTAGTACTGCACCCTATGAAAACTGAACTTATGTGTCTAGATGAAGTTAAGATAAAATCTCTAGATGGTACAAAAATTAAACAAGTTCAACAGTTCACATATCTTGGAGCACAAGCTAGTTTTTCTAATCAAGAATATAAAGAAGTATTAGTAAGGAAGAAAAAAATGTGGTCTGCGTATCATTTATATAAGAATGAATGGAAAAGACTGAAAGATAAAGATAAAAGAAGGCTAACAGTGCAAATATTATTTTTAATAGCTATATATGGTGCTCAAGCTTGGCAACTATTGAAAAATACTCCAAAACAATTACAAGGTACTATAAACCATATATGGAAATATTTAAATAATAATGACATTAATACCTCAAAATTACCATCAGTAGAAGATAAGATACTGGAATTACAACTAAGGTTTATGGGCCATCAAATCCGGAAAAAAGATGGACTAGCCAAAAGAATGGTAGAAGGAATATGGGTGTATAAAAACAAACCATTAGTAGGAAAAAAATCAGTTGGAAGACCTCAGAAGCAGTTAGCTGAGTGGTTCAAAAACATTAAAATTAAAGATGACGTAAACAAAAGAAAGAATTTAAAATGATTTCAAGTGGCAAAGTGTAAACATAAATGGAAATATCTTCTGAATAGTAATCAACTTACAATGTTTTATAAAATATAACTTTATATTAAGTATAATAATAATAATAATAACATAATATTCATTTTATTCAAATTCCGTTTATATCACAAACACTGATGAAAATGGAATTTTTGTATACTCTACCAAGAAAAATAAGTGAACAATTGAAACCTTATACCAACAAATCAACATTGTTGGAAATCAAGGACAGAGCAGAAGAGTTAATTCTACGTGGAAGAAAACGCCTTGGCCGTTGGGAACTACAAGATGATACGCCGTTTAACTAGTATAGAACAGAAACATTTAAAAATGTGCCAACTAACCTTCATGCAAGAGCAAATCGTTCCAGATTTAACTATTTGCGAATCAAATAATCAACCCAGTAGTTGCTGAACATACAAACATACCATACAACTTATAAAATGACATGGGAGAGAACCAAATTATGAAATTTAAAGGTCTTGTTTTAGCACGCATTTTTAAAGCATCACCTGTGACGGGGCAAAAATATACGAAGTTGGGCAACATGGACCTATTAGTTTGTGTTTTTGTACACAGAAAAAAAATTGGGAAAATTTTGACAATTCAAGGAAAAATGCAAAAAATTCCCCATCTATTAAAAAAATCAACATTCATTCAAATTTTAAAATTATTAAGGGACAGAAAAAATGTCTTAAACATTGAAAAATATTAGGTTGTATCAATATTTTTGTGTTTTTTTACAAAATTACATATGTTTTATATTTTAAGTGATGTAACTTTTTTAACCTTAACGATTTTAATAAATTGCTAATCTTAGGATCTAATTTTTTTCTAATATACATGAAATACATTGTTAGAACTCAATTTCGTGTAAAGTTGTTAAGTTTTAACAAAAATCATTGTCCTTAACAATTTACTAGCAACAATAAAAATAAAAAAATCATAGTAATAATAACAAAAAGGCAAAAATTATTATTTAACCACACAAAGCATTAATAATTAAAAATATTTTCTTTGTATTTGTTCTTATATTAAGTTTAAATATGTAGAAGATATTTTTTACCATAGATAAAAATGCATATAATATTATAACTTTTCATAGATTTAATTTTTTAAACAGGGTCATTAAAAGTCATTAGAAAAATTTTTCGGCTTTTAGAAGAGTGTAATTTTATAGTAAAAAGTGTAATTATTAATAACTCAAACTATTATAACTTACTAATAAAAATATTTTGGTATGTTCAGAATTGCTTTTTATAAAAGCATTTATAATCTTATATAAAATTAAATTATAATCTTATATTTAAAAAAGTATTTGTAGAAAACAATCTAAGTTTTAAAATACCAATAAATATAACAAAGAATAGAAACTTTTTTTAATAACTACTTAATCATTGCTTTAATTTTTATGTACCATATAATTGCGATAAAATTAGTCGCAAATCAAAAAAATTCAAATTTTGTTAGGTGGGGATTCATTGCACTTTACGCAAAAATGCTTCCCATTTTTTTTGTGTGTAGAAACAATACAAAAGCATATGTTATTGATCTTATATTTTGTGTTAAATTTAGCATCCATGAATTGATTCTAGATGATTAAATTTGAATCGAATAGAGTACTAAAACTAACTTGTTGCAAGCAGTACAAATTTACTCGCTTTTTTCCATGGCAGATAATTTTTCTATAAACTTTTCGACTTCTTTCCGAAGACACCTCAATAAATAAATATTTTGTTAATAGTTGGTCAAAAATGAATCCAGCTTCATATGTAGGATTTTTTTTCAGAATAGTATAATTTTTTTGTAATATTTTATCAGAGAAATAAAAGCAAAATATCTTTTTCTAATCTATTATGGTTGATACTGAATAATAATACGATCGAACTTATTTTATATAATGTCAATTTATAATATGAAATCATTAAAATTTTAAATCTTTATACAATATTAAGACTAAGCATTTTTTTATTCTATATATTAAAGCTGGTTGAAAATATAAAAAATATCTATTCGGTTGTTCATAGTTTATAAGTTAAAAAAGTCATTGCGCTTACACAATGTGCAAATTTTAATAAAAACAGAAATGTTGTTTCGCTTACTCAAAAATGAATAAATGTCTTTTTTTAAAAATTTCCCAATATAATAAAACTCTTTAAAGTAAAATTTAGTTTCGAAATCTATTATTACGTTATGACTATTTAAAGTATGTTGGAAAAAATTACTATGCTTAAATACATTATTATTCTTATTATATTTTGTAGTCATGCATTGATCCTGTCTAATTTTATCACCGAATGTCCAATTAAGTTCAAAATGAAAATAAATTTTTTAATTAGTAATATTTTAGACTCTTATTAAAGAAATTTAAATTGGCTTACATTTTATATAAGTGTGATAAATATAACCGATAACTTTACGAAAAAGTTCAAACAAATCATGTATTTTCATCAGAAGAATAACAACTATTGGTTAAAAAAGTTTTTACAATATATTAAAATTAATAGGAATTACTAAAAACAGAATTTTTCTATTATGAAAGAAAAAATCTTAATGATAACAACTTTCTTAATTGATTAAAATTTCAGTCCAAATAGTACAAGTAATATAAAATAAATAGTATTTTTTTGCATTCGTTATATGATGCATAAATTGTGTAGTAGTATTAGGTAGGAACTTTTATTAGAAACAAAAATAAATACAATATTTATTCAATAACAATTAACTATCTGAATGTATCTTTATCTCATATTGACTCCGATTCTGTGCCGAATGTTTCTTTCCTCTTCCAGAGTTTAAATAATTAATCTTTAACGTGGAAATTACACGCGTTTATTACATTAATTTTTTTTTAAATTATGCATTATTACTCACTTTTTGATTATATGTACTTAACGAACCATAATAGATGAAATTTTTGTATTTTTAAAAAAAAATCTGTGCAAATTTTTGTGTTTCATAGCAAAATCAATTATGTCCATAATTTCTCTTCAGATTTTACTTGCAATTCTTTCTGGAAGTTCAAACTTTTTTCCTCCGTTCTTTACCGCGTAAACAACAGTAAAAGCAAGATAGTATATAAGTTGATTAAATAGTTTTGCATCTTTCTTGAATTATCAAATGTCGTAAAACTACATTATGGAACAAAAATAAAAATTGCATTTATAAAATCTAATGTCTTAAGTAGTGTAATTCCACCAATTGAAATGATATGTGATAAAACTCTATTTTTAAGATAAAAATTGATTTAATGTTGAAACAATCACCAATATTGTACATAGAAAATATTTGATAATAGAAAGAATTTTTTTATTCCGAAAGAAACCATTATATATGCAAAGAAATGCTCATGTTATATTTTTTCCGAAAAGCAAAATTGTGATATTTAAATTACTGCACTTAACCTGTAATTGAAAATTTACCATTTTTTTCACGCCTCTTGATAAACAATAAGGAACCAAATTACCTTGACAAACTGTATTATAATAAATAAGATAAAAAAAAATTACTGTTCATATTTAATTTATGAAAAATGATGTTTACTACTTTTTTAAAATGTGATGTTAATGTTGAAGTGTTTTCCTCAATGTACTTTTGTCTGTTAGAAATCTATATTTTTTCAATGTTAGATCAACCTAGACATTTTCCTGTAAGAATATAAATGAAAAGATACCTGTATTGTATTCAATTTTAGTCTCTTATGTTTTTATCTTGCATTGATCAATATTTAGCAAATTCGTTGAAGTTATTTTCTAACATTTCAAGTTTAGCAATGTCAGTTGAAAAATCGAAATAAATTTCTCTTAATTTCTAGTTAAAGAAATAAACTTTGTGTTAGATCTTGGACAGACTCTCTGGCTTGGAAGGGTGTTCGATCCCAATGTTAAGTAAAAGATTTTATATTACTATCATATTTTATATCGCTAGTTTTAAAAAACTTTAATTGTAACATTAAGTGTATCTAGCACTTTGAAAATATCTAAATTTTAATTACAAAATGTGCAATGTATCGAATTTAAGACATCACATTATTTCGTTAACAAAAGCGAGTGTTTTTTAAACACAAGTATTGATAAGCGTTATTTTCAATTCAAAAAATCACTTATGTATATATATAAAAAAATTGATAATAGAGCTCTTATATTACAAGTTTTGTATAGTTGTGAAATATTTCGTTACAATAAAAAATTAAAAACACCAATATTTATTAGTTTCCATTTATTTTTAATCACAATATTTTGTAATAAGTAATTGAATTATATAAATAAAGGTATAATTTTTTTTTTAATTTTACTAATTTATTTATAATACTTTTCTTCAAGTCGTAGATTTCTTTAGACATATTAAATTTTAGACATAGTGCTTTTTGAAGAACATGGTTTAATCACAGGAATATCTAAAAACCTCAACTGGAAGTATTTACTTCAATCTTACCACAGAGTGAAGATGATTTTAATTGAGTTGATAAAAAGAAGGAAGAAGAAGTAGCCATTGATTAAGATTTTGTTGATGTTAAAAATATAATATCAAGATTTATACAATCAACTTGATGATAAACCTACATTGTAAAAAATAGATATGAGAATTATAAATTCATGGCTTTTATACAGGGTGGCCAGCGAAGGCTTTGGTTCAAGAGTTTTTTGTTGACCTTTTTTTCACATAGGAGTACTTTAATTTACTAGAGGCTATTTTTACTTTTTAAATATAGCAAAGATTTATTTAAAAGATACAATAAAAAATAGTAAATTTTTAGTACCTTTATTTATTAATTATTTACATTTCAATTTTCCTTTAAAAAATACAATTTCAATTATTATAATTATAAATGTTGTAAAAAAGTTTTTAATTTTTCTGGAGTAATATGTACAGAATTAAATCTCACACAAAGGCCTTCGCTAGCCACCCTGTACAAAAAAATTGTCATTTTAAAAAAAATGAAAACGATTTTAAAATTAGCTGAGTTTCGTGGGAAAATTGCCAATTTTCTTTGGACAATTGGTACAAAACGAGTGTCAAGAAGAAGAAGACAATCAGATATTGAATTGGAAATTTAAAAAAAGAAACGCTTTGTGATGACATCTTATATATCACCTAAGAAAATCAAACTAAATAGGCAATCTTAATTAGCCTATGTACACAAAATCTACGCTTAGAAGAAAGTTTCCTAAATGCAAATCTCGTTTACGAATAATGTGCAGCAAATCTGGAGTTCACTTGTGTATCAATAGAAACCTAAGTTGTTTTTAACAATTTTCCACCTAATTGAATTAGTAAATTAACATACTCAATTAATATACTTAGTAAAAAATATATGCCTTTTATTTGAAAAATGAAACACGCTTTGTTTCAAATATAATGTAACACTTATTTTTTTTAATATCAAAAAAGTTTAGCTTCCTAAAAAATTTCAATTACCGGGCTTTTATATTAACTCTTTCATTGCCGGATGACGCGTATATGCGTCATAAACAAAAATGTTAATGCATAGTGGTAATTTATGCTACAAGCGGGAAATTTTAAAATGATATTAATTTTTTTCTTATAAAAAAATTGTATGAAAAAAAGACAAGAAAAAATAAATTTAAAAAACGGCTAGAGAATAAATTTAAAATTAAATTTAATCAAATTGTATTTTTAGATTGTTTATTTAAATGTTACTGAAGAAAAATATAAAAAACTATCTATTCTATATAAAAGTACTCTTTTTACTTTACACACAAGAGTGCGTAATATAAACGGAAAGATCTCCGTTTGTAAAAGAGTTTAGAGTTAAAAATTCATTAATAAATTGATTAGTATAATACTCAGAATCAATATATATTTTTTTATTGGAATTATAATGTAGATTATTACAGAAACTGTAAGATTTATACACAATTTGTCATAATGAGTAACTTTTTCATATATCTGTTCATTTGTAAAAGTATCAATGGATAATCAGATTCTTCGGATGTATTACGCTTTATGCCATTTAATCTCCTAGATTCTCTGTTAAAAATAAAGTCCGTTGTTAATATTTTGAAGATCCTTATATTCTTCACGCACCCCAGTATCTAATAGAAGTACTGTTTCTACATTTCTTAAAGTTGAGGGCAAGTTAGATTCAGTATTTACTGTGTTATTTGTAGATTCACGACCATAACGCAATTTATTTGCATATTTTCGACTTTTTACTTAAGGCATAGTTTAATATCAAATAAAAAAGATATTAATCATTCTTATTTGGACAAAATTAACCCGCTTATATTTATTAATAGTAAGATTATATAAATTACTTTGTTTTTTGGTGTGGAAATTTTAATAAAAATATTACGAGATTTCATCTTGTCAAATATAATTCCATCAACAGATTTACATTATTTCACAATATTGTTGTTCTTTTAAAAGTATTTTTAAAATGTTATCCACTTACTGTAACATAAATGATGCCTGTGTTGGAAACTTTTTAAATGGAAATAATAATATAGCAAAAACTGATGCAATTTCAATAAAAAAAGGAAAAGGTCGCCCAAAAAGTAAGTTAGAAACAAAAGTTAATATTGTGCTTTGTCATGGATTAATTCGTAAATACATATTTGTTAAAAAATTTTTTTAGTAAATTTGATGGCCTTGAATCTTCTTTTTCATTATTTGATGTTTCTTCCGAAATATCTGATGATTTTTGTTTTAGTAGTCTACTTCTTTTACTTTTTTTGTTTTAGTTGTAATTTGAAGTTTATTTTATTAAATATTACTATTTTTAGCATTTCATTTTTCTTTGGTCGACCTCTCTTTCTCTTTAGTAATTAAGTGACTGTGTAACATTACAAAGCTGTAAAGTATTCAACATTGTTATAATCTTTTGTCTTGTTGAGCATATGTATCTTTTGATATTTTTTTCTCTTCCGATCGTGGTAGATAATTTAGTGTATAATTCAACTTTTCAGTTTGACACTTTATTGATTTCATGGAAAATTGATTTATTATTAAATGAGGTTCTGCAAATTGCGTTTTTTTAGTTCCTATTTGTAGGTCAATTAAAAATGATTATATGCTACACTTAGAACATTTCTTCGTTTTTCTAATTCGGCAATGGTTTTAAGAATTTGCTTTTGTTGAGTTCAGAACACTCCTCTTTTAAAAGTGTATCTAGGCTGTGTTTTATCAAAAATTTCAGATACGTGAGGTGAGAGAAATAAAAGAAAAAACTACTTTTATAAGCAATCCATTCGGTATTTATACTATTATAATATGTGAAATTATTATATAAAAGTATGTAAATTTTAACAATTTGTTCTTCGTTTTTTTACTAAAATTTGGCAATTTTAAAATTCGATTTTACAAAATTTTCCGTTTATTTTATTCTGTTATTATTTATATTATTTTTATGATATTAAATTTATATGCAAAAAATTAAAAGTTTTCATAGAATATATTTAAAATGTAAATCTTGATAAAGTTGGCGACGCGGCTGTCTCCAAAATAAAATTTGAATACAGTGAAAAATATATAAAGGATGTCAGTTTTAAAATATAGTTCATACACAAACTTCAACATAACAACGATATGTCATCAAAACATTAGATATATAGTTATTCTAATTTGTTTCTAAGTATAGGAGATAACTTAATTTCTAAACTCATAAGACTTTATTGTAAAAGTAAACAAGTATCTTTATAAGGTTGTTATAATATTTTATTGTTTGTATTTTAAATCTTTAGGGGGAAACGTCCATAGTAAATAAATTTTAACCATAATGTTAAAATAAAATTATAAAATATTTGTATCAAAATTGTAGAAAAAATTTTATTAATTTTTACTTCATTAGTTGCATTGTATGTCACAAAATATCATCTTCAAGGATAATAATTTTTTGACTAAAACCAAAAACAGTTAGACAAACACTTTTAAGTTACGTTAAAGTGAATACGAATAAATTTTATTTTTATCAATCCAGGTCTCATTAATATTTTTGAGTCTTTCTGAATTTTCCATAAAAAATAAAAATTTAATATTAAATAAATACCTTTATCTTATTATTTGGACCATAAATTTTTTATTTTTTAAATGAGTTTTGATTATTTTAACAATTTATAAATTCAATAATTTATTTTACTTACATGGAATATTTTTTGCCATATTTTAAAATCTAACAACAATAAAATTTTTAAAGATATAATTTTCCTCATGTGGTTATTTTAATAAAAGTGATTTTGAAATTCCAAAGCGTATTCCTGGTTTATTTGCGACTGAAAATGCTATATTAGACATGTTATTAACTACTATAGCTTCACGCTTTGTACTTTTACGAAAAGCTTCAGGTCTAATAGTTGAATATTTTTCTATGTTCTACAATTCTTGTAACTAAATCAACATCCAATCAATTGTTCTGCTTTGATCTTATTTTAGTATAAAAACTTTTCATATAAAGAAGATGAATTTATACAAATTTTATTAATTCAATTAAATTATTATCATATACAAAATTTTTCTCTTGGATAGGAAGAATATTTCTCAATATTTTATACCCTAACATTAAATGTTTCATTTATTATACTGTATCATTATTCTTACTAAAAACATCTGTATCTAATACTGCATATTAAAGGTCGGATTTGATAAGATGAGTTCTATCAATTTCTACCAGAAAAATGAAAAGTGGGAAAAGTAGCAATATTATTTTTTTGTGTGATTGTTGAGGAAAAATACTTTTAAAAGCAGAAAATGAAGTGATATAAGAAATTAGATTATAAGAATCGTAATAATCATAATATATTGGTTTTTTTATTCTAATATTTAAATTTAAACATATTATCTTAACATGATGAATAATTCTGCAGAAAAACTTTTCTACTGCGTATATTATAGTTTCAAAACAATAAGCATATCAAAAATCAATATGTTTAATATCATTCATTAGTGGTACGTCAGAAACACATGACTGACATTTTCAATACGCATAGTACAGTCTGATTTAAAGTAAGAAGTATTCATATTTTAATAATTGGCAAGAAAAAATCGACACGGTTTTGTTAACTTACCATGGAAAGTACTACACAATTATACGAAAAATTTTTATCTAAAATTATTAGTTTGATAATAGAAACATTTAAAGTAAGTCCATTTTCAGCAATTTTCAAACGAGTCATTTCTAGTGATTTTATTTCGTGTTTGTAAATTATATGCACCATCAGGTAGCTCTTTAGCAACATTTGAATCTACAGATAAAAAGTATCTTTAAAAGTGGTTTTGCTTGTAATTTTTGACCATATTAATAATCGAAAGTAATCTGTTATAACCATCTTCAAACATACTAATGATGGACTTAACGAAGGATTGTCATTATTAAAAATTAAAAAAATTAACATTTTTTGAAGTTAGTGTCAATTTTTTACTTTTGTTATCAATAAATGTTGAAATATGTCCATCATTTACATCAGCATTTTCGTTTTTACCGAGAACTAAATGTTTTTGAATTTCATATATTGAAGGCAATTCATGAATACAATGAACAAGAATTAAAATAATAAAATTTGTGGAGGGAGTTTCAGAAAAACTTAAGACGTTAGGCTTAATATTATCCTTCATTTCAGAAAAAGTTTCAATATAATTTTATCTTTTAAAACGTGTATTGATATTTCTAAGTTCAATTAAGAATGAGTCTTCTATACTTTTCTATTGGTCATAAGTTAAAATACACTTTCAGGAACAGAAAGAAATTAAATAAATATAATGACTATTTAATTAACATGCTTATGATTTACAGTTAACTCTGAACATGAATTTAATAATTTCTGAATAAAGAACTTAACTTAAATTTTCCATCTTTTTTCCTATTCTGTCTATTTCTATTGATTCAATTGGATCTTCAGAAGTTTTAAAATTTAAGTGATTTTGACCTGAAAATTTTAATTCATATTGTTCACTTAAGCAAAATGAACATATTGGTAAAAATGTTCCTTCGAGTCTATTATCACATACCCCTTATTTGATGTGAACATCTCACTTCTATTATCAACGTTTATGTTGAATTAAGAAGTGACGATAGGCTGCCATAATACTAGTATTTTTCATTTGAATCATTAATCAGATATTGGTAATAAGAGAACAAATTTTTTTGGTAATAAATTCAAAGGCTGTGCTTAAAGTGATCTTTAAAATAAGAATTTTATGTGGAAATTATTCAACAAAATGAGCAATAAGTGTAAGTCGTAATGCGTATTTTTCGAAGTGACTAGAATTATTAAAGTAAAAAATAAAGTTTTTAAAAAGTTAATAAGTAATTAAATGTTATTATTTTTTAGATTTAATGTTAAGTACATACATTGTTTTTCAATAATTTATTCACACAAGATGGATACTTTTCCTCTTATTGTAATATTATGTTATATGCATTTGTGAGACAGTAGATATATAACAAAAAAACTACTTAATATTTTATATTGTATAAAGTTAACAGAAAGAAAAAATAATTATTGCAAAGTCATATAATATTGAGCATTAAGATGATAATAACTCTATGACAATTGTTTTTCTCTTGCATAAATAAAAACTTTTTAAATGAAACAATTGGTATGATGTTTTAAACTTATGTTTAAGTTCTTTTGTTCCCTACACTCTTCTTTATGAAATTTTCTCAGATTATTTTGTAAACATTAATTAACTATAGATGGAAATTTTAATTTTTTTAATGACATAAGAAAAAATATATTAAGAAATAGATGAAGAGTTATAAATTTTATTAAAGATAATATTATATACTGGGGTACAATATAAATAATATAATAATTAAAGATAATTAGCATATAGCGATTATTCAATTTTATTCTCACTTTCCCCCTTCTCTTTAATTTTCCATCCATATAACAAAATCTTCAATTTTTCTCTCCCCCTCACTAACCTTTAAGGGTCCAGTTATCCCCGAATCGGTTACTTCTCTTACTTTGTCCAGAGGAGCTATTTGACTAAATCTTCTATCCATATTAGTTTGTACTATCATAGAGGGATAGTCACTTTCAGAATTTTTTATTTCAATTACTTTACCCATAGCGTTTTGGTTATCTAATTTCCCTTTTTTCATCGTATTTTTTATGACTACTTGTTTTGTTCTTAACTTATTAATTTTTCTTTGAACTTGGTGATAACTTTCAGTACCTGGTTTTTGTCTTAATGATACATTATTTTTGTTGTCAATGTCTGCTCTAACATGATATGTAAATATCAAATCCAATGGCCCATAATTTTCATCCTTAAATTTCATTGAATTTATATTATGGACTATAATTGGTAACTTCTTTATCCAGCAAGCATTATTACTTTCTTTTCTAACCTTTCTCATGGCGAGTTGGAGAGTTGAAAAAGCTCTTTCTATTTTCTGATTTGTGCAATGAGAGTATTTTTCACTGAAACTTTGAAGTATATTTTTTTCTTCACAATACTCTTTCACAACACCACCAGTAAATATTTTTGCATTATCTGAATGCATAGCTTTTGGTAAACCGTATTGACATTCTATCTTGGTAATCAAAAACTGTTTTACTTCCTCACCAGTCCCAGATTTAATAATTTGAACAATAAGTAAATTTGAAAATGCATCAATTGCTGCTACAATCTTTTTCCCATCTATTTCAGTCATATCAATATAAATTTTATCAAATGGTTGTTCCACATCGGCGAATTTTGGTTTACATCTACGCAATGTATTTTCCTCCAAGCATATTCGACAATTACTTATTAATTCTCTCAATTTTTTACATATAGCCTTAATTTCTCTCTTTGTTCTTCCTTCTCCAATTAACTTATCTTGACACATCAACCATATTTTTGAAAGACACGAGTGTACTCTTTTTGTATGATATTCTTCAAAAATTTCATGTGCTATTTTAGCAATATCTTCCTTACAATTTATTGATATAGTGCAAATACGTGATAACGAATCGGCTCCTTCATTTTCGATTCCTGCCAACCATATAATTCTAGGACCATACGACATTATATTAAATAAATACTTATCATATCGGCTATCTGTAGATTCCTCACATAGCGATATCAGATTTTTATGATCCGTTAATACAGTTACAGGCCTTCCCCAGATTATTTCTCTAAAATGATTTAAAGAATAACTTATCCCTTTCATTTCATACAAAACTGCTGGAGCAGGACGTTGATAACTATTCCACGTAGCGCTAAAATATCCAACTGCTACCATACTTTTTTTATTTATACCTCTTTTTCCAACATTTTGTTCAGCATTACTTTGACACAGAATTGATCCTACACCTTTATTTGAAGCATCAGTATATAAAAAGAATCCTCTATCCGGTTTAACAAATTCTACTCCTGTACACTTTTTTACTGCTTCAATAATCATTTCCACTTCTTTTTTTACTGAATCAGGTAAGATGACTTTCTTCTTTCCTTCAATTTTTGATGTATTTCCAATATATTCGTTCATTTCCTTAGTCATCAACTGAGCTCCTGGAATCAAATGTTGTACAAAACAAAACAATCCACGTAGCTTTCTTAAAGATGCTATCGTATCCGGATTTTTGTATCTTTCTAAAGATTTAACAAATTTTTCTCGTGGCGTTATACCCTCCGGTTTAATAGTAAACCCTAAAAAATCAATCTCTTTTCTATAAAAAAACGACTTTTTAATGTTAATCTTGATGTTAGCAGCATTCAAGAGTGACATTACTTCCATCACTTTATTTTTATGATTCTCACCCTCTTTAGTCAGTATCAATATGTCATCTAAATAAATCATCACTCCCGTAACACCTCTCAGAATTTCATCCATCGTTCATTGAAAATATGATGGTGCATTACACAGTCCAAACATTAACGTTTGAAAAGCATACGTCTCATTGCCTAATCTGAAACCAACTAATTCTTTATTCTTTTCTGACAATGGTATCTGCCAATATGCCTTCGTAATATCAATGCTCGATGCGAATTCAAACTTTTCCATATCTCTGAAAATACTTCTAACAGACATAGTTTGATATCTATCTTTTATTACAATCTTATTAAGTACTCTTACATCTTGGCATAATCTGACCGATCCATCTTTTTTTCTTACAGGTATAGAATTAGCCACAAACTTTACCTTATAAGAATTCTTAATAATTCCTGTACTTAACATCATTTGAACTTGAATTGCTAATTCATTTCTCATAGCTAACGGTGGATCATACCTCTTATGTTCTGGTATTTCCTCACTACTAAGATCAATGTCTGGTGAATTGAATTTGCATAATCCCAAATCAAAATCAGACTTCAACCATATATCTGGAAAGTTTTCCATTATTTCACATTTCAATTCAACTTCCTGTTCTTCACCACATAGCGTCATCATTTTTTTATCATCATCTATAGGTTTAGTCCATTTAATGACAAAATCACATTCACATAACGTTCTTGTACCAATGAGTAGATCATGCTTAATCTCTAATACCCAAACATCTTCCATTTTTATTTTCTTCCCGTTCAATGTCAACTCAATTGGTTCCATTATGGTATTCACATTAATTGGTGATCCATCTGCTAAAGCACCTTTCCTCTTCTTTTCTGATAACGTTAAACCCATTTCCTTAACTAACTTGGGGTTTATACAACTGATTTTAGATCCAGAATCAGGAAACACTTTCACTGCTTTAACCAAACCATTTACCATGATGCTAGCATCAATTGTATACTCATTGCTATCATCCAATTCTTCGATTATATTACTTATTCTTTCCTCTTTCTTTATATTCGGGCAATCTGGTTTTATATGACCAGGTTGCTGGCAGCCGAAACACTTTTTGATTTTTCTTTTATCAACCATTTTCTTTTCATCATTATTCTTATTTATATGTAAATTTCTTAATTTGCATTCAATTTTTAACTCAGCTTCCAACTCATCTAACGAAAAATTTCTGCCGATTAATCCTAAATTCTTAAGATTTGGAATCTCTCTCAACTGTCTCAATATCTCATAGCGGATTCTATCATCTTTATCTTTTCTTGAAAGATGAACATTTTGCGCAGAAACAAGATTCTTCAGTTTCCTGAGTGACTCCTCTACATTTTTTTGGTCTAACTTGAAAGCCATTAGTTCACATTCTGCTTCAGTCTTTGTCATATTTGTTGAATACCAATTGCGTAACTTCCCACACAAGATCGTACTAGAGACTTCCTCAATATTCACAAAATATTCCTGAAGTCTAAATTGAATGTCATCACTGACTTTCATTAATAACCAACTTGTCGCTTCACCACATTGCGGAGATAACCCAGCTGCTGCTAAGGCTAACTGAAACCTTTTTATAAAAACCTCCACGTTGCATCCTTCCTCCATTGTCTTAACTGATTTCATCAGTTCCAATGAATTTCTAGTAGATTCTTTCTTAAAATGTTCTACTACCTCACTTTTGGTACCACATACTTCGTCTTTTGGCTCCTTAAAAGAAAATTCAAGATCTTCCGGATCTATCTGCTCAATTCCTCTAACCAAATAAGTAAGCTTGGTGCCATCTTCACCACTTTCAACGATTCTTCTGGCTAACTCCTCCTTTGTCCCTGATACTTGAAGTTCCAGATCCCTACAAGCCTGAACTAATCTTGGTTTCAGGTTGTACTTGACCAATAATTTGTATTCTTCCATTAAATTTTTAATATTCAAAAGCACAATAATCAAAAATTTAATAATACAATTTTATTAAAGATAATATTATATACTGGGGTACAATATAAATAATATAATAATTAAAGATAATTAGCATATAGCGATTATTCAATTTTATTCTCACTTGAAGTAAATTGTAAGCTAATAGTTTATAGATTATTAATTTCTTAACTTTTTATTTTCCAATAACATTTACACTGAGTATGACATAACTTATTTTCATGGTAGTGAAATGTGAAGTTTTAATTTTGTTGAAAGTCATATCACTTATAATATTACACAATTTTATTTAGTTAATGATTTTAAATCTCAAAAAAATAATATCATTGGTGAGAAAACTGATAGTGAATTTTTCGTTAAAAAATGAAATTTGCATATTATAGAAGAAATGAAAAGTTGACGTTTGAAAATTTACCTGTGTTATCAAACGAGAATTAAATGAAGCAGAAGATAAGTTTAGTCTTCTTTAAGTACCAGAAATAAGAACTCGTAAAATGAGCTTTAATATATTAGAGATACATAGTGTAAAATAAGCAAGAAATTTTTCAAATAACTTCGGTAACCAGTTGTTCAATAAACTCAAAGTTGTATTTGTGATTATACAGTTGTTTTATCTAAATCGACAAAAGATACATTTTTTGGACCAATAAATTTAGAAAATATAATTCAAAGAATCGAAGAATATAAACTACTTGAAAAATGGAAAATTAAAAACAAGCTAATAAAAGGCTATTATATTATGTAATACATAAATATTTTACTTTGTCTTTTTCTGTTATCTTGTTTTTACCAACTTTTATAGATTCTACTAACTTTTTTATTTTTTTTTGTATCAAAGACTTCAAATACAGTCTTATCTATATCAGTGTCATACAAATCTTAGGAAATATATTAATATAGAATTCAATTAACTTCTTTGTCTATTTTTATTTCAAAATAAGAGAATCATATTATCTGCGTATGGTAAGGCACATATACAACAATTTGTATCTTCTAGTCCAGCCTTAAATGTTTTTTTGGTCTATGTGTTATTTAGTGAAGTGTTTCTATTGTTCTTCGATTACCATTGGAAAACAAAGATGATGGCATAGAACATCTATTTCTCCCAACATTATTTTAAAGGTATGATAATTTTTTTGTCTGCATTATTATATTTAAAAATAAACTGTTTTTCTCCATTGATTTCCCAGATTGTTTTTATCAAATACGCAGGAACGTCACAATTAAGCATCCTATTTAGTATTTATTTAAATACAATAAAATCAAATGTTTTATTTTGGTCTGGAAAACAGACATATAATTTAATATATCTTCTTCTAGTTTCATACTTGATGGTTTGAAATAATGAGAGCGCTTCTCTATTACCTTTTGAGGTCGAATTTTATTTTAGTAGAAACTAATTTAATTTACGCCATCTCCGAATATATAATTTTGTAATCTGATGTTCAACAATGATCCACATAATTATCTTTATATACGAGGGTCATTCAATAAGTAAAGAGACAAGTCATCATATATAAAAAAATAGCAAAATAAAAACGATGATGAGAAATAAATCATGAAATAAGAACTGTTCTCTTCATTTCTACATAATTTGCAATAAAAAGTTTTCGCTTTAAATTAACTATATTTAACTATCTAATGATGATGTTCACACTTAAAAACTGTAATTAGGAGGAACAACGTTCTGTAAAAGATTCCATGTTTTAAACAAGGTTAAACCTTACAAAAACTATTCCCGGATGCTTAAGCAATATGGTAGAAGCTGTATAAATCGTGCAAATTTCTGAAAAAATTTAGTACAAGTGTAAGCACAATTCATTCGCTAATTTAAAGTAAACTGATTTATCGTAAAAAAAGTTGTGAAAAGGCTTGGTTGAGAGATTTCGTCACATTCACAGTACAGTCCAGACCGTTAATAATCAAATTTTTAGTTTGTTTGGGCTTCTCAAATATTCTTTTTATTAAGTAAGATTTAACGATAATGAAGAGGTAAAGGAAAAATTACAGAAATGACTAGGTTCTTAGAGTAAACATTTCTTCGCCATTGGCATTAGAAAGCTCATGAAAGGATCGGACAAGTATATAAATGCGGCAGGGGATTATGTCAAAAAATGAGTAAAATTTGTAATTTATACGATAATAAATTTTTGAGTTATGATCATTTGTCTCTTTACTTATTGAATGACCCTCTTATAAGCTAATGAAAATTGAATGGTGATCTTCCGGTGATTAATTATTTGGGTTCTTTCCAATCAAAATAAGTTTATTTTTTTAAAACATTTTGGATTACCATGTATAGAATATTTGTTCATTTCTTCTGGTAATTGTTGATCATTTAATAAAACTAGAATTTCGGCTATATTTATAAAGTCTACTCTCATTTGCTATATTAAATTGATATTAATATTTTTTTCTGTGTTCTTATATCTCTTTGATAGAGAAGAATATAAGTTTATCATCATTTGAATTGTTTTTCCTTTTAAAATTTTTTCTTTATTGAATGTTCACAATCATTCATTAATTTCGTTTCTTTACCATTTGGATTGTAAAATTCATAAAGAACTTTTCAAAGTCTTTTGTTTTAACTTTTGAGTTATTTAGTAGAAAGTTTAATTAAAAAAGTGCTCTTTCCGGTAATCGACTACTTAAAATAAATCTTTTTTATTATTTCTTTCCGTAAATTGATGTCATTTTTTGTTATTCTTATTTGTTTTCTTAATAATTTAACAATTAGTTTCTAATTTTGTACATTCTTTTTTCCAGTATTTAAGACTTTTTTGTTTTATGTTCTTTAATTTTTTTCACTGACTTTTTACTCCATTTTTCGATTTCAATGTACTTTCTTCTTTTATATATGATGTTATCAAAAATATTTTTGTACTTTAAATCTAAAATATCGTTAATTTCGCCATTCAACTTATTATTTATTTTAATTCTATTTTTTGTTGGTACATAACATGTTGAGAGATGATCTTCTTTTTTTGAAAAATTTTAAAAAATTTAGTATCAGCTTTAATATTGTCTGTTGTACATTTGACTTTTATTAATCTATGATCACTGAGTGTTGAGTTAAACACTTTCTCTAAAACTTAATTCGTAATTTATCATATATTTTATCCCATTTGGTAATGTACAATCAATTTCTAGATATTTTGTTATGATTTTTCTTCTTTATTTCTTTATATCTGTTATTTCTTGTAGTGTTTCAGATATTTCAATGTTTTTAGCTAATGGGCCCATTTTTTGCCGAACTTTTTCTTGAAAAAAGTATTAATCGCTGTTAGATTGTTCGCTGAACAGGGTTAAATGTAATATTATATTATTTTCATTCCCTTCTTGTCTCTCGATTTAGATCTGTGTTTTCCTATAGTAAATTTTATAAGTGATGACTATACTAATCTTATAAACTTCTATTGGAATCTTAAGAAAGGATACAGTAATAATAACAATATAAGATACAACACCGTGGCCACCTACATTAATAATAAAAACATTACATATAAAAAATAGTGACTTACGGTCTACAATATATAAGATGATTATTACAATAAATGAATAAAGGGATGAATGGTAAAATATAAAAAAACTCTTATTTATATATAAAAAACTTATCTAGACTTTAATCTTTGGACTTTTACCTTCTCTTTCTTACTCTATGTAGTCAGATTGATCTGATTCATAAAAAAATACAGTTAAAATCTGTGTCTATGTATATTATGTTAATGTGATATTTCTTTTTTAATTTTTGAATTTCGTTATTAAACTCATTAAGTAGCATTTTTCTCTCAATTGTTAATTTTTTTTTCTGCATAAAAGTAGAGTGGTGCAAATAATGCATTGTGTTTTAAATCTTGATAACTGCATGTAAGCGCCTTTGATTTTCACGATTGAATTATAAAATATGGTTGGCTATATTTTTTTACAATTGTTTCAATATTTGTTTATTCATAACTTTTTTATTAATTTAATTGTATATAATACTTCTGACATAACATGTCATTCTTTAGCTATATTCATTGTATATATGACTATATATACGGTGATTTATGATTATTTGTCACTTTTTTTACATATTTTTACTTCGTATCTTTTATATATTATATAAATAAATACTTATTATATAACAATACTCTATACTCATTTGATAGATATTTATTTAATCTATCGTAATACTCATAGCACATTGTTAAAAATTACCCAATAAAATTTTATTTTTGAAAAACATAAAAATTTCGAGAAAAATCAAATTTTTTTTTAAAATTCAACATAATTGTTGAGGACTTTTCAACATGTCATCTTAAAAGTGTCGCTTTTGCAATATTTTCTCTAAATTAAATAGATTTTGCTAAACTAACTATTGATTAAGTCCCCTAATGAAGATCTTGGGATGGCAACCGGATCTGAAGGCTGCCTCAAAGATTATTCAACCTCCAACTAATAAAATTGTTCCTAAAAGTTGGTTTCCTGAATTGTAGAAGTTTCAAATCTAACGACAATCTTTGGCTACTAAATAAAGAATCATCAAATTTTGGTTTGGATATACTAGGTGTATCAAAAGAGAGAATAAAAGAAGCAATATCATCAATTTACCTAGTAACAACATATTAATACTGTACAAAGAGACCAGTTGGACGTCTTTCTCGCAGATTCTTGAACCAACTACTAAACATTTTTAAGGTGAAATAATCTTGACCCTCACTATATAAAAATTATTTTGTATTCTGATTAATGGGTGATAAACAAATAAATAAACATAATTGTTGAGGTTCTATTTTCATGATATTAAAAAGAGTATGTAGAAAAGTAGTTGCTGTTTTATAATCAATGGCAAACATAATAATAATTTTTTACAAAAAAAAGTTTAATGCATTTGAAGTTGAAAAAATGTACCTAAAAGTTAAAAATCTATAATTCCGCTCAGAATCTAAACTTTTTTATGAAATCTGTAGAGCAAAAAATATATGTATTTTAGTTACAAAATAATTATATTACTACATTTTTATTTCAAAATAAGTAGTGTTATATATACAAATTTTTAGAAAAGCCCTACGTGAACCAAAATGTATTAATATTATTAAAAATATTTTGTTATTATTAAACGATTATGTGAAATAAATATTCTTATTAATACTTCCATTGTTTATTAAATTTCAATATAATAACTTTAGGAAATGCCAAGCAATATATTAAACAATATTTAATTTTTTTCAAGCTTTAGTACGCCACTCGGTATTCTTCAAATATATAGAAGCAATTACTTTTAATTTTTATAAATTCGCAACTATTATATCTTTTATGATTATTGAATTGAAATTATGAAATTACTTAATTACATTACTTAAGTTAAAAAAATAATTTTAGTCACTAAAAACTTAAATATCAGTACACTTAAAATTTAAATTGAACAAACTTTGCTTATTTAATTTAATGGAAAAATTTATTTCGTTTTGCAATGGTGGTAGAAATTTTTTTTAATTAGGTAAAAGCTTGGATATATTTTTACTCATAGGACAAAAAATAATTATTTAGAAAGAAAAATATACGTTTTTTATTTTGTGCAAATAATAAAACAAATTTTGATTTTAGAAATTATAAAGTTAAAAGGTGATACTATCCAATTATAATGATCACTTAATTTTATATATCTTGTAATGATATTTTTTGATGACAAAAATTGACTATAAAAAATGCGACAAAACGTTTGTACCAACCTAATAAAGATAAACCATTTCTAGTCATTGTTACCAAAAAATGATAGCAATCTATACATCCCATGAAGTAACTCCCTATAATGTTTAAAACGAATCTATATTGGCTTCTCAATGATTCAGTATAATAGTACTGATCTTTTTTTGAACAGAACTATTGAATTGATGAATATTGAGTTCAACAGGACAATTTCATTGCTTGGAATAAAAAATTTTTAATAGTTTTGCGTGTTTGAAATTTTTTCAATAATTTCTTGCTCGCTAGAATATGAATCTAACTTTTTTTTTACTTTGGTTAACATTGTGTCTACTTGTGATAATAACGTTACATTGTCACCAAAATAAATATATATAAAGGGCTAATTAGACACTTACTAACAATTGTTTTAATCAGAAACACAGAGAAACACTGGGGGAAGTTATTCTTTGATCAATTATTTACATGCCTTTATAGTTTTTTTATGCTTTACGAATTCAAGAATAAATACATTAATTTACAAATTTTACTTATGTTATTTTATATAATTTAAGTTTTTTACTATTCTATGGTTTATTTATCAGGAAAATGGAATTTAACAGTTAACAACATTAAATATGCTACATCTTTGTAGAATTTGCTACATCTTATGGCATTTTGTGCCATCTTTGTACATTTTGCGCCATCTTTTTTGCCAATTTGCACCATCTTAGTACATTTTTGCGACGTGTATCTTTCATACCAAATAAATTATTCTTCAACATAATTTAGGTATGTTAAAGAGTAAAATAATATTATTAAAATAAAGTAGAATTAAATTGGAAAAAGTGACTTTCGCTTGTCCATTGGGTAACAAAAATGGTTTTTTTAAAAAACATACATAATATGGGCAAGCGAAATAGCATCCTTTTTTATTTTTTGCTAACTTATTTTTTGATTATTCCATTGGATTCAGTTTACACACGGCAACGCACTTTACAGTAACCCCTATTCTAATTAAATTAAAAAAGAGACGATGGAAATCAGCTTGCCCATGGTCACCTATGATCAAGCGAAATGGTATTAAAAAAAGAAAAAAATATGAGTAACCATAGACAAGCGATTGTCTATCGTCTGAAAAAAAGATGTCGCAAAAATGTACAAAGATGGCGCAAATTGGTTAAAAAGATGGAGCAAAAATGACAAAGATGTAGCATATTTGAAGTAGATAACTCTTAAATTCTGGAGTTCATATTATCATATATAAATATATACAACCATACTTTTTGTAATTTTACAAACACTCTTTATTTAAAACATTATGATAAAGTATGAATTTTTAAACAAAGACATTTAAAAATAGTGATTTATTTTTATAAAATAAACTATAAAAATGTTATAGGTTCTTTCTAGTGAATAGTAATTACAAACAATATTATTTCAAAGTAGTAAGTTTTACCAGACAATTAAATAAGAATAATTTCTATAAACTATAGAAAATATTTAAAATATGTTATCAATTTTTTTTGTAAATCACATTACATTATAAAATCGTACCTAAATAGTAAATCAATATTAGAATATAATATTTTTGTGAAGATTTTGAGAGATTTAATATACAGTATGATTTAAAAAAACCAAAGATTGAAAATTCTATGTAAAAATGATGTGTTGACAATATTATGCACTATCAATTTTAAAATTTTTGGAAAATTAAAGGTCCATATACACAACCAATGGTTCATCAAATTCAAATGCACTCACTGTTTTTAATTTATCATTAAAGCAGTTTAGCATTTTTTTCATATCTTCAGATTCTTCTATTGATAAACCATTTGCTTTTGTCAGCAATTCAATTAAATTGTCATCATTTATAGTTGGTTCCAAAAGACAATCTTGTTTTATAATATCTTTATACAATCTATCATGAGCATTTATTTCTTCCATGTACTTTTCATTGTCTATCATGCTTCGGAATTTATCAAAATTAATTTCTTCTCTGAATTCATTAATATTTATCATTCTCTAAAAATAATTTAATAAAAAAATTTATACATACATCTCTTGTTCTATCAAGTATTTCATTCAATGCACGTTCGGTTTCATCATCCCTTTTGACTTCATTTTTACGATAACGTGAATTATTAAAAGTTCTCTTTGATGATTTTCTTGAATTTGGTGTTTCAACAGATTGGGTTTCTCTTTAAAAATCTATTTTAAATATAAATATAATTACGTACCTTTGATTAAGCGAATAATTCATCTGACTATCAGTACTCTCTATTGCATCATTCATTAATGGGACCTCATCATCAATATGCCCAAAAAAACATGGGCAAACCACTTTGAAAAATAATTTAATTTCAACCATCAAATCTATGAAAATATATTTAAAATGGAAAGTAGAAATATTACTATAGGAATAATTAAGACAGATAAACACAATAAAATCAACGTTGGCAAAAAACAAAGTTTGTAATTTATACTAATTTAATGGAAATAAGTTAAAACATTCAAGAATAAGTTACATCTTTCCAACATACTTTGTAAGAATATAGTGCCCAAAATCACAATAAATCTAAGTAAATTGTCTGGGTAATTTTTTATCAATTTTTTTGTGCAAATATATTTATACTACTTCAATGTTAAAACTATTAGAAGTAATTAATCAAAATATTTTAGTTTAAATAACTTATAAAAATGTAATAACTACGGCACAATCTTGATAGTTCCATCGATTAAATGATTATAGAATGCATTTTGATTAATTTAAAAGGAAAAAAAGTAAAAGCGTTTAAATATTTAAATAATTACTGTTTGAAAATATATAAACTTGAAATTATTTTCTTTATATATTAAAAGTAAAACAAAGTGCTTTTTTATATTTATTAATTGTGAAAAACAATTTTTATAAAATAATTTAAAGCTTTAAAATAAAAACTAAATATACAATTTTTATAATTATAATATAAAGAGAGAGTACTTGATGGTAATTTATTACCTAATCAAAATCTACACGTGTTATAATTAATCAACCGAAAAATTTTGCATTAATAGAAAAAAGAATGATTTTAATAACAAGCTAATTGAAGATATATAGGAGAAGATAGATTGTTGGCAAGAAAAAAAATTAAGCATAATTCGTAAAAGAAAATCAACAATAACAATAGATAAATCTAACAACTTCTTCTAATTATTGTATAATAGTTTTAATGCAAAAAATAATGGAAAGAAGAAAAATTAAATAAATGATCATAAGTATGATTTGTAACTAAAGATATAAATAGTGGTAATGAAAGGATAATGTAAATCGACAAAGTAAAAAAGTATAAACTTGAAAATGAATCAAAGATTTTTAATAAAAAACTACTACAAAGTTTGACATTTTTTTAAAAAATAACTTCAAATAGTGTTTAAAAAGTAAATTATTTAAAAAGATTGAATAATATATGAAAATTTTGCATACATTTTGTCTTTTTTAACAAAATAAGATAATTTTAATTAAAGTATTTTTTAATTATTAATATATTATCCATCATAATTCACCTCTTGATAACATTTCAATCGTTGATTATAAACAAAATATATAAAACAATTCTCATCTTTTTAAAGAATAAATTTAAATTTGCCATTGTTTACTGAATTTTTATTTTTTAATTTTTCAAATTCCTAAAATTTTAAAATGATAAAAATATATTTAATCCGATAAAATAACGTCTGGAGAATATATTAAATGTCAGAGAATTTTTATAACTTTACTTTTAAAGTCTTTTGCAAACACCAATAAACATATGAAAAACGAAAAGTTAATTGAATACAATTATTAAAATAGTCGTTTTATAAGATTAAGAATGCTTTATACAAACAATGTGTTTAATTGAAAAATAGATTAGATAATATTTTTGATTCCCCTTAAAAGTATGTACATTCATTAGTTAATGATAAAGTAATTTTGTAGATTAATGTGTCAATAAATTATATTATCAAAATGGTACACCTAAAATCATATTTTATCACTAGAATTATGTACTTATTAAGTGTATTTATAATCATCCAATAAATAACGTTAAGATGATAAATCATTTTTATTGAATAATTACCGTTTACGATATTTTAACTTAATTTCAACTTTTAAGAAAAATATATATAATGAAAAGATATCATTTCTTTAATTTATTAGCTATTTTTTTGTTTTTTTCACAAGCTAAATGCCGGATTTTTGATACTACCGATGTTTCATTATCAACAGTTTTACCAATAGGACCACAAATTAGTATAAATTATACTCATACAAGTATGCCAATAATTTTAAAATATAAATATATTTTTAGAATTTAGAAAAGATTGTAATAATGGAGTATGTGTTTATAATATTACAATTCCAGGCATGTCAAATGAACTTTCTAGCTACATTAAAAGTAAAATTGATAACGATAAAATAATTGAGGCAACCGATGAAACAATTGAACAAAATCTTTCCAATCAATTTAATACTTCATTACAGAATATTGAAGATAATGTTAGAAAAATTGAAGATGAACTTGGCAATTTAACTTCAATATATACTGATCTTTTGAATAAGGTTGAAGCAACTGAAATTAATCTTCAAAAAACAGATGAATCATTAGCATCCATTCAGGAGTATGTTAACGAGATGAATCAAACTTCAAATGATAATAGTATCTATCTATGCTACGTAAAAGCTTATGAGGACTGTTCAGAATCACCAAGTACAATTTTACCAAGTCTTTCAACAAGCTCTTTATCATCTACAAGTTCAGAAATAATTTCTACATTGCCAACTTCATTTACAATAGCTAGTGGTGGCACAACACAAGGCACGGAAAGTTCAAGCATTTCGTCACCTACAAAAACGTCAGAAATTGTAGCATCTACAGAAAGTGCTCCCGTTTCACAAACTCAAACAGCTTCACCAACAGTTAGTGATTACAGTACTACACAAATTATTACGTCTACTGTTACTTAATCATACTTTAATGTTACATTTAAAAATTTCATTGAAATACAAAAAAATAAATAATTTTATTTGAAAATTATTTTTACAATTAGTTAATAAAAAAAATTTCATTGGAAGTAAAAAATCAAATTTATATAAATATTATTTTTTATATCTTTGCAATAATAGGTGATTTTATCTTCTTGATTGACCTTCAGTTTCGTTGTGTTTTATTGCTTCATAAATTTTTTTAAGTTCCGGTAGGACATCGGTCTTCACATATTCACCAGCAGCAGATGCTTTCTCTTTTATTGTTGGAATTGCAACACTATTAACCCATTCTTTAAAGCTTTTATATGTTTCTGGATCTTGTAATGTTGTCTTAATTTCCTCTGTCTTATTTTTTATTGTTGGTGCAGCAGTTTGTTTAATGTAGTCAGCAGCTGAATTAAGTCCATTCGAAATTGTATCTGTTAAATCGTCAAACCAGCTAGCATTAATAATATTTGGTATGGTGATTAAATAACATAATGTAATGATAAATATCATTTGTACATTCAAATGCATTTTTATTGAATCTAAAATTTTTATTTATTTATATGTTATTAATACTAAAATTATAAATGTCTATGTATACAGTCAACCAGATAAAGATTAAAAATAAAATGTACCATTATAAAAAATATGTTTAGTGATTAAAAAAATATAAATACTAAGAAGTGACGAAATTTTAGAAATCAATATATATTGATAAAATAAAAAATATTTAAAACATTTCCTTGATTAGTCATGCAAACAATTCAAACATATATTCAATAAAAATACCATAGTATTTTTGTTTCTCTAAAATAGAGATCAGTGGAGATTGAATAAATTTGTAGAATTAAAACTATACACATAATTAATTTAATTTTGTAATGTTGGTTGTATATATATATATATAAATCTAACTAGCAGGTGTAGTTATAACAATATCTCATATAACATCCTTAATTACCTAAAATATTTGAATGTGGTTGTCGTGCTTAACTTTATAAGTATACCTACCATATACTAGAGATATAATGTAGAATGTTTTTCAAGAAACTAGTACACTTTACACTGGGTGAGTACTAAAGAAATGCCTAACATTAAAATTGTAGAGGTATTAAACTTATAAATTATTTTGCTTTATGTATTAATTAATATATATTTTAAAAGGATGCAAATATATAATAATTATATGTTATGTAATGTGTAATAATTCAAATGTTGTGAATATCATAAAAATAATTTATAAGTAAATGATTAAATAATAAAAATAATTTTATAATTATATTTAATCTCAATAAAGAAAGTTTTTATATAAATATTATGAGTCATTGTTATTAATAATATGATCCATCTTTATATTTTTAAAAGCAATAAATATTGAATAAAAATAAATAATTTTTTTAAATAGTTGTATATATAATTAAAAATTTTATGAATAGATGAGTGAAATAGATATACTAATACTTTGGAATAAGCTATTTTTTAATTTCATATTGTTCAAAAGGTGATGACATTGAAGAAAAATTAGAATGAATCATACTAATAAATTTACCTTTCAGCAATAAAACCATTGCATTAGAGATAACAATATAACCAGAATAGTCATATATATTTATTTTACTTAATCAATTTGACTGGTTTATTCATCCTTTATCGAAATGTTCGTTTATATTTAAAAGATTTTGAAAATGTAAACATTTTAATTCAAACTATTTATATAAATTAACAGAAAAAAATTTTTATTAGCGATTAATTTAAAAATAAATATTATATTTAAAAAATATTGTTGTATTAAAAAAAATAAATGTTCATCCAAATTTTATTGTTAAATAATAATAAAAAAAATTAAGACAATTTACTATTGATTAATTAATTTATGTAAAAAAAATAAGAAAAAAGCCTTTAAAAAAATTAGTTGTGAATTTTGTGTATATTGTTGTTAGGCTTAAGAGCGAAAAATTGTTTTTGACCATTGGACAGTAGGATATGGCGCATATAGTAAAGACAGTATTGTTAGTTAATAATTGATTTTGTATCTTCTCACCATAAAACTAAAAAATGTTATTCTTTTTTTGCAAAATTGCTATTACATTTGTAAATATAAAGAAAATATGAATGTTTTTTTTGTGTCGGTTACTATTAAATTTAATTAGTTAAATATAGGAACATTTTGGATGACGGAGGAGTTTTTGTGCAACTTGAGTTTAATATTAGTAATACGTTGATTAATTAAAATCTTTAGGCAAAATACATAACGTTGTTGGCATCAGGATGGACTTGAACAGCACGAGCCAAATTTGATAATGTTGTATCTTCAGAAGTTCCAGATGGTTGTGAACCTTCACCAGAATCATGTTCACGATCTACTAAGTGGTAACGAGCACGGAAAGCTACAAGATGAGCATAATAAGCTGGAGCTGGAATGGATACTGATCTAGTGCAGCGAACATAAGTGTGACACATTTGATAAGTCAATTGTTGTAATTCATCAGCCTTAAGGTTATTATCATCCCAAAGTACATGGTAGTGAGATGGACGAGAGGTACCTTGAATACCTGCATGAGAGCAAAGATAAAAATCAAATTCAGTTGGATGAGTTATACCAGCATCGACAGTTGTACCTGGTGGAATGTTTTGAGCTTTACCAACTTGATCTCTTCTATCACAAGCAAAAAGTCTTGTATGATGACGTTTTTGAACAGCAATAAATGTAATTCCTGGTTGGTAACCTCTTTCCAATGTCATACAAGCTTCACGAATTGCTCTTAATTCATATTGAAGAACATTTAGAAATTGACCTTCAGAAACACCATCACGATAAAGTACAATTTTAGTTGGTTTGAAATGAGTGTTTCTATAAAATTGAACGAGGAGCTCTCTAACCATATAAGCAAGATCAGTAATTATTTCGTGTCTATGTTGTTGAACACGAACTGTTGCAGCATAACGGGATGGATGAGCATCCATAGAACCAACAACTGCAGCAATAGAAGGTTTTCTTGAATCACCAGCTGGCGGATGAGTTATGTCAGCACCTAAAAATATTACTGGTTCATTGAATACAGCTGGTCTAACTGAAGGAAGTAAAATTGAATTAACACCTCCCAATTTAACATTCATCTTTAAACATAAATTAGACAGTGTTTGTGGAGTCGTTTTGATAACGTTTTTAGCTTGAACACATTGTGTTGCAATACCTAAAACAGTATCACCAACTCTTTTTACTTCTGCATAAACAGGTGTTTTTCCTGGTAAGACAACCACAACTAATTGAAGGCCAGGATAAGTATTTTTTAAGTATTGAAACATTGGCTCAACTTGATCAACACCAACTGCATATTTGCAGAAACATGGTTGTCCAATAATTGGCATTCCAGCATCAGATGAGATGCGTTGGAGATTTCCAGTAAAATTACGAAGATCATGTTCTTTGACATGAGTTTGTTGAGCAAAACAAGCTATAGCCCACATTTTAACTTCAATTCCTGTATGAAATTGTTTACCTCTCATATCCCAAACACCTTGATTTGGGAGGGCAGTTGTTTTTGTACGCCCACCATAAAGAAGTTTTGGAGCTGGAAGAACTCTTCCTTTAACTTCAGTCATCTCAGGTGTTATAGAAATTCCAAATTCGGCAGCATATGGGTCACTTGTAAAATCTGCTTTTTGAACTAAATTTGTGATTTCTCGTTCTCTTTCAGGAGCACTTCTCGCTGTTGCTTTAATCATTGTAGAAGTTTGAGTATCAGTTAATTTTTTTATACATCGTTGTCCTGAAACAATATCACAAACTTCTAATGGCAGGTATATATTCTTATGCTCTTGTCCTACTTGTAAACATGGTAAGTAAGGGTATTTTAATTGCATATTATATTTGTCAAGGAAATACTTTGCAACAGTACAATCGGTAGTCATTCCATTGTCATTAAGAAGTGGGAATGTTTGAGACTGAGCCGGTCTTCTCGTGACATTGCATACTCTGTATTTTCTGCGCATTTGTCCGCAATGAGTTATTTCTATTTTCAATCCTCTCATTTCTTTAGTAAATTTAACTCTTTGAGCGTCAGATAAGGAACGTCTATCAGCAAATGATGAAACAGGTTGTTCCAATACTTCAGCTAGAAATTCTAAAACAGACATTCTACGATAAAATGCTGTAGCTGATACATCAATATTCAACATCATGCGCCATTCTGATGGGCGAACAGATTGATGGAATCCAAACCACACTTCACGTCCGCCTCCTAATTTTCCATAATCTTGTCCATGATGATGTTGTCCACTATGTTGAGGTTTCGCTGTATGTGGTGAAGAAAAAAATGATCTTCCGACAGGTGTGTATTGTGTTGATGGTAAATGCCTCAAAATTACGTCCATTGCTTGTACAGCATCAGCAGGAATACTTTGAATTATTCCAGCCATTGCGTCTTCAAGACGTTGTAAAGAAACAGTAGCTTGATAGCGTATTCCAACAGTAAATTTTCTTTCCTGATTAGAATCTCCAGATAAATTAACTTCAAATTCATTTCTATCAGTACCTATTGGTAGTAATTCTCTTGTATACATATTCTTTTTACCATCATAAACTAATTTTGTGCTTACAAAAACGCTTGGGTATGAAGATATTAAAGCTTTTATAACATCACGATTAACTTTTCTAGGACATTTTTCAGGAGACACATCTACTTGGTAGTATTGTACATTTCCTCCTGGAATTGATACCTTAAAATGATTTGCTTTCAAGGCTATTTCTCTTCCTTGTTGACCATGATCAGGACGTTTTGGGATTGGAAAAGTGAATGATAACTGTTGACTTGGAATCAACGATTGTTGATCGTCGCTTATAGTACTCATCATTGGGACTCCTGGTGCAAATGAGAGTAATGAGTGATTATCGCTCATATTCCCTTCATTATTCATAATACTTTGGGATCCAGTATGCAGCACCGACAAATCTTGAGGTAGGTTCGTAATTTGAGTGGCAAAAAAATCGTTTTGAATATAATGGTGGTTGGCATTTTGAAGTCCCAAAAATCCAGTCATTGAATTTGGCATCTGTATAGCGCCACTATCATCAAAATTAAGTGCATCTACAAAATAAAATTTTTATTTTAAATTTCAAATAACTTACCAAACATGTTATTCATACTTTGTTGGTGATCGATGCCAGTTGCAGCCATCTCTAAATTTTTAATTGGGAGATCTAAATTACTTGCAATATTTTGCGAAATAAGCAACTATGATTCAATTAAAAATATGTTTCTTAGTAGAAACAATATAAAACTCCCGTTATGAAGATAACAATAATACAACGCTGTATCTATAATATATAAGGATATTAGAACACGTTGACGATATAATTAAATTTACTAATACAAACTAAACACAATTCGTATTAGACCAGTGTTGTCGCGTGACAAGTATTGTCAAAAGTATAAAGCATATACGAAATTGTTTATTGATTAGTAAAAATATTACTTATCATATGTAGGTAATTTAAAAAATCAAATTTATCTTTAAATTGCTCAAATTGCTCTAAAATTTTAATTAATAAACAAATGTACTGAGATACATTGTTTTTAAGATAAAAAATGCGACCGTCTAAAATTGACACATATCTAATCGTTAAAGTGAGATTCTTTTCAAGACAAAATGGGCTGTTTGGAAAGATATTCTATGCTCTTATACTACGATACTAGTTATAACATATACTCAGAGTTAAGATATGACGATATCTCATCTTACTTTTCCTTTAACAGATGATAATATTAAAAAATTATATATATCCTTAAATAAAAAAAACGATGGCCCAAAATATTTCATACTTACCTATACTAGATATATGAAAAGTGATAAATAAAAAGAATGAATAAAGAATACAGAAAGGACTATGAAACTAAGAATATATCTTTTTAGTTATTATCTCACCATACAATTATTATTACTTGTCAATTTCCCGGCTACAAATTGAATTATTTTTAAGTAATTAATTTTTTAATTCCAATAAGCAAATTACTGTCGGATGGCTTATATACTTTGTAATTAAGTCACTTTTTTAGGGAAAAATAAAAATTTTAAATTGAAAGATGACACAGAATATAAAAATTATTAAAAATATTTACTTGACCTTCGTCAATTCACTCTAAGTAATGTATATACTTAAACAGTGTATACTTTTAAATCAAACATCGGTAATTTAAAGGGTCTTAATGCATAGTATTATAAGTTAGTATATGGAAAAATCTGTCTAATTGGAAATAAGAGTTAGTTAACTAACATATATATCCTTTTAAAGTTTGATGTTAAGTAGTATATTTGAATTTGATATATTTTTTATAAAAATTTTAAATGAATTTTAATGTAATCACCAAGAAATAATTATAACATATCTTTGAAATTAATATATATTGATGGCAGAAATGATTAATTTCTCTTAATGCAAATTTTATGCTTAATGTCTAATAAACAAAACAAAAGCTTAAATTGATATTGATCGTGACATATTTAACAGTTTGTTTTAAAATGCACAAAAAATACATTCGTGTAGGTTATTAATGTAAATGCATAAACTTTTTTAATTAAAAGAGCTTAGATTGTTGAACTTTACATTTCGTATTGCTTTTTAGCATATCTATCAGAATGAGTAAATAAAATAGATTTAAATCAATAACAAATTTTATCAATCAACCCATTCCTCAATTAATAATTTAGCATCAACCAAAAATGTTTTAAAAAACTTCACAAAAGAAAATATATTTGTGTTATTTTTTCTAAAAAGTATTTTAAAACATATTGTTATTAAAAACAATTTCTCCATAGGCTAAATGTGCACTTATATATAATAATTATGGAAAAAAATTATAAAGAGTAGCAAAAAAATAATTACAAAATTTTTATTCAAAAATTAAGCAATATTTTAACATTTTTTCTTGAGTAATTAAAAATAATTAAAGTTTACTAATGCATTTAATACTGAATACCATTTTTTTTTGTCAAATTATAAGAATTGACATTATCTAATATTATTAAAATATTTGAATAACAAATAAAAATGATAAAAAGTTTAAAGTAAATGTTTAAAAAATAATAAGTATTTTCCACTACATATTTATTAAAAGTTTTTTTAAAATCATAATAATTCATTACTATTTTGTATTAAAACTTTGTAGGTATATAATCAATCATATAACTTATAAAATATGTCAAGGTATATGAAATCATAATTAAACACGTGGAATATTAAATTGGCATCAATAAAAAGCAATTAAAAATTCAAAAAATTGATTTTAATGGAGTTTACGAGAGATTCGGTATAATTTCACAATAAACTTAATTATTATAAAAGACATTTGCAGGAGAAAACTAACTTATTAAACAAGAGTATAACCAATTTCCTGTCATTCATAAGGAGCATTTATATATAGGTAAATTTAAAGTACACATTTAGACAATACTTATATATTGTGGAAGTAGCATATACCTGTGATTTATTAAAGAGAAAGTAAACTTTAAAAAGATAATAAATGTAAACCATTTATAAATATAGTAAGCAAACTAAACATTTAATTGAGCTTGCTCCAATGAGTGCAAATTTTTATTAATTAAGATTAAAAGTAACAATAAATAGGAATATGATAAGGTATCTCTCACTGTTTATTATTTTCAATTCAATAAGTATATATTAATAGAGATGGCCTCTGCTATACATATATCATATAAATCAATTGGAAAACTAGAAAATGAACGTTCCATTCAACTAGGAAAAATAAAGTTCTTTTATATCACATGATATTTTAAAGTATCTAAAACACAAATTATTATAGAAGTAAAAAAATTAATTAAAGTTTACATAATTTAAAAAGTGTTGCTAATTTTATTTTATTTAGTAATTAAGTATATTGAAAATTTTATTAATATTCTATTACTTAATCTTGATAATATGTTTAAAATTATTAATATATTTAAAAGTATTCATTCAACATATTTTTATTTTAACAAAATATAATAAAAATTAATAGTGATATTTATGAAGAACAATTTTCTAACAAGTTTGTGTATAATAATACATATAATATATGTGAAGTTTCATCTCAGTAAGAAATATGTCACTTGTACGAAAAGATTTGTAGTTAAAATACAATTTTCGTGCTAGATTTAACAATATACACTACAAACACTATCTAATGTTAATCATTAAAATTTTTAAATTAATTGATATATATCATATAAAATTATTATATATTGTTTAAAATTAATGTATACTGTTTAAAAATAATGTTACATTTGTCAACTTTTATAATTTACATATATACATAAAGCTATTTTTTAGTTGACTAAAATAAAAATATCATGGTGAAAAAATTTAAAATCGTTACCAAATAAAATAGATTTATTTTTGCTGTAAATTAGATAAATTTTCAAGGTTACTATAAACAAGAATTTAAATTTTAAATCTAACTTTTTAAACGATAAGCATTTAAGATTATATACAAAAAAGAAATATAAATATTTTTTGATTAAAAAGATGTAGTTTTCCAAAGTATTCATATAAATTTAAAATGAAAGAATAAATATATATATATATATCAAATAAGAATATATTAAAAAACAGACATCAAGTAATTTTAAGTTATCTAAAGATATATCGATTAAGTTGTCTAAAAATGATGCATAATAATTTAAACATTTGTTGTTTTATATTTAAACAGAAGATCTTTATAAAAAGTATCATATTGGAAAATTTACCTAAAGAAATAAAGATATTTTAAGATTGTAAATTTTTGTAAATAGACGTATAAAAATCAATAAATCTTAGATAAATAATAGATATACTTCATTACTTTTATTATCAAACAACACTAAATTATAACATTTATAACAATTCCCAAAAATTATAGAAACCTATAAAATGCGTAAACATGGTTAATATAATTTAGTTTTTTATTTATTAAAATATACAATAAAATATTAGTTTTTATCAAGAGAGTATTTTAATATTGTGTAATAGTTAAAAAAGATAACAAAGTAAATAAAAATATTCGTTTTTTGAAATTTTATAATAGTAAAAGATTTAAAATATTTATTAAACCTTAAATGCATTAGATTCAATAGTATTATATTTTTAGCAAATGTGAGTGATAATCACTTTAATTAAAGAAAAAATGTTTTTATTTAATATTATGATAGTTAAATCATTATAATTTTTAATAAAAACTTCTCTAACAAACATTAAACTAAGAATTCAAAGGATAAATAACGATAATTTTCATAAACAAATTTATATGGAAAGATTAAGTAAGAAATATTAATATTTTATACATGCTCATAAAAGATAAAGCTTTTTTGATTTAAAATGTGCTTTAGCGGATTTAAAAACATCATCTTTTAAATATAATCGATCATAAAAATATAGGAGAAATACATTGCTTTGTTGGAATTGCATCTTTGAAGCGACATCAATATTTTTTCGAAGTACCATGTAAATAGATAAAAAATTAAATTTAAAAAAACCAATGCTTTAAATTACATAATTCATTTTTTAGCAAAAATATATTTTTAAAAGTTTATTTAAATAATATAAAAAAGTTAATGCATCAGATAATTTAAATTGATTCATCTAATAGGAAACACGTATAATTTATATCAATACATATATTTTTTGTCTAATCATAACTATCAAATTTAGTAAGATTGTATAAATATAATTTAAAGATTTTAAAAGTATTTCTAAAACCAGAATGACATTTTTGTCTACTAAAAAATTGCAAATACATATGTTATCAGTTTTTTGCAATACATTTTTCCATCGCTTTTAGAATATCTTAAGTTTATATTTCTTATAATTTTTCGTGATATCATTGACTTTTTGTGAGACATTTTACTACAAAAATCAGAGAAGTTTTTACTTTTATTCTAAAAATTGAATTATGTTAAAGTTGTTAGATATTAATAAATATTTAACTACAAAAAAAATTAGTGTATATATTTGTTATACATCATTAATAAGAAGAAATTAATATAAAAATACTACGATGTGTATATTAATTTTCAGTGGTAATAATCACTCATTATCATACATTTTACATTTTATTTTCTAGTTCATTTACATACTATGTTTAGTATATTCTTAGAAATCTATTAAAGAATAAAAACCTTATAAAAAGGTAAAAATTTTAAATAAATTAATGTTAAAAAATAATTAAATCAAATTGATTAATATATTGATCAAAATCAAAAAAAAAAAATACGTAGCCATAAAAATTATAATAATTAATAGTAAAATACCTTCAGATATCATTATGCATAATTATTTTGCTAATATTATCAATTTAATGAACATCAAAATATATAAAATTAATAATTATGATAAATATAAATAATGTGGTGTAATAAATACGGTTAAATTAATAAATAAAAAATGACAGCAACTAATTCCTTTTTCACTATAAAAAATGGCATCTTTCCGGTAACACCTTACAGATGTATTAAAATGTATGGGTTCCACTAAAATAATTTATATTTCGTTTTTAGTTATCAATATCCAAAAAAAGGAAAGATAATTATAATAAAAATTTTAAATAAATAACTTAAATGATATATTTTCTCGATATTTACCTTTTAAGTAATTTGCAATATTCTTTAAAAAACAAAAAAATCATTTGTTGTTCTTAAATTTAATGTTTAAAAAAGTATTGTAGCTTTTTTCATACTTTTAGTTTTATATTTAAATGGAAACTTGGCATGCTTTCTTCTATTTTAATTAAATTTATTATAATAACATAATGTGAAATACGTATAGTTTTATTGAAAGTAAAAAATCATTTGTAATACAGTTTAATTTATACTGTCATATAATTTTAAGTTACGTTAACTTACATAGTTTTATTTTCATAATTACCAAGCAAATAATTAAAAAAGATATTTTTTAAACATTATTTGATCAGTTATATAGATTATAAGTATAAAAAATGATATAAGAAAAAAAGGAAGTACGATGGATGAAAGACGTGTGATAACTAATGGTACAATTAAAATGGCAAGAGTAATAATTTTCATAAGTACGTTAAATTTTTCTGCTCAAATAAACAGCTTGCTTGAGATCAGAAGTACAATAGTTAAATATCTAAATGTATATAGTATAATAAATTTTAAAAAGATATTTAAGACGATAAAAATAACATGTTAAGCTTGGTTGGAAAATTTCTTCCTTTATAAGCATGCGCTATTTTTTTATATTTATATTATCTTTAAAATAACTTTAAGAAGTGTTATATAAAGTAGAGGAACATTAGAAAACTTAATTTCAATATTGTGTTAAATTGTATTAGCAAGACTTGTTAAAAAATTCATTTATTAAAGGTAGTACTTTTTTTATATGTTTATTCTCATTAATTTTCTATCCATGAAAATATATCTTTTAATAAGTCATATTTTATATGATTAGAATAAAATAAATAAAAATTTTCATATTTTTTAAAGAAAATTTAAGAAAACAAAATAGTACATTTTAGGAGAATGCTTATAAAATGGAATGTAGTTATTTAGGTGTTAAAAAGATCTACATACAAACACATTTAGTATAATTTTAAAATTGGAGGATGCTATAATTTTTTACTTATTTGTACAATATTTAGTAACTTGATAAATTAAAAGACTCTTTAATGATTTAAATATATTTTTTAAATAAAAATTACTGCATAGAAAATGGTTTATATTTATTATATTGCTCAAAAAAAAATTCATTGAACACAAAAGTTTTTAAAAATTATATCAAAGATGATAATATTTCTTATCAAATTTTTAAATATCAACAAAAATCCTTTTACATCTGATTTACAGCTACTTTGGAAATCACTAGAAAATGATTTGATAAGTACTATAAAAATCATTTTGATTCATTTATTTTATCTTTTGTTTTCTACTCTCTACAACGTTTAATTGTTATTATGATAAAAATCTTTATATGTGTTATGATTAAACTTACTGCAAAAAGAATTGTTTGGAAAAATGAGTATTCCAAGTGAATCATATGTACAAACTGTGTTATTGGGTTAAAATTTTATAAGATCTAATTAACTCAAATGTACTTTTTTATCTTTAAAAAATTAAGTTATAAAATGACGGGCGATATTATTTGTATTATACGTTATATAGAAGATTATGTTAATATAAATAAATACCTTGTCTATACAAGATGTGCCCTATTATCATGTGGTATTATAATATATATACTTTTCCTACAATTTCAATAATCACATCTAAGAATATAATTATAATATACACTTATCATATGATTATTCAAACTTTAAATATTTAAAATGTAATGTTAAATGTTTCCATCTTATAATATTGTTAAATTATAATTTTTTTAATGTCTAAGATTTCGTTGTTGATTAATGTTTAAAAAATAATGCTACATTTCTTTGTTAAATTTTATCTTTCATTTCTCCTTCTTTCAGTTCAATTTTCTAGTAAATACCATAAAAAAATTGAATTTTACTTATGTTTTATGTCAAATCTTAGTCATTAATCAAATATAGCTTGATATTTCTTGTTTTAAAACTACTGACTGACATTACAATATAATTTTTATGGCGTGATTAAATCTCAAACAAATTATTGTTTTATCATCTCCATTTAAATTATAATTTTTACTTTAAAATAATTATTTATTTTAGATAAAGAAGTATATGTCGTTACAAGGAAAAACATCTTAAAAATTTACAACAATTATGTTCAAATTGAAATATTTTTCAATATTTAATAAACTAAAAATTAAATCTCCTATCAAATCTGTAGATAATTTAAAGACATCTACACTAAAAAATGGTAAAAACTTAGAAGGTACTAATCTAGAAAAAGAAATCCCAAATCAAAGTAAGTATTTTATTATACATGTATTAAGAACACCAATATCTTTTAGCTTTTGTTAACTCCTCTGCTACTTCTTCTAACAAGCAAAATGTTAACGAAAAAGAAATAGAAGAAAAAGGCGTTGAGATCGTTCAGCCACCATATTTAGGATACCTTTCTGGTGTTCTTACATCTGTCATAGATCAAGCATCTGGGAAAATAGGTGAGACATTTTCTAGTTTCCAACAGCAATCAAAAAAAGAGGATTTAATGAATACTCATAAGCATGACGCATCATCGACAAACATTTCAAAAGTTCTGATTAAACGAATCTCTAGAGTAGAAGTCTCAAACTTAACTAAGATGCATATTGAAAAATTATTGTTAGCACAATCAACAAAATCAAAAATACTGAGAATTCAAGCATTAACATCACACATACAAGAATTTAGATCAAGTAGAATTGTTGCAATGAAAGATCAATTATTAATAGAACATTTAATTAATTTGGTTAATTCAGGAACAGATATTAAGATAAGAGAAGAGGCCAGAAAGTGTTTGTCAATATTAGGAAATTCTCCACCTCTTAAATCCCTTGGTATACGAATATTGTCAATTGATGGAGGTGGAACTAAAGGAATGGCGGGATTAACAATTTTGGGAGCAATTGAAAAAGCTTCAGGAAAAAGAATATACGAATTGTATGACCATATAACTGGTGTTAGTACGGGTGCAATATTAGCTGTATTATTGGGTATTAATAAAATATCTGTAGAGGATTGTCGTGAAAAGTACATGAATATATCAAGTTTATTGTTTAATCAAGGAACACTTTCGGGCTATAGTGGGCTTGTTTTATCACATTCTTATTACAACTCAAAGTTGTGGGCTGATATATTAAAAGAATCTGTTGGTGATTCAATGACTTGTGCTGACTCAGCCAAATATGAAGATATTGCAAAAGTTGGTATTGTTTCATGTATAGTTAATTCACCACAATTACAACCATATGTATTTAGAAATTATGAATTACCACCCACTCGTGATAGTCAATATAGAGGGGGAAGTAATTATAAAATATGGCAAGCTGTTCAAGCTTCTACTGCAGCACCAGGATATTTTGAAGAGGTTCGTCTTGGTTCTATTCTTCATCAAGATGGTGGTGTATTGACAAATAATCCAACTGCTATAGCAATTCATGAAGCTAAAAATCTATGGCCAAATGAAAATATTCAATGTGTTGTTTCTATCGGTAATGGAAGATCAGTATCTGAAGTTGAATTGTCAACTGAAGATAAAAAAAAGACAAGTATCTTACGTAAATTATCAAAAATCGCTGATTCTGCTACAGATACCCAAGCCATACATCTTTGCATTAATGACCTTTTACCTGATGGAAGATACTTTAGATTTGATCCATACATGAACTGTCAATATCCATTAAATGAAAATCAAGCTGAAAAGCTTGCACAAATGCAAAAAGATGCAGATTTATATGTGAGGCGAAATATAAAAAAAATTGAAGATTGTGCTAAACAATTAACCCAGAAACCTTCTTTAACACAAAATCTTAGTAATGAATTAGTAAAAAGGTTAAAGTCTATGGGTATTTTAAAAAACGATTTTGAAAAACTTTAAAGGAAATTTATATTTTTTTCTATTCATTGTAAATATTGCAATAATATGTCACTAATTATAATTAATAGTAATTTTTATGAACAATAAAGAGTAATATCAAATATGTTGCGTTAAAATTTCATATATTTGTATTTATCATTCTAACTACCAATTTGCTGACAAACATTAGAGGTAGGATTATAAGATTGTTGGAAGGTAGTATTAATCTGATTAGATCCTGGAAAAAAAGTTGCTTGATCAAATGGAAATTGGACATGTGTTGGAAGATATAAAAAAGGGTTAAAATTATTAAAGGTAGATGATGGTATTTGTTGTGAATTCCATGATGGAATGTTTATAGTTGATTGTGGTAAATTTGGTGAAGATGGGTTACTAGTGTTTTCATTAGAAGATAATGAACTACTTGTTGTTATACGTGGCACCCCATTATCAATAATTTTTCTTTTACATTTTGTTCTTCTATTTTGAAACCAAACTTTTACTTGGGTCTCTGTAAGATTAAGTTTTTTGGCAAGAAATATTCTATCAGATCCAACAAGATATGGATTTTTTTCAAACTCAATTTCAAGTGTCTTCAACTGACTCGTGGAAAAAGTTGTTCTTGGTCTTTTAGGCCTATCAAGATCCAATGCTTTCGGAAATAAAAGTTCTTTTACTTCACCATTTGAGCCTATAATTGCATAAACATTAATTATATTGAGAATATGTCAAAATATACCTTTTATTCTCATAACCTGACAGTAATCAGGTACATTATTAATTACTTTATTAGTACTAATATTAGAATTCATAATTAAGATTGATATAAATGAAGAAACGCTGGTTAAGTCAAAACAATTTTTATCGGAAATAAACTTGCAAATTTAAATAAAATATATTAGTTAATGTATATATAAGTACCGCCTAATAAGTTTCATGAACTTATTAAAGTTTATTTCTTTAACATAACGCCCTCTACTCTCTTGATCTATAAACACTGTATTAAATGGTATTTCTAAATGACAAGTTTAAGTACCATGCTTTTAAAACAATGTATTATTGAAAGATTCTTTATATTTTAAAATTCGTGACAAAATGGGTTATTATAAAATTTTAACTTTGATTTATGAGAAAAAAGAAAAAAAAGAGTGTCAAAATTGGTCTTTTAATATTAATAAAATATTTCTAATAGAAAACAAGTACATATATAATGATAAATGTTAATGATGATAATTTTCTGTATATTTAGTAATTTATCAAAGAAAACAAAAATTAAAATAATATTTAGGTATAATTTATCATTGTTTATAACTATAGAACGTATATCATCATTAATTGGAGAATTTTTTATACTATAAAATGGTAGATTTAATTTAAAACTAGATTTTTTAAATATTATTTTAAATATAAAAAGTTTTTTATGTAAAAAGTAGCATTAATAGGAAGAGGGAAAATTTCGGTTTTCTAATTAAAGAAAGATTTTAATATTTTTGTTAATTTTGATGTTCAAGTACCAAAAATGTTATAATAGGCATAAGACAGTATTTATCATTATTACTATAATAACGGTTGGATTAATTAAGGTTCTTGTAAACTCTTTTAATATGTAAATGGTTATTACGACAACAATAATAAATTTGTCAAGAGGATTTTAAGAAACTTTCAAATAGTTTCATATTGTTCTTTTTAACAATCACTTATCAAAACAATCTGCCATTTCTCTAATTTCTGGAAGAAGTAACATATAATATGTTTATTTAATTGTAAATCATTTTCTTTGTTAGATAAAAAGTTATTAATTTTCATATAATCATTTTGTTCTCAATTGTTAATAACTAAAACAATTTCTTTACTATTGTTTTGTTAATTGCTTATGTATATAATAATAATTAGACGACATCAATGATTTATTTTTGTACTCAAATGACCGCTGTCATGACCTCCTGAATACAGGAAAAGCATGCATTTAATTGTCGGTTAATTTGAAAGACGATAGCTAAACGTTTTTACACTTCAAAAGTAACATTCTTACAAGGTCAAGTTTTTTTTATTCTAATGTGAATAATTGAAAATAATAACTTTTAATAAAGATAGGTTATTTTAATTTATCAATAAGTACATAAAACATAATTCAAAATATTTTAAACATTACTCGATTTACTAAAAAAATGTAACTTTCTTTGAGACATACTTTGACATACTTTAGGATTCAAATTGTCATAATTTTGTACGGGATCATCAATAAAAGGTGTCTCATCCTCAGTTCTGTCATTTATTGCTAAATCATAGTTTGATTCATCCATTAAAATTGTTTCTTTCTTATCCTTTACTTCAACGTTAATGGTATCGATAACAACTGCTTTATGTCTTTTAAGACTAAAAATTATTTTATTTCAAAAAAACATATTATTAACTTACTAAAACTTATGAATTTTTTCAACTCCCCATTTTGTGTATGTAGTAATATACCAGAAAATAAAAATACATAATAATATTATGACAAGTAACAAAATTGCTGCGACTGTTGTAGCAGGTAATTGCATACCATTTTTGTAAAGTATTCCAAAGAAATCTAGAATTAAAAATAAAAAAATAGCAAATAAAGTTATTAAGTAAAAATCTTTTTTTAAAATATTATAAAAAAAAGGTACATAAGGATGAACAGGATAATAAGGAAGTCACATTTTTATAATTTTTTATATAAAAAAGTAAAAAAAAGTTTTTACAATTTATAATGTATTAGAAATATTTAAATTGTGACTTTATATTTCAAGGAAAAAATAAAGCACAAATAAATCATATAATAGCGTAATTACAAAAGCTTAATAAGGAATATAAAGCAAATTTTTCGGATGGAATCTTTTTTTACTTATGTCAGGTACAAATTTTTCACAAAATGTTCCATGGTATTCATATGGACATCTAAAAAGTTAAGTATATATTTTTATATTTTTACGATATAATTAATTACTTACTGACAAAATTCAACGTTTCCTTGTACAAAGCATGTTCCTCCATTTAAACATTGATTGATAGTACACATTTTGTAAAATATAATTTTTAATGTTTTTGATTTTCTTATGATGTTATTATCTAAAATGCACTCAAAGGTTGATTCAGATTTATCTGGGACAAAATTTTTTACAACTAAAGTAGTGCTAAAATAACAAAATAAAGGGTAGTATAAATTTTTTAAAATACCTATTTTTTTCGCGAGATATATAACGACTTGGTATGTATTTATTATTATATAAAATTTTTAAATCATCTAAAGTAAAACCCTGACCAGCTTCACAGGTAATATTTAGTCGATTTAAATTATGAAAATATGAAATGACTTTATATCCTTCCTCTAAATCAAAATTGGAACAATTATTATTACTTTCATTTAATGTAAATATACCTTGATTAAAAGTTAACTTGATAGTCTTGCATTGTAAGTAAAGATTTGTCAGCAATACAAATATTAACACTTTAAGATGCATAAGTGTAAAATTCTATATCAAAAGAAACGATTATACTTTTGGAGTTTTAAAATAATATGTGGACACAATCATTAAAATGAAATAAACTTTCTTTTTCTATCAATATATTAATATTTTTATTACGTATGATATTTGTCATAATGTCTAATCATTTTTACTATAATAAGAGACATATTTATAAATGGATTAGCTAAAGTGTACATATTATGCTTAAAAAAGGAAATTTTTATGACAAAATAATAACGTATTAAATGTTTATAATTATATCTATGAAATACATTTGTTTTGAAAAACATATTTTGAAATTAAAATTTTACTCTTGAATACCAGTAAAAAATATTTTTTTTATTATAAAAAATTAAATTCATATGTTTGAATTATCCAATCTATCTAGCAAATCAAGCGTTTTAAATAATAAGAAAATTAACAATTAAATAAAAATTTTTATAATAAAATTTGTAATCAAAAATGATTTAATTTATGCTCATTCTTCAATGATTGTAATATTTTTACTTTAGATAAAAGTAATCTTGGCAATATCAAACATCTAATTAAATTTTGAATTTATTTAATGGTCATTGAAAAATATATAACTTTTATTATTTTGTTTTCTCCATATCATACATAACTCATCTGAATCATCAATGTAATAAATTAAATGAGCTATATCAGAAGGTTTAATATATTAATGAAAGAAAAAACGAATTTACTTTATTTTTTATGACAAATGAAAAATGAATGTGAATTTTGGGAACACAAGAAATACTAATTTGAAATTAATCATTCCACAGTTTAAAAAATTACTATTTTCCTTTATTTCTATAAAAAAAACTAATTTTACTCTTCTCATAACATTATTTGTTTAATTTAAAATTTGCCGAAAATTGAAGAAAAAATTTCTAATTCAATTAAGTAACAAGTATATAATATTATTGTTAAAACTATAGAAAACACTTATTTTTTTTTAAAAATAATCTAAAAAAACTGCAATTTTTTTTTTTTATAAATTTGTTGATTTATATATCAATCTTTCCTTATCTTATTCAATTTTATAGTTATATATTAATATTTATTATACTTTAAGGAATATGGTAAAAACCATTTTATTTATTGGTATAATAAAATTACTGAAATAACTCTAATAAATGGAAATTAAAATTTTTTTATAAAAGTAACCATATCAGTTTCATTTTAAAATACAAAACTCACATATAACTATTTTCTTAAAATACATTTTTAAAATTGATATTACTTACAATTAATAAGCAATTAGCAGTTTATGATATCGTATAATATTCCTAAAATCGTTTAAAATTTAGTTTTATTTTATATCCTCTGAAAAGTAGAAATATTTTACCATTAATATTTAAATGTGATAATATCAAAATTAATAGTTTTTTACATTTGAATTATAAAAATATGGTAACTTTTATATTCATTTCAAATTTTTTCATTCTTATTTTATTCATAAATTACGAGATCTTCGATACAATATTTTAAATTTAAAAATACTTTTAGAAACTCCATCTTTTACTACAATGTCAGTTTTCTACATTTTAAAAATTTTTATTCTTATATCTTTGATGAATATCTGTGTAATCGACATGTTCAGGTATGAAAAACATTTTATTAAATAAATATAATCTTATTATAGATTACAACCATATGAGATTAACAAAAAAGCAATGAGAAATTCATTGGTAAGATTTGGGAAAAGAGAAAATCTTTATCAACAGTATACAGAATCCCCTTATGGCAATATGGATGGGATAAAAAAAACTTCAAATGATCGTACGAATAACCCTGATATTGTTGTTTATTTTCTTGATACAACAAATTGAATGTTAAAAGAAATTTGTACGTTTAACTTTTTTTTATCTTAACATCATAAACAAAAAGGATATAGAACAGCTGTTGATTATCATAAATAATTCATATAGCATTTATAAATGAGCTACAAAGTTTAATACAAACATAATTATTTAAATTTTTAAAGCAAAATTTAATAAAGCATAATTGTTTAAATTTGTGAGATAAAATCTCCAAAACAATTGATAATATATTCTATATCATCATCATTTATATTTCTATGGACTATCATACGAACACGTTTTGAGTCAAATTCCATGGCCAAAATATTTTGTTTCTGTAGAAAAAAAATAAAAATAAAATGATATAATTAAACATACCTCAAAGTGTTTGATAAGATTATTAGGAGTAATTAAATTCTCACATATAATTATTATCATATTTGTTGTAGGAGTATTTTGAACCCTAACGTTTTCATACATATTATGGTTTTTAGAAATTTCATTAAATTTCTTCACAAGAAGTTCTACTTTTTTATGATCCTCTTTAACTGTATCTATTCCAATTTCAAAGGCAAATAAAGCTGCAGCAGCTAAATGTCCAGCCTGTCTCCATCCACCACCTAAACCTTTTCTTATATAACGAGCTTTTTCAATAAAGTCTTTGCTTCCAACGAGGATACTACCAACTGGTGCACCTAAACCTTTGGAGAAACACATCATTGCAGAGTCTACGTCTTCAACTAACTCTCTTGGAGATAAATTTAACTTCACTGCCGCATTAAATAATCTCGCCCCATCTAAATGAACAGAAATATTGTGAGAAGTTGCAATTTTTTTAATACTAGTAAAATATTCTTTGGGTATTGCAATTCCGCCAGCATAATTATGAGTATTTTCAACACAAATAAGTTTTGTCTTTGGAGAATGAATATCATTACTATCACGTATAGAATTTTCAACCTCACTTAAATTCATTGTACCATCTGGGTTATTTTTTAAAATTGTTGCACTGATACCTCCATAACGTGCATAATTTCCTTGTTCCCATTTATGGATATGTTGGTGATTACCCACAATTATTTCTGAGCCTGGTTGACAATGTGCCATAACTGCTAATAAATTACCCATTGTTCCTGAAGCAACGAATAAAGCACTTTCTTTTCCAAAGTACTCTGCACATCTTCTTTCTAATTTATTAACGCTCTTATCCTCATAATAAACATCGTCCCCAACAACAGCTTCTGCCATTATTTTTCTCATCTCTTTGCATGGTAATGTAACAGTATCCGATCTTAAATCAATAATTTTCTTATCTTTGTTCCCTGATCCAGCTTTTGTATACATCTTTACGATATTATTTAAGATTTTGCTACCTTTAAATAACTATAACAAATTGATAATTAAATATCAAATAAAATATACCTGTGATGATAATATTATAAAGGGACGCATAAGTTAAGAGAAAAGATCAACAAAAAAATAATAAAAAGGGAAAGTGATGTAATTTAAAGATCGAAAGTTTATATACGTATTGTTATAAAAATTAAGACAAACAGTATGCTTTTATTTATAATGAACAAACCTTATTGTATTAGTTTAGTTATATAGGTGACAGTTTAATGGAAATTATAAGATTATAATCTAATCATATAGCCATCTATCAAAATAATTTTTATGATAATTTTAATCTCAACAGTTACAATTGATATAACAAAACATTAATAGATTTTTTCATTTGTATTTAGAGGTTAAATACATGAATTTTCTTAATGTGATAACATATCATGGTCACTAAGAAAAAATTCTTTGTAATAATTATTAATTGTAATAATCGTACCATTTTTTGTTTAGTCAAATAACATTTTGTTGATTAAAGTGTATCATTTAAAGATAAAATTAAAATAGAGATAAAAATAATTGATATATTTATGGAAAATATAAAAAAAAAATTATTTTTTAAAGAAAATTAGTACAATTAAAATTATACAAAAAAATGAGGTTATTTATTTAAAAGAAAAAATTTAGATAATTTTAAGAAGTCTGCATTTTCTTATAGTTTTCCAAGTCACGCTCATATCGTTTCTTATCGTCTTCAGCCTTTTTCTCCCATTTCTTTTTATCAACAAGAGAATTCCATTCAACTCCAGCTGCTTTTGCGACTTCAGCAACACCCATTCCAGGTTTTTTTATACGCTCACGATTCTCTTGTAACCAGAAAAAGAAGGCTGAAAGAGCCCTTTTTGGTGCATTTGGATCCTTTGGCTTTTTTGCTGTCTTTTTTGTCTAAAATGAAATAATAAATTATTGAAGGGAATATTTTTTTACAAATCAATTTAATATTAAAAAAACTTACAACTTTAGCCATTATTAACTTGATAAAAACAATAAACTTGTTCTAAAAAATTAAATTACATAATAAAACTTTTAAAAATTAAAATAAATTCATAAAAACGTTAAAATTGTTTTTCACTTCACATAATTTTTAAAGATATTCCAATCGAAAAATAATCATATCTATTGGGAAAATTTTTATTTTTCTAAATTTGAGATTTAATTTAACATTTTTCGTTATATATTCTTAATTACTACAATTAACCTTTCATAATATAAAAAATTCATACATGTGACTTATATGTTTTTACATTTATACAAGCGTTAAAAAAACGGTATTTTTTTACCTAATCAACATATTAATTAAAAATTATATGATAATTCATATATTATATATTTGAAGGTATATGATTCCACACACATTCCCATTATTTGGCGCCTTCTCGTGCAAGACTCTGAAGGGTAAAATACTACAGTAGAAAGAATAAAATAACTCATAAATTGGTTAACGAAAATTTATCAATTTAATTAAATCCAGGAGAAAAAGGTAGATGAAGGAGAACTGTTACTTTTTTTGGTAACTATCACTACATACAGCAATTTTTATCTAAACACGTGCAAATATTTTATATAAATATACATAATATATGCCTTTCTATGTATTGTAGAATATATTTTTCATAGTGAATTACAAAGGCAATATAACTTTAGTATTAACGTGTTAGTAGTACAATATCACATTTTTTTAGAAGACATGAAGAAACATTTTAAAAGCGAATATAAATGTTACTGGCGCTTATACTCGTGTGTATGTGTATGTATTATACATAGAATATAAATTGAGAATGATGACTGCTATAAATATATGTGTATAAATACATATAATAGAAGACGAATATATTTCGACTTTATTAACCAAACAACATATAACTATTGTTAAGATAGTATTTAAAGTAGGGAAACGAATCGGTAGTATGCAACATATGCCAAATACTACATATATAAATTTTATGTAGGCAAGGTTATAAAGAGAATAATTGTTTGAAATTTTAAAAGTGTGTTTATATAATAATAAAAATTGAGTTTTGTATGATATATGATAAAAAAAAGTTTATACAATTTTCTGATGGTGATTAAAATCCATTATTTCAATAATTCAATTCAATGTTGTTTACATTACATCAAAAATATAAATTAATCAATTACTAATAAACTTATATGTATTCTTCTTTTTGTAAAAAATAAAATACAAATAATTAATGGTGTTAAAATTTTTTGTTATATACTAATGATATAGTGAATAGATTTTTTTATTGTTAATAATAAAATTATCAATATACCGTTAAAGTTGTTTTGTAAACCTTTTAGAAATACCTTCAAATAAAATTTTTAATAAGCACTTTTCCTATTAAATAATAAATTCTTTAATAACTATTTGTTATTTTTTTAAATGTAATGCTGCTGAAATAAACACTTGATTACAAAATTATATGAAATTTTCGTTATAAGATCATTTATATTGCCTAAATATTTTAATAACGTCTTTTCAAATCAAAAAAGTATTTTAAAGTGATATGAATGGCTGTACGATTTTCAATGATAAACTGGAAGCTTTTTGTATTGATTCAGATCAAAAAGGTAAATTTGTTATTACAGCTGGGTAAGTTACATTTTTTTGTTATATATAATAGTAATTGTGTAGTTCACGTAATATAACACTACACCGTCCAATGATAACAGAACATTGTTCCTCATGTCACACCAAAAATATAAAAGAAACAAATGTTGATGTTCTTCGTTTAAATCATTTTGATATGAATGATTTAAAAATTGCCTTTACAAATATCTCTGATTTAAATGTTTCAAAAATAACAGAATCTGATATCATATGTATATATTCAAAATCTGAAACAGGTAGAAAAATATCAGATTTAGATTGGTGTATGGGAGATGAAAATTTACTCATTACAACGTCAAACGATCATCGAGCTTATATTTGGGACTTGCGTGAAAAAAATCCCGTTTTATGGTTTTCATCTCTCTCTAAAATGAGACATGGAAAATTCAAGAAATCTAATAGTGGTGAAAGGCAGCTTTATGTTGCTTTCTCAGAAAGTACAAATATAAAGGTGTTTGATGTGAGGTATCCTGAAAAAGCATATAGAAATGTTTATTCACATGAAAATATCATTAATGATCTTCAATGGGATAATTTGGATTATGATGTTGTTGTAACGGTATCAGATGATCATAATATACGTTATTGGGATTGTAATAATTTTAATGCTCCAATTTATGAATTAAAGAGTTCACTTCTACCACCTAAACAATTTATCAATTCACCATGTGGTAAATTTTTCACAACCGTAACTGATCTATATTTTAATCAAAAAATGTCGTATCCATCATATACAATTTGGAGAAGACCAGCAGATAATAGTATTTTTTCTAAGGACTTTGTTGATGAAAAAATACGTGGAGGAGTTTGGCAGTATAATGATGAATTGATGTCTGAATTATACTTTTTTTACTTAACGTATTCAGGAAAATTTTGTAGAAGAACATTAAATTCATGCCATTTAGGAACAGAAATAGAATCAATATTGCATGCTCCTACAATACAAAAATGTATTGACATTGAACTTGATGAAAGGATCACACGTTATGATTCTGAAACATTAAACTCTGAATACCTTATGAAATCAGAAGAATCAATTACAGATATTGGGATTAATAATGATAATAATATTATTGATGTAAAAGAGGTTTCATTACCTAAGGAGATTGCTGTTGTTAACGAATATAGTAGATATATAAAAATACCATATTTTGATGATAATTTATTAAATGAATTGGAAGCATTAAAAAATATATCAACACTAGAATTACAGGCTGCTGAAGTTAATTTTTCTCGAGCGGCAGTTATGTTAGTATATGAAAATATTAAAGTTTCTTTTAAATTAGTTATGGAAATAAGATTTCATTGTGATTTTATTATTAATGGAAATATATTAATAAGTATTTATGAAAAAGATTGCCCATTATCTACGAAAAAAGCGGAAGATTTTCTCGAACGTCTTCAAGTAGAATGTAACTTACAAAAACTACTACCAAAAAATAAAAACTTTATTGAAAAAATGTATAATAAAAAGAAAATTAAGAAGAAAAATTCAACAGGGAGCAGTAAAAATAATATTGATTACAAGAATACAACATTTTTGACTATGGTTATCAGACAAATTCCAAAGATAATTAAAGAGATGAATGTTTTTCCTGAAGATTTTACTGATTCATCTGACAGTGACTTTTGCCATACCGACTCAGATGAAAACGTGTGTAATTTTGAGAACATCGATTCAACAAATTCAAAAACGAAGCTTTTAAAAAACTTATCGAAATCAACACATTTCGTTTTGGACAAAATAGATCATAGAACTTTAACAGCAACTTTTCCTTTTAATTATACTCCAAGTTCTTACGATAGAAAAATTCATTTACCAAGAAAATTTGGTGCTTACTTCTCAAAGTCTGGACATTTTATAACTTTTGGTATCAATAGTACATATCAAGCTATTATTATTACAGAGAAAATTAATAAAAATGATAGAATGAACAGTGAATTATTAAATTGTGATACTAAATTTAGAAATCAAAAAGGTAATAAACTTCATGTTTTTCATATTAATCCGAGAGAAAAATTACCTAAATATCGTTCAATGTTCAAATCACTACATCACTTTAGAGAACATTTGAGAAAACAATTTGAAAAATATATATTATCATTTACATGGGAAAAACATGAAGTTACTGCTTATCATTTAAAATTACGTAAATTTGTTGATATGAAAGAAAGGAATGAAGAGAATAATGACGAATATTTACACACAACAAATTACAATAACAAAGACCTTTATAATTCAATGAAACAATGTTATCCATTTAAAACTCATGGAAAAGTGTTATATTCACTAAAAGAATCATTATCAATAAATGACATAAATAAAATTTTACTGCAAAAAAATGATTCATTAGTATTGATAAAAGACTATGAAAGAGAAAAACACATAAACATTTGCGAGAATAATTGTGTTCATTTAATTGATAATGATATAACGCAAATCTTATCACATATAGAATCAAGAATGCTTTTAAATGATAGTCAAATGATGAGTGTTTGGAACTCAATGAAAGGTGAATTATTAAAAATAATGAGTCAATGCACAAAGGGATTTAAAAGTGAATTTACTACAGAACATAGTTGTAAAATGGCTCCATTAAAATTTATACTACAACATTTGATAACATCCTCTGACTATCACTCTGTAACATTATTATCAATTATCTTGAGTCGTATTTGTGTATTAAAAACAAAAAATGTGCCATTGAATTCAAATGAAACTGGTTTATCACTACCTCTTTCAATACCAACTCGAGTGAGTATATTATCAAATATTTAAATAATATTTTTAGTCATCTTATCTAAGTAATTATGGATATTATCGTGCTTCAATCTACTACAATTTAGTAAGTTAAATTTTTTAGCAATTCACATTAAATTTTTAATTATATTGTTATTCAAATTTTTGTTATAAAAATTGTAGGCAGTAAAGTATGATGTTGAAAGTGTATTGTCATTTTATCAACAAAAATATGAAAATATACTTTGTATGAAGGAAGGTGCATCATCGAAATATTTTGTTGATTATAATGATATTCCAATTTTGGTCAATTATTGTGTATATCAATGTACTGATTCAAGAAAACTCGCATATAAAAAATACGCAATTAACGATATTTTAGAGTTAAAAAATAACATTGATAAAAGTGAAAGGATAAAATACTCACTGAATGATACTCTCCTTCATTATATGAATGTAATGCAAAATGTTTATTGTAAAGCAATTAATAGAATGGGAGATTACAACAAATTTACGGAGTTTAATAAATTTCAATCACATTTATCACACATCATTGAAAGCAAGAATGGTAAATGATTTTTAATTAATTTATAGTATATTGTTGGTTTCATTTTAGTATCATCAACTCCGATAGATGAAGAACTTCTTCAAATAAAATGTGCAATTTGTGAATTTCGTTGTAGAGGTTAGTATAAGTTAAATTTTTGTTAATTTTTTATCATTTTTAGGACTAATTTCAGTATGTTTTTTATGCGGACATGGAGGGCATATGAAACACCTTAATGATTGGTTTAAAGAACAAAAACTTTGCCCAGCTGGTTGTGGTTGTAGATGTACGATGAATTTTCTAAATTACAAATCAACTTAAGATATTTACGCAAAAAATCTATGCAAATTTGTTTGTGCAAATTTTAAATTAACACTTTTTATTGATACTTATCATTACAATTAACTACGGTGTTTAAGTTTATCGAATAAAACATTTGCTCCTTGTAATATTTCTTTAAGTGTACCACTATTATCTTTTGAGATTATCTTCCTGGCATCACCTACAAATTCACCACCAATAAATAATTGTGGAACCGTTTGAATTCCTGAAAATTTTTTTAAAGCTTTCTAAAATTAATAAATAAAATAAAATTAAGACTTAAAACATACAAGATATTTGTGACCATTTTCTATTGTATCTATTTCAACAACTTCAAACTCCTTCAAATCATATTTGGATAAAACTTCTTTGGCTCTTTTACTAAATATACAATATGTTTTTGAAAACAAAATTACTTTGTTGTGAAATAATAAATTTTGAATTGTTTTTTCAATATCCTGATTCTCTTTATCATTCTTCAAATCGAAAATTGCCTTTGTTATATTATTTTCACCAACATCTGGTATCTCCTTTAACTTATTTTTATTAAAATTGTCTTGCTCTTCTATTTTTGGCTTTACATTAACCTTAACTATAGATACTCCATTAACACCCAATACAAAGATAAATGCAATACAAAAATACATGTGAGAATAGAAGAGCATCTTATGAACGCTTTTCAATGTTAAATCTAAAATGATGCCATTTATATTAGTTTTAAAAAGTATTTGGAAAGAAAATACACGAGTAGTTCTTGTTAGCCATGAACTATTATATCATTACACAATGGTTTTATACAACCTTGATAATAATTACCAAATAGTAACATATTTAAAATGTTTAATTATAAACAAAAAAAATTATTCTTTATTTAATTTTATAATAATGTTTAAAATCTGCCAAATATGCCCAAAAATATTTTATCACCGCCTTATAATTAGTATAATTATAATTTTTAGCATTATCTAATAAAAACTGATTAAAATGACAAAAAGTTAATCAAGATGCATTTATATAATGTAGCAAGGCTGTCTTAAATAAATTATATGTTTTAATACTATCAAAATAATATTTTGCTATAAAATCAAAAATTTTAATATTATCATTTTATGAGTTGTTTTGATTGCTACTAAGCTCATTAGTAAAATCAATTTAAATACTAAGGCCATATAACAAATGCTTCACAACTTTAATTATGTTTAATAATAATAAAATCACCATCAAATTACTTAATAAATAATTTAATAAATTGAAAACGGGAATCAAAACAAAATATTTAAATCTCATAAATAAATATTCAGTAAAAAATAGTTATAATTTAATAATATAGAAAAAAACTACTAATGAAATGTTTTATTTTTATAATTACTTCATGACATTAATGTTCTTTAAAATATGACAAAAATTTTTATTTTTGATATTTATACTTAGATTTGTTATTAACAAATTTATAAAACATTGTGTTTGTTTTATTGTCAAATTGTTTTCGTCTCACTTAATCGTTGAATTTATCTATTAATAGATGTTTTTTGAAGCTTTTTAAAAGAATTTACATCAATTAATTGTATATTAATAATACTTTTACTAAAATGAAAACATAATTTTTGAAGTTTGAAAAATATTTTGAAAGTAATAAGGTTTCCTTTAATTAATTAATTAAAAACAACAAAAAAAATGAGAAATTACTTTTATATTTATTTATAAGTAACATGATATGCTTTGAAGATTCTATATCTCATTTTATACCATAATGTTGACGACTACCTCGATTCTAAGACCTTACTTTTTAGTTTGTCATTAAAATTACTTGCAATTGATGTAGAGTCATTTATTGAATCTTCAGTTTTACAAGAATATGAAGACTGATCACTAAACTTATAATCTTTTGATGTTTCATTATTATTTAATGTCTCTCCTTTTAAATGATCATTCTCGTGATGTTCAGAGACCTCTAAACGTGGTTTTCCTAGTTGAAAAAGACCCATTTCCATATATCTAAAAATATAATTATATAAGTGTAATAAAAAAATTTTTTATTACCTTATGATAAGGTCCATCCAACAACCTGAAACAGTAAATGCATATAAATAATCTGCTGGGAAGATAGTTTGTGTAAAAATCATACAAATTAACGAAATTTCATTAAAACCAAAACTATCATCAGTCAATTGATATTTAATGACGGAGGTATCTAAAAATGTACAACCAAAATGAATCCATGCAATAAAAAATCCAACAATAGAAACAAATGGTAAAAATGATTTTGAAGCGTTTAAATCACGATCACTTAAAGCAAGGAGACGCCGAATTGCCAGATATTGGAACCATAAACAAAGTTGAATAAAGAATAATGATAATGTTCTTATAATTTCTTCAGTCACAGAAATTATATCAATATTCTGTTGATAGTATAACTCAACTGATTGTAAAATAAATTTAATTGAAAGAACCACTCCACACCCAAATAGGATATAGATATCACCTCTTGCTTGTGCTTTATGATGAGCATCTAATCTTTCTGATTTTATTTTTTTAACCCATAAATAAATGATTAAAAAAAATAATGCTTGAAAAAAGGAAGCAAAAAAAAATATCCAGTCATTAGAATTCCAATGTGTTTTTGCTAGAGTATCAAAATTTATAGCATAATAAAAAAAGACAAACCATCTTATAAGCATTCCTATACAAGCAATTAAAGCTAATCCAATATTTGAATATTTTACTATATTTGGTATAATTAACGGTGGTCCTGTAACATTTGAATCAGCAGCATAAACTCTTGAAATATCTTTTATAAATTCTTGCATCATTCCACGAATACCCTTTTTTAATTGCCTTTTTCTTAATAAATCTTCAGCTTTCTCTTCTGCACCTCCACAAGCTAACCAATGAGATATAAGAAGGACGGGAAAGAATTCAGAAGCACATGAAATCACAGAAGTATTAAGTAATCCTTTGTTAAGATAAAACCAAATTTTTTGTGTTCCATGTAAATCATTATATGGATCACAATCATAATGCCTTTTAATAACGGGACACCAATAACCTTCTAGTTCTTTACGCTGACAAAGTTCCTGATGACTTAAATATCCTTTATAAATAACTATTTTTAACCAAACTACAGTAAAAGTAATATTTATCCATAATCTTCCAATATGATCAAGATGCGTATTAACTGCTCCATAGTATGCTCGATGAAAAACATATATTAGTGATAAACAACAAAAAATAATCATCAATGAAGAGTAAATTGCATCAAGATAAAATTCAGATCCATACAATTGATCAACTAATTTATCGCAGTTCGAAAATGAAAAATTGAAAATTATGAAATATGCATAACCAACAACGATACCAATTGTCAAAGTTATTGCACCAATCATTGCTGGTCTAGGCATTTCATGTGGTGAATCAAGCTTAGGTAACTTTCTTGTTCTAACCATAAACTCAATCATTACAATGCTAGCAGCTATCATTAAAAAACCAACAATAATATGGTAAATTCTAAGATAATATATTGTATCAGATCTTGATAATAAAACATATATATTCATAAAAATACATGTTAAGAATATAATGTACATGAAAAACATTGAGATAATTGGGATTTGAAATATCCATTTTAGTGATTCTATTTTCATATTGAAAATAAAAAATGATTAAAATATTGTATTTTTGATAAAAAAATTTAATGTAGTATAAAATGGAACAATTTTCAAGAGGTCTTTTGCATGTAACATACAAATGTTTCAAAGTTGTATTAAAGAAAATGCAATTAAACAGGATCCTTACAATCATATCAGCGTCATAAATTTGTAGTTATCAAGCTATAAAAATCCTATAAATCGTGTATATACTGTTTATAATAAAGGTAAAAGAAATATTTTGAACAAGTAAAGTGTATAGTTTTGACTGATTAATAGACAAAGAATTTATAAATAGTGTACTTTTTAAAAATGTATCGAATTCAAAATTATTCTCATTAATGAAAAACATTTGTGAAATAAAAAATTATCAAAGAAATAATATTTAAAATTCTTTATTTGATTATTAAGTGATAATGTATCACAATTTTATTAAAGAATTATTACATTCAAATTATTGCATTATATATGATGATTTTTGACAATAATTTAATAATAATAATTTAATGTTTTTTCAACAATATTGTCATACATATTTAAAGGGATGTAATCTTAAGTGTCATCATTAATTTTTTGAATTCTCATAGTAAATTGTATTAATTTTTATTATTAAACTATTTTAATAATATATATATATTGCTTTTAAATAAATTGGAGCACATCTAACATTTTTCATCATTTTTTTGTCATCTTATTGTAAATGTTTCTCAGTTTGCATGTATGCATTTATACTTTATACACGTATATTTTTGTATAAATTTTTTGTTCACAAATGTTTTATTGGTTTTTAATTAGATCATCTATTTTATATACATATAATACACTATTCTTTATACATTTACTGTTCTTATAAACTATGTGTTTATTAATTTTAATATATATTTCTTAATTATTTTCAAATGATAAGTACTTTTAAATAATTGTCAATAGCCTTGAAAATTTTACTGTTCCATAATTTTTTTGTCTTGTCATTTTGTTTAATTTTTAGGTAATTTAAATGCAAAGTTTTTAACTATTCATCAAAATTATAGATTTATTGTTTTCCTTAATACAATATTTTTACAGCTTATAATAATAATAAAAATAGTATTAGAGATATTTTATTATTAAAATTGATGCATTTTTTTGATAAAAATTATATCATTTATATTAATATCTTGAAGGTCCACCTAATACTGTTACGTTTATTTTTATCAACACTATTATTAAAATTTAAAGTATGATATATTTAAAATGAAAAGTGAGAATTTTTTCCATCAAAGCAAAAATAATATATCACACCATTTTTAAAATTAAATAGTTAATCAAAATAAACTACATATCTTAGAATAATGATAGTATTTAAATTTCATATGTGCATCCCTTTTAAAATTGTTTGCTCTTTTAGAAGTAGGAAATTTTGTAACGGATAGATTAACATCATTAAACTGATACTAAATAGAGTAGAAACTTCATTTTTATCATGATAACGTGCAAATGCCTAATTTTTTACATTGAGATAATAGAACAATATTTGTTATCAAATAAATAGGTTTAAATTAAGCGATTATAAATAAATAGTTTTTTTTTCCACTTTTAATATTCCATTTTATATATTGTAATCAAAATGTGCAAACATTTTTAGCTCTATTATATCAAATATTTAATGATAACGCTTTGTTTTTTAACAAAAAAGTAATATTACGTTAAATTTATTCGATTTTTTAGAAGAATGGTCGTCCGATCATTGGATAAATCCGATTTCCGTATAAAGGTTGATGGAAAATGGATTTTAATAACAACATCATTTTTGGAAAATCACCCTGGTGGATCAGCTATTTTAACCTATAAAAATAGAGATGCATCAACAGTCTTTCATACCTTCCATGGAGGATCAAAAATCGCTTATAAACAATTAGAAGAATTAAAAAAAACTCATTTAGTTGATGGACCTGAAGAAGAAACCGAGGTAAATTTTACTCTACTTTTGTTTGTCATCTTTTTTAGCCAATTTTGACATATCTTGATAAAGTTAATATTGGTGAATTTAACTTAACACAAGAGAAATGTGATGAAATAAATAAAAACTTTAATCGCTTTCGTATGGAGGTAAGAAGAGCGGGTTATTTTGAAGCAAATAACATCTTCTTTATTAGAAAATTTTTTGAAGCAATTGGAATTATTTTGTTGGGTTATTATTTACAATCAAAAGAATGGTACGTTTTTTCAGCTTTATGTATGGGTTTAGCATGGCAACAACTTGGATGGATGATTCATGAGTACGCACACAATCAACATTTTAAAAATCATTGGCATAATGATATATTATCATATATTGTTGGTAATTTTTTACAAGGTTTCTCATCTGGTGGTTGGAAAGAACAACATAATATTCATCATGCTGCTACAAATGTTGTTGGAAGAGATGGTGATTTAGATTTATTACCATTCTGGGCAACTGTTGCTAGTGATTTAAAAATAATAGATTTAAACCATTGGACCGCATTATTATTACCATATCAACATATCTATTGGAGTTTAGGATTACCATTTTTAAGATTAAGTTGGCTTCTACAATCAATTCAATTTGTCATATCTATGCCAAATCATTTTTATAAGGTTAATAGAGAAAAAGCTATTTACGAACAAATTGGACTAATAGGACATTGGATTATGACATTTATTCAATTATACTATCTACCAAACTGGGAAATTCGAGTTATGTTTTTCTTTGTATCACAATTATTTAGTGGATTTTTATTAGCTCATGTTGTTACATATAACCATTACTCAACAGACAAATTTAATTGTATGTTTTAATTTTATTTGATTTTTTTAATTTATAATTATATTTTTAGTTAGTGATAGAATTCTTGAAACATATGCTTGCCTCCAAGTTTATACAACAAGAAATATGCGTCCAGGAATATTTATAGATTGGTTATGGGGTGGATTAAATTATCAAATAGAACATCATCTATTTCCAACAATGCCTCGTCACAATTTAAGTAAAGTGATGCCACTTGTTAAAAAATTTTGTAATGATAATGGTCTACCATATATGGTTGATGATTACTATACTGGTTGGAAGAAAGAAATTGAACATATGAGAAATGTAGCTGTTGTTGCAAAGAAGATGCTTAAGAAAGTTGGTTAATAGGTGTTTTTATATACTTTAAAAATGTGAAAAAATATTTACTTGAATAATATCATTTTTACTTGTGTATTTTAGAAGTTTTACCCTCTATGGAGATAAACATTTGATAAGGCATAAAATTAAAAGAAAAGTATTTCTTGTACTTTTTAGTAAACAATGTGGTCCATTAGCGTCGTATTTTTTTTTTATTATTATTAATACATTATAAAAGATATAAAAAGATTAAAAATCTATAGAATATTCTTGAAATATGATGTCATTTGATGCTTCTATAACATTTTATCATTCTATTTTAAATAAAAATTTTAACTATTGCTTTGTGATTCTGATTGATTATGTATTAAAAAATATCATTTTAAAAATGTAATTTATTATCGAAAGGAATAAGAATTAACCATAATTGTATTATTTAAGATTCTTAAAAATTAAAGAAGAGAAAAGTCATCCTTTCTAATAGACTTTTATTCAAAGAATATTATGAATATAAATATTTACATCGTAAAATAATTAAAAATTTCTTAAAATTATTAATACCATTAAAACATAAATAGTGTAATTTTTATGATTACAAATAAAAAAATATTGCTCAAAGACATTTAAGTTTTGTAAGTGTATATCCTAAGGGTGCATTTAAAAATATTTATGCTCGAGCATAACAACTTTACCAATTGACAATGTAAAGAGAATAATAAATTTAAAATTTGCGGAAGGAAATATTTTAATGTAATATTTTTATAAAAATAAAGACATTGCACTTTAAAGGACATATTGTTTTTGAGTTTTACTATTTTTTTATCTAATAATTATTATTTTAAATTACTATGCTATAATTATTAAAGCATTTATATTAAAATTGATGAGAGCATAATTTTGTATTTTTTATTAGTCATAAAAAATTTAATTGACCCAGGAAATGAGTTGTGACAAAGAAGAAAATATATTACTTTTTAAATATTTTATCTTAAACGCTACTTAACTAATAGTTATTGTTAAGAAAAAGTTTATCAAAGAAATATATTTTTAAGACTCTTAAAGATTTTTTTGTAGAGATATGTTGATAAAATCATATATTTGCCAGTATTATTATAAAAAAACACTTTTTTGTGAAATAAAAATTATCAGAATCCAATTTCTATGTGGCATATGAAATAATTAAGTATAGAATATAATGGTTTTTTTTTATATGTTTATCATGCAGATTTAAAAGTATCACATAATTAGTTAAATTTTGGGTACCGCTTAGAGAGATTGTAAATACATTTGCCTTTTTTACTCAATATGTCACTTTTGTAATTAGAAAATAAATTAGCCTATTAAAATTTTAATATATTTACAAATCATCACAAAGTATGACGTCAAGTTACAAAAAATAATTGATTTAATTTCCATTGGATTATTTAAGTACATGTAACTATATTTTTAAAAAATTTTATATATTTAAAACACTAATATGTAAAATTGTTTAATCTGTAAATGAAAAAAATAATTAGGAAAATAGTATTTAAATAAATTATACTTTTGAAGTATAAAAAAGTAATGAAGGTTAAGAAATATTTCTATAATTTTTCGTTTTAAAAATTTTGTTCAATAACTATTTTTGAATAATATTGTACATTAATCCGGTTTAATTTTCATTGAACATTTGTGAAATCTTAAAGGCACGTTTTTCTTTTAACTTTTTTAACAGGCACATTCTATAAAAGTGTTTAACTTTAAACATAAAAATATTTATTCAAAAAACCATTAAAATTTACCACTTCTATATTGACTTTATGTTAATATATATACATATTGAATGAAAATATGTTGCTCACACAATATTTGTCTTTAATTTCAATTTCAAAATATTAAATTTAGTTAGCATAAATGACAATAATAATTAAATGCGACAACAATAACTGCAGCCGCTCCTACCGATAAAGGTACAACAACTAGCAATAATGTTAATAGAGATGTCTTTGTAGATAATGGAGCATTTGGATTTGGAAGTCCTGGAAAATCATAATCTGGTGTATCTACTCTTTGAAATACTAATGCATCATCACTTGAGGTATCATGATTAGACTTTTGTGGTGTTTCAGAAAATATGTCATTTACTCCGGTATCTCTACGAGATTGAGTTCTTAGATATGAAAATGTATTACAAAAATGCTGATCACAAGCACATAAATCTGACCATTTTCCATCAACTTGTTGCCTACAACCCAAAGGCATACGAACATCATTTGCGCACGTTCTTATTACGGAATTTGTATTTTTTGTTATTCCAACTAAACATAAACTTGCTTCACACGCACCATAAGGTGAACATGATTCATCTGTACAATAGCATTTTATTCCACTGACAATATTAAAATTTATTAAAAAAATGAATAAGGAAAGTGATATTGTCAATTTTCTGTTTGACATTAAAATTTTACTAAATGAAAATACTATATTTTTAAACAATTGTTCCATTTTTCTGTTTTTATTAAATTAATCTAAAAAAGGAAAAATTCTTATTCATAATAAATATCTTTTAGAGAGTCTTTTTCTTACATTATTTGATATAACTTTCTTTCAAATCTCAGAAACTTTATTTAGTTAAATAGATAAATAAATAATTAATATCCACAAGCAAAGATATTGAATTTCAGAGTAGGAAATATTTTCTAAATATAGAAACCAACTTTTTAGTAAAAATTCAACTATTTTCTTGGATATTGTAATAGTATTAAAGACAAAATAAGCCCTATTCTCGGTAAATATTTAATAGGGTATTAGAATATTTAAAATATGTGACTTTTTAAAAGTACTAAAGTAATTGAATTCCTGCTCTTTAAAAATATGAAACTATAAGTATAAAAGAAGAAATGGCAAAAAAATATACAATGAATTTCTATATTTTGGCACGTAAATTTTTGGCTTTTAAAAAAGGACTTTAGCATGTAAAAAAGGCATTATCATTAGTTTTGAAACAAAACTTTTTTTACTTTCAAATCGTTTTAATAAAAGGGAGATAAAAAAAAGAAATTTGTCGAGCAAATATTATCATTACAATATATATATGTAAAAAAATACTTATTTATTAACGCGAAATATTTGTTTTACTTGAAAACAAATGCAATACTGACTTTAACCCCTTTCTCACTTTTATGGCATATGGCTTTTCTTATAATGAAAAAGGGCATGATAATGATGGCGCTTTTTGGTAATGATATGTTGATGTTATTGTAATATCATTTGCTTACAAGTCATCTATGTATACTATATTGAAGATACAAAGTCATTAAAATGACAATATTCATATGATTCATGCTTTATCATAAAGCTTTTGTGCAAAGCTAATAATTTTTGCAAAAAGTGTTTCTTTAGAATAGCATGAATAAGTAGTGTACAATGGTAATACAAAATTTAAAAAAAATATAAAATAAAAACTTTTTGCTGGTTTATTTATAAGGCATATCATATTTTTAAATAAAATGAAATAGTTGTAATGTGTAACCCACTTTTCATATTTTATTTTACTTAAGAAATTTTCATTCTTTTTTTAAAATCAAAAAATGATACAATTTGAACTATTTTTAGAATAGCTTTTGTATGTATATTTTATTTTCATCCACTCAAAATGATAACCTTAATTTTATTTTTTTCTTTATTGCTTATCTTTTAATGTAAAAAAAGTATTACTTAAAAACTTATTTAATGTTGAATTGGAAAATTGAAATACTATGTAAGTTTCAAAAAAAAATTTCAAAAAAACAACCTGATATTTTTTAGTTATAAATATTTTTGTTATTAGAACGTTGTAATTTTATTATCAAATTGAAAAAAAATAAAAATAAGAAAAAAATATAAGGAAATCGTAGATTGGAAATAAATTTTTTTATATTTTAACTAATATAATAAGATTACTGGAAATGGCAAGTAATATTACAATAATATTGACTAGAAAATGGCATACAACTAATTGATATTTTAAATTTTTTGTCATTTCCATGTATAGTAAAAAGTTGACTTTATTTATTTTTACTCGAATTATTTTCCTCCTTCAAGTAATATTATAAATTTTTATTAACTTAATTGTAAATATTAAATTAAATATATATGGTGTAAGTTAAATAAACCTGCTTCTGGATGATATCAACTTATCTCTAAAGATGTCAAGCTTTTTCTAAATAACTTTAAAAATGAATAAGTATATGGGTAAAATGTATCAATGGTGAATGAAAAATGTGACAAAATTAATTGTCACTTGTACTACTTTTAATGATATAAAAAGACTTTACTAATTCAAAAGTTTTTACTATTCCTAGGCACATGTGAAAATTAAATAATGATATATGTTTAAAAATATTTTTTACTGTTTTATTAAGCCAACATGACTAGAAGTAATAGAATAAACAATCATTTTCTTTAATTTTTCAAGCAAGGAAATTGGAAATTAAAAAAAATTCATTTGTAAAATTTTATATACTACGGAAGAGAAGAAAAAAATATTTTTGAGAAAAGTAAGGCGGAGGAAATGAAAAAAAATAATACATCATACAGATCATTATATATTTAATAGTTTTTTCTTAATAAATCAAAGTTATTTATCATTAAATATTGTTATTTTTTGTCTATACTACAGAGATATTGTATATTTCAATTAAAATAATTTTCCTTATATAACAAAAAAATATACATGTTAGAAATGACAAGAAAAAACTGTTATACGGTAATATAAAAGCTGTAAATAATGTAAATATTTGAAAACAATGTAATTACTTATATTAAAAGGTATTTTGATTTTTCTTTTAATTTCACAAAACAACAACATAAAAAATTAATTATTTTTTACTTCGTAATAACATACGAAAAATATTGACTATAAATTGAATTACAAACTTTTTGATTTAAAATTTTTATAATAAGATATTTATATAAAATAAATGATAGAGAATAGAAGTAATTGAAAAAAAATTTGTGGTAATAATAAGGTTAAATAATAAAAATGTAGTTTTACAATATTTAAAATTATACATCATTCATCTTTAAAATTGGCACTTATTGTGTAATAAATTTAATTACTATCTTTATGTTTATCCTCCTTATATTTGATATTTCAATTTATTCAAAATACACCATGACTAAGAAACATTTCTTAAACTTTCATAAGGTTATATTAAGATTTAATTATAAAAATGCAAATTAGAATATGTTTACTGTAATTAGGAGTATTAACTTTTCACAATTTATTGTTTAATTTAATAAAGTCATCTCATTAAATATTTAGTTATATTTGAAGCGAATAAATTATGTAAATTGATTCTTATAATATATTATATATAACAGCAAAATAACATATAAAAAATATTCTCAAAAATTTTACTTTTTTTCTTAAATAATATGTCAACAAAAGAAGATTCAATAGAATAATACTATAAATTTAATTTCTTATTCAAGTAGAAATTAAATAAAAATAAGCTTTATTACTTTCCTTAAAAATTAATTCTTTTCATGTAAAAATTTGTTTGACATTAACAAGATACTTTATAAATGAAAAGGCAAGTATTTTTTTTAATATAAATAATAAATATGTTAAGGATATGATATCTTGAGAAATAAAACAATATAAAGAACAAGTTGTTGCTTAAGTAATATATTTTATTATACAATGCTATTTTATTATTAAAAAAATTTTTTTATCTTGAAAAACTAGAAAAAAAGATATTATGTTGGAAAAAAAGAATTATGAAAGACGATATTATTTTACTTATATTACTTCTATGCAATCATCGAAAAATAATGATAAAATAAACATATATTGTTAATAATTTGTATATTTAATAAATTTTTCAAAATTCTAAAAAATATCAAATAAAGTTGTGCAAATTAATCGTAAACTCTTAGATCTTTTATCACGCAACCAAATGTGATTCTCCTATTATTGTTATTTTATTGAATATATGAAGTAAAAAAATGGATAGAATATTAATAGGTAGTTAAAAAAACAAAAATATTTTTATTATTGTAAAAAGAATCTTAAATTCCAATAAAAATAATACAAGTATATAAAATTTATATCTTTATACAATTAAGTTAATAATATTTTAGGCGGAAATTTAGTAATATGCAACAATAGAAGTAAGCATATTTGTTTTGTTATTTTCTTGATAACGACTTTTCACTTGTACTTATTTAATTTTAAATTATCCCCTTTTTAAGTTTTCTAAACTATAATAATTTTATTTAAATAAACACAATTATTTTTAAACAATTCTTAATGAAGTTTTTCAACAAATATTACTTTTTAGAAATTTATGTGATTGTAGTTGAGAAGTTGAAACTTAAAATTTTTAAAAATTGCAATAATCATAGATAAAAATTTCAAACCAAATAATGTTTAGAATGTACTTGTACAATTAAAAATATCTGATACGCTTTTTAAATAAAATTTTAGTAACAAATACTAACGTGTAATTTATAGGAAAAAGTATAGATTTATTATGAATAAAGAAATGACTTATAAAATGTTAAAAAAAAATGTTTACTCAACATTTTGGCACTTGAAAAGAAAATGACAATAGCTTCCATGTAGATGAAAATTATATTGTCATTTAATGGTCTACTAACTGTCAGAATATATTCATACACGACAATGAGAAATCAAAGAGAGAATATTTATTAAAAAGACATGCTTCAATCTGATAATTGAATATATTTGCTATCTTTTTTTTACAAAACTATTTTGCTTTAAGCTATCAGTAACTTGTAAATGATACCAATCTAAAAACATATCGCTTTATGTCTTTTTTAAATTTAGTTGTCTATTTTTATAGAAGAGTAGCTATAAATTATACTTAAACGCATAAAATAAGCATTTATTTACCGCGACTTTTGTGATATGTATACATAAATCACTTTAACTGTTTATCAAAATGGCATATTTTATACCAACAATTGTAATTTATTATTGTCTTTAAATCTGGGCTCTTTTTTCCATCTTTTTATAATGTGTATATTTTTACTAGTAAAAAAATTAAGAAATGATAATTAATTTTATATTACATAATAAATTTTTTTCAAGTTAAGGAAAATATTTAAACAATATTATATATTTTGAAGTAGTAGATTAACATTACTTAATACTTTAAGGAATGCCTTTTTATACATGTTGATAGATATATCATTCATAATAAACATTACTAAATAAATAAACTTTATTGCTACACCATAAGTTATATATTTATTTTGGTTAACAACTTATGTTGAAAAATTAATGATTTTTTACATTAAAGAACTCAATATATATTTCTATAACTTAAATAGTATTTTATAAATTCTATATAAGTTAAATAAAAATTGAAAAAAAAAGTATTTTTTTAATTAAAAAGAATTCAAATAATGACAATTAATTACTTGCTAGATCATTCTTAAGTTAAAAATAATTTTTGAAGTATATTAAATTATGATAAATTTTATGTTCAATAAATATGTTTCGATAACAAAAAGTTAATTTCAGAGTTCTTATTAAAAAAAGATAATTTTAAAAAATTGAATGATGAAAAAAATTTTTTATCAAAAAGCAAAATTTAAAAGAAGAAAATCATACATTTTAGTGAACGTATATTTTAAATATAATATATTTTATAATAATACATGAAAAAGAAAAATTTACTAATAAATGAATGCTTAATAAAACAAAATTGCGCTGAAAGGGACAAGACAAGTATCAATTTAAAATGCAAATACATGAAAATTTTGATATTATAGAAGTACTTTTTTGCATTAAACTTTGGAAAGATTATGTAGCATTAAATCTAATTTCTTTTTCTAAATAACTATCTATAACACATTAAAATATTACATTCTATAAATCATTTCTAATTAACAATCATTTTTCTTATATATATCTTATAATATCTCATAAATCGATTAAAAAACCTTTTTTTAACAAGAAAAAATTAAATGTTTATGGTTCCTTAAAGAAAATTCTATACAATATATATTTTAATTTTATAATTCCACACAAATAGGCTTTAAATGGTTAAATAGTTTATAAGTAGCATGTTTAGTATGTTAAATTTTAATAATTTCAAATATTAAAAAAAGACTTCTAGTAGTTTATACACTTGAAGTAACAAGTAATTACAGTGATTACTAAAAACTATTTAAAAGTGCAGATATTATTAACTTTTTCTGTCTATAAAAAAATTAAATTATGCTTCTAAAGGCTATTGTAACGTTTACTTTCAAATTTTGAAATAAAAAAAATATATAATTGGGTGATTTTAAGAAGTGTTTTTAAAAGTAATAATTATTTTTACCACAATATATGATTTTAATATAATAGCATGATGTAATAATATAAACTAAACAATATGGTTTTCTTTATCTTGGCACATTTAAGTGTGATAATGATAGATCAAATTGATTCATAATTTCTCTTTAGACATCTTAACTTTAAATCACCAATTTTTCTTAAAAATAAATTTTAATAATTATACACACTTATGCTAACAACATTCACACAAATAGTTGGTCATTTTGTTATTCATCATTCATAAAGTTTTTAGATTTAAATAGAATATATCAGAATATTAATTAATTATTGGAGAGACCTGAACATAAAAATTCAACTTCAAAAGAATGGCAAATGATTTTGAGTTAAAAATGAAAATATTAAACTATATTGTTTTAAAATATTTTAAAAAGCAATGATATATTGGATATATAATACTTACTTCAAAAAGTTATTTTTTACTCCATTATAATTTACTATTAATAATTTATTTATTACATTTTAAATTTTAAAGTAAAGAAAGTAGGCATATAAAAAACATTAACAAAAATGATAATATCGCTCTTCTTAAGTATATTATAAATTGATAAATGTGTACTTGGTAGATATTACTTCAAAATATATAATTATTAGATTTAATTTTACACATACTTTAGTTACACTTAGTGAAATGTTATATATTTTAAATTTCAAAATATATTGGTTATTGGAATCGAATTTTACAGATTATTTATCCTAATAATCACATCCAAATTTTGTTGTCAAACTTCTTTTTTTCTTCTAATTTGTCATCGCTGACAACACACTTTTTTGTTATAATAATAAATAAAATTGTAATGATAAAACAAAATGTATGCTTTGGTTAAATAATAATAATATTGAAAAAATTTTTATACTTTCAATAACAAATTTTTTGCATTTAAATGTTGTTTAAAGAAAACAATTAACCGATTTATTTGTTAGGATAAAACTTTAACACTAAATTTACTCATAAATAACAACAATACACTGTAGGATATATATTTATAAAATATTTTTACATTGAATGAAATAGAATATACAATTTAACGATCTATGATATGATAGATTAAATATGTTTATTTAAATATTTTAAGGTTATTTTAAAGCAAATATGTATATTAATATCATATTATATATCACCTATTGTAAAATGACAATTCCAGAAGATAATATCAAAATAAAAAAAATCAAATGATTTAGATAATTAACCTAAAACTGAAAATTACTATATATGTAGAATATGTTGAAAAATTGTTAAAATTAATCAAAATTTAAAAATTTTTTCCTTTAAATGAATGTTAATGAACTCAATTTTTAATGGTGATATTCTTCTACTAAACACCTTTCGTAACATTTTTTTTATCATTCCACATAAATATCTATCAATGTATGTGTTTTTTGATTGTATCAAATTAATTCAGTTATTATTATAACAATATATCTTGAAAATTTATTAAGGGAACAAAAATTTCATTATCAATAACTTATAACGACCTTGTTCATTTACCCATATTATGTAAAAAAAATAATTCAATGTCGTCACTCCATCGACATTGATTCTAAGGACCTCGAAATAAAAAATAAATCAACACATTCCAGTTGAGTTTTGTAGGAATTCTATATAAATTTTTACCTTTAAAAAATTATGATAATTGAATTGATAAAATTAAGATAAAGAATATACCATTTTTAACCTATTTTTGTAAAAATTTATATATAAGCTAAAATCAAGTTCGACGATTCTTTGTTAGTTAAAAATGATTTCTATTTTTGTTTTTAATTTTTTTCACCGATCAAAATACTTTTAATTTTAAAAGTACCTGAAAAATAACATATTATTTGTTAAAGTACAAAATTCTCTTACATACTAGTCTGTTCCTAATTAATTATTTTAAATTTATATAAAACATGTTCGTAACGGGTCTAAAACAGCATAGCTTTGTATTATATTACTGCTATTTTTCTAACAATTATAAAATAGTCATGTTTATCTAAATACTCGTCTATTTTTGTATAATCTTTGACAAAAAAAATAAAAATTTGTGGCGCAATGTACAATTAATTCATTTATTAAAACCACTTTTATAGCAACAATAATTTTTTTCGAGTTTTTAGAAAGTTTATAAAAGTTATACAGCTAAATATATCTATTTATATTCTTCGACCATTAAGTTGAGATTATGTAATATTTATAGAATTTTTTCTTTCAATTTTTATTAATATTAACATGTCTAATATTTGGTGTTTAGTATTAACAAATTACCTGCAGTCTTATTTTAATTATAAATATTTCTTATTACATTATAAACTTTCTTGACTTTCTTAACATTTGGTTATCTATTTGGCATAAAAATATTTTATATTATGTTATAACTGATAAATGATCAATCTAGTTTCATGTTCCTGTTTACTCTTTATTTTATACAATCTCTCCTTCATCAGTAACGTTAGATAAAACTAATATATTAAAGTATAAATATCGCGAGACTCTACATATTTTAATCATTTGAGTTTCTTATAAAATTATGTTCAGTTCTACAAATACTCCTAGAAATATGCAGGTTTGGTTCATGGAACCATACCCTTGTGGTGACATGAGACTACCACATCATGTTTATCCACCAAAAACAATAACTTTAGATCAATTAAAATCTTTAACAGGAGTCCAACAATATAAAGTTGACCTTGCTGATACACAAGCTCTTAAAAAAAGAATTTCATCTGTTAAGAGTGAAAAAAATTGTAATGCTTCAGATATGTTTGTACTTTCTAAGGAAACACCAGATCTTGAAGAAAAGGTAAGACAAATTTTATTTTTAATTACATCTTTAATATTCTCTAGCTTGAATTATTATGCGAGCCAATTGTAAAATCTGTTGACACCGTCAGTTTGATTCTTGATGGAAGTTGCTACTATGATATTGAGAAAGAAGAAGATCAATGGATACGTATCTATGTTGAAAAAGGAGATTTTATAATTATTCCTAGTGGAAGAACTATACGTTTTACTACCACTCCACAAGTATGTTAATCATATTGTTGTTAATCATAAAAACTCAATATTATTTTTTTAGAACTATGTTAAAATTCAAAGATTTTTTAATACAGCTAATAATGAAAAATAATTGCATTTTGAGATAATTTTTTTAATTAGAATTTGGAAACTTTCTATGGTTCTTGAAGACAATTGGAATATTTAAAAATTCTATATAGAATTTTTTTTAAATATTTTATTTTCGTAAAAAAAGTTTATTTAATTTTTAAGATAAATATTACTTAATTTAAAATATTATATTTCTTATTTAAATAAAAACTATAGTATTTCGATCAGAAATACATAATCGTTTGACAAACTATTTAGAATACACAATATAAACAAGTTATATATATTTTAATTACTAATAAACTTGAAATTTATATATCCTAGAAGATATGTTATATTTTGTAGTTTATATTTGATTTAAATAATCATTAAAATTATTTTTCATGGATAAAAGACATTGTATGAATAAGATTATACTTTTATGATACTTTGATCTTATACTTTTCTAAGAAAATGATTATAATTTGAATTAACAATTTCTATTATTGAAATTTTGAATTAGACTTCGAATAATCTATAATAACACCGATAAATCATTTATTTATCTGATTCTTTTTAAATGTATAAATATTTAAGAATGGTTCTAAAATGTGATAAACTTTTGAATCACCAACTATTTTAAATTAAATTTTTAAATTTCTATGATCTGAAGTCAGTGATTAGATATGTTACTTCATACATAAATAATAATTAATAACAAACGGATTATTAATTTTCATATTATTTTTAATTTTGAAAAAGTATTTTAAGTAAATTATTACATAATATATGTAGATTGCAAACTATTAATACCTGTTTAACGTTTTTAATATAAAAATAAAGGTAATCATATTAGGTTGATAATTAAAAAAGGTATAACTAGACAATACTTAATATTTGTTTTCTTTCAATATTTTTATTTAATGCTTTATTTCCATGACAACAAGATGACCTTATAACAACTACAACACATCTCGTACAATAGTTTGAAAGAAATATCAAAAGTTTTATATAAAATTAGAATCGTTACAATATTTATCATTAACTTTATTTTAAAAAAAATTATTATTTAATGAAGAAATTTTGGAGATAATTTTTACACAGATATTTTAACATATGAATGATATTTATCCAGTACTCTGTTGCTTATTATGACCAGTTTTTTTGATACTGGCGAGGAATCTAACAAAAGCTTAATTGGAGAATTGTTTGGTGACAATAAAAAGGTATTTTTTTTATTTAAATATTACATCGTAATAATGCTAACATAAGTTAAGTTTAATAGGCTATTTCTGTAAAAATTATTTTTATTTTAATTCATATTTCATTTGTTTCATAGTACATTATTTTTCTATTAATATCAAAATTTTAGAGATCAAGAACCACATTTGATGATTTATTATCAAGTATAACATCAAATACTGACCAAGAAAAATTGACAACAAAAAATGATGTATCAAAACAAAAACAGGCTTTACAAAGTATCGATTCAACTTTGTCATCATTCTCGCAAACACGCAAAAATCCACTCAACAAAGATTTTATCAAAGGATCAGAAAAAAATACAGGTACAGAATCCTCCGATATCTTAAATAGTCTATTCCAAACATCTAAAACTACAAAAAGTGTCAATTTTGCATGTCCTTTCAATGATACTGAGTTAACAAATAAGAATGATACCAAAAGAAATTTATCAAGTGGCGGTTATAAAGGATCTTCATTAAATAATAAAGATGTCGATGACGAACATGTTCAGATACTGGAACAAACAATATCATCGTTAAAAAAAGAGATATCCTCTTTAAAATATGAAGTTAGAAGTTCTCAAGATGAGGCAGAGGAATGGAAAATAATGTATGAAAATTTGCAAAAAAAATATACAAAAGACATAGGTAATTTAAAAGAATCTCATGAACAAGAATTGGAAAATTTAAAAGAAGAACATAAAAAAGAACTAAAACACCAAATAGAAGTAATTGAAAAGGAGGCGCAAATAAAAGCTCTTAAAGCGAATGATAATGAGTAGGTTATTTCTACTTTTTAGTATTAATATTTTTCTCTTGAAGGCAATTTAACGAATTAAAAAATCAACTAGAAAAAGCATCTTTCACAGTAAATACATTGAAAGATGAATTGAATTTTGTAACTGATACTTTTAAGGAATACCAAGAGCAAACTCGACATATCCTCAAAGAACAATTAGAGCTACAGCAAGAACAATTTGGAGAAGAAGCAAAGAATAGGATAATAGAGAAAAAGGATATTGACAGATTACATCAAAATTTAAAAATTATTTATGAAGAACAAAAAAATTTAATAAAAATTGAGAGATCTCGTCTTGAGGAAGATCGTAGAAAATTAAAAATTGACATAAACTATTTTCAAAGATCAAAATTAGAGATATTAGATAAGATTGAAAAACAAAAGATTGAGCTTGAGAGATTAAAAACAAATTTTTTAACAAAACAACATGATTTGTTAATTAGGGTTATGAATGAGAGAGCTTTCATAGAGGAGGAGAATCAGAAGTTTCAAATGCAAAAAAGTATGGATATAACAAGAATAAGATCAGAAGCAGAGACACTAGAAAAGTATGCAAGAGAAATTGACAATGCTAGGATATTTTTGGAAGATGCAAGAGCAAAGTATGAGCAAAAGAACCAAAAATTGAATGAAATTGAAAAGATACTTTTAACTGAATGTGTAAAACTAGAAAAAATTAAAATTAAGATAGATGATAGCTATAATGATGATATGAATAGTTTACAAAATATTGAAGATAACTTTTTTTAATTTATCTTTTCTTCTATAGTTCACGCGCACTTCTAAAGTATAATTTTAAATTTCTTACATTGATTCATTTTATTTAATAATAATACATTATTTAAAAAGTTAAAAATATTTGAAACATTATTATCTTTCACAAAATATTATATTTGTTTGGTAAACTTAGTTATTTTTTAGGAATACTACAGAATAAAGATAATTTTGTTCTTAATATATCCATTTAGTTTGATTTTCAGTACATAAATATCGAAAAATTTAATGATGTTTTAAAGTGAATATTTAAATTAAAAGTATTATATATATCCATCCAAATAATAATATTCGTTAAAAACATAAAATAAAATTTCTTGGAATTTAAAAATATACATTTGACTTCTGAAATAAGGTGACGCTGAAAACTTCAAAATCAATGTAGTATGGAAAATAATACTTAATATCGTTTTCTACTTTTATAGACAAGAAATTGCTTCTTCCAAAATGTCGTGTTCTTTATTAGCTTTATTATTAAAGAAAGTAACAAGATACATGAAATACAACCTTATTGATTGCAAAGTCTAATTTTTATTTAATAAATTATATACAATTAGGTATCTAAAAATAAATGTTTGCTCAAAACTAAATAAAATTAAAGTAATATAATTACGCCTTAGCTAATATTATTATTATTATAAAGCAAAACCATTAAGATCAACACATTGATATTAATTGTTAACAGTTTGTCAGTTCTCTTTGGAATAAACTGCAATCATTAGAATTCAAAATCTGAAAGGCGTTCGTTTTTGTTAATTTTAAATAGTAGAAGTTTTTATTGCTTTATTCATGTCCAACTATTGTCATGTAGGACCCACTCTTTCATCAATTCAATAGTTCTTGCCAAAAATAGGGATGAATTAGTGAAGAAACAACACTCAAAAATGAAAACTGTCGTTCAACATATACACTATAACCCTCAGATATAGTGTTAGAAAAATGAAATATTCATTTATTTTATTAACAAATGTTACTGATCTTAAATATTCTAAGTATACTCAACTTAAAAAAATTAATACAACAATTATCATAAATGTCAAATCACTTAAAAACAAAATGAGGTAACATTGTCATAAAATCGTATAATTTTATTTATTATTATTTATGAATTTTTCAAAAAATGTATTGTATATTTTTTTAAAAACAAATATGTAAATTGTCATAACTGTATATGACGTCGAAATGACTTACATACTTGTTATATTAATTTGCCATGTTTTTTATGAAATGTGTATACATTTCTTAGAAAATGTGCATACTTTGTCAAAACGACATTACCTATATATTTCATATAAAAGTGGACATACATTTCTTATAACTTACCATACATTTTTTAAAAAGTGAATAGTTATTTTAACATAAATGTATGATCAGTCTTAAACATTAGACTTGCTTTTTTTATTAAATTAACTATACTAAATAGTGATTCTATACAAGTTAAAACGACTGACACAAAAGGAAATAATGCCAAAAAATCAACAAAAATTGTCAATCTTTTATATTTTTCATAAAATATACGAAAGATCGTAATTTGTAAACTTTGAAATAATAAATTTTATATGTAATAATTACGTTTTTACAACTAACACTGTCTTTAAGTAATGTTTCATTATTTTTTATTATTATCACATTTTTAATTAATTTAATCTATTTTTAACAAAAATTTTTTTAAATTAACAAAGTTCAAGAACGTGAGTGATTTTAAAAAATTTTAAGTGATCATAAAGTTATTTTTTAAAACAATAAGTATTTATTTTATTGTTTTAATAATTATAAACCTTTTTAAATAACTATTATTTACAATTTTATTAAATTATTGTATGAAAATTACAAAAGAAATGTTTCAAAAGATACTATATATCTAAATGATAATATCCATAATTTATTACTTTTGATGTGTAATTATTGTCTATAACAATCATAATTAATTAATTTTATCTTTCTTAAAATTTTTATTGTAATTAAGGTTCACATTTATAATATTTTTCTTCTACTTTTATTCTTTCTTAAGGCATTCTCAAAAATCATGGGGGTTTTATTTTATCACTTGTAGTTTTGAACAGATTCATATACATTTTTATATTATATATACTTCAATTCATAAAAAAAGCATGTATTTTGCATTAGTTATACATAATTTCATATTAAAAAACAAACTTATAATTTATAAAAATGTATAACAAGTAATATAAAAAGTATGTATGTCCTTTCGACTGTATGTACATTTTTAACAAAAATGCTATAAAATTTTAAAAAACGTTTAGTACTTTTCTTAAAAAATGTCTATAGATTCTTCACAAAAATATATTCCAAATAACAAAAAAAAGTAATTTGTCTTTTTGACTGTATCTACATTTTTTTAAAAAAAATCAAATATTTAAAGAAAAATACCTAGGGCATTTCTTTAAAATCTGATATATATTTTATATATATAATGTGGAACCAATTAACAATAAATTAATTTGTAGTCAAAATGGCAGAATTCCACACTATAACCCATATTTGTTCAATTTCTGTCAAAACGACAGTTTTAAATTTTGGGTGAATTTTACATTCGTTTTATACATTAGTTGGGAGTAAATTCATTAAATATGTAGGAAGCCATCATTTTTTAGTAACGATAACTAAATATGGTTTATTTTATATTTAGTAGATATTTTTATTAGTTCATATTAACTGTATCATAGAAGTCAACTGCTTTTACTCAAATTTTATATATACAAAATTCAATGTTAATTTCTGATTTAAAAATTAATCTTTATTGTGACAAATGCTTTAGTAATTTTAGTGATGATGATGATGGAATAAATCATGTAATAATCCATGATGATGATGGTGGTGTCTATCTTCTTCTATAACAACAACAGGTGGTGGCCCTGGTTGACCAACTACCACTGGTGGTTGTGGCATCCCTGGGACAACTCCACTTCCGATTCCACCAACATAACTAGGTGTAGCTCCTGAGCCTATTCCACCAACATAACCAGGGACTGCTCCTGATCCTATGCTACCAACATAACCAGGGGCTGCTCCAGAACCAATACCACCTGGGTAGACTGGTTTTGGTGTTACTCCACCACCAATACCTGTTACATATGGTGGTGGTGCTTCTGAATAACCTCCAATTTGAACTCCACCACCATTATGATGTGGAAATTCTTCAAAATGAATTTTGAAAGCTCTAACATCTCCTTTAATACCTAATGCTGTAATATTGCATGGATCAATTCTATGATGAAAATGACAGACATGATGATCATTAACATGAATCGAAAAATGTGATCCATGATTTTTTATTTTAAGATGAAAATGGTGGTCAAGTTTAAATGGATTGTGATGTCTATCTTCATGTTCCCATCTACCACATCTATTAGAGTTAACAATAAGCTTATGCTCACCACAAGCTCCAAATCTTGCGTTTAGATGCAAAGCGATTTCATTGCCAGCAAATAATTCAACGACAAAGCCTTTACTATACCCACAAAATGGTTCACCATGAATTTTTATTTTTCCATGTGTTGGAAATCCTCTCAAAATTGGTGTTGAAAATGGAATAGGCTAAAAAATATTAAAAATAAAACTAGCATTCAAAACTTACGGGGTTATCTATAATATGCATTATAAAATAATAATATGAAAATTAAACATCTTTCCTTTAAATTTTATACCTTTTCGAATAAACTTTTAAACATAGATAAAAAAATTTCTTATCGATATATATATAACTTCTTTACTTATTTTTTTCTCTATTTTACTGTATGAATAATTTTATGACGAATACATATACATTTATGTGATAAAATAAAACTAAAATTACTAGGAAATATAATTGTTAGAATAATGATAAAAGTAAAAAGGCAAACTAATAATGTTTACTTTTATCAATATCATATATGATTGTGTCGTTAAGATGTTTGATATAAAATTATATAATATTATTAATTCTTTTACATTATTTTACAAATAAAAATATTTCAAAATATTTCTTATTATGTTTGCTTCAGTGAGTCATATTTTCTAAAGCAAAATTTACTACTAATTAGCATAATTTTGTCAATGATCTTATAATATTATTAATAATTAATTTTGCATGTTCATTTATATTTTTAGAAAGTTTGGATTTATTGTGATTTTAATATAATTAAATAGAGAAATCATATATTATTTATATTTGATTATAATTTTTAATAAAAAATAAAAGAAAATATTCAGTAATTTTATTATAAGTTAGTAATATCTTTATTAACAAGACATGCTACATTAATTTTAACATTTCCAACAACCTTAACAGCTTTTATATTTTCAAATGCTCTAATAAATAATCTAAAAATAGGTATTCTATTTATTCTACATGTAAATGAGCCACGAAAATTTTGAACTTCAAAAACAATTATTTTTTCATTCCAATTTAATAAAAAATACTTATTCTTCCAGGAAAGATGTTTTTCTGGATATGCTGATACATAGCATTTATTTTCATTTGTAAAATGCAATGAAATCTTCAACGCTGTTCCTTGTTGACATTCAAAAGACATATCAAAATCCTGATTTTTATCATAACAAGATATAACTTCAACATAAAAAAGACATATATTATCAGGTCTTTTATCAAAATTCTGAACTTTCGACATTCTTATAATGAAAAAATATTTTCGTATATAAATTTAACAAATCAATAAAAAAAATTTATAGAAAAATAAATATAAGCATAATTAAATATAAGATACAATAAAATTGTCTTTTATATTAACAATTTTGTTATCTTATCAATTTAAATGTTTTAATAGTTTATAGAAGGTGTTAAAATACTATTGAGGATCATTTCTAGTTATACTTAAAAACGCCACAGAGTATTTTTTCATTACCCTCAAAACAATAATTATTCATTGTTGTGGAATAAAAAAAATCTTTTCGTGATCCACAGTTAACTCCAAAAGTATTGTTATATCCATAAAATTCTTTAAGTGCCATTGATATATAATGGACTGATAACATTGTATTATTTTTTAGATTCTATAGAAATTAAAATTAATTTTTTTTATTTATTATATAACTTTACCTGAAGAATGATTTGACGTAATAAGCTATCTGTGCAATCAAAATCTCTCTCATATAAACTTATCTTTCGCTTTTTTCTTTTACCACATGGACTAAATGATGGGCCAGGTGGACAACACGGTGTTGTACATGTTGGTAACGAAAGTTTTAGTACAGGAACAGATACACACGTAAATTCCGGTGGTGGAAGTCTAGGTAAACATCCACAACCACATCCACCTCCACCTAAAAAACACGATTCAAGTAGAGGAAAAATTGATATTATGATTACAATATTTTTCATAATCATAACTAAAATATGTTTCATATAGTTTATATTTTTATATTATTTATTTTGTTTATTATGACGTAACAAATCTAGATACACTAATCAAATTCCAGATTCCTAGAATTAATTTTTTTAGTAGAAATATTGGTAACATAAAAAATTATGTGTTATAAATAATTTAAATGGATAATCAATTATATTTTTTTAAAGAAGCGAGGATTTTTTGTAAGTATTGGATCAAAATTGTAGTTGATGAGTCATCAAAGTCTGTTACAAAAAGATTGCTGCTTCATATAATTTTTTTTCTAAAAAAATGTAGTAAAAAATTAAAAATATTTATTTATATTAAAACAATTTATGAGATTGACTACAAATTTTATAACTTGTTTTTTTTAGTAAAAAATACTCGTTAATATATCCATTATATTCCATTTTCTTTTTTTCCACAAAAATAAATTCAAATAAAAAATTCCTATATGTATGTAGATTGAATTGCAAGCATACAAAACAACATTACTATTTGTCAGACATCTGACGTAGTTAAGAATTTCTTAAAAATAAATATTAATTAGTGAAAACAATCAAAGAAAATATGCCCTCAAGTGATGATTATAAACATGGCACAACAGGATGGCCAATGATTACATCAAATGTTTATAGACAAACATAAAAAACAAGTTAAAATATTTACGAGATCCGTGTTTTCAAAATAGAACACAGAATAATATTTTGATTGGTATAAAAGATTTAAAAAATTATTTTTACTAACATTTATAAAAATTTTTTTTTTAATATATAAATCTCTATTCATATTTTTTATAATGTATAAATTTTCCGAATTATTTAACTTTTTTTAAAACCATCTTTTATTTTAGTTTTAAAAATGAATAAGTTAGCTGCTTTATGTCTTGTCCTCTTCTCAATCGCTTCCACAAAGGCAATATTCTTTGGTGGCGGTGGAGGTGGTGGAGGTTGTGGATGTGGTTGCATGCCTTCACTTCCACAACCACAAATGACGTGTATATCAATTCCTGCACTCCAAATTCCAATTCCCAGTTGCCCACAACCATGTTGTTCCTCACCATGCGGAGGGAAACGTAAAAGAAGAGCAATCATCTCAAAACAACCTGCTGATGAAAGATGTACTAATCCTTCATTGCGAAAACTCATACTTACTGTAAGTAAAAATCTTAACTAAAAATGTATAAATACTGTATTTTTCTTTGTAGAATATCCATGATGATTCAACTAAAGCTCAAGAAAATATTTATGAAGCAGCAAGATCCTTTTTCAATGAAACTGATGATTTTATTGTATCATGCGGTCCAAGTAAGGACTTTTTCTTCACAACATCACTGGATACATACTGTGTTGATGGATCAGAAAAACTAACATGTTCAATTTTCAAGTACGATTAAGTAAAGATAACTTTATGCCAAGTTTTAGTTTTTAACTTATTCAGACTGTTGCAATAGCTTCAATTATTTATCTTAACTTATCATAATTACATAACTTAATTTAATTGAATACATTAATTTATAAAAATATATATATTTTTTTTAATCATTGCAAGAAATTTACGCAACTTTAATGTTTTTATTTTTTAAAAAAATTTACTAATTTTAAAATAATGTAAAAATTTCACTTGTCACGCATTAATTTATATATACAATTACTTCATATATTATTACATGAATTATTTTTATAGACACAATTTCTATAACCCATATAAAGAAATTGTTTTTAAATTAAAATGGAAATTTGTATTTTCATATTTTAAATATATGTAAAAAATATTAGGTTGTACAAATAATAATGTCGATTTCAGTGAAACACAATTTAATATATTAATTTACTCATAAACAAGCAAATTGTTTAGATTATGTATGATATTATAGATTAAATAAAACCTCATTATTATAATCAATTTCTTTTTCATTACTATTAATTTTCTGATATTGTTACTATCAAAGAAAATTACGTTTTAAAGTTAATTTTAGAGTAAATATCATATTTTATAACTTGAATATAGTACAACTAAATTTGACTGGAAAATAAAGCACTATTTATTTTTAGGCATATTCAAGGAAAAATATTTATATTTAGGATAAACATCTCGTAATAGAAAAATAAATTATAAAAAAAGAGGATCAACTAATCCACTATGATAAGAATTAATAGAAATATCTACTAAATATAAAATAAGCTACTTTTAGTCTTTGTTGCTAAACAATGATGAATTCTTACATATCTCATGAATTAATTTCTGACTAATGTTTGAAGCAAATGCAAATTTTTTTTTGTTGATTCAGTGAAATAGCGCTAACCCATTTTTGGACGGATTATTGTAATGATAAAGAATTGCTCCTACAAGACAATCTTCAAAGACCGGTTCTAATAGGTGGACATGAAAAAAAGTAACAAAAACTATTACTATTTAAAATGGACAAAATGAGCATCTTTTAGGTTTTGAATTCTAAAGATTGTAGTTTATTTCAAAGCGAATCGACAAACTATAGACAGTTAAAACATAAATTTGTTGATCATAATAATAGTTTTGTTTTATAAAAACAGAAAGGTCTAGTGATTTTATGTAATTTAACAAACTATGCACTTTATATAATTCATTAGATTTTAATATTTAAAAACCTTTTACATAGTAAAAATATTTATTTTTGGTTAATTTTTATATTACATTACATTCCCTTTTGTTATCATCATCCATCATTTGACAATCAACTTTATCATTGATCATACTTTTTTTTGAATTCATTTCTTTCAGCAACTTTAATTCTCTACTTCTTTTACCAAAAATCCATTCATCTTTGTTGGGTAGATGATCTTTTAGACGTTCTCCTTTTGTTTCTGGAATTATTACCCATAAGGCTGATAAATCAACAACCGACATTGTTACCATAATTATATATGGTAATGCTAAAAAATAACTTTGAAAACCAAATAAAAATGGTGCTGCAATTGAACCCATCCTTGCAAAGATTGCTTGGAAACTAACAGCAATATTTCTTATTGATGTTGGGAATAGTTCTGTTTGTGAAACAGAGTTTGCGATAAAAATTTGACTACACATTGAGATCGCGAATAATGTAGCAAAACGTACAATATATTGATGCTGTAGTGGTACATAAATATTGAATAAAACAATACTTAATGTTAAAATTATTGTACACATTGCTAATGTATGGCACGTTTTTCTTCCAAAGCATTTAACATGATAATCTAACGCACCAACAGATATATTAAAAAACCAACGAATCAGACCCAAATAAGCAGTATTCATATAAATTGACCCTGATACTTTTTCTAGATTAAAAATTAACGCATAATTTATGAAACAGCCAACAAGAGCTGAGTAACTAAAAAAAATTGTATATGCCGTTAATTTCCATGTTACAAAAAGATGTTTAAATGTATAACCTTTTTTCCTCCTCTCACACTCCTCCTGTTTGAAACTTTCTTCTTCAATATACTCAAAAATTTTTTTTTCCATATTATCGGTTAGCTTTCCACTCCATTTCTCAATAAATATCATTGATTTTCGTGCCTTACTAAGTTTTCCTTTTTGTATTAACCACCTTACTGGTTCTCTAACAAAATGTATTAAAATTAAAGCTGTTAATCCAATGCACGATAATACAAACATCAAATTTCTCCATTTTTGTGTATTATATGCCATAAAAGAAAAAATTATATAATTTGGGGAGAAGGAAAGTATTGTTGATATCCAAACACGATGTTGTTTTGGTAGATATTCTAATAACAATACATGGAGGACAGATGATTTTGCTCCTACAAATATAGACCCCAAAAATCGATAAATATTGAAAACTTCAATTGTCGTGGCATAAGTACATAAAAAAGAACAAATAATTATCAATAATAATGAGTATTTAATTGTTTTGACTCTTCCAAAATTATCAGAAAGCTGACCACCAAAAGTTGCACCAATCATCATTGCGAACATTTGCAAGAATGCTGATGTTTGCTTAATAGCCTCTGCTTCTTTACAATATACATTAAATTCTGATTGTATAGATTCAAATTGATTTTGAATAATGGGTATACATGTTTCATTCTTTTGAATTTCAAATAACTTTGAACATCCATTTTCTGTGAAGGTATAATTTTTGTTTTGACCAATACAACCAACAACGCTTGGGACAGCAGCTATATGATAATAAAAAAGGATAATATTTAGTGATATTAAGTATCCACCTACCTCCAAATATAAGGAATGTTATATTACCCATCATAAAAAGCAGCAAAATTTCATATATAATCAGAACGCAAATAATATAAAATCCTAAATGTTGAAAGTCTCCATAAGTTGTTTCGGGTGTTGGATTATCTTCAGAGATCATGTTTAAATCAAAATTATCTATCTTAGGGGATTCTATTATCTCACCATAATCTTCATTACTTTTTTTATCTTCAACATCAACACTTTTCTCACAGCTCATTTTAAATAAAATCTTTTTTTTATTTAGAAATTTAAAAGTTAAATATTATAGAAGATAATTAATTTGTATTACAACTTTTACTAATTGTAATATTAAAATATTTATAATTAATAAAATATTGTCTTCTCAATAGGACATATTAATTAAATAGAAAACTTTCCTCCTATATATTATTTCACCTTCCTAATTAATCGTCCTTTTCTATATTTAGTATTTTTCTTTATTTATATTCAATATAGATCAAAACTTTTTTTCAAACTATTATATTACAATGTTGTAATCAGTTACTTTAATACCTTGATCTACCATTAGGAATATAATCATCAATCAAATTAATTTTGATCATCATTAATTAACTACTATCAATATAAAAATTATCAAAAGTAGTTCTATTAAATTTTTATCAATAAATTTATTTACATTAAAAGTTTGTTTTTTTTACCATCTTTTGTTTCAAATACTTCTTTAAAAAGGAAAATAAAATTTAAAATGTTTAAATATTACTTGTAATATCTTTTCAAAAGTTATTTATTTACTTATCTTTTTTTAATAAATATTTTGAAAAATGTTTGAATAAATATTTACTTTTAACTTTTTTTTATTATTTTTCATTTTAAAGCACTAAATATATTATTATTATTTTAAACCTAATGAGTGTACATTAATAAAAATATAAATTATATGCTTATACAACAATATCTATGTAACAATCTTTTAAAATCGCACAATAATAAAACTTCAGCATAAAAGACACCGGTTGGAGTGGAAAAATAATAGACATTTTGTTAATTTTGAAAAGATATATATTTCACGTTCCTTCAAAGTTCGTAGCCGAAAATTATCCTTTACCTGATTGAAAAGATAGTTAATAAATGCATGAAATAAGAACCAAATTTGAGAAATAGTTAAATAAAAAATAAAATAAAAAAATTAAGCCGACATCTTAATATAATTTTTTATAATTAAACAAAAAATAAGCGGTATGTCAATATAAGTTTAATATGATTAGAAAACAATTGGCAGCTGTCGCTGATCTGTTTTAGGATATATCAAAAGGAGAGTGCATCCATTGAAACATTTTGCCTATATTTTTTAAAAAACAAAAAGTCATTGTATTAGTATCTTTATTTTTATATCAATTGGACATATATATTTACAAAGTTGCCGATTACACAAGTTGTAAAGATATTATATGATTTGGTCCTCCCCAATAAGAATGAATCATTTAGTTTTATAAAATGGGAAGATTTAAATGTTAATATATATTTATATTAACATGAGATTACTTGATCTTACTGGCCATAAATTTATAACACTAAATTAAAGAGTTTTTAATTTTGTATCTACCTTTAACACAATAAATATTTTATCATTTAAAGCTATTTTAACCTACAAAATTTTTACAATCAGTTTTATTACATCCCAACCATAAATTAAATATTTTAAAGAAAATAAAATTTTCTTTATTTTTTGACAATCAGTATATTTTTTTTCTTCTAGAAAAGACAATGACAAATGTTTCTATGCCAGATAATACTGCATCACTTTTGCAAAGAATAAACTTTAACATGCCCGTTTTATCTTATGGGAGAGACATTAACAACGAATCATCAACAATTAGAAATGCATTTCAAAGTTCAATTGTTTCCTATGGAACAGGTAAGATTAAACACATTCCCATTTTGATAGCCATTGTTAAAAAATTTAACACTTGCCATTTCACTTTTTTTTGTAAAATAAAATTTTAATTTGTTTGATTAATTTTAAGTTGAACCTAATATTTTATGGAATAATATGAATGAGTTTCAACCAAAAATTTCTAATCCTTTTCCCTTTCGATCGAATACATTTTTGACATTACAAAATGTTCAACAAAAACAATTATTAACATCATTTCAACAAACACATCAAATTAGTGTTACTGATAAAAGTAAGTTTTTAAAGTTAATATAACAACTATAATAGAAAAAATAAGATTTTTTGTTAAAAAATATTTATATGACTGTTTTTTAAATGGCATTTAATAGTTTTGGTTTTCTGTATCATTAGTGTACTCCTATTAATGTGTGTTTTTATATAATTTTATATAAACATTATAACATTCACTTTCTATGATATGCTAAAAATTTTGTTTTTGTTTTACTTCAATGAAATGAAAGCTATTTTTTTTCTTAACATCCGGTCATACAGTTTTATAGATGTAATAATGTGTTTCATCCTATAAATACAAAAATTTGTTTATCGCAAAAATATATTAGTTTGATCTACATTTTCTAAACGTTAATTAGCATAATTTCAATATATATAACCACTTAATTATAAATTCCAAAAGCTTATCTTTTTTTTTGATCTACCTTGAAATATAAATATTTTAAATTATTGCATAAAATTTTGTATATTGCTTATATTTAAAATAAAAAATGAATGATAAAACAATAATTAATTTTTTAAAAGATAATTAAATTGATATCATAAATATTATATGTATATATACTATTTTATAATTCTTTTTATCAATTCAACTTTACATCCATAAATGTATCATTATGCGCAAAATCCATTATTTTCTTAGATATTGACTAAAATAACATTTCTTCAAATTATTCTAACTTTTTACCTGTCAACAATCTCTTTAATTTATTTATGACAATTTTGCATTACTTTAATTGCTTCCGATAACACGTCCTCTAACAAATCTTACTGAAAAGTTCTCTCCAGCGTCTTCAGTAATAAGTATACATATAAATTTGTGTATATGAATATTTGTTGGGAGATGTTAATATAAAAGATGGTTAAGATAGTGAATGAAAAAGGAAAAGATTTTTATTTTATCAATTAGAATTAGTTATTTAATAATCAAGACTAGAATTATATATATATATATATATATGACATTGTACGCTAAAAATGAAATTGATAGTATTTATGTATTATGGTCAATCAAAAATATATTTTTTAGGCTATAATTTTTGAGAATATTTAATAAAGATAATTCAAACTTCTTTCACCATATTTTTAAACTTAAAATCGCATTTATAAAATTTGTTGAATTTTATTAATGTGTATACATATATAACTTCTTTTTTTTCTTCTCAATTGTAATTTAATATGTTTTAATAAAGAGATCATTGGTAGTTTGTTGTTCCTAGAATAAAATATTAATGTTATGTTAAACTATTTAAACTTATCTAATATACTTTATTATGATTAACAATATTATGGTAAATTTTAATATAAAATTAATAATTTTTATAATAATTTGGGACCTTAATTTTTAACTATATGAGCGTATGGAAAGTATAATATATATTAATCACCACTATATTAAAAGTAATTATCATTTTATGTATGAGAAATGAAGTGTGATTTTTCTTAACAAAAATTTTTAGTTGATACATTAAAATCTTATATCAGATTTTAAATATAAAAGTCCTCTTTTAATTGTATATATATATATCTCAGCTACTGCTATTTGTCAATGAGAAAATAAAACAAAGTTTGATTTTAAAAGATAGATGATCATTAAACATGACAAATTTTTACTTAGAGTGTATACACTGTTAGTTAAACACATTACACTTATCGAATTGAATCCACCACCATAATCATAAACCAAATTATAATTGTGCCTTTTTATTTCTCTGTTAGTAGAATAAATAACGAAAAAATTGTTATAATTTCATTGTATTCTTTAATCAGCAATCAGTTTTTACTGCCTTGATATCGTAGCAAAATTTTTCCATCTATCGATAGTCACCATCATTTATACTTTAACGCTTCATTCCCGTCCACTATCATCAAATTGTTTGCTGCCTATAAAGGATACCGGTACGTAATTATTCTTACAACCCAGTTTCTTTTAAGTTCTCCCTTCTTTTATCCATTCCATAAATACATGGTACCTTTCTTAGTAACTGGCTCAAACCAAGTACTGGGTGGATGCGCATAGAATTCTTCTTATAATCAAGTTAAATCCTAGGACTTGTTTTTTCATTTCGTCTCCTAATTTTGGTTTCTTTTTCAGAATATCCAATTTTTATTAATAAATACAATAATACTTTTATATATTTCTTTTCAAACTAATAGATATTGCCATCATTCTTTACTCCATCTATAAAATACACTATTATTATTATTCATATACCATCACACATAATATTTTAATATTTATTATTAAATTAATTTATTTATATATTGTAATGTCAAATTTTTAATTACACTTATGTTGCCTTTTCATTAAAATTGCGCACAAAAATTTTTTCTGTGTTTTTGCCGTAAAAATGATTTTTAACATTTGAAAGAGATTGTCTTTATTTTGATATATTCAAGTCAAAAGTGAGTAAAACTTTTTATTACGCAATAGTATTAATTTAATGACGAGTAATGAAAAACATTTTTATATTAAACTATATTACAATTATTGCCACAATATAAAATGCTGGTTTTATAAAATTTTTAGCTGATTGTTTGCTCGCAAAATTATTTTCACTGAAATGTATTCTTTTTCATATTTGTATGAAAATATACATATGTATCTAGCTGCAATCACCAACTTCGAAGACATTTTGATTCAAAACTTGTTTTAAAAATCTGAAAATATCAAGAATTTTTGATCATCTTTGACAAGGAGTGTTGTTTCTCTTTAAGATACACCGTTTTATTTGCGATAGAATCTTTTGAAACAATTTTTTTTCCTTTTTTTAATTCTTATTATTTATTATACATTTTCTTCCTTATTTATTAATTTTAATGGCTACCTAAAATAGTAGGAAAAAGACATCATTAAACATAACAAAAATAATTATTGCCACTATTAAATTTTTTTATCCAGTATGTTTTAATTTTAGTTAGTGTTCTTTCATCGTCTCTGCTATTACGTAAAATTTGATGTTAATATGTTGATAAGAGTATAGGAAGATGCATGTTATCAAATACTTCCTTTAATGATCTCGAGGACTTTTTGGTATACTTAAAAGTAAAAAATTAAACTGTTGCTTGTTTGTTAATTTAATTTTACAAATTGGAAAATAAAAAAGGAATTTGTGTATGAAAAGTTACTATAGATACTATAAAAATTCCTTACCAATATTAGTACAAAATAGATAGCAAAAATTTAGAGTAAATTTTTTTTGTAATATAAATAGAGGGAGATTATTGCAATTGCATAATAATGGCAGGCTAATTGCCTAAAGATATGTAAACACATAAATAATTTAAATTATCTTTAATACTATTTATATCTACCTTTTCATTATTATACATTTTAATATAATTTTTATTGGTAATAAAATAGAAATAATTAAAGATCTAACTATATTATATATTATCATTAAACTTTTTGATTATTATAATCATACTAACAATATTGTTTACCAGACCCCAACAATGAAATTTTTTGATAATTTTATTTAGACTTATTATGTGAACAGGCTGTATTTTACAATTGTTCAATTTCTATTCTTAATTGATTCTTCTTTTTTATCTTTTGACTATAGAACTATTAAATAATACTCAAAAGCCTTACATTCCCGCACTTCAAGCACTCTCTAATTATCAACCACATATATTCACATTCAGTTTATTCCACCATATTTTTGGACTTAAAACATAAATATTTCCAATTTTCTTATAAAAACCTTTTTATCAAAGTTTCCAGATTTTAATCTAACATCAAACACATATTTTTGCCGCCTTTTACACTTGAGACTTCATTTCATTTTTCTAAAAAACTTTTAGTATACAAATTCCCTAACTATTTTTAACTACAATATACATATATATGGACTTCTTAGACAATTACTCTGCCAACGCTATTTATTCCAATTTTGTCTCCGTTAACGGCACTATTTTTGACCAGTAGCACATATAAAACATACATATATATTCATTTTCTTAGATTTCATTCTTGGATTTAATTTCATTTTTAATTAAGTTATCTTATTTTATTAGCAAAAAGTCTTCGATTTTATATAGAATCATTTAAATGTATTCTATATTGTGACCTAACTCATGAATATCTTTGTTGTCAAAAAAAAAGAACAAAAAAACATTCAAAGTTTTTTCTGTTAAACGGGTTTCTTCAAATTTTTTGTTGACACACACAATCATTTCTAGACATTATTTTTAAAAAGTTTTTAACTATTTAGTTGTTATCCATTATAACTATTCTGGCATGCATATTTTCAAGTTGGTAGGCTTTTTACTTTGATGTCATTTACTGGTAAAAATGCTTTCTTCTAAACCATAGGACTTTAAACTATGACAGATTTTTTAAAACACATATTCCATTCTAACAAAAAAAATGGAATAAAGTGCCAATAGTTAAAAACTTAAAGTAGACATTCTTCTAGATGATGATAGAAAGAATAAGAAATAAAAACTTGGTGTTAAGAGGGGTTAACAAAATGTGACAAGTCTTAAGTTTCATTTTTTTAACTTTATTTTTATTTTCAAAACAAGTTTATACAAATGTCTTTGTATTTAAAATGGTATATTTAATTACACAAAAAATTTTCCATTAAATATTCTTTTAAAGTATAGTTAAAAAGCTCTTTATTATGTTGATATGATAAAAAAATTTACTTTACTTATTAATTTTATCATAATTTGCTAGTTATATTTATGTATTATTATTAAATAATTGAAAAAATATTTTCACATGATAGATTTAAATAAAGAAAAGAGATTGATCAAGATGAGTATTTTTATGAAAACATTTCTGGTAATTAGATAACATCCTGCAAAAATAATATTATTTCAAAAATTTTATCAAGTATATGCTATATAATTCTTTGTATTGGTTTTAAGTAATCTTTACCTTTTTATTAATGTAAGGTATTCTTTAGATAGATATAATATATATACTAATAAACCTGCATCCTTAATATTCTTTGCCGTTCTCCTCCATCCTCCTCTTCTTATCATTATTATTATTACTACTATTATCTATGCCCTAAACACAATTATATTCATTAATAAGTATTAGTGATCATTTGTATAGAAGGTGGCCGCAACTCTTTTCGCTACATATTAATATTGTCGCTGTATTTTATAATATTTTTGGTTTGCTGATCTGACGTTGCGGCTGATATCTTCTTTTTAAGATACAATTGAGATATTATATTTAAGATATAGGATGGGACTACGATGGAATAATGGGATGGGATAGAATATGATGAGATCCCTAACTGCCAAGACAACCTCTTCGTTAGGACCTGCTATCATCGAAGCAGTTTGTTCGAATTGATTGTGTCTATATCCATTTCCTTTAAACTTTTGCGGATCTGTTTTAGAAGAGTCGAAACAGCCAACCCCAGCAGCAGTCATCGAGGGATAACAGTAGTGAAGTCTCTTCGCTGTATCTTATCTCTGATCAACAGTTATCTTCTTCTTCGTTATTTCTTTTTTTAAAATTTCAACACTTTACACTTGAATCTAAAGAATTCTTTCTATAATTCAAATCCTGACATATATTAATATTATAGTATTCTTTATATACAATTATGCAATCACTACAATTATTAGCAGGTAATTTTACTGCATACTAATAATGCTAAACATAATATGTCTATAATTATTATACATTGCTTCAAATGGCAATTTTTTCTGCATAACGTGTTTTTAACTATAGAATTACTAACACTCTAAATAATAAATATATATTTATGAATATGTTAAATATTTCTAGTTATTAAAGGCATTTGTATGAAATATAATTTAATTTAAATATAAATTTATAAATTTACATCCGTTTTTTTAATGTCTAATTTTTTTTAAAAAATCAACCACTTTTTTTGGCAAAATATGTTACAAAAAAAAATTTACTTCCTAATTGAATTTCAACATGCACTGGCGTCTACTTAAACTATGTTATCAACTATTTTTTTTATACATTCTAAACTACATCAATCTCTTTATGTATATATTTAAAATATAGAATTTTTTTCGTTTAAATTATTTTACTATCAACATTTTCATTTTTTGGTCCTTGAATTGACAAACAACTGTTTTTGAATGAAATAACAAACTTTGCCTACGTTACTATATCTTTTCATACACATTATATAAAATAACTTTTTATCACATATTTGTTTCAATAAAAAGTGACTTGGCATCATTGGAAGGCTTTTGTTTTAAAATTAATTTATAATCAATCCGCAGTTCAGACAACTGTCTGTCACTAGATGCTTGTTAAGTGCTGCCAGTAGAGTTACTACGTTTTTAAGAGACTTGATCTTAAACTTTCTTATTTGCAACTTCAAACTTATTCTCTATCATTAATCATTGCGTATAACGAAAATTTTAATTTTTAACAACGCTACGTATAAGTTAATCTTCATGATTTATTTTATCATTAATCACGCTTAAATTTGTATACAAACATTTAAATGTGTCTTTTTTTAACTAACATATTTATCATTATATTTCTATTGTTTTTTGTTTTCCTTTTTTTTTGTTAAATATAAAACTTTAATCATAGGCAATCCAATGGCGCCGGTTTCTGATGCCAGTAACCGAATGCGGCGTAAAGGGGGTCGTGATAAGCGTCACTGGGCATGGCAATTTTTCAATACTGGAGAACCATCAGAAAATGGAGGTCCACCATCTGCTCAATGTAAACTTTGTGAAAGTATAATTAAATGGGCAGGATCGACAAATATTGGAAAACACCTTCGTAGAAGGCATAAAGATATTTTTCAAGATGAATCAATCAAAACAGAGATTGTTACGAGCCCTTTAAATTCAACAGCTGACAGTGTATCAATGGCACCATCTATTGCTTCACAATTAAATAACAATAAATTAACAGATATTAAAGTTAACAATTGTACAACTTCAGTAATTAAAAAAGAAGTCATAAGGTATTTTTTTTCTTACTAATATATTATTTACACTTTTTATATTTATAACTGTTTTTTGTTTTTTAGTCGATCAGAAAGCCCAGTTATTACAAACAACATAAAGCCAATAAACCGAATTCAAAATAATAACATTCAATCATTAATTAACTCTACATCTAATAACAATACTTCTATAACGAATTCTGTTGGTGCCGCAAATATATGCAACTTGATTAATTCTAAAAGATCAGGAATCAGTCTTTCTAGACGTTATTTGGCTTTATATCACGCTGCCTATCCACTTGGAAATGTTGAAAATGAATTTTTCAAGGTAAGTATTTTTTTATAATATAGGACAATGAAAAATTAGTAAAGGTAGCCAATGAAGATAATTCTTTTGTGTTATCATTACACATACTAATGAAAGTAAGCATAATTTGTTTATGTGTATTATATCCTATCTATATGTATTAAAATATATTTTTGTTGTTGAAAGTTGATGGATATCAATATATTTATATTTTCCTATACATAAATTTTCCTAACATTTTAGAGAGAAATGTTAAATTTGAAATAAAACTAAAACTACTTGATTTACACACAAATATTTAAAGTACTGATAATGCACATAGTAGTTATGAAATATTTATTTATGTTTTTAAGAAATATTTATTTATAGTTGATTGATGTTACAATAAAAAAACTTATTATTTTTTTATATAAAATATATGATAACTTTGTTTTAGAAATTTTGTTCTCTTATAAATGCTGAATTACCTGATAAGAGGACATTGAATCTAGATGCTTTAAATGAAATAACAGCAATTATAGATGATGGAAAAGCAATGCTTGGTATGTTATCCGAATTAACTATATCAATGAATGTTGTCATGTATAATGATAAACCAATGTGTGCATATTTTGCACATTTTTTACATCCTGCTGAAAATAAACCCGTCGTCTTAGCCTTGCGTGTGATCTCATATGATGCGGTGCCGAAAGCAAAAGATTTGAAAAAAGATTTAGATTCAATAATGAAATTTTATGATATTTCTGATAGTATTCTGAGTTATGTTATTTTAAATTGTGGTTTCCAATTAATGACACAATTACAAGATTTACCATTAACAACTCAAGCAGAACAGAATCGTGTTCTAATGGAAGTTCTTGCAAATCTTTTACGCGCCACTACAAGTGGTGAAAATTTAGAGGATGTTTGTAATTCAATATCAACAATGGAAACTGAATCAAATAATAATTATGAGGATAAGGAGGATGGTGGTAAAAAGCAATCAAATGCAACTAATTTAATTTACAAAAAAAGATTTCATTATAATGTACAACTAGATGAATGTTATGATTTATTCGGTAAGGAAAGATTTTACAAATGTTCAGCACATCAACTATTTGAAATAATTGAAATGGCTATCGAAAAATTTGATAGATTAAAAAAGTTAAGAGAAAAAGTATTAGAACTTCTTGCATTACTTTATCAATCCCCGGTGGCTATTTGCACTTTATCTAAAATGGGAATTACAAATATTCCATTTCCAACGGACTCCTCCTGGAATAGCGTATTAATTGCTTATAATGCATTGGTTGAATATCAAACATATGTTCAAATTAATACAGTTGCTGATGGACAAGGTTGGAAAACATTAAGTGAAGAAGATATTAAATTAATGTCCGAATATGTTGAAATTTTTACAAAGTGTAATGAATATCTTGATATGATACAAAATGGAACTGCTTCATATATATCAATGATATATCCAACTCTTCATGCAATACTTAATCATTTAAAAAAAGATTTATGGAGCTATTTGAATGATGTACCTAAAGTTTTGGAGAAGGACATTCGTGAGACATTTAAAGATATATTAGAATCGGGTAAAGGTGATATTAAAGATCATATTTTTATTGTAGCATCATTACTTGATCGTCGTGCTTCATGGCTTCTAACTGATGATGAAAAGAAACTTGCCATGTCAACTACATTAACATTAATACAAAAGAATAAGTCAAAATGTGCAACAATTGATTCATCGGAAGACGGAAGTCAGATGGATTCTAATGATATTAATCAACAATTATTTGGTCAATCATCATTAGCATTAAGTAGCCTTATACACAATTCACCATTTAAAGATCTTGTTCAAGATAGATTTACCAATTCTTCAATAGAAATGTCTATAGATACACCAGAGAAGGAAGAATTAATAAGATATACCCGTGAATGGGCTTCACAGCCTGTCGGTAGTGATTACACTAGTATGCAATTTTGGACATCAATGGGATGGTCATTTCCGAATTTAAATACTATTGCCTCTTCACTTCTTGTCATACCATCAACAGCTACAACATTTGAAAATATTATAAATGAAGATACAGGTTCCGTATCAAGTCCAAGAAATTCTAATACAGTTAAAGTTTCGGAAGAAACAATGAATAGGCGAGTAATTGTTGCATGTAATAAATGGCTTATTACACTTTAAAAAAACATCTTTTAGAAAATCAAGATATATTAATATTGTACTTCAACGCAAAATATTAATCTGGTGTTTCTTGAGCAATAGATACGTAATTGTGTATATCCCAAGAATTAATTTTACGATCTGCATATTTGCATACTATCTAACATTCACGAATATGAAAACATATATTAGCCAACATTAATATAACAATAATCGTTCTTTCAAAAAAAGACTTTTCTTATGAACCTAAAATTATTTTAGTATTTTGCATTTCACGTAATGTATATTGGTGCCTTAAAACGACTATACTGGTGTTCACGAGCAAATTATTATGTAGCAAACAAAAATAAAAACAACAAAAAATTGTTATTGATTATGCTTTTTACAATTAACGAAAAAACAATTAAATTTGTTTTTAGGGAGATATAGAAATTTAACAAAATTGGTTGAAAATATTTGTCATGTAATAATTGTATTTTTACAAATTGCTTTCTACCAGTAGTCAAATCATTATTATTTTTTCTCGTCATTTCTGATATATATACAATTACGGCTTTTGATTTAAAGAAGATTCTGTATTTATTTTGTGCCATCAGTCACCATAGGATGAAATAACCTTTTTTATATTTACCATAATATTAACTTCCTTTGAAATTTATTTGTCTACTTTTAATTCTAACCTCACAAATTGCTTCAATTTATTGCCATTATTGTTAAATTTTAAAAAAAGAAACTATAAAAATATAACTTTTTACTAATATTAAAAAAACTCATTAATTATATACTATTAATATTTGTTTATCAATGTTGAAAATCTTAAATGCATAAAAATTTTTAAATTTTTATTTTAATATTTTATGACATAAATAATATTTTAATTATCAATGTCTTGTCATTATTATGTATAGTTTATCCAATTATAAAATATTTTTAAAATATGATTTTATTTAATTTTTTTATACAATCAGAATTTATGACGTGTGTAACCTAGTTAACTGTAAATGAAATTAATATTTAAAATTAATTAGTAATTTCTCGTATCGTAATTCTTGATTTAACAGGATTTACAATTCTTGTTGGTTCGGTAATTGACCAACTGAATCCATAACCTCTATCTTCGGCAATAGGTGGGTTATATTGACCGTTTAAAGATCCAAAACCACAATAATTATACCACCATCCACCCATGTGAAATTGTGTTAAACACGGTGGATAAGGAGAATTAATTTTATCAATTGTGGAAAATTTCCATCCATTTGAATACGAAAAATCATCCCATCCATTACCAGTTGCATTACCGGTAGCATTAGACAATTGGATGGTATAATCAGTGTACTCTGGCAAAAGATTAAATGTAAATGTACCGCTCCAATAATTAGATGATGCCATTGGATCAACCTTATCTAATCGATCGCCACGTATCTGAATTAACATTTCAACTTTTTCAAATGAATTTGTAAACAAAGATATTAGTTCATTTCCCAGCCAAAAATTTGTTTCCCCATTTCCAAAACCATTTTTATATTCATTCCATGTTTTATTCCAAAAACTCATACTATCATTTTCACGATCCTGTATTCTTACCCATCCACCACCATTTACATTCATATCACAAAAAACTTTTGTTGGTCTATCTTGTATATAAATAGTATAAAAACCCGTTTGAGCAGAGGGATTTTTTTCTTTAATTTGTAAACAACTTTGTGGATTATCAGAAACCTCACACATATAACACAATTTTGTTGATTTGCCTATTGGATACTTAAAATGTTAGTAAAAATAAATATATATTTATATCTTACCCATTTATTTTTATTAAAGTCAAAATAAACTCCGGTATCTGGTATGGGGGAGGATGATTGTTGTGTTGGAATGTTAGTATAGATATTATCTTGACCACTAACCCATTGGTAATTATTGGTATAATTACTAAACTCGAGACCAATCCATACCTTTCCATTACATAATTCAAAATTTTTTACATGGTTCTCTAGATCTAATATTTCATTATTTTCGATGGCATTTAAAATTGTTACTAAATTTCCATTACCCTTTCTACAAATTTTTTGAGCAGAATCAAAATCCAAAGTGTCATTAACTTCAATATGTACACATTCTCCATAATTATTTCCATAATTTTGAATATAATAATATTTATCTGGGCATTCTAGTGAAAATGTTATATGTAATATATTAACTAGTAGGAAGAGCAAAAAGATATTCTTATACATATCAATAATTTTTTTCTACTTGAAAATATGAAAATAAAGTTTAGTTATTATAAACAAGTAAAAAGTGAAATTTTCTATTATTATAATTTTTATTACCCTTTTACCAGCGTATTTTATTGCTTACATTATTAGATTAAAAGATAACATTTTTCATTTTACAAAAAATTTAATTGCTAAGATAGAGATTCTATAAAATGATATCTTATCATTTATTATTAAATCATAAACGAGTGAAAAAAGAATAGAATCTTATACTTTTTTTTTCTTTTCTGTTCTATACTCACTTGTTATTCTTGATGGCGCTTCCTCGATAGCAGCATCAAATGTAGATTCCACATTTTTTTCTCCCTTTGGAAGTGAGTTTCGCGGAGGACATTTGCAATAACCCCCATCATTACCGGGTTTTCCAGGTTCACCTGGTGCGCCAGATGCACCATCATCACCAGGAAGCCCTGGCAAACCTGGATCGCCATTGGGTCCTCTAAAACCACCATCTCCATCAATTGTTAAACCGGGCGGTCCTGGTTCACCATCATCACCTGGAGGACCAGGTGGACCAGGTGGTCCTGGTACAGAACGTTGTCTTCCAAATCCTGGTCTTCCTGGAGCTCCTGGTTCGCCCATTTCACCTGGTCTACCAGGCAGTCCAGGTTCGCCGGGCGGGCCTGGAGGACCTGGTAATCCACCTCCTCGTGAGTATGCTCTTTCACCAGGTGGACCTTTTGGTCCTGGAGGACCAGGTAATCCTTTACTCCCTTGAGGACCTGGTTCACCAGCAGGACATCTAATACATTTTGATTGTGTTCCTCTCGTTACATAAACTCTTACTGCATCGCTTCCAGGAATCCCATTAGGGCCTGGTAAACCATTATCACCAGGTGTCCCATCAATTCCTGGTTCTCCTGAAGGACCTGGTGGACAGTTAGTTGGACTCCAATGACAGGCACATTGCGGTGGCCAGTTATCGTCCCCATCTATATCCTTTTTTTTACGTGATAATATTGGGATAATATTTTTATGTACTATTTCATCATTTTTAGTATTATCAATTATCTTTATAATGTCATTCCAAGCACTTTCTGTTATATCCTATTATAAAAGAATAAAATAGATAATATAAAGAGGAGTACTTACTTGAAATTCAACTAATTCTCCAACTGCTTCATCATAGAAATTTGATATTTCACTAAATATAAGTGATGTTGTTGTGAGGCAAATGAGTATCACTCCAAGGCAAATACAAATACAAAAAGTAATGGAAATTTTAACAATTTCCATAATAAAATATTTATCCATCACATAATTTTTCTTATTTTATACATTTTTTGAAGAACGTGTTTTAATTAATAAAGTGGTTAAGATGTTAAATTATAGGTTTTTTTACTACTTATTTAATATTTATAACAGGTTAAGATTAAATTTATATACTGTGGAATTATTATTTAAGCAATTCTTCTAGAAAAATAAGAATTAACAAGTTAAATGATTTTAATTACCTGTCCATATACATGATAATGACGGTTACTTGAAATAATAGATTAACAGTGCATTAAATAGGAAGATCAAAGTTGCGAAAGTAATAACATACAAAGGTTGATGAAATATATTTGATTTTTCTAGTTTATTAAAAGAATATACATTTACTATTGATAAAATTACAAAATATAGTCATTGATTAACGTTATTTATTTAAATTAAAGCTTTTTTGTTATAAATAATTTCAATAAATGAAGAATAATGCTATTGTTTATGGTATATATAAATATATGTATGTATAAATTGTTTCTCGATTATCATTATTTAGAGATGTCTATTATTAAAGATTATTGTTGTTGTTTAAGTCAATAGATGTAAGACATAAATGTATTTCATATGAAACATACATGTTTCATCATAAAACAATATTCAAAGTAAATTTTTGTTTCTAAAATACCAATTTCCAAATATTTATTTAATGTATTCTAATTTATTTGTTTTTTTTATAATAATTATACAGAAATATACATGTATTTACAATAATATTATCAATGGTATTTTGTTTAAATATTTAAAGAAAAAAATTATTTTTTTAAAGAATTAAACTTATGTCACTGTATATGGATAGAAATGTATCTTTTTATGTATAATAGAGAACACTTTTATTTTTCTACATCTAGAAATGAAGTTAAAATTTTTTTATATATCTATAGATTTTTAAAAATATTATTAAAATTATTTTTTACTTAAAATGTTATTATAGAAAAGTTAGTTTTTATAATAACAGCATGAAATATATAAAGTATGGTTTAGAGAAAATTATGTTATACAAATGTTATCATAGTTTACATATAACTTATTTCATTCTTGTCTCTTTTATTTATACATTCAAGTAATATAATAAATAATTTTTAAAGATATTATTGAATATTATAAACTTTTATAATTTCTAAATTTATATTCTAAGAAATTTAAAATATAGGCATATTATATATTTCTTTTATTACAATGGAAAAGATAAAAGTAATTTTTATTCTATAAGAGAATAAAAGTTACATGACAAAGATATAATATCTGTTAATATATACAAAGAGAGTAACCGTTTATGAGAGGAAAGAAAAATGTCTTATACATGATTATATTTTATTGTAAAAGTTTGTCACACATTGTTAGGATGATCAATAGGCGATGCACTGCAAAGATGAGTTGTAATTAACAAAAAAAAGAAGAAAAAAATATTTTTTTCCTAAATGTATTTATATAAGTTACATTTATAATGTAAGACGATTTATTATATATTAATGTAATTTTATCTTTTCACCAGAACAGTACCACTCATTTTACTCATAATTTGTGACAACCTCTAAGTCAGCATATAGAGTGGTAAATTGTAACGCGCAATATATATATATAAAATCAGTCAAAAGGTAATATATTTGAGTAATCATTGTACTTGTTAGGCAAAATATATACGCTATCTATTTATTTTCTTTTTTTCTATACAATAATTTTTATCACTATTTCGTAGTGGCCGTTGATTTGTCGCATAAATACATACTCATTCATATTAAAGTTTGGTAAAGTTTATTTAATCAAAAATATATTAATATAACATGAATGAAGGAAATGAACATTATGATAAAGAATTTGTCGATCCCATTGATGGTTTTGCTGATGACGATTTAATATCACCAAATGATTTCAAAGGTAAGATTATTACTAAACTTATTTATTTAGTATAAAATTAGATTGTGATCCGGGGAAAGTTTCTCCATTAGCACCAGTTAAATCCTTTTTGGAGAGAGATAATTTTGAAAGTGAACTTGGTTCTCCATCTGATGAAATTTATAATGTTGAATTTGATGAAATTAGTAAATTAAATATTGTTGATATTATTGCTGAAGGTGATAGAGCAGGGAGGCCAATAGTTTGTGTCTACGCATTTCGTCTTCCATCAAGTAAGACATTTAATCATGAAGTATTCCTTCAATTTCTTCAACACATTCTTGATAAATATGTTGATTTGGATTATTCATTAATATATTTTCATTATGGTCTTAGGAGTAATAATAAGCCACCAATTAGGACTCTCATAAAAGCTTTCAATGCATTTGACCGTCGTTATAAAAAAAATTTAAAAGTCCTTGCTGTAATTCATCCAACAAGATTTATTAAATTTCTATGGAAAATTTTTCAACCTTTTATTTCAATAAAATTTGAAAGGAAGATGCATTATATGAATTATTTAAGTGAACTTAATGATATTGTTCCTGTATCTAAATTAAATTTGCCTCAACCAATAATTGACTATGATACATCATTATCACAAAATAGTAGGAAAATTTCATTGTCAATTTTACCAGAAAATAATATGCCATTACCGACAGCACAATTTAATGTGTCTCTTGATTATATTTTGAATCACCATCCAGAAAGTGAGTTACCTCCAATTGTTGTAGAGTTAGTGACATTCTTAAGAAGTTATGGACTAAAAACACAAGGAATATTTAGATTGTCAGGCGAAGTCACTCGCATAAATAGACTTCAAGAAAGAATTAATATGGGTGAGAAAATTGATTTTTTAACGGATGAAAAGTATAAGGACAATCTTAATATAGCTATTATCGATGCTTCTGCTTTGTTAAAGGTATTTTTAAGAAGTCTAGGGGAACCAATTATAACAAATGCTTTATATCCCCAACTTATCACTGCATTAGGTATGTCAATTACCCTAATCATATAGACATAAATTTCATATTTTAGATGTACCAAAAGGTGAAAGAAAAGAGGGAGTAAAAGGATTTATTAAATTACTACCAAAACAAAATTTGATTCTCCTCAAGTATATCATTGAATTTTTGTTGGATGTGACTAATAATGAACACGAAAACAAGATGGACGCTAATAATCTTAGTGTCATCTTTGGTCCAAATTTAACATGGCCAACCAATCAACAAGTTCCTATTTCGCAACTCAATTCTTTAAATAATTTTTGCTACATTTTAATTAGTGAATATGAATATATATTTAGCGGTTATTAAGGTAATACCATATCTGATAACTACAAAAATAAGTACTTAATTTATTTTAACTATTATTTACATTCATTTTAATGTTTATTAAATGAATGGAAAATAAAAAACAAGTTTTACAATAACTATTTTTTCTTGTAAATCTTATACCTAAAAGCATAATTTTGTTTGTGATTTTAAGTAAACATAAAATCAATATTTTTTTAAATTATGATTATTGTGATTATGATATGTATTGGATTGTTCAAAAATAACTGTTGGTTTTCTGGTAAGCTCTTTTAAATGTCTGTAATTTGCTACTATGTAAACAACAGTGAGTTATTATAAGTCATTTCTGAGAGCCAATTTAACTCAATCTTTATCATAAATTTTGTTCTATCTTTTATTTGGAACTGATTTTTGGATCAATATCTTAAATCCAAACCAAAATATATTGCAAATAAATTTGGCATGAAAAATGATCCATATTTAATTTAAAGACATACAGAAAGAGATATTTGCTATAGGATAAACTATCTCATAATATAGATATAAATTATAAAAATGAGAGGATTTACTAACCCACTAAGATGAGAATTAAAAAAATATATAGTGAATATAAAAAATTATTAGACACTGTTATTAAACACTGATAGCTTTATATATAAGTCATGAATTAATTCCCGACCAATGTTTAACATGATTAAAAGTTCTTTCTCTACTTATTTGATGAAATGATACTGATTAATTTATTGGACAGAACTATACGTTGAAAAAGTGGGTCCAATACAACATCCTAAAGAATCTGCTTAATACTTGGATAATAATGAAGCACAAAATACTTTTATTGGAATGAATTAAATAGAGTATCTTGGAGTTTTTGAAATCTTTAGCCTGAAGTTTGTTTTAAATGAAGCTGTTAAAATTCTTAACATGTAACAATATTGTATTGATTATTATAACGTCCATTTAAAATAAAAAATACTAATTTATAATTAAGATAAAAAGTTTTCACTTGTTCAATATTAAATAGACACTTATTTATAAGCAATCTAATATTTTTTTCAACAAAAAAATATCAACTACATTAGAAAAACCGATTATATATTAATTAAAAAATCTGCGATAAAATTCTATATAATATCTCTCATTACTTTAATTCACCCGTCAAACCATTTGGGAATGTCTCCTCATAATCAGATCGTAATGCTGCAATTTTTTTTTTTTTCTTTCCCTGTACATGTTTTATCTGAAAACAAAATGAAATCAAAATATAAAAATTATTAAAATATTTTAAATTTACTCTATTATAAAAAGCAACACCTGCTATTGATAATGTCATTCCTAATATATTTAATGCAGTTATATTATTTTGAAAGAAAAATATTGAAGAAGAAATGACTACAATACGCTTTGAAGTATTTGCAATTGAATAACTTAAAGCTGTCAAATGATGAATTAATGTGAAGGCACAAAAATTTTGTATAAATGCTATGAATCCTGAAGCAAATAATAAAAACGTAAATTTTGAATCCGGATGTGTATATTGTGATTGATCTAGACTACTAGTAACAAATAATATTCCTTCATTATAAAACCATACCGGAAAACATAAAACAAATGCCATTTTTGAGTTTAATGACAACAATTGTAATGGATTTATACTTGTATCTTCGAGAATTTTTTTAGCTAAGACATTCATAAGGGAGTATAACGATGTTGAAGTTAATGATGCTATCAATCCAATTTCATCAAAATTAATCTCGGTAAATGTACATAACACTACACCTGCAACAATAGGAAATAATGATAAATATATTTTATTTGATTGTTTTTCATTTAAAAATATTCTAGCAATTATAACTGTAAATATTGGCATGGTACATTTTACAGTTTGAGCATAGGATATTGAAACTTTTAGCAATCCAAAATATGTACTAACAACAGCTAACGCTTTGCCTAATGCAAAAGGTAGAAACCAACGAAATTGATACCCTATTGGTGTACGTTTTAGCGACTTTGTAGATATTTTTGATATACATACTAATATACTAGCATATAACATAGAATTTAATAAACTATTCATTGCAACTGATAAGGGATACGGATAATCCTATAAAGAAAAAAACTATTTTAGTATTAAATTATAGTTCTTACATTAAGAACATATTTATTAATTATGTTTCCACAAGCACTACAACCCCACCATATCAAAAAGGTAGTAATTATATATATTTCATTAGTACATTTTGGTGTTAATACAGTTGTCGGAAGTATTGAATTTAATTTTGGTACCTTCAAAAACATACTTTTCTCTTATCAATACCTATAAGTATATAAATTAAATTATAAAATGAAATAAAATGAAAAATATTGGGAAAATATTTTTAATATATTCATATAATCAATTTATTGTTATTATACTCCCTGATTTGGAATATAAAATGTTATATATTTTAAAACTATGACAAAAAATTAGCATAAAAATTAAAATATTTTTGTTAACATGAATTAAATATTTATAAATAATTACAAGAATAATTTTTAAATAAATACAAGAATAATTTTTAAATAAATACATATTGATAATGAATTGCCATTGAATAAAATATTGTTAATTAACTTAAATCAATATCCTTTAAATAGATAAATGCATTAAGTAGTAACTTATAATTCCCCTATCTAAATATATTATAAATTAGTGCTTCCACGTGTCCTATTGTAATATTTAGGATAATGCGATAAAAATCTTTTAACCTTTAAATTAACTATTTACTAATATGTAAAAAAATTAGATAATATATATTTTTAATAAAACAATTATTTGAAAATACAATATATACCATATTAATGTGACAAAGTTATTTTTGCAAACTTTTAGTTATTCTTCTCCAATTTATGTATGTTTTTACATTCCTTTGTTATAATACAAAGTTGTTGATGTTGTATTTTTTTAATATCATCTTCAAGATCAATAGTATTTATTTCACTTTCCTGAGGAAACAATGCCAATGCAACAGGTAATGAGGCAGCAAAACTCAATGTACAAATAATAGCATTAACAAAAATATTAATTCTTGGATTTTTCATAAATTTATGTCTAAAAAAGTAAAATTACAGTGTATAAAAAAACGTACTTTTCAATGAAAGGCATTATGCATGGTGGAGCAAGAAGTAGTGGGATAGGTAGGAAAGCTCTAGTATATGCTGTCTCCATTACAGCTTTTTTAGCAGCAATTTTTGAAGTTCCAACGACAGTACCATTTTTATCATAAACATCAATACCAGACTCAACTTCTGGTAGCCTCATTGCTAATACATTAAAAGTACTCGCTAATGAACATGCTGGTAGTGGAACGAATCTTTGTATAATTAGTTTTTTGATAGGTTCCAAATTGTTTGTTTTTTTTATCGCATATGTGAGTGCTGTTGAAATACCAACAGCTGTTGATACAGCTATAGAATATGCTTTAACATAAACAGAAGTAGGCTGTGGTTTTGTGCAGTTTCTATTAGCATAATTGACAGCTGCATTATGACTTTGATTCATCCATTGCCAAAAAATTATTTGTGGCCATGTTGGATTTGGTAGTAGCATTCCAGTAACTGTAATCCACCCATAGGGAACATATCCTGCCATACGAAAAGGTGAAAATATTTTTTCTCCCGTATCAGGATGTAAAATAGCATTACATATTTTTTTGGCTTCCCATAATTCTTTATTACTTACATTTTTCGTCATCCCATTTTTGTAATCTCCTAACAACTTTTTGCACCTTTCCAATTTTTCATCAGAAGTAAAAAGTGTTCTTGGATCAATAACATCTAAATAATGTAAATATCTTCCAAAAAAAGTATTTTGAGGAAACCTTTGAGAAGATATACTAAATTCAGGATATTTTTGAAATCCGAAAATTGTCTCTGAAGTCATTTTAATTTTCTAGAAAAAAAAAGATTAAAAGAAAATAATTTTTATTGAAAATGATAACAACATATTATTTAAATATACAAATAATTTACTATTAAGATTGTTAAAAGTATGGCATTCCACTGCTTTAATACAACTTGTAACCAATAAAATGTTTAAACTTTCCACGATTTGCATTTGTTAGGATATTTGTAAATGATAATTTATCAATACTCACTTCTAATATAATAAACACTTCTTTCTTCAAATTAAATATAACAAGAAGAAACACATTTGTTTAATGACATTTTTTCTTATCACATAACAAACTCTTTACTTTTTCCATTCCTATTTATAAGATAAAGATTCTTTATAATGATAAGTTAAAGGTAATTAATTTATAAAAAAATAAATATATCTATATCAACTATATAAATTTTTTATAAGATAAGATGAATAATATTTAGTCGAAAACAATAACAGTCTACAAATTTTATTGGTGATACAATAAGAAGATATAACACAATTCCAATTGATTTTAAAAAAGATCTTCAAACAAATATTTTGAATTTCAACGAAAAAAAAATCCCCTCATTTTTTGTATTTTTTCACACTTTCAAAGAAATATTATTATAACCTTCAATAAATTAAAAAGAGTATTAAGTAGTACAGTAACAAGACTATTTGTCATTATGAAATAAAAAAGGGAAATTTTCCATACAATCAAACTACAATTATTGGGTAAAATATTTTTTTGTGATTTGTGTAATAAGACGTATATTTTATGTGTATTTTATGATCACTATTTATTAAATGATAACAACATACCTGCGAATAGTTTAAATTTTAAAACAATCATATCCAAAAGATAAAACTTGATAGTTGCATGCTAACTAATCATTTTCTATGATAATTAAACTTTTTATATAAAACAATAATAATTTTTTAAATTAAATTTTTCATATTACTACAATTTGCTCTACCTGGTTGGTTATGCTCAATTAACTTTCATATAGTTAATCTTTTAATTGATCAAATACAAAAAATAAAGACGATGTAAACAAAAATGAAGTTGTAGTTTTATTTTTACTAGATTTTTTTAGAAAATTCCTTTAAAAAGATACTATGTTGCATTTTGAACTTTTTCTATAATTTACTAAAAATATCATTTTTATATGATTAAAAGAAATATATTATAGGCGTCCTTGATAATTCGATTATGGAGAGGAAGGTAAACCTTGACAGTTTATAATAAGTTTAAAGTATTTAAAATAGTGTTCATTCTTCTATAGTAATGTATATTATATGACCTTATTAGATTTACAAAATAATACATAAATGTTATTTTTAGGTATCATGAAAACTGCTATTTTATGCTTTTCAATATTAATTTCACTAATCAATGGAGCTAGAATTTTACTGATGCCAAGTAGCATCTTTCCAGTACATCGTTATACATTTTCGAAATTGGCAATTGAACTTGTTAACAGAAATCATGAAGTATATTGGTATGAGTATGGATTAAAAAAGGTATTTTTTAATAAGTTAGAAAAATATTATGATATTTAACTTCCTTCAGCCAATAGTTTCATTACCTAACAGTATCAAGGAAACATTCATTCAATTGTCAATGGATGACAACGACATAATAGAGACTTATTATTATGAAAACAGTACAATAATAAAAGATATTTGGAAATCAGGCAATAATAACGATGGCGAACAAACCTCTGCATGGTTAGCATCAATCAAAATGTGTAAAAACTTACTAACACACCATAAAAAATCTTTTGATGAATTGGTAGGGAAAAAATTTGATTCTGTCGTGGTAGATGATTTATACAATCCATGTGGTCTTTTATTTACTGGTCTTCAAAAATCAGTCTACATTTATTGGTCAATCTCTTCATTGAGATCAGAATCAGCTTGGGCTCATCAATCACCTTCACCTCCAAGTTATTTACCAGTTCGTGGAACCAAATTAGGGGAAAATTTAAATTTCTTCCAAAGAAATTATAATTTATTATCATATATTAAAAGTTTATACATTCATCAACATATTATTTTACGGAGAATGGATAGATTGTTTAATGAATTCTATCCAAATCAAATTCCAAGCGCTTTTTTTATGGAAAGAAATGCATCAATAAACTTTATTAATACTCCACCAATATATGATTTTGCTAGACCATACATGCCAAGAGTCAATTTCGTTGGTGGTCTCCATTGTCATAAACCAAAAGCATTGCCTAATGAGTTAGAGGAATTTGTAAAACAAAAGGATCATTTTATTCTAATAACAGGAGGATTTTCAACGAATTGGAACTATGCTTTAAACAAACAAATTGTAAGTTTTTTATTTTATTAATAAATTAATTTTTCCCAGAATATTGTCCTTAAAACAATAAAAAAAATGGATAATTTAAACTTCATTTGGCAATATAATGGTAATGACATTAAAAATTTATCGGATAACGTTCTTATTAAAGAATGGGTGCCTCAGCAAGATTTACTAGGACACAAAAGATGTCTCCTTCACATTTCACATGGAGGATTAAATAGTTTAATTGAGAGTGTTTATCATGGTGTACCAGTTTTAGGAATTCCATTAACAACTTTCTCTTATGATAATCTTTTACGAATAACGGAAAGAAAAGCAGGTTTGATAATTGAGAAGCATCAATGGAATACAAACAATTTTGTCAATGCTATTAATAGAATTACCAAAACACCATCATTTAAGGAAGAAATGTTACTATTCCAGGATATGGTTGTTGATACCCCATATACAGAACTAGAACATGCCTCATTCTGGGTTGAATTTATAGTAAGACACCAAGAAGTTCCACATGCAAGATCTGGAGCTGATAAATTAAATGTTGTACAATATTTTATGATTGATGTTATAGCTTTCCTCTTTTCCATTACAATAATCAGTGGTGTTGTAACATATCACATTTTACGGTTTATTTTAAAATCATTTATCAAATTATTTGGTGTACTATTACATCGTTCCCCATCAAGTGACAATAAAAAGTATAAAGAGGAAGATGTTAGGCGCAACAAAAAAAATAACTAATATTTCTTATTAAACAAGTATATATAAATATTTAATTTTTTGTATTTTTATAAATTTTATCTAAAAATAAAAATTGTAATTTTTGCCAATTTTATAAATTTTTAAAGGATTAAGAGTTATTTTAATTACTTTTATATATTAATATTCACTAACAATAATTATTTTGACATTCTTTTCTATAACAAATAATAAAATTATTTTACTATAAAAATAAAATATTTTACAGAAGGAAAAGTTTGGAGAGGTTTTGAAGTGGGAAAAGAATATATATTTATATAATAATACTTAAAATATACCATTTTTTTCATAATACAATGTAAATAGGTAAGAGTTGAGTTTATTATGAAGAATAATTTTAAATAGTACCTTGTTATTTTATTTTTACTGTCGTTTCTATACAGGACAATATAAAACAGTTATACCTAAATTCAAAAGTGTATCATCAGGTGATATTACTTTATTTTTAGCATTTATAATAAAAAAGAAAATTTGTTAAAAATTATTGCACCTAAAGGTCATGATTTTTACCAAATTAGTTGGATGATCATTTCGTTTAACTAATTTTTAATTGTAAAATTTCTATAACTAGAATTAATGTAAAAATATTTCTTTTTATAAAATCTTTATAATATACTTTTATTGACAAATACAAGTTTCAATAACCATAAAAATAAAATCTCTTGACTTTGATTGTATTAAAAAAAATAAAAAAAACTTTTCACAACTTATCATATTATTTTCATTATAATATGTATCAATTCAATAGATATAGACTCTTCTTTTAAACACCGGCTACTACATGTACATCTACTATAAAAATTTGGTACTCATAAAGATTTTATTTCCAGCTTTTTAAAAAGAAAAAAATTACTTTTATAAAGCAGTTTTTTTTCTTATTTTTTCTACTTTGGATTATACATTTTTTACTATTTACCTTTAAATGACAAGTTAAATTAATAATAAGCATTTTTTAAGGGAATTATTAATCTAAAAAAAATTTTTTAGATTTTACATTGATAATTTTGAACAAAAGAAAAACAATTTTAAACTGACAACCCTTTTTATTATCTTTCTTATCTTTATTATAAAAACATAACATTGTTTATTTATAGATACTAAGAGAGCTATAATGTTATTAATATCAAGTATATTATAAAAATATATATTTTTATCTGTATTTAAAATCGTTATTAGATTTTAGATATTAGTTATAGTAAAATTAAATTAAATCAACTTATAAAAACTTTGGCAAAAATATTTTTAACATTTTGTTATATTTTTGCTTTACCAAAAAACTAGTTATAAAATTTTATATTGCCACGTTTTTAGATATAATTTTTTTACATTTAAAATGTAAAATTAAGATGTTTATTTGAATATATAATAACATAAATATTTATTAAATAATTATTGTTTTTGACATATAATAAATATCACGATACATTCCTTCAAAAGTACCTATATTGTTAATAAATCTATAAAATGTCTTACTCATCATTTTATATTTCTAATAAAATATTAATACTTTAATTTATCATTTTTGGATTATACTAAATTATTAAAACAACCCTCTAATCTTATCATAGTATTTTCATGAAAAAAAGGTAATGTTAAATTGTTATAAACCTACATGTTACTAACAATAGTTTATGAACAAAAACCATTTTTTTATTATGCTTTATCATTTAGGTGTATTTAACTGATTTTATAAATAAAAGAAATATAGTGTTATCTTATGAAATAAATCTTTATGAACAATATTTACATTTTGTATTTCATAAATTTTTACAACATACTTATAATGATTAACTGAGTTTCTTGAAGATTATATATATAACAAAATTATTTCCTTCAATTGATATGGGTATAATAAAAGAAAAGGTAATTATTTAGACAATTATTCTTTTGTTAAATATGTCTTTATTATAACATAACTCCTAAAATTAGGTTGAGCCATTTCCATTTTATAATCATGATTTTTATTTCCCGTTAATTTGTTGTTCCTAAAATTAACTTAAATGTGTAAAATAATAAATGATCATCTCACTTCTCTATCATAATTTAGTTTGTGTTTCCTTTATACATTTATATTAATATATATATATGAAATTTTTGAATATTTTCATATGAATAAAAATTTTCTAAGTACTTCAGATTTGATTACTTTTTATTTTAATTATAAGTATTCTACATTATATTTATTTTTTGATAATAGTGTATAATTCTTGTTTCATGTTTGTATTGACATTTCATATATACTCTTATCATTTTAATTCAACTTACTTAAAAAAAATATCGTTTGAATATGCTTATATTTTTTACTTTTTTTTCTCATATTATCAATTATCATACTACATTTGAACAGCCTTCAAAATATTTTACAATTCAATATTATTATATTTTTTTGTTTTAAATGGTTGATATTCAATTTAATAATCAAATTTTTAAATCACTTAAACTAATCTTTGGAAACCTAATTTCTGTAGAAATATGATATTCTTAGCCTAATTATAACTATAATTTCTCGTGAAACATTAAATATTTGAAAACTCTTGACATATAAAATGTCCTTTCAATTAAATATAAATATCAACTAAATATCTATTTTTTGATTATCTACAAGAATAATAAGTTGTTAACTTTAAAAAAAGTTATACATCTTTAATTAACTAAATTTTAGTTATTTTTTTAAAACTGTAACAATATTATATTTTTAAAAAAAAGAGAAATGAATAAAAAAGTTATATTTGTTTGATATTCTATAAACATTCATTGTATTTGACAAGAAAACATAACATTCAAATATTTTTTTGTGAACATTTCAAAATGAAAACTACAAAATGGTTACATCAACATATTTTAACTCATCACGTTTATAAATTTTCTATTACAATGATTTATTATAATTATTTTAAGTGATATTTTACGAAATGTAAAAATATATATTTTTAAAACAGTATCCTTATTATTTTTTGTTTTCACACTAGTAAGATATTTGTTGTTCTGTTATACATCTAATTAATATATAAATGTTATTTTTCTATGCGCTTACTAATTTATACTTGCGAATATATGATATTTTTATTATTTGATAAGAATTGTTTTGAATACTTAATATAAATTTAACATATGAAATTCTTTAGATTTATCTACTCAACAAATAATTTAATATTTTCTTTTGAAATACGTATTAAGTACTGGTTTATTTAGTATTTTTAACAAATGGATTGGATTTGGTCATGGAAAGATTATGTATTTTATGGTATTTGTTCGTGTGGTCCTTCAGTTGTAAGTGAAAGTCTACCTGAAAATTACAATAAAAAGTAAGTTAATTTAAACATAAATCCCCAAATATATAAAGATCAATAAGTGTTTATATAATAAAAACCAAAAAGTCTATTCAGTTATCATTTACTTAAAATTAATGATGATATAATACTTATTTAGAATCCTTTGCTACATTATAAATTTATCTTCTACTATTTATTTAAAAAACATGAATTTTCTATGGGTAAAGATGCAATTTTTAATAGTAAAAAAACATAATTCTTTGCATAATGCAATAACTAGAAATTTGTGTACAATAAGATGAGTCTCACTAAACCAGTAATGATATTTTAATTTAATATGAAATCGATGCTTAATTTTTGAAAGAGATTAAATGAACATTTTACAATAATTTTTAAAATATAATATTTAATTTAAAAATTAATTAACATTTATTTTTCTGTAACAAGATGAAAAGATAAAAAATTTGAGGAGGAAGACGTCTTTTTTTTCTAAGAATTAGTGGTACTTTTAAAATGTGTATAAATTTTTTTATCAATTTGTAAATTAAAATAATTAATTTATAGTATATCTTAATGTTAAATATTTCTATATTGTAAAGTTTAATGCTTTTAATATTTTGACATCTTAAGGATAAATTTAGGAAATTCATTAACACACCTCCAACTTTATCGCTTTTATCAGTATTTTAAGATTTAAAAATTTTATTAATTAGAATATATCAGTCTTGATAAACACTTTAAGTGAATTTAATTTATTCTTCCAACAACTATCTGAGTTAATTTAAACTTTTATTAATTACCTTTATTTGTTTCTATTATATTGACAATTAGTTTAATAGAAAATAATAATAATTAGTAAAAGTGCCACCTACGTGCTAAATTTTTATTGTTATATAAAAAAATGATTTAAATTTTTTTAATAAGTATTTATTTATAAAAAATAATGTTAAATAATACGAAAATATCTCTTTATATGATGTATGTTTTTTATTTTTTATACATATTTTAAAATAAATGGAAATAAGATTTGATATTTACATTTATTTTAATTGCTATTATTTATGGATAAATTTTTGCACCGGCAATTCTTCCATCAAAAGAATAATTTTTCAGCTTTTAATATACATCAAATACATCTCACAAACACAATTAATTTCCCACATTTTATAGATAAGTTGCATATTTTAAAAATTTTGAATTATATCATAAAATTAATATAATAAAATTATAAAAAAAATTATATTATCTTTATTTTTTATAATTACTTATGTAATATTTTGGAAAGACAGCGAGAGATAACTAAAAAAATAGTTTTATATTTTAATTTAATAGATGAGGCATAATAAATTTTGTCTAGGTAGCAAACATAAAAATGATAAATTATGCTTAAGTCTTATTTATTAATCATCTTTAAACTTATGAATAGAAATATATTGAGTGGCAAGTCTTCAGGTATTTGACAGATAATTTTAAATCAATTTTTAGAATCTTTTAATTGACTAAAATTGTTGTTAAAATTTTATTATTTCTTGCATAAATTATAATTTTATTGTTACTATATTTTTAATTTATTTTATTGAAATTTCACTCTATCACCTGGTTGAAACATATATTTAACCTTATCTTTTACATTCATCAAATTATTTTACTCTTATTTTTAAGAAAAAAACCGATTAACCTATTAATTTTACCTATTTATTAAACATTTTTTTAGTCATTATCCTTAAAAATGTTTCCATTGAGTCGTCTATTTACTAATCTCCTTATCTTTTCCTATGGTTCTATGAGCAATTTTTTCTAGAAATTAGTCGGTTTAACCTTTAATCAACATCAATTTCAGTTACCCTTTCAAATATCAAAGGATTAGTATGATTTTTAATCTTTAAAACTTTTTATATACTTCCCGATATTTTCCATATTTCCTTTTTTGCTAAATAATTTAATTCATTCTTTCTAACCAACAGAAATTTCAAAGAAAAAATGTTAATTAAAAAAATTTAATTATTTCTAAAGAATCGTGTGATTTTTTTCCATAGCTTTGCAATGTTTTCTTCAAATACTCAATTCATCATTTATAAAGGCAAAAAAAACGTGATATAAAAAATTGAAATTTTTTTGCATAATACTTTATTTGCATTATAATGGATGGAGAAGTTCTTTATATTTAGAAAACATTAACAATATCTAAATTAAATAACAAAATTAATTTTTTAACTTTAAGTTTTTTTTAATTAAAGTAATGTAAATGGCATTTTAATTTTATTAGAATATATTTACTAAAATAGTATATACACAAATTTCCATTCACATTTTTACTTTTTTTTCCATAAAATTATTATTAAATGAAATTAGTATATATGTTAAAATTTTAAATATATTTGTGGACAAAAATTTACTTAATAGTACATGCTATGTAGTAAAATTAGATTAACCTTAAATGAATATAATTTCTTTTTTTAAAGAAAAATATATTTTGCAGTACACTATTTTTATTTTTGTTGAACATTCTTCTGTATTTTCTTGTTTACATTGTTTTTATTCCCACATAAATACCATAAGTTTAAACAAACTATAGTACAAAGTTTCTTGTTAACATAAATATAATCATTGTGTTGTGGGAGCTTAATTTAGAATACATTATTATAAAAGTAGTATATAGACTTTTAATAGTAATTCTTAGATCATTCTTAAAATATTTTACCTTTTCTATTAAATATATATATTCATCAATGTTCAAAAAATTAAAAAAAAGGTTACATTCTACAGAGCTCGTTAAAAATATAGTACTTTTTTTAGTTTAAAATGTTTGTTGAGGTCATTATTGTTATTTTTAATAAGCATTGATTACACCTTTACATTACTTTTTTTATCATCTCTTTTAACAGGTATTCTTTTTTTATATTTCTAAATATTGTCAATTGAAGTATTCTTAGTAATATATCAAAGATTTGTATTTACATTAATTTTTAAAATATAAAAAGAACATCCTTTTAATGTATGATAGGATAAATAAAAATAAAGATAAAATTTTATATATTAATTTTTTTTATCTCAAAAATAATATTAGTTATCAAACTAATGACACTACTTTTTTCCTCACTTTGGCGTTTTTTTTAAATTAACTGAAAAGAATATTTAAAATAACGTGTTTTTTTTAATTTTTAGAAAAATAGTTGAATTTCAGTATTTATATTATCACAATATATAAACATACACACTTTTTATATTCTTTTAGTTGTTGAGTATTAGAACAAATACTACTTAAAAAAGCACTGTTAGATGTTTTGAAAAATGCTAACATTAATGAAGAATTAATATAAAAAACCTTTTCTATTTGACATTATGTAGATATATGTAATCATTTTTAGAATGCAACAATTATCTCATCAATCTATAAAACATCGTTTTTACTAGCATTTGTCTAAATTTTTTCCACCCAAAAAATGGTAAATGATAATGTGATATATGTCCAGATTAACGGAGATAACTTAATATTTGTAAATAATTTTTTATTACTTTCAAAAAATTTTGTAATTAATCTGCAAAGATTTCAAAGTAAACTAAATTATAAATTTTATTTTTTTTAATTAATATCATTGAAAAGAGGTTTGTGAGTTCTAACTATCAAACAAACAAAGAAATTTTCGAAGTAAATTTTAAAGTAAATATTTTATAAAATTATTTTAACTATTTATAAAAATTTTTGATTTTTAAAACATGTGTCATTAATTTTTGTAATATATTTTATTGACAAATTGATATAAATTATATCTTTTTATATATTCATTTCATAATGTCGCTTTTTTAGAATTTTATATAATTAATTACCTTCTTTTTATTTACCTTTTAATAATATATCCGATAATACTCTCAGTTCTTTAAATATAATTGTAAAAAAGTTATATTCGTTATATATTAGGTTAGTGAGCTCCATTACTTAATTCAACTAAGGTCTCTTTTTTCCATCATACTTTGTATAATTTTTAATGACATATTCCTATTTTTTTCTATCATCATTTTTTAAAATACTTTATAAATAAGATTTATCAAGGAAAATATTTATTCTAAAGGCCTAATATAACACAATCCTTCTTTTTTGCTTCCTTTATTATTGTTTTTTAATGCGATCTAATCATTCACTTACATCGCTTAAATACTTAACTATGCCATTTTCTTTTTTTAATTTATAATCAAATACCACGTAATTGTTTATTGTCTTATCATTTTATTTCTTTTTTCCTCCCATGTATTCGTCAAGCTTATAAACATTTAGTGATTCACCTATCATTTTCTTTATATTTTACAAGTATATTAGTCATGTTTATTATTTCATAAATATTCTTTATAAAATCATTCAGTGTTTTAGTACTTCAAATTTTTTTTCTTAAATTTTATAGTGCAATTTTATGTACATACCTAATAGTAGGAAATTTTTCTATTAAAGAACTACTATATGCTAATTAGAAGTGCTATTAAGTTATATATATATTTTTGTTAATTTTAGTAAGTTAAACAACTATATATATTTATATTTGTGGAAGTTACTTGATAATCCTATATTTATCAACTTTTTAATGAATATAAAAATAGGTTGATTAAAATAAAATGCATCCTTTATTTATTATCTTGTTTATTAGAAAGCTTGTGAGGGATTGTTTAAAGTTTAATGAATCACTAAGTATCTGATTAATTTCTAATTGAGTTTAACAATTTCATTTTAATAGGAAAAGAGAAAACGCTACGTTTAGTAATACAAATAGCTATTTTGTATCTAAGTAGTGGTATTTTTGGTGCGAAATGATCGTTTATAAATTAAGAATATTTTCTAACTTTATTTGCTTTAATCCTTTATTGCGCAGTATTATTCTTCTAAAGCCATATATATGATAAAAACGTTCTACCTGATAACATTTTCACACAAGAAATGTACAAATTCTAATAATAATATTTTTTCATTTCTATGAAATATATAAACAAATAATACTTTTTCTATATTTTTTATACTAATAATTTATTATTAAACATAAATTACATATATAAATTTTTATTTTTAATACATTTTTAGTAGTATTAATATATATCTCTTATATTTAGTTATCTTAAATTCACATTTTAAAAGAATTATAAGTTCATTTAAACGTAAGAATTTATATATTATTCTTTTAGAATACCTGTGCTTTTAATAATTCTATTATTTAACATTATTTTATATAATTATACAGTTTTGAAGTTATATATTTCTAGAAAAAAATCACTAATACCTTACTTATATCTTCTCTATATTAATAATGGAACATTCAAATAAGTCAAAGTTTGTAGATACCTCTACAAGCAATGATAGTTGTGATCAAAATGTCATTCTTCGTCGTAATATAAGAAATAAAAGGAAGTCAGCTAAAGATTTTTTTGCTAGCCTAAATAATGGCGTTAAATATTTAACAAGGTATAGAATAAATATAAAATTTTTAAATATGCTAAAAATCATTGTTATTTGTTATTAACAAAAATTTTAAAGATAATTATCTATATAGATAATGAAAAAAAGTGCTATTTTTATGAAATGACATTGTAAAAGATTTGCCTTTCAATAATATTATTGTAACTGTTAAAGAAGTATTAATGTTATTTGTATTTTAGTCACCCTACCAAATGTTATAAAAATTTTTTGATCTTGTATATTTGATTGAGATGAATATTTTATGTCGATGAATGTGTATTATATTGTTATTACCTATTATTAATATGTATATAACGATTGAATTGTCATAGTTTGCTCATAATTTACATTATGTTTACATGAATCCATTTAACAAATAGGTATTTAGAGAATGGATCTTTTTAAAAGTATTTTAAAGGAAACCATTTTAGATGATTATATATATATATTTGCGTATTGCCACTTTTGAATATTTGTAATTCTAATTAAGAATCTTTAATGGGAATATAAAATATACTAGTTTCAATTTAAGAACCCCATAATAATACTTTTATTTGGCATTTATATATTATAAAAAAATGCTAATATATATTTTATTCATTGAAAATGTTTTTTTTATCACATCAACAATTTTTAATTGACTTTTTTCAAATATTTAAATAAAAAAGTGATATACATAACATAAAATGTATCATTCTTATTTAAATTTTATATATAATAGGTTAAATGTTATTTTAATAATGATACACAGGTTTGCTTTTCAAAACTATATACAAGTATGGTTATTGCAATTATATTTAATGTAATGATCAATGATATTTATGTGGTTTATTTAAGTAAAATATGAAAAATGTTTAGTATATAATATTATTTCTAAGAAAATATCACTTATTGATCATATTAAACATACAACACAAATAAATAGCACTTTTTTTATAAGATTCAAGAAAAATTCTTTTTAATTATAAATATTTTCTTTTTAGACGTAACTCAACAAATTGTGATTTTTATACAATTTGTGGTACAGACACTGATTACAAAAATTGTACCACTAAATCGGATTTATTTAATACAACTATGCCAATAAAAAATAAAAATCAAAGGACACATGATTTTTTGTCAATGCTTTCAAAGATGCAAGGACAACGTTTAAACGACCAAAGATGCGAATTACCTGTATATAATAATGTGAGTTATTAATAAAAAAACTGAATTTAAAAATAATTACTTATACTTGACTTGAGAATGAATTACTATTTGAAAAAAGGGATATTTTTTATATGTACTGTTTCCTTATACAACAATTAAAAAATTTTATTTGAAAATATACATAAAAAAAATTTCTTTCATTTTTTTTGTTTTAATAGTATACAAATTAAGAAGATTCCTTTTTTACTATTAGTTAACCTTATACGTAGAGTATACCTATAAAAAGTAATACTTTAATGTGTTATTTTTAAAATATCTATTTAAATATATGCATATTATATAAATGAAGATACATGTTGTTACAAGGATATTAGTAACAATTATCAATTTTTCACTCTTCTTTTCTAATGTCACTAAAAGAAGATATATTGTTTTTATATAGTCTAGTTAAACTATGTAATTTCAATGATAATTTGTGGTTGTACAATCCAGTACATTTTAATTAAAACTTGTTAACTCTGTCTAACCTTCTTTTTTCATTTGGTAGCAGTTATAATAATTAGAATTTTATTATCCTCCTTCAAAATGAGTTGTTGCTAGGGATATTTAGAAGTAAAGAAATTTTTACTACATATTTGCTGTTCACACCGTGTCAATATACAAATGTTACTAAAATAATGCCACTTGTGTCAAATTTTCCGTGTTACTTATTAAGGAATAACCTTTATAAAAATCATTTACTCTTCATTAAAATTCCTCCTTACCCATATGTAGATATATATCCACTCACTTAAAATTATACAATTTTCGTTTTAAAAATTTTTATACATTTTAAAACTTTTATCTTATCATATGTATAACTTATATATGCCAAAACAGAAAAAAATAAAAAATAAAGAAGTTTTCTTTCCTTTAAAAATTTTATGGCAAATTTTGTGTCATATATAATCTATTTTAAGTTGACGTTTAAGAATTATTACATAACTTAAATAGCTTATACAAATTAGGGTATATTCATTGTAAGGAAATGTTTCTTCCTTTTTCGTCTTTTTTTGTTGATTATAGCATTTATAATATTACTATTTTGATTAACTTTTATGTACTTTTAAAATTATAATGTAAATATTTTATTTAAAAATATTCAATAGAATATGTACGTATATATTAAGTTTATTTCATAAAGTTAAATTAATAATTTTTTTGACAAGTAAACATTGTTTAATAAAATTTTATTAAATATCATTTCTACCACCGACACTATTACCCTCTTTATATACCCTTTTTCTTTCTTTTATCTAATATTTCGTTATTGCTTTTATCACATTTTTTCTTTAATAAATGTTAATTGTAATAAGATATATATTAACAGATTTTTAAATTGACACACGATACTTCAAACTTTCCTACCATCAATCTATTTTTAAATTAAAAATGTTGGAAGTTAAATCTATAAAGTCTAAAGATTTGATAAATATTTCTTCAACTGGTGAAATCCCTAAAGGCAGGCACCAAATTTCATTTAACTTACATCTACCCATTATCTCAAATTCCTTTACATCTAATTCTAATATTAATACATTTAACGATTCTAATAATTCTACATGTAAAATTATGCTTAGACCAAAAAAATATATCTATGATATACCACCTTCTCAATTAGATAAGCATAAAAAAAGAAACTTTCGAAATACTTTTTGTTTAAGTGAATTTCGAAATTTCGATGGTAATAAAATTGAAAAAAATAATTTATTAAATGGAATGGAATTATCTCATTCTCTTAGTATGACTCCAGATGATAAAAATACTAATATATCATTGCTTAGAAGACAAAAAAATGAATTGTCATCAGGTTTTAAAAAATTATTTAGACTTAAAAGACACTCAACTCTCCTAACATCCTCCACAAGTACACCAGTAATTTCAAATATTCTACCTAAAAATCCTTTCTCATCTCCTCGTGAGGGAATCACAAAATTTTTTAAAAATAATCCTCTAAGCAAGTCAAGTGTAAGTAATGCAAAACTTTTAATATATTAAAAATACATATTCATAAATTTTTTAGATTAATATGCCAAATGAGAAAATTAGTTGTTTAAGGACGAGTAAGCAATTAATTGATGAAATAATATTAAATCAAATAAAACCTTATCCGCAAATTATATTACCATCTAATGGTGGATTTTGGATAGATGGGGTATCAAATAATTCAATAAATCTTGATGATTGTTTAATCGAAAGGTCTACAACACATATAAATAACAGTTGTGTGAGATTTAAATTGGAAACTGATGACACTGCTAACTGCTATAGACGTCATTTCTTAGATAAAGAACATCATAATTTTTATGCTCATGACAATAACCTTGGTCCATTAATACTCTCTGTTAGAACAGAGACAATCTCATCCCAAGAACACTTTAGGATTATGTTGCGTACAAGACAAGGTACAATTCATGAAATAGTACCTGGAAGTGCATTAGAAGATCATCCAACAGCTAGTAGAATGGCACGTTTACTATGCGATGAGGTGACTGCAGATCGTTTCCTACCAATAGCCTTTCCTGGTGGTAGTGAACTTATTTTAAACTATGATGAACATGTTATTACTCATAACTATAAATTTGGTGTAATATATCAAAAGTTTGGTCAAAGTACTGAGGAAGAATTATTTGGTAATGCCTCAACTAATCCATCTTTTAATGAATTTTTAAGTATACTTGGAGAGAAAGTTCAATTAAAAGGTTTTGAAGGTTATAGGGGTGGTCTTGATATTCATCATGGTCAGACAGGTGATGAATCTATTTATACGCAATTTAAGAATAAACAAATCATGTTTCATGTATCGACAATGTTACCTTACACAGTTGGAGATTCACAGCAGTTACAAAGGAAGAGACACATTGGTAATGATATAGTTGCTATTGTTTTTCAAGAAGAAAATACACCATTCTGTCCGGATTTAATTAAATCAAACTTTTTACACACTTACATTGTTGTTCAACCAATTAGTTCTGGAACTGATAACTGTAGATATAGCGTTTCAGTTACGGCAAGAAACGATGTACCATTTTTTGGTCCAACCCTTCCATCACCATCCATCTTTAAGAAGGGACAAGAATTTAAAAATTTCCTTCTAACGAAATTAATTAATGCAGAGAATGCTGCTTATAAATCAGAAAAATTCGCCAAATTAGCGGAGAGAACAAGAATATCATTACTTGATACTCTTTATGCAACATTAAAAGAAAGGTCTGAATTTTATGGATTGGCATTTTTAGACTCCACTGAAAGTATTGGCCCATCTAATAATCTTGGAATATTCCATTCTGTGAAACGAGCATTTACTGGTAGGTCTCGTTCAGTATCCACAGATCAACATACTTTAACAGAAAGCATTCAAGGGAAAAGTATGTCTAACGTTAATAATCGGAAATTTCATAAAAATGCAATACCATTAGAAAGTAAATCAATTCATTCTACATCGTCTTCAGTAAGAGATAGAATGATATCAACAACAAACAGTTTAACAAATAGAAATTCTATGGTGCTAAGTGATCACCTTGATTTTGAAGAGGATACTATTGATAATAAATCTGGGTCATCTAAATCATCAACTCATACAGTTGAAAGGATAACACCAATTGTGTCGAGGTATCGTCTACCGAATGATAAACTAAAATCATCATATGGAAGAAATAGATTATCAGTTAATGGTGACTGGGAGTATAATTGTCAGGATAATGAAAGTGAAGAACGTGATTCTGATACAGGAATTGAAAGTATGGCATCATCTGATATGCATAATCATAATTACGGATCGTCAATAAATGTAATTAGGAGGCAGACGAACGGAAGTTTAACTATCTCATTGAATGATACATCCCCACAATCCTCGTGTGCCCGATCAACTGCTGATAGTGATGATTTGAAAAAGTTAGACGATTTAATTCATGACGTTGAAAGGTTAAATGTTGAGAAAAACGATCTTTTACGACAAAACGTTACATGTAAATCTGATATACAAAGATTAAAACAAAGGCAATCTCTTTTGTCTAATGATCTGGATAAAGCTAATGAAGAAATTTTACGTCTAAAAAAAATTCTTCGTCGTGTATCAATAAATTGTCCTGTCGTAAATAATGAAGACCTTCCAAATAGCCTTCCAGATAGACCTTACATTTGTGATGACGACTTTTTTGAAGTCTCTCCACCAGTACACACATAAAGTATAACAAGAACATTATTTATAGAGTAATAAAGGAAAAGACAATTAAAAATTTATTGTTTTAAGAAACACATTTAACAGTGTATTTTTATTTTCATAATATTAATAGCTACTATTATAATAATATATGATTTTCAATATCCTTTGTGGACCGCAAAATACTTTTATAAGTTGGATAATATTAAAAAGTTTCATTTTTTAAACCTTATCATTAATGAAACAATTATTTTTATTTTATCTTAATATTTTCTCAATATTTTTCGAATTGTATCAATAAACCATAATTCGTTTTATTATTGTAAATATTTATTTTCAATATAAATTTGCTTATTCAATTTTTAATGGACTAATTGAATTTCAACGCATCATTTACTTAAATTAAATTAAGTTGAAAAAAATGAAGTGTTTGTTATTTTGTATTTTTTTAACTTTTTAATTATACGGTAAAGATAATTCTATTATTCACGACACAATTCTTCTTTTGCTAGGGAAAATTCAATTTTATCACTTTAGTTGGTTGAAATGACATATAATACATGTAAATTATTTACGACATTTAAAACTATTTAAAATTGATTTCCATGAACGATATTAAGATATATCTTAGAGGAGAATCTTTGCTTCGAAATAAACATTATATCATCAAAAATTATCTGTATAAAAAGAGTTGCTAATTATAAATGTTAAACTTTTTTTTTTAATTATAAATGGTTCTTTAAAATTAACTACCTAAAATTTAAATTTTATAAAAATCCAAAATGTTTATCACAGAAGTTTGCAATATGAACTAAAATTGAGAAAAAGGACACTAGCCTGATGGCTATATAGCCATTTTGCTGTAGATACTGATTTTTAATTTGTATATTAAAGCAATTTAAAAGTGAAATTTACATGAAGCAAATCAATATTATCAATTAAAAAGTGATAAGAATATTTAAAATGTATCAAATAATTATAGATTTCTGTTATCTATTTATAATTATACTAGAGAAAATATTAAGTCGCGCTATAAATATTTAGAAACAATTATCTCGTTTCTAGTAGATCACAATTATTCTCGATAAATATTTATTTAAAGTAAAGAAATTATTTTGAAATTGGTCTCAAGATCTACTTTCATGTAAATTTAAAGTATTAAATGCATAAAAATCATATTATGAAATATACTAAAACATATTTTTATTTATTTGTTACTTATATTTTATTAATTGTATGGGATTTTTATTTAAATTTAATAAAATTACATCTTTTCACTTTATAAATTTTACACATCATACATCGTGTGCAGCAAAAATTTTTGCGAAAGACCGGTGCCCACCTTTCTCATTAAAATGTCAATATAGAAGTTTTAGGTAAAGTAAATTTCAATATGGCATTTATGAAGCAAAGTAGGATTTATTAGGGTGCTCTTAGTATCATAAAATTGTTTTACAAGTTTTCATTCATTCAGAAGTGATTCGGGAAAATAATTCGTTTTATTCAATGTACTAAGTATCTATAGAAAATATTTAAAAGGTAGCTATAGAAGCATTTTTTGTTAGATAAAGGCAGTTTTTGAAAATATTTCTATTGTAAATGGCATCTGAAAGATGTGTTTTTTACATACAATCAGTTATATATGATTTTTTTTAGTTGCACTCTATCTAAAAAGTAAAACAACTGTAATAGTGTTCCTTAATTGAAGCATCTTTAGAAGCTATCTAAAATGTTGTACTATGAACGTTTTTTATTTCAATGAATAGTTAAAAAATGTATTCCAGAAGTTTAAAATAAATATTTAAGCTTTATTGATTAAATAAATTTTCCTATTCCAAATTTTCACATTAAATATTATTCAATAGGATAATTGGTAGTACAAAAGATTCTCTTTGAATTTTGTTCTACAAAAAAGAATTATGCATATGGTATTTCAACTATAATCTATTTTTTAATCAAAACATCCACAAAAATTACTTGAAAATTCATTTCTACAACACACATTTATTGTAGTATATTCTGGAAAGTATTCTTTTTAAAATTAAATTTCTCACAAGCATTTTTAATATAAATTCTATGCAGAATGTTCAAAGAATTTATTCTCATTTCAATGATATTGTTTGAATATTTCCAAATTAAAATACATATACAATTTTATAAAAGCAATATTGATATAAAGAATCCACAGATTTTATTATTTTATATTAATTATTTTTAAGAACATCCAATATTTAATGTATTACTAATTCAATTAAAATTTTTTCAGTAATTTGTGTGAAGAAAAAAAAAAGTCGAAATTAAGACTCGCTCCTATGAAACAATTTGTCATAGACAAAACACCTTAATGAATCATCTTTTTTATAGTAAATATTTTATTGAAGCCTATTATGTTTTAAATGTCTCTACCAACTTTTAATTCATATGGACAACCTTTCCAAACTACCTTCTTTAACTTTAGGAATTCTTTATTTTTCGTGGACAATCTTATTAAACTATCTGAAGTTCTTTGTTAAAAGCACCCTTCGTAATTTCTTATCAGTAACTTTTTTTCTTGATTATTTTCCAATGATACAGTGCTTGCATTAAAGCCTATCTACTCCTCTAAATTTTATCTCAAGATCGTTCGTAAGAGTAAATTTTAACTAAATTCCTGACGATTCAATGAGAAATATTTTAATACACTTTTTCTTCATTAAAAACTTTTAAAAATTTTTTACTATAGCTTCAATTTATCGAAAGAAAATTATCTTAATGATAAAACATCAAATTTAACCTTTTTATCTAAAGTGTTTATTAAGAGTTTATTATGTAAATTTGAAAATGTTTCTATAAAATAAATATTATAAAAGGTAAAAATAGAACATAATCATTTATTATTTTTTAAAATGCTGTCAATAATATATTATATTGATAATAATAAATTTCTGTATTAGCAAATAAATTATAAAAGTTTCCATTTCTTAAGAATATAATAATCATTACTAAATGTTATAAACTTTAGTATATTTGTGTTTATTTTAAAAAGTGATTTGTCTAAAAAATGATAAGAAACAACATATATAATTTTTATTTAAAAAATATAAAAAAATCTTTTATTTTTAATTTACTACTTTTTAGTTAAATAATATCGATGTATCTAAAAACACGATCTTTTTCAATAGCGGTTTTTTTAATAATTTTTGGAATAAGTTTGTTTGTTATACTAGGAATATTAGGAGTCATCTTCTTTATTAATTATGGAATTAATGTAAGTAAAAAACAATTCAATATTGCATTTCTTTATAGGATTTGACGGCATGGATAGTTATGGTACTGGGAATAATTTCTCTTCTTATCAGTATTCTTTTTTCCACACGAATACAATTATTAGAATCATATGAAAATAAAAAAATGCGAGAAAGAATACATAAAAGAGAGCAACAAAGAAGAAATGAGAGAAGACGAGCAAAAGAAATGGTTAACCAAAAAGAAATTTTTTATGTTAAGATTCACGAGAGGCTAAAAAATAATGATTCATCTCCTCCATGTTATGATGACGTTATTAAGTATACATAAATATATTTTAATTCACCCATTAAAAGTTTATGGTCCTTAATTTACCAGAAAACTTATATTATTAACGCTGATTTCTAAGTACACATTATCAATGTGCCACTATCATTTTATTCAACCATATAAAATAAAATAAAATTGTGTTGTGTATTTACATGTTGTTAAAAGCAACTTTGTCGTTTGTAACAAACAAGTAAAAGTAAAAAAATAGAATATTCTTATAAGCAAATATATATATTTATTTTATACCGTTTCTTAATGACAGAAACTTTCATTAAAACTGAATATCTCTTTCGCGATGATGGTAAGGAAAACAAATACTTCTTTTTTGAGTGAATAATTGTAATTTATAGAAAGTCTGAGTTCTTTATCATGTGAAGAAGATTTTTGTTCAGGAAATTATAATGTACAAAAGAATGTATGTTATATTTTAACAAGTCACACATACATCTTCTTAGAGAAACAACCATGGATAAATAATAATTCATCAGGCTTAAATTTAAAAAAAAATTATTCATTAACAATAACTTATGCTGAAATTGGATGTCAAACATTTGAATCTCTCCCCGAGTATTATGATGCATCATCACAAACAGATGATATTATTTTAAAGGTTAGTAATTATTGAAGAGAAAATTTAATTTATCAATTTAGGATGTCATTTTACAAATTGATTATCCCATTGATACAATTCCAATAACAATAACCTTTGAGGAGACATACAGACGCCTAATGAAGATGATGTCTTTTTTAAATAATAAAGAATCATGGTTAGTCTGGTATTCCAACAATACTAAAAGAAACATGGAATTTCACGTTTCTACATACACACGGAATGCAATAAAAATATTAACCATTACAGTAAATAAAAAATATGTAAGTAGATGTTTAAAAAAAACATTATCTAAAATATATTTTTATTATAATATTTTTTAATTATTTATATTACAATCATATACAAGTTTAGTTTTCATGCCTACCCATTATGTCTCACTATTATCATATTTTTGTGATCATTTATCTTGCCAATACAATTTTTGAAATACTTGTAAGAAGTTATTCTATAAATGTTGGATACATTATCCACTAACTTCTTTAATTCGTGATATCAAACATTTATTTGAACCATTATGATATGAATTTAAAAACCACATTCTTCTCCTTCTTATGAAATTATATCTTTGACTATTGTTAATCGATACATCGAAATCATTAAAAATAATTGTTTGATTCATTTTGCCACTAGGTAATCTTGAATCACTGCAATGTCTCATATCACAAACATCTTCCCTACTAAATTCTCTGCAAACAATACCATAATACATTTCCTGACAAAGTTCATTTATAACTTCCTTGAGAAATGTTTATTAGAAAAATCTATATAAATAAACAAACTTACATTAATTACATTTGATTGTAAATCATCTTTATTAAATGATTTTAAATGTAAAATAATTTTTGATAAGAAATTTTTGGAAGCTTCTGTCGAATGGATAAGAATTGGTGAAGGAGAGAAACGGAATGGTTGATCTAATGCCTCTTTAATAGGAAGTACAATATCAGCATCATCAATTAATGTTGTATTGTTTATTAATGTTAATGGATCCTTCAACCAAATGGTATTTGTATCAAAATAAAATACGTTTATACCTTGATCAACTATTTCTTTTAATAAATCAACAACAAAAATATTCCATTTTCTTAACATATCAATTGTCTTTATTTCACTGTTTGATTTGTCTCCTGCTGGAATATATAGGCAAAGCAATTTATATTCTTTTATAATCTCTTGACATAAATCAGAATCTAAACTAATTAGTAAAACTTTACCGAAAATGGTACTATCTGTCAATTTCTTCTCTAAACCGTAGATACTGCAAAGCCAATTTTTTAAATATAATTTTGTTGATGTTGTTACGATTGTTACATAAATAAATTTGTTTTTATAAGTATTACTTGTCATGGAGGTTGATTTATGGATATTCTCTGCATCTTTATTGATTAATTCTTCACTAACACTTTGGAGTAAAAATTTTATATTGCTACCAATTTTTGGATAGATATTATTTTCAATTTTTACAATAACATTTCCATCAAATACTAATTTATTGAATTTATTAATTTTACAATTACCATCTTTTGAATTTTGTCCTCCCTCTACACATCTTTCTTCTCCATGTGACAATTTGTAATTCGACGTATAATATTGTTTATAGTAGTAATTAAATAATAAAATAAAAACAAAATAGGTTAAAGCTACGAGGAAAGTTATGCATATAACTTTTAATAAATTCCATAATCTTGGTGTCATTTTTCCTTATTAAAAAATAGTAATTTCTATAAAATTAATGATGAATTGTGTTAGAAAACTTCTATAATTATAAAAAAATAATAGATTTATAGATTAGATAGTCATTACATTAACTTATGGAAGACTTATTTTTATTTTAATGGCTTAATTAAAAATGTTAAAGATAAAAGATAAATAATTAAACAATAAGAGATAGGTTGGCTAGAAAATTTCAATTTTGTTTACCATGTAATTGATAAAAAAAGACACACAAAAACTACTACTTTTATATAAATATTATTTTAGACATAAAAGGTATGATATAGTACAATTTGTATAGGCAAAAAGATTTCTTTAATATAAAGATGATAGGTAGAAGTAAATAAATATACATATGTATAATAATAAAAGGTTGAGTGAATGTGCAACTCAGAAATCTTCTATAACAAGAAACATAAAATGCATTTTAAATCACATATTTTGATGGGCATAATTTAAAAATTTTTAATAAAATTCTTCACTTGACCTGCTATTGTTACCACACGTCACGCTGGACAGTAGGTGATTTTACTATTAACTTTAAAATTTCGTCGCATGCCGAGGTAAATAAAATGATGGAAATAATAAAATATTATAATAGAAATATATTGAATATATAAAGTTAATGTCTTTCTATGGTATAATTTTACAACTTGCAAAACAAGAAAAACTTTTTTATAAACTTTTTTAAGTACACATTTAAGTTAAACTTTTTTATTTTTAGGATTGTTATTTAATGGTAACAGAATGCTGTGATAAGTATATGTTAGAAAAATGGAATCTATCAAACATATTGGTAGGTAAAGAAAATTAAAAATGACATAAAAATTTTTATTAGTAACGCTTTAAAGTAAATTATGTGTTTATTTTTAGGTACCTAAGATGACGGAAATAGAGATTCCTTATTCAGATAACAATTCGGTAAATCTTCATTCAACTAGTGATTATGTTGCGGTATGTAAGCCTATAATAATTAACCTTTTCATCAATCCCATCTAATAAATGTTGATAGGTGTAGTGACATTAAATGTGATAAATAGTCAAAAGAAATCTATTTGATGATATAAATAAATGCTTATAGAAACTTACTTACCTTTTATTTGTAGATAATAATCAAAAATGAAATAATAATATATGAACTGGTTAGTGGTATTAAAATTATGTATATTAAGTACAACAAAAATATAGTTGGAATAAGTAGTTTTAATGAGTTATTTTTGGTAGTTGCCGAAGATGGTACATTTTACGAAATTGATAGTAATTACAAAGTTATAAAATTAAAATTTATGATATCATCACTATTTACAAAGCCAATGGGATGCATAATGGAGGATATAAATAACATGGATACATCAAACACCTTATCAAGAAAATTGATTATATGTCTTTTTAAAGATATTATTCTATTAACATGGATAGAAAGTACAACCTCAAATATAACTAATTATACAAAAATTCCAGTGAAAATTTTTGAAGAAGAGGGAAAAGAGGGAGAGGAAGTAGATGAAAAATTAAAAAAAAATATTAATGTTGTGTGCAATAGTGATTTTACTTTGCTACTCCTACACTACTATAAAAAAAATGTTGCTGTGGTAAATGAATTGAAGCTGGATGATAAAATCAGGTATATAAACGAGACTAATCATTTTCTAATTAAAATCTTTATTACATTCATAAATTTTCATTCAAAATTCTTTTAAATTATCTGTTGTGTGTTAATTGACTTTAAAATTTTTAGCATTGAAAATAAAATATGTGCCAATCAAATTCATACAATAAAATTTAATAAAAAAGAAAAAATTGTTGATTTTATGTTTGATGGTGAATTCTTGTATAGTATGACAGAGGGTGGAATAATAACAGAGTGGAAACTATTAAAAAATGGAAGAAAGTACAGGCAAAGACAATTTGTTACATCATTAAAAAATTGTATAAAATTTCTAAGTATTAATAATCGGGTAAGTGTAGATGAATAAAAAAAGTAATTAACATAAAATTTTTATTGAATTTTTTTTTATCTCTCTCTTCTTCTTTAATTAATTTATTTATGTATATTTTTAGAAATTTATTATTCATACTGCATTAAAAATTTCATTTATAACAATTAATGACATTGATCAAACCTTTTAAATACTAACAATATTTAGGAAGAAAATACTACCATTCAATTGAAATTATTAAGATCATACAATTATCTTTTATTTTTTTCGACACATATACCATTCATGATAAACACAAAATTTTTCATTCGATGATAATTTATTAATGAAAGTTCTTCAAATGATAATAATAAATATTTTTAATTATTATTAATTATCAAATTAAGAGAATGTTATTACAAAAAAGTATTGCTTTTTATAGTGATGTTTTTTTATAATCAAAGATAAAAAATCAATTTAAAAACAATCCGTTGACATATTTTAAAAAACATTTTACCGTTTTTTCTTAAAAATAATTATAAACTACAAAAAAAGTATCTAAAAATATTATCAAGTTTTCGATTTCCTCTTCAACTGACTTTGAAGATTAATTAGTTTGAAAAACTTTTCAAAAACGTCAAGATCAATAAGCAAGAAATTTCATATTATTTAAAAAATTGTAATCTCTGAAGTATACATAAATAAGATGAAAAATTCTAGAAAAAATTACTACAACTTAACAATCAATAATTATCTTCTTACTGTAAATTTTTAAAATAAAAAAATATTAAAATGATAGTTTTGTTTAATTAGAAACATTTTTAATGAAAACAATAATTAATATGATAAATAATATTTTTTTATTATGTTGTAAAAATAAGATTAAGATAATAGATAAAAAGAATATATTGTTTTATATAATTTTGAAATGACTTATATATGTATATAAATACATATATATATATATATTTACAATAAAAATATAGAAATTTAAGTTTGATAGAATATACAGTATGAAAAGACTTTAAATTTTTATATTCATTCTTGCAGATAATTAAGTTGTTTTTACGAATTAAAAGATTTATTATGAGTAGAAGCAAATTTGAATGATACTAAATAAAATTGTTAAAAATAGAAAAAAAAATTGTTTGGGTTTTAGAAGAGAGAAAAGAAATAAAAAATAAACGAAAAATATTATTTTTGGTGAGATTTGACGGAGGTAAAGAAAAAAATTTTAATTAATTTTCAGCTGTAAGTTCTAAAGCAGGAGATGTTGTATTTTTTAATATTGAATCTATTGTAAAAGTTGATTTAGAACCAATGGATGATAACGTTGGTGAAGAGGTTGTTGTTGGTGTGAATAGAATATTACCGTCAAATGTTGCATTACTTGCCATATTAAGTGTTTGTTGTAATGAGTTTTGTGTTAAGAAAAGTAATGATGGATCTAGATAGTATCCTGATGTTAAAAGGTTATTAAAAACAGGGAGTAAAATATTTTGGGACATTGAATCTATTGGTAGGAAAGGATTTAACTGATTTAAAGTTGAATTTTTGGGTGAAAATTGAATATTTGATAATGATGTGGGTGGTGGTTGAGTTGACGTAGAATTAAATAACCATTTGTGTTTTGGTTTATTACTACTACTATTCAAAAGATGTTTTGCTGTAATATCATTTATTTTATTAAGGTATACCAGTGATTCTGCTTTAGATATAGCAGGTTTTATATTTTCTGTTTTTAAACATTCAACATTTTCACATTTAAACCGTTTTTGGCGTCTAAGACAACTTCCGTTTTCAAACATATGTAATGCATTCGGATGTATTGCCCAGTACGATCCTTTACCTGGCCTATCAGGTCTTCTCGGAATTTTAATAAAACAATCATTAAATGATAAGTTATGTCGTAATGAATTTTGCCAACGTTGTGTGTTACTACGATAAAATGGAAAACGATCCATTATAAATTTGTAAATCTCCGTCAATGGTAACATCTTTTCTTTGGAATTTTGAATTGCCATATATGTTAACCAAATATAGGAGTATGGAGGCTTCTAAAGGAAATAAAATAATTTTATAATGTAACAAAAAAAGAAAACATACTTGTTCATCATAAGAATTTTTTCCTGGTCTAGGCATTATATTGGAAAATAGTTGTTGATAAAAATAAAAAGTAATTGTAATAATATAATATTTTAAAAAAAATTGAACTTAAAATAGAGGTTATTTGGCTTAAAATATAAATCAAGTGGGAGGTATCAAAACGTTATTGTTAAAGACAACAGCTTCTTATTTAGAAACAAATTAAAACGATTTCAGTTGGTATATAAAATAATAAAGAATTAAAATTGCGGTTAGTTAAAAAAAATATATCATAGACATAATTAAAACAGTTAAAAGGCTGTCTTGAAATATTGTATAATTAACTTAAGATAAATTATATAACCAATCATTGGTTGGTTGTCAATTTTGTTAATACTTAATAATATATCAAAGCTTATATAATGTGAAACGCCTATATTTATTATGATATTTTATATAATTATACTTTTTAATACTTAATAAATTATAAAATTTGATATGACGAAAAAAAATATTTATAGTTAATATATATTATGTTATTGGTAAATTGATATATATTTTATTTTTATGAAGTATAGTCATTTTGTGAAACAGTAGGAGGTGTTTAAACTTTCTAAATGATAATGTTGATGTGATTACTGTAATTTTGTCTACCACAAATATTATATTTAACGAATTAACTTATATGTATATATTATATTTTAAAGTATTAACAAACTGACATTCATTTACTAAACTCCCAAAGGAATTTTTTAAACATCAATACGAGTAATATTTTAAAGATAGAGTTCATTCTTTAAGAAGCACCATAAACGCTAAATAAGTATAATTAAAATATTTGTTAAAGCAACTTAAGCCATTGTATATTAACTATACAATATTGGTCAATATTTCAGTTTATATTTGTACATTTAATTAAAAATTGTATTAACTCAAAAGCATTGTAATTAACATAAGTTAGAATACTGATAGAGAAAAATAAAGAAATTGAACCATAATGTATCAATAGCATCATCTATATAACTTTAAAATTTTTTACTTTAATTTGTAAAATTCTCCAAAGCATAACTTGTCGTGGTACGGTAAATAACATATAGCTATGTGAAGTAAGTGAAAATAAAAATAAAAAACAATATTTTATTGGTGTTTGAATTGTTTAAAATGACAAAGTTAAAAGTAAAAATATTTTTTTAAATTATTAGTAGATTACATACTTCTTCCTGTTCCAGGATTTTGTCCTTTATCACCCATGAAACTCCTCATTCCGGCAGAAGGATTTGGGAAGCCAACATTTATAGAATTATAAACACCTTCCAAACCGATAAATGGTACTTCAAATGTTGAAGCTGTTCCTAATTTACCTTCTGGCCAATTAACATAATGTGATTGAGTACTCCTCCAGAATGATATTCCATGATCTCTTGGCTTATTGAAAACTTGATAATTACCAATTGGATCATATCCAAACAATGCTCCTCTTACAATAGGGTGTGGTGCTGTATTTTCTTTATTTCTAGGGTATGGTGTCATATCAGGTAATGGCCTCCAAAATGACTTGCATTTTGTGTACCATCTTAAAAATTTTAAATATTATTATTAAATTAATTTTAAAAATATATGTATACATGATATATTTTATTGATAATATTTGTAATTCAGTTAATTAAAAATATTTATTAAAGCATGTTAATATTACTTTCCTTTTCATAATATATACCTAATTTGATGTATATATAATATATTACTCTTTTTACGGTCCAATAAAGTTTGCCTTATTTATATAAGAAGAATATTTTATTATGAAGACAAATAAGTTAATTAATATTAAACTTTAATTTTCTATTGTGACTAAGAAAGTGTATGTTATCAAATAAAATTTGTAAAGGGATATATAAAGAAGTTAGTAAAGTATGTAAAATTTTAATATTTTTGAAATATCAAATATTACATGGACATGATATAAATTTGGAATGTTTTGATAAAAATTATTTTGGTATGTTATATTTAAGTAATTAATATTTATGCATCAATTGATTGTTGTGTGATGATAGTGTAATTGGTTAATACTTTAGTATTATATAAATGAATAACAATAAAATGTCTTTATAGTTTATATTGATGATAACTTTTCTTGCCTTTTTGTTTAGTGTTAACAATGAAGATAGAATAAGTAAAAAATAGGGGCAAGAAAAGAAAATAGAAATATTCAGTGATAAAAACATACCTTTGACAATTCCAATGTTTTAATTCACTAGTACCATCTTCACAAGCTTGATTGAAAATCCATTGCAAATTGATACATTCACAAGCATGAACACAAATTGGATCTGTCTCCCGACAACTTGTATAACATTGAACTAATTTTTTTTCTGCATTGACAGGCATTCCAGAAGCTCTCCACATTCCAATTTGTCTTCTTATATGTTCAATTGTAGCAGGAATTCTATCACGACAATAAGCATCATACCTCTCACAAATAATTCTAATTTCCTCATTCATGACAGCAAATGATGATTTAACACAATAATATTCATAATGTTGTTTATATGCCTTACATTGTTCATTTATTGTTGTTACCTTTCTTGATTCTTTTTTTAAATCATCAATTGTAAGATCAAATGGTTCATAATCAACGACACCTAATTAAATGATAAAAATAATATATTACAACAATTTTTAACATACCAACATCTTCTTCATTAGCAATTTCTTTTTTTAATTCCTCTTCGATTGCTTTTTGCTGGGATGACTTGTTATTGTTTTGAGATTCACCAAAATTTAGTAGAACAAAAATAATTAAAAAAAACACAATAAATTTTAATATTGTCATGAAAATGATGTATATGTTAAATTTACTGTTATAAAAATCTTTAATCTTATAGTTGTCGTTTAAATATATCTGATATAATTAGGAAATATGATATTCGTGGAAGGGAGAGAATAAAAATGGAAAGGTATTATAAAAATTCATTTACCCTGAATATATCTTTATCCCCTTTATATCCTAAAATACCATTATGTATTGTAAATGTTTAAAGAGAAAATTGTATTTCACATTTATTTTAACTTTTCTTCCGTTAACCTTTTAGGTAAAAGTATTAAATATAACTATTTTAATTCATTTGACAAGTTTATGAATATATATTTTATTACCAATTATTATGTGTCAATGTTAGCTCCTCTCAATTAAATGAGAAGAAATCAATTTTCATTTGGATATAAAATGAACTTATTTATAACAATGAATCATCTCTCTGTGGGAGTTTATAAAAATTTTAACATTTTCTTTGAAAATTTATAAAGAAAAAAGAAACTTATTTTACATGATTGATCATTGTTATTTTTCTTTTATTAATAAACCACCGAATATAATATAATATTAATTACTAATCATGATTTAGGAGTATTTCAACAATATATTTTTACTAATATATTTGAAGTTTTGGTAAGTGGTTAATTTTTGATTAATTCTAAAGGTTAATTCTTTTTAATTGCTCTCGTTATTATAAGTATAATTATTTTTATACCATAAAAAATTGATGTAGGGGATGATTAAAAAAATAACTTTAATATTAAAAATATTCTTAATGATTTTCTTGACAAAGAAACTTCTGTATCATTGGTAAATTTTGATAATAATAAATGTAATTGCGAAAAACACTTTATGATTTAAAGTAACATTAATTTGATTTAATTAGTCAAACTTCATGCTTATAATGAGATTACAAAAAAATAAGAGTAAGTAAAAAAAATCAATAAGTATTACAATTTTTTTTTGATTAAAAGCAATTATTGTAATTTTGTTTATAAAAGTTATATATTCCACCACAAATTCCTAGAACTTATCTTCTAAAAAGTTTTGTCTTTACAACGATAATGAATCTTTTATAAAATTATAAATTTTTAATTGATCTTCAACAGTTAATTTCTCTACCTCATCAATAACCTTTAAAACATTTGGTGTTCTGATAAATGAGAAAATGTATACATGAACAAACGTGCCTATTAACAATTGGCAATCAAAACGATCCATTAAACCCCCATGACCTGGAATGATATCTCCGAAATCTTTGATTTTGAATGCTCTTTTAAATCCACTTGCAAAAAATCCTCCAAATGGTCCTATTATTGAAGCGAATAGACTCATAATTAAGGAATGGAATAAAAATGGATAATAATATATCACTGGTTTTGCTTTGAAGATTTTAAATAATATATTTAATGGTTTTGGGACATTTGCCTCTTTTGGAAGGAAAACTGATGGTACAGTGCAATTTTCTGGATCACTAACATATCCTTCATATGGACAAGTCATATAATGACTTTTCATTAAACAATATGAAAATATAAGACCAAAGATAACTGTACTAATTGCTCCACCAATGAATCCTTCCCATGTCTTTTTTGGAGATAATTTTATTAAAGGAGTTTTTCCAAAGAAAAAACCAAACATATATGACATAACATCACAGCATATTATCATTGAAACAGGGACCAAAAACCATATGACACCTTGAAGAATATTTTCAATAATAAAGAATGATTGAACAACTATTAACATTAATGCAACATGTGTCCAAGCAAACAATGAAAATTGTCTTAAGTAATATCCTTTTCTTAGTGATAAGACAAACCATACAAAGCCCACACAATAAAGACAAAAGCTTATAAAACGATGGTAATCAACTAAAAATCTTAGAAACTGCTAAAAAAAGTCGTCATTTAATAAATTAAAACAAATTATAAACACTTACATCTTTTTGGATAATAATTTTAAAAACTTCAATCATACTCTCACCAAAGAAAAAATAATTGCTACAAAGTAAAAAGTACCATGATAATGTTCTAAACCATGGGAGATCATAAAGTCTATACACGACAAGACCAATTTTAATAAGTTCATGGAAACATTTAAATTGTATTAATAAAACGAGCATAACTAAATATAAAGGTCCACGAGTTACAAAAAATTTGAAACCATATATCATTATAATTGTAAAAATACCACGAACAATCCAATTTCTCCATCTTTCAGGAAAATATGATAAAATACTATCAAAAATATGTCCCATATTATCGGATCCTTGGGGTAATTTTTTAACAACATCATTTAGTTTATTATCATTATCTGCTGTAAATAAGGCATCACTATCAGAATCCTCTCCAGGTAAACGTTTATGAGATATTGGTGTAAATAATTCTTCATTATCTGTTTCACTTTCTTGTATATGTTCTTTACGATTTCTTAATTCATTTTTTTCATCCATAACTATTTATAGAAAAAAAATAACTAAAAATATATTTATATATTTTACAAATGAAATAAATAAATTATTTTGAAGCATATACAAACAACAATATAAGATTTGCAAAAATATTTTAAATAATAAGTGGCTGGTTGAAAACAATCTACCTTGCATGATAACATTATAGAAAACTTTTACATAAAAATTTAGTATTTGTAATCAATATGAATGGTGGTATCCTAGTTATAACCTCAATAAGAGACACAAGAAGACTCAGAAATTTATATATGAGTATTAACGAGTAGATAAACATAAAATATTTCATTTTTTTTCCTTAATATCAAAGTATTTGAAACATTTTTTTATTTTGTTTCTCTAAAAATATAAAGTACTAGAAACAAAAGCAGAATATTAAATTATTAGTACTAGAAATTTAATGTAAAATTTTTAAATCACAGCAAACATAATACCACATTTGTTGTACTACATCTATTTTGACTACATACACTATACTTTATAATGATAATATCATATTTGTATATGTCTACTAGTAGTGCAAATTTTTTTTTAACATTTTAAATTTAAAAGGTTAATAGTATTGTTTATTGATAAATCTTCTTAAAAATTTATCATACATGTATTTAGAAAACAGATTAATACATTTTTCTTGCAAGTAAAAATATCATATATGTAAACAAAATAGTGATAAAAGAATTTTTAATATTAGAAAAGTTAGATAAATAGTAGAATGTTTGTTATTATAAAAATAATATAATAAATACTTTTTTAAGCTTGTCACATGGTATTTCAAAACCTCTAACACTTTGCCATAAACTGTGATATACCATAAAAGAGACAATATGTATGGTGTAATTAAAAATAAAATAAGAACAAATATTTTAAAATTTTTCTTTAATTTTATAGAATTCTATCTTATTTATTAATGTTTATGATAAAGAGAAGTAATCAGAATTTAAAATGAATTAAATTTTAAAAGCAATAAATTTCCAACTTAATGGTATTTTTAATTTTATAAAAAAACTTTACATTAATAATTGTATTTTATTTTGATATAAAAATTTATGAAATAGATTGGCATAGCAACATTAGTCTATGTTTTCTAAAAAAGTGACTACAACATCCATCTTATAAGAATGATAAAATTGATAAAAGTCAAGTGTTTTAATCTATTTGTTGTAGTTTTACTAGCATAAAAATATAAACTGATAAAATGTAGTTTACAATCTAAAAAAAATAAATAAATAAGTAGTACTTTAAAATATAAATAATCGACAATTGATATTTAAAAGTTAAAAAAACAATAGTTATTCATTATTATAATATTATTTTTACATATGTAGGATGATAAGAACACATATATGTATATACTATTTCAAAATAAAAACATTTCTACAGGATATATATGAATATGTACAAATAACAAAATCGAAGATAATTCTATTGTTTAAATATTATCTTTATAAATATTATTCAAATTTATCCTGATTATATTTATGATAATAATAAAGTAACATTATTTCTAATTACATAGTCATCTAAGTGTCTGATTATTTTTATAATTCATACTTTAAAATGTTTAAATATATTAACACTAATAATAAATTATATAAATTTTTTACTTGCCATATTTTAAAAAAAAAATGTTATACATACTTTAGCTTGTCATAAGTACATTTGATTTATTTTGTTATTATTTTCTAAAAAATAGGCATTTTAATTGATTTTAAACTAATGTTTTATCGCTTCTTTCTTTATTACACATATTTAAAAATAAAATTTTGACTACTACATATAATTTATTTTGGTCTATAATAACGTAAATACATATATATTCGTATACTAACAAAAGAGAATATGATGTGAGACGCAGATGGATTTTATCTATTTAGCCTGAACTAGAAGGCAAATGTAAAGATTATTTGTTGGTCTAAATGTTAAGGGCTAAAAAGTCTATAGCTACATATATAAAATTGATTAAGACATTTAATAGTTGTATAAAATTATATTCTTATAATATAAATACTTTAATTTCCCTTCTTTTTTAAGATCTCATATTTTATTACTAATACTTAAAATGGATACTATTAAAGTAAGTTATACGTTTATTAAATAAATGTAAATGATAAAAATTTTAAAGAAAAAGTCCCGTGACAAGATGAAACAATCATTAAAATCCTCCCGGCAACGAAATTCAATGAGAACAGGACAGATAGGAAAAGGGTTTGAGGAGGATGAGGAAACAATGCCAACATGGAAAATATTTATGATTATTGGGATTGTTGTTTTGTGTTTTGCTATATTGTATCCTCATGTTATTGGACCACTTATAAGTTCATACTTCTCTCCAAAATCTTCACAAAAAAGGTCTACATTACAACCAACATCTCCCGTTCATCCTGCTTTAAATAACGCTCGTGCTGGTGGGCCGAGACCTGGTGGACCGAATATGCATTCTGCTTTTAGAATGGCTGGGCAAAATCAACAAGCAGAGACTTCATCAATTCGTGGTGGTGCTTTTGGATGGCTATTGCCTTTTTATACAGTTGGTGTTATGGTATTCTTAGTTTATACATTGTATAAAGTATGTTTAACTTAAAAATATATATTCCATAACGTTTATTTTATTGTAGATGATGTATGGAGGCAAAGGAAGAAAAAGTAAGAAGAGACATCACCGTAATTATTACGATAGTGATTATGATGATGATTCAGTGGACGAGGATGATGGTGATGAAGATGAGGATGATATTGATAATATGAGTTCCAAAAAGATGAAGAAACTACAATGTCAATTGAAAGAAACTGAAATGGCAATGACAAAAATATTAATGCAGTTAGAGAATATGCAAAATATGGAGATACTTGCACAACAAACACTCCAAGTAAATAGAAATAATGATAATGGTGAGAAGGAAGTCGAAAATAGGGATTCATTACAGAAACGTTTAAATAATAATGTTAATGAGATTAAAAAAACTCTGGATGATTTTCATTCATTAAATAAGTTTTGTTCCGATCTTAAAGAAATCTCTAAACATAATGAATTAAGGAGGATGACTGTCAATCATGGTAATTCTAGTAGCGATGATGAAGATGATTTTGAAAATTGTGATAATCAACCTAACGAAGAACTTCGAAATAGTAAGACAATAGAGATATCAAAAGAGTCTTTAGAGAAAGAAACTACAAACGATGATATTGAAAGTAGCAACGATGATCAAAGTAATAATAATAATCTTAAAGAGGACACTCCAAATGAGATCAATGAATATGAGTTAACAACCATCAATACCAATGAAGAAAATATACCTATTCATGTAGATTATAAGAAAAATATGAAAGATAATTTGGATGAGAGAAGTGATGATGATAAATTATCTAATAACAATGAAAATATTAATAATGTCACAAAAGTAACACGTAAAGGAAAAAGTAAAAAATATAGTAGAAGAGAAAAATAAAACAATATTTGATAAAAAAGACTAATAATTGCTTGGTTAACATAATTTTCTTTTAATATTAAATTTAATAAAAGTTTTTCTTTTAAGCTTTAGCTATACATATTTAAATAATTGTTAAAATCTACTTTCTTATCTAAACCTTATTATTTTACGTGAATCCAACCGCTACAAACTATAAAGGTTACATTATTCTCATTTCATTTGATTAGGTCTACATTTATATCTATCTATACACATATACATGTAAGTTTATTTATCTAAAAAGAGAACTACTGACCATCTCTATAACATTAAATTGATTTTGTTTGTTATTATTACTTCAATATATATATCATTACTTTTTTATAAATTAGTGACATTGATAACTACTTAAGCTATTGAAAATGCTTAAAAACAATATTATTAAGTTATCTATTCTTAAAAATTATACTCCTGTTTTTTATAAGAATGCACCAACAAGAAGGTAAATTTAATAATAAAGAAATAATATTATTTTTACAGCATTACTACATTATCTGGTGAAGATTATAATTACATTCACAAAAGTAAATTACCAACATTTAAATATCAAAAAAGTTTACCAAGGCTCCCTATTCCAAAGTTAGAGGATACAATTAGACGTTACCTTTGTGCTGCTGAAGCAGTCCTTCCAGAATTGGAATACAAAGATTTGTATCAATTAACAAAAGAGTTTGAACATTCAGAAGCACAGGAATTACATAAACTTCTTATTGAACATGACAAGGCTAATAAATATACCAGTTACATATCAGAACCATGGTTTGATATGTATTTATCATCACGTCTTCCATGTCCTGTCAATTTTAATCCATTTATGATGTATGCACCTGATAAAGATACAGATCAAAATAATCAGTTAACTAGAGCCACCAATTTTGTTATCTCTTACGGAAGAATAAAAAAAGCCCTTGATAAAGGTTGTCTTGATCCAGAAGTATTTTTTATGAAACCTGATGTTAAAGATAATGCATTATACAATTTCTTAGTTAAAGCTTCCCCAGAAAGTATATCATGGTATATTGGATATTTATTTAAAGCATATGCTTTGGATATGTCACAATATAAAAATTTATTTGGTAGCACAAGAATTCCTGAAATTGGAAAAGATAAAATATTCCACAGCAATACATCTAACTTCTTTGTTGTAGCAAGAGGTGGAAATTTCTATAAAGTTCAATTATTTGATGATTCAGGAAACATCTTACCTCCTCAAGTTATACATTCATCAATTGGGAAAATCATGGAAGATACCGTAGAAGTTCCTAATGATTGTGCTGTTGGTTCATTAACATGTGCTGATAGAGATACGTGGGCTAAAGCAAGAAAAAATTTGGAAAAATCACCAATATCTGCTAATAGTCTCTATTTAATTGATTCATCCTTATTCTTACTGTGTTTAGATGATCTTAAGACCACTGATCATCAAAGATTAATACAAAGTTTATTAATAGGAGATAATGGATCCAATAGATGGTTTGATAAGTGTTTTTCATGCATTGTGGATAAGAATGGTCAGACAAGTATTAATTTTGAGCATTCTTGGGGTGACGGTGTAGCTGTGTTAAGGTTGATGAATGAATCTAAGAAAGATGTTGAGGAGAATAAATTTGTTACTTCAAATGATGCCATTGATCCCTCAATTGATCCAAATAAATATATAAAAAAATTAGAATTTTCTTTAACAGATGATGATAAGGAGACAATTAGAAGTGTCCAACGTCAACATTTGACCTTATCCAATAAATTAGAATTTGGAACAGTTGAGTATCACAATATGAATAAGAATTTACTCAAAAAATGTAAAGTTTCACCAGACTCAATAATGCAATTGGCTATTCAATTAGCGTACTATAAAACGTATAAACAATTCGTTCCAACATATGAATCAGCAAGCACAGCAGCATTCTTGAAGGGAAGAACAGAATGTGTTAGGTCAGCTACAATTCAGACAAAAGAAGCTGTCTTAGCAATCAATCAAGGTAAAAGTAATATTCTTCAAATTATTAGAAATGCCTCAGCAGTTCATTATAACCTTTGTAAAGAAGCTGCCATGGGCCAAGGTGTTGATAGACATTTATTAGGATTAAAAATTATGGCCGAAAAATATAACAAACCAATTCCAGAGTTTTATGAAAACGATACTGTTAAATACATGAATCATTATGTCTTATCAACGTCTACCCTCTCTTCAGATACGATTATTTTTGGTGGTTTTGGACCGGTAGTCCCTGATGGTTTTGGTATTGGTTATAATGTGACTGCGGACAAAATGGGTGCTGTTATATCATCATACAAAAACAAGAAAAATGCGCAAGAATTTGCAAATTCACTTTACAACAGTTTAGATGAAATTAAATTTAATTTAACAAAGGAAGTATAATATATATAAATTAATTTAATGTGTTGTAAGATGTCATGATTTTTTCTATACATTTACATTGATCATTGGTTGATTTAACATATATAAATACCTTAAATTATTTTCTTTTTTTTATTAAAACTTTGATCGTTAAATAATTAATTCTAGAGTATACATTTGGTGGAAGAAATACATGAATTTCATGAGAATATAATGTTCATTATCAACGATTTGGTTAATGATTTATTTGATTACTTTTACCTTTCATGTATACTTGATTGTGACAACTTTACTTAAAACTATTTTACAACCAAAATTTTTATACTAAAAAAACTGCGAAATGAAAATAAACTACATATAATTATTTTACATATTTATTTACAACTAGTTTAAAAAAATTAAAAAAAGAAGTATTTAGAAAAAGTATTTTTTTGTTTTTGTGAATTTAACCAACAGTGACTTCAGGAGCAAATTCGCGACGAGTCGAAGTTTGTGTACTGTAAACTTTATTTCTTGAAGCATTTCTACTAAATTCATCAGTAGTCCAGGCTGCTGGTTTAGCTGAACACATGATAGCGAAACAAAGATTAGTTATAAATAATACAGAACCTGTTGTTAAGAATACTTTCCTCCATCCTTCAGCATCATTATTTGGTGATAGCCCTCCAACAATAAATGGAACGATAAGCATTGTTATTGTAATTCCGAGAGAAACATTTCCTGTTACAAAATGTGAATAATGTTTTGATATTAATGGACCTGCTTTGAAGAAACCTCCTGTTGTAAAACCAAGAATTCCAGCTGATACTCCAAGAAGAATCAAACAAGCATTTGGGTAATGACTTGGTGTAAAAGCAAGTATTGATAAGAAAGAGCAACTACCAAGGAAAGCAATACTATTATATATTCTAAGCTTATTACTTTCGGAGATGCATTTAACTTTATCACTAGTAAATCCAGCAAATAATTTAATTAAAAATTGTGCTATTGGTCCAATGGCAGCAGATAATCCTGTTTTATTAACCTTAAATCCAAGAACGCCATTTAAATAATTTGGTGAGTATAAGAACATCATATTAACTGCGGTAAAATTACCAATTGCAGCAATCCATACGGCCCATACAGCTGCGGTCTTTAAGATTGGTACATATGGAATTTTCTTAAGCTCTTCCTTAGAACATTCAGATTTTCCAACAGCAATTTTTCTTAACTCTATATCACCAACATATGGATGTTTTCTTGGAGAATTACGATAAAAAAATCCGTAAATTATGAACAATATAGCACAGCCAATTCCGTGAACATAAAATACAGATGGCCATCCCCATTGACTTGTACATAAGGCTCCAGAAAGTGGTAATGTTATTGATGGTGATAATTGTACATAGGCAACGAGAACAGATACAAATAGGCCATTTTGTTTATAATATGTCCATTTTGAGGAGAATGCTCCAATAACAGGAAAATTTGAGGCAAATGCAATACCTTGAAGGATACGTAAAGCAAGAATGTAAGAGAATCCTAATTCAAATGCCCATGGCATAGCAAATGTACTGATGGCAGAAAGGAGCCCTAAAATTGCAAAAACAGTTCTAATTCCATAATTTCCAATCAATGATACAACGAAAAAGTTTGCAATCAATGCAGCTGCAGCAACTGCAGAGGTTAATAAGGATTTTTCATTAGAAGTTAAGGAAACAGGATGATATATAGAATTGGGATCAGATGATGTGTCATTTGATGTTCCATTAGTGCTGGCACCTGGTTTCATACAAATAATTGCAAAATTAACTGATAAAATATTTGACCATACTGAAGAAAGGCATAAGAGTACAAGAACCATAATCAGAAACCTTGTTCTTGTATGAAAAACTTTGATACAACCTTAAAAAAATGATAATTTTGATGGAGAATTATATTTTTATTAATTTTTTTGTACTTACCTAGAGTGAAGTCACCTTCTTCTCTGTTAACGCCAAGAACTTTTTGAATTGACATTGAAACAGAAGAGAAACGTCTTTTTACAGAATCCATTCCTCCATTTTTTGCATTATCTTGTGAAACGCTAGGATTTAAATCAACAGAAGTCATGTTAGTTTCTGAAACTCCGTTAAAAGTTGATGGAGTAATATTATTAGTATCTTTTCCCATTTATATCTGAAATAACAAAGAATTATCTATTCAAAATATGGTGCGGAGTTTATAAAAAATATGTTGATTGTATAATAGTATTAAAGTTAAATTAACCTAACAATAACTTTTAGGAGAAGATGACAGTTATAGGACATATAACCAAAAGTCAAAAATATTAGATAAGTTTATTAAAACACTAAAACTGATTAGAATATAAGGTTTTACATGTTTAATCATAGTATTAGTTTAAGGAGGAGCAATACTATTATGCAATTTCGGAAATTCCCTTTATGACCTGTTTAAAGCTATTTTTAACTACAATACCCGTGTAACATATCACCAGACGTAATTATATTTATATCAATTTAAATAAAATTAAAAGAAACAACGTTAATTATCTTAGAATTACAAAATTGTAATATTTAGTATAAACAACCTTCTAGTGATATTTTTACAAGAGTAATATTTTTAGAATACAAGATTAATGATATTTTAAATTTTTCCTGTCAAATAATCTGTGATAAAAAAATAATAAAAATTGTACACATTGTTTATTTACCATAATGATAAATTTGACGATCAAGGTTATAATTAAATATATCATTACTATTGTTACATTTCTGGCTAAAATAAATCCTTATTAATCACAAAGAGATTGTATATTTGACAAAAAAAACAAATAGATTAGCTCATTGGTAGAGAAAACATTTTACAAATTCTAATTGGTTAAATGATAAAAAATTATCTTTAAATTAAAGTGTTAACGAGGATTATTGTAATGTTGATAAATTAAAATATACAAATTATCAAAAAAAAAGTAAAAGGATTATTTTAAACAAACATACTATATTTAAAAGAAAGAGGAAATAAAATTTTAATTAAAAATATGGTAAATTTTTCTATTTATATATATTTTTTTTGCCGGAAATTACAAGGTAATGGTATAAGTAATTGCCCAACCTTACATATATAATATCATCAAATTATACTTTTAAACAAAACTAATATTGTTTGACATTTTAAGAACACAAAAATGTAAACTTGAAGTTGTTTCTTAATTTTTATTACTTAAAAAATAACATCAATCAAATAAAATACACTAATCATCAAGAGTTTTAATGCACATCTCATCTGACTTTTTAATTTAAAAACTATTATTAATTTGTTAATAATAATTAAATTTTTCAAATTACTGTAGCAAATGATTCAATAACCTTCGATAGACGTTTCCGTTAAATAATAATCCCGTTTCTAAATTACTCTGAGTACATTTACTCTTTCCAACCAAAAAGATTTTTTTTTCTCAATTAACTTCCGTTGCTCTGATTATGATTATATATATTTATATATTTAAAATTTAACTACAAATATAAAAAGATATTTCATTTTAATTATTTTTCTATTTTTAACCATGACTTACTATGATATATTACATCTTTGACAGTGAAATATCACGTCAAACTAATTTATATTCAATCATTTTAAGTATGGAGTATATAATAATAATATACAAATATAGTTATATTAAAGAATCATTAATAATTACCAACATAGGAATCTTAATTACTCTAACTGTTACTTATATACTATAAAATTAATTAAAGATTTTATGGCTGTTAAATTTTGTAGTGAAATACTATATGATGTCAATAAAAAGTTACATAAATCTAATCATTAAGCGAAATACTTATGTTTGGAATTTTTAAATGATCCAATATCAGAGTTCCACATCAGGTGAAACTTTCTTTTTTACAATAAACGGTTCTTTGATATAAACAAATGATATTTTTAAGAAAATGATTTATTGCACAAAGATGTTTATGAAAGTTGTTACAAGTATTTCAAAATCATTTGTTTTTTTATATTCATCTAATTAAAAAAGGTAATTACATCACCTACAATTTATAATGAAAAAAATTTCGTCCAATTTTTTAAACAGTTTTAATAAAAAAAGTATTTGATGATATTTTTTTTGAATATTCTCAAGTACAATGTAAAAAATATTAATTAAACAATAAGAATGTGTACTCTAAGAAGATGATCAAATTACAAATATTAAAAAATAAAGAACAATTTTTGCTATTTTTAAATTGGTACTAGTTTAATTGATCTCACATTATTTTTAAAAAATCATTATTTTTTAAAAGACATTGTTACTAGTGATTAATAAATTGCACTTCATATTTAGATATTTTTTCTTACAATAGCTAGTAAAAATTTTGATGATTTTCCTTTACAATTAAAAATGGAATCAATGCATGACTTTAAATGGTGTATGCTTTTAAAATCATACATTAAATAGTACAAATCGTGTCATTTTTCACTAAAATGTGCATCTATTTTAAATTAACTGTTATAAACACATAATTAATTATATAATTCGTCTTTTTTTGTATACAATGGTTTAAAAATCGTAGTTAAAGTTTAAATGACTTTTAAAAAGTTCAAATTTATCATAAATAATTCGTATAATATCATTTTATATAAAATAATTATATTCATTTTTCAAAAAAAAAAGATTGTAATAATTTTGAGATAATCATATTATATTTTAAATAATCCTATTGGATAAAACAAAAATCAAAATATATTAAATTTTTTTTATGTATTTCTCTAATCCATAATTTATTGTTACCAAGAAAGTGAGGTTATAAAGTATTTCAACTTTATATAATAAATACAGAAGTAGTTTTTTTTTAAGAATTCAAGTAATACCATCTTCAAAAGCTCTTTTTCCAAATGATATCCATAACCTCTTAATACATTAGAAAACAATATTTCAAATCAAATGTTAATATTCCAGGTAAGATGATATTTTTTTTGACTAATTTGTAGTTCTTTAAATTTATTTAGCGTTAAACTAATATTTATTTTTGAACAACTTAATATTACTTTTTCTCTTGACAATAATATAATAATTTCAAGATAATTAAATATCATAAATAATTGTAATTTCAATTCAGTTTTCTTATTTTATATTCAAAAGTTCATTTATATAAATAAAGATGTGTTGAAACGTTATCAGTTATTATGAAACTAACTAAGCCAACTATCAATTATCTGCGTCTCAATTATTAGTAAGAAGGAATATATCATAAAATTTGAAGAGAATAAAACTTTAACACATGTTTGTTTATTCTTGTACAATAGATAATCTCTAATTTTGTCATATGTAAAATTATTTTGCCGAAAACATACTACCAAAGAGATAACATTTTAAAATTAGTTTTTGATATTTTGTTAAATCAAATTTATTTTAACAATGTTTCTCCTATAACAATCGTTATTATAAACTTTTTAGTTGTTAATGTTAAAAGAATTTTTTCACAGTACTGAGAATTTAAGAAAATGGTGGAAACATTAACATATAAATATAAAATATTCTAAATAATTAATATACTATTTGTACCAAAATATATTTAATATATAATTCTATTTTTTTCTTTTCTTAAATGTAGTAAAAATTACCATCTAATAAATTTTCTACTTCATGCTAAATAAAGATGGCAGTTTCTTTAATTTAAACAAATAAGTTTTCATATTTATTAAAACTTTTTGGAAGATGAAAAAGTTAAGAGTTATTGAAGGATAATTTTATTTATTTATTTTAACATTGGAAATGTATATTTTTTGTTGCAATTTTATTACTATTTCACTTTAAAAAAGATGAAACGTTTAGCGTTTTAAAGATAATTAGACATAATTATTAATATACATTATCGTTAAGAAATCTCACCATCTTCTTATTCCATTTATTTTACTTAAAAGCTTTTATTTTTTTTTTAATTATATGATAACAACATATGAATATTTAAGGAACAATTCTTAAACTTTGTTCTCATAAAATTTACTTTTACTTATTATCTAAAAAAGATGGATAATAAATTGATTACAGGTAAGTTTTTTATAATAATAAGATAATTTTTTCTCTTAGAATATAGAAATACATTTAGCTTTTTTGATACCAATAATGATGGATTCATTACGTCTGATGAATTGGAGAAGGCCATGAATAAGTGTGGTGTCTATCCAAGTAAATTAGAATTAAAAATGATTATGAAAAAAGGTGATAAAGATAAGAATGGTGTTATCACATTTGATGAATTTGTTGTTCTTATGAAAAATCAAGAACAAAAAATGAAGTATACTGAGAAACAACTTAAAGAACAATTTCGAATGTTTGACAAAGTAGGTATTATGTTAAAAATATAGTAAATTCATAATTCCTTTAGGATAATGACGGATTTATTGAGAGAGAAGAGATGATAGACATTGTTCAAGAGTTGTCGCTTGGAGCTTATTATCCTAGACATGTCATTAATCAACTTTTTCGAGAGGCTGATGTCGATGGAGATGGAAAAATAAGCTTTAGTGGTATGTTAAGTAAGCAATAATAGTCATAAAAATATTATAATTTTATAGAATTTGTAATGGCTGTTAGTTAAATAGAAAAAGGTTTTTTTAATTCAAATATAAATACAAAACAATGAAGTTGTGTTGTGTTAAATTTTGATAAAAAATTTAATAAATAGCAAACATTTTACTAAAAGAAAAGAGAGATAATTTTAAAGATTAAAAAATGCAAATTTTTCTAAATAAAAAATGATATGAAAAAATGTTAAATAGTAAAAATTGTAAAAAGCATTATATTTCCTCCTTATCGTTGATGTTTGCGAATGGATTGTCATCTTCACATGTTATTATTAAATTTCTGTAACCCATTTCTGGCATCTCAATATTACGCTTACCAAGGATATTTAAGTTACCAGAACAGAATAACCATATTAAAATGAATCCACAAACTAGTAAAAAGATTACAATAAATCTCATCCATAATGAACTTTTTTCAATGAAATCACATTCACTTAACACGACATCATGAATATGTTTCCCATTAAATTCCTCAGGAGTATAACAATTTGGAAGTATATCACCAAATGTTTTATGTAAATCTTTGTTATTTATTAGCCATGACAAATTACAGTCACAGTTTAAGGGGTTTCCAGAAATTTTTAAGGACATTAGTCGTCCCCAATTAAGCAAATCATAATCAATTGTTGTAAGATTACAGTTTTCAAAATTAAGTATTGTCAAGTTTTCGGGAACATTATTTCTATCATCTATCAGTCCAAAAGCATTGCTATTTATATGATATAAGTGTGTACTATTGCTAAAATCAATTCTTTTAATTTTTTTCAAACGACAAAATGCACAATCATTTATCATATAAATATATTTCATATTTTGCATAAATATTGTTTCTAATTCGTGATCCTCACTTAAAGCCATTTTATCAAATTCTGGTAAATTGGTATTTGACATATCCAAAACGGATAAATGAGGTATGGCGTTTATTGCCGATGGCATTGTGACAAATGGATTTCCTCGTAAAGAGAGTTGTTTTAAATTTCTATAAATTTATTGTTAAATAAATATAACTACTATAAAAACGCCTTACATTAAATTTTCGAAGATATTCTTTGGTAGTTCCTCTAATTCACAATAATCAAGACTGAGAATTGTTAAATTTTGAAGACCTTTTGAAAAAATTTTATTATTCAAATTTATTCCTTCATTTCCATCAAGAACTAACTCATTTAAATTTATTAAAGAATCAAAGACATCATCAGTTAATGTTCCAAGAATATTATTATCTAAATGAAGTTTGTGTAATGAGTGTAACTTGTTAAAGGGAAAAATTTTTTCAATCCTATTATGAGAGAGCTTTAATACTTTTAATTTCTCAAATCCTATAAATACATTTCTTCCTAAATTATGAATATGGTTGTAGCTTAAATCCAACTCAACAATATCTCCCTCATGACCAGGCATTATTTTCGACTACAAAAAGTATAAAATATTTCTTAATTCAAAATTAAATTACCTTTTCAATATTATCTATAATATTATGCTGTAGAAGGACTCTGAATGGAGTGAAATTTTTAATTCTAATCACTAAATTAGCTGTATCGAGAGGATGCTTGTGAGTTCCAAAATTTTCCTTTCTACAATCCACCACACTTTCATTACCCTTTTCACAATTGCATAATCCGCTTTTACCACAAATTGGAGTACTTTCTTCACTATCCTCATCATAATAATCACCTTCGTGTGGCAAAGTTTCAAGACTTTCATCAAAATCATACTTAGAAAGACGATGACTCATGAACATTGGTTTATCACTGTTAGTGTAAATAATACTATTTTTATCACTTTCGCCATAAATGTTTTTTAATATTATAGTTAGGTATATTATCATTAAATACCATAATAACGGAAATTTCATTATAAATATATGGCTTATTAAAATGAAAAACTAAAAAAGGTTTTAATATAATGAAAAAATGATAAGAAATTTATATCAAGTAAAAAATTCTTTAAGTAAATCAATGAAATATTAAACCATATCTTTAATATTATACTTACATATATTGATAAATGTTATTTGTCCAAAAAGTCTGATTTTATAAACAATATACACTTTGTACATCATAATCAAGTGTTGATAGTATAAGATAACATCGATAAGGTTGACATGATTCTATACTTATTTCATTTTATTTGTTGTTGTTTTATCATCTATTACATAGCTAAAATTAAAAGGATTCTAAATTTTTTATCCCTTTATCAAAATATATGTTTATTAGAGGTTAAAAGAAATTAAAAAAATAAATTATATGTTACGAAAAGATAAGGACTTTTCAAATATTTTTATTTACATTAATTTTAAGAAGCAATATGTAAGCAAATTTCTTATCCTTAAAGATATTTAAGAATTAGAACTTATCTGTAATTTGATGGAAAAAGTATGTCGACGTAGTAATTGTAGAATTTATTTAAACTTTCACCGTAATTATAATTTGTGTGATAAGAATGTTATTAATCAGATAGTATTACTACAAAAAAAAGTATCGACACTTAAAGATATGGTTTTTTTGATGAATTCAGGAATGTCGGTTTCTTTAAACAACTTAAGCAATAAAAAAAGATGAAAACTACATGAGATACGATCCATAATGCATTTTATAGTGATCCATTAAATTAGTTTTATCCGAATAATTGAAGTATTCCTTTTTATTTAACCAACAAGTGTAATACAATGATCTTGAAAAAAATAGAATTTGATATCCTTTATTTTTTTAAAAAACAGTTAAATTTTTCAATCTAATTTGGGGATAAAATTTAGAAAATGATTCAAATGTCTTTATAATTATCTGTTTAAGTGTGTGTATATTTTTAAAACAATGTATATTTTATCTTGCAGTTATAAAAGAGAGTTTAACGAGAATCATCCACGTCTTAAGTTTTCCAATCTTGCGGCAAGATCAGCATCAGCATCTGACATAATTCCTTCAGGAACTGGTTTGTTGGTCTGGGCAGAAGCTGCGATTCCCTGTGCACCTTCCGGTAAACCATTAAGTTCATTTCCCATTTGAATGCCTAATTCATCAAGAATTTGATTTACAATTCCATCTGTTTCTTCTTCATCACCGACCTCTCCCATACTATCATCAACAGTATCATCAAGCATCTCTTCCTTCATGTCCATAATAGCTGATTGTTTCTCAAACTCTCTCATTATATTTTCTATTTGAGGTAGGTTCATCCGATTATTCATCTTCTTCATAGCTAGTGTAACGCCTTTCATGGCTGTAGCCATGGAATCTTGACTCTTTAGTGTTGCAATTTTAAGAGAAACGGTTTGAATGGTTGCTTTCATCATTGTGAATTTCTTACAATAATTGCGAGTTCTAACTATTTGTTTTGCCAAAATACGTACTGTATCCTAGAAAAAAATAAATGATATAGAAATACTGTAAAAATACCATTTGATTAAGCTTTGCCATTCGTTTAATTTCATTAACAACTTTTTTTTCTTCTGCTTCTAAACGAGCTTTCTCTCTATCTAACTCACGTATTGCCTTATTCAAAGCACGTTGATTTGCTCTCAGTATTTCAGCTGGAGTTTTACGAGTCCCAAAAATCGCTTCCATCATCTTGATATATATTTTTAAGTAGTAAAAATTAAAATATTTAATAACGATCAATGGTGAAATGTGATGAGTAATTTACCTTCTAAACCACACCAAACGAAATACCAATTGTTAATATTGGATGAAACAATATTTCTTTGCAAGAATACTACATTTTTTTGAATACTCTTTTAAGTAGATTGTTTTATCAATGGCTATTGTAAATAAAGATATAAAGAGTTTATTATGTAACAATAATTACTTAAATATTCAATTTTTCTGCTGATTAGACATTTTTCAACACAGTCATTATCTCTTAACAATGTGGACTACAAATATCACTATATTTTTACTAAGTTTTAAGAAACTATATTTTAGTAAAAAAATTATGTTTTTACTCATATTAAATGTAGATGAATAATTCGACTTTCACGTATCACCTGACTATCAATTAAAAATTAGTATTTATTAAACGTTTTTAGTTAATAAAATAGTTACTGATAACCATACAATTAATTTTTTCATCTTTTTTATATAAATTAACAAAATTATGAGTTATAAATGTCTATTTATAGAGATATTCATTGATACGTTTATAAAATTAACCTCTTGATAATAGAATTTTAACAAAAAAAGGAAGTTACTTTTGATAGTCATTGTTATTTTAAAATGCAATAAATAAAGAGATAAAAAGTTTATATTTAAAAACTTTTAAAAATATATAAAAAAAATATGATTATTAATAAATTTCTTTGTTAATTATATATACTATTAATATTCTTGGAATTTCTTGAGACGGTTGACAGGTTTTCTTCTTAAATAATGAAGAATATTTAAAAATATTCTATATATAGATAAATGTCTTTTTTGATAAAAGATTAACATTTATTATATTAAAGACTCATCCTGTCATTGCAAAAGATATAATTTGCAGTTAGAAAAAAAAATAATTCTTTTAATATTTTTGCACTAATTAGAATTTTCTGTCTTGTCTACATGTGGTTGAGTATTTATACATTCATTGGTACATTTTTGATATCCAAATAATTGAATCTTTCCAACAGGCTTAGATAAAATGGAGGGATTACGTCTAACTCTTTTCAAATATCTTTTCATTTTCCATTCATTTCTAAAGACTCGTGGTCTTCTTTCAAAATGAAAATGTACTGTAAATGGATTCTTTTTATGGTACCATGGTCGAACTTGTTCACACATAGTTGTACCATTTGTATTTTTATGTAACTTCATTATGCACATACCACCTTCTGATCTATCACAAAAATAAACTCCAAGTCTAAAAAAAGAATTTTATAAAATACTCTAGTCTTTTTAATTACCTAGATCTTGAGCCAATTAAATTATATCTATACTCAATACAACTCGTATAGTCAATTGTTTGTTGTGGTGTTACATAGAAAAGATAAGTATCATTATTTCTAAAGACCTTCTCATCAATTATTTCAATGTTATTTTCTTTAATTTGACTTCTAATTAATGCTCTTGGATCAGTATATTTTTTTAATGGTGCAAATGTAGGTTCTCTCTCTGGCATGGCTGCATAATAATAAGGGTTCCTACGATAATTTATTTTTTTTGTAAAAAAGAAAGCTGGTCTGAAAGACAATATTACTACAATAAGAGAGGCTATGAAAAATTGTTTCATGGCTCTAAACTGTTAATAAATAATTTTGATTTATCTTCATAAAATATGTATGTAAATAATGAAAGACAAGAAACTGATAATGTTTGTTTGTTGATATATCTATAAATATAATTAATATAAATTTATGTATATTGGATTGTTAAACAAATGAATATATAACCGTAAGGTTTATTGAAATAAAATATTAAAAATATATGGTGAATATGAGAAGTCTCAAATTATTGTATAAGCATTTAAGGGAAAACAGTAGGCGGAGTTGGTTGGGAAGAAATATCGAAGTTTTTTTCTGAAGAATGAATGTACATAAATATATTTCAAAAAAATAAATAGAGTTAAGGATAATCATATTTATATTTAACAATATTATACCATTTTTTTATAAAATTATTACACATCTAAGACAATAAGAAATTTAAAAAGATAATATCATTCTAAGAAGTTAAAATAAGTTTAAAATTAGTCATAAATTTAAGGATAAAAATATTTTGGTGATATTTGCTAATACTACAAAAGCGATTTATTTATATATCTTAAAATATGATATTTCGATAGGTTAAATTATAAATTAAAAAAAAACAAGAACGAATAAGTGCCAAATGATGAAATATTCAATGTTTATACAAAACAATAAAAGAATTGATAAGAAATAATATAATGTGTAGTTGAAAGTTTATCTAAAAGAGGAGAATTAAAAAATATGCTTATTTTAAAATTGTAATTATATACTATTGTTTATGGTTTAAGAAATATTTATTAATGTAATGTAAAGTAAAAATAAAATACATTTTACCTACACAATTTACAGTTATAACAGTTATTCATTGATAAAAAATTAAAACATATTTTGTTTGGGTAATTATAATAAAATTGTAGAAAGTTTTATAGATTATAATTTGAAAAGAAAAAAATGGATAGGAGATTAAACTGAAGATAAGAATATTATGAGAAATGAATTGCTAGAAAAATAAAAAAAAGAATTGTTTGGATGATAGGAAGAGAAGCTTAAGATAATAGACATAATGTAATAAAAATATAAATGACAATTATGCTTATATTATATCATCAATTCATGATATGTTATTAAAATCAAAAATAATAAAAATAATAAAAATAATATTACTCATTACAGAGTTTTCTCTTATAAACAGTCATCTCATTTTTCAACTTATCTATTCTCGCGTGAGAATTTTTCTAAGTAAAAGACAAATAACAAATTAAAAGTAGTTCAAAGAAATTAAAGAGTTTAAATATAAACTAAGTAGAATCATAAATGAGATAATAAAGACAATGTTTCAATTTCAAAGGACACAAAACAGTGTTAATATATAATATTTGACGTAACGTTAACTTTCACTCAAGTAGCTGTTCGTCAGAAGTAACAACCGTTCACAAAAGAATGTAGTTTTCAAAACAATATAAATCTTTTTCATCAACATTCTTTTGGACGTTAATATTTGAAAATAACTATTAATATATATATATATATACTTGAGACTGGAATGTGATATACGTGAAAAGCCAAGAATTTGTGTTTGATATAAATTAAATATCTATTTTTCCTTTTTATTTGAAACTTGGACACGGGGTATTATAAACTCGTTCCTCCTTATTAATCAAAAGATTTTTAATACACCAAATAGTAATTGAAATTTCCACATAATGATTGTCTAAGTATGTGATCTGATATATGTTGCTTAAAAGTCATACAAATGTACCATGCTTTAAGAAATTTAAGTGGCCGTTCCATTCTCAATTTAAGTAATATCAATTAAATTTCCCATTCAAAGTGATATTATACTAATATAAAATATTATCCCCCATATTATATTTAATTTTAAATATATTATGGCAAATTGAAGTGCTTTATCATAATTTACCTTATAAGTTAAACAAATTTTACAATAAGTGTTTACAATAACATTCAATATATCTAACAATAACTATTTTATTATATTAATTATCATTCTGATTTATTTGTGAAAATTTTACTTTTATTTTTATGTATATTTATAAAAGCTTAAAATTCAATATTTTTGACAAATGAATTGTTATTTTTTTTGTTTATTTTAATTTATTCTAGTTCAGAACTGTACGATAGTTTAAGTACGTGTTTGAGTAAATTTAAAAAATTATATTTTTTTTATAAAATTGTTTAAAAAAAATCATCGCCTATTTTAATCACTACAGTCACTTTGTTATTTATAAATAATTTTTATTTTAAAAAATAAAAACTTTAACAATAAATATTTTATAAATAAATAACAAATTTTTTATGTTAAATAAATGAAATAGGGAGTGGAGAACTTTCTTATATAACAAGAAAAGATAAGGACATAAGATAAAAACATCTTTAAATGAATGTTGAAGTTTGTCAAGGTTATGTGTTAATCCATTTTTCCTGTCTTAATATATATTTAACCGCTCTTCAACATTTTACGATTGAACAAGTATTGTTATCAAGCATACATAAATTCCATATTATGCCATATGATTTTCTGATCAATTATTCGATTTAAATAGTCGATTATCTATTCTTAACAAATTTTTCTAAATCCTTATTAAAACCTGTATACATTTTTTATAGTATATTTATCAAAATGCTCATCACCATGTGCAAAATACTATTTTATACTTCTCTTTTTTCGAGCATTTATCAAGTATAAAACTTTTGTATTTATCATCCATTTACTCTCCATGTTTTATCTATTGACTGTTGTATAATTTGAGCTGTTTATTTGAATTAATAAATATTTCTATCATTAATAATAAAAATTAATTTGTAATATCTTTTATTTTTTTTTATAATATTTGTTATGCGATTATTATTATTATTGTAACTAGGGTAAATTGATTTGTATTTGACTTAAGAATTCAATTTCAAAGGGTATATTTACTTTTATGTTTAACTAATCTTAAGAATACACGGTAAAACTTATCACATTTTTATTTATACCATTTATAATAGATAGTAACTAATTTTGTGACACTTTAAACGTTAAATATACAAAATCAAACTTAATATTTGTTGTCAACCTACTACAATTTTATATTTATTTTTTATTAAATATAATTTTAACATACACATCAGAATCTGTTATGTATAATTACGTTAATTGTTGTACTATTTTTTTAATTAAAACATGAGGTTGTTGATAATAAATATTAACATTAAAATAAAGAGACTTATCAGCTAATATAACTGTTTCAATATGTTAAATAGGAATATTTATATATATATTTCTTAATGTATCAAGATTATATTTTATAATATTTAGTTTCATGTTACTTAAATTTAATTGTAGACAAAAATATAATTTATATAGTGTAAAAATATAACAAAATAACATTAAAATTTTAAATATATTTATAATATAAAAATAATGTATTTTTATTGCATTTTATTTCCCAAATAACTTTCATACTTTTATCATTCTTAAAAATTAACCTAGTAAAAGTAAAAAAAATAATTAGAAATATCAATTTTCATTTTTCGATCAATTATTTGATGATTAAATTTAGTTTCAATATACTTAAAACTATTTTTTATTCAATAAGAAAATTTCCATGTAAGCTTTTTGACTATTTGTCATTTTCTAGTTATTTATAATACCATTTACAGTCAATCAAAAATTTTAAAAATAATGTAACGAATGTTATGGGAGATGTGTATTGTTTAATTTTTATGTTAATTAACTTCTTCTATGGAGTTTAATACGATAACACAGATAATACATTAGTCTTAGTGTATATTTTTAAATAAAGTCCTTTTATCTTTCCTATATTATTGTTAAATCTATAAAATATTTGATATTATAAGCATTTTTCATAATTATTGATCATAATATTGTTTAATTTTTTCATAATGATGTAAAATATTTTTCATTTTTTTGTAAAGTACTTTTTTTTTAATTTATAGATGATTAAAAATTTAAGTAAAAATGACAACACGACAAAATTCTAATCATTCTACTGCTGGGTCACTATCCACAGAAAGGAGGGGAACAGCTTCGCAAAATTCTGTGGGATCAACATATTCAAGATTTAATAGGCAACCAGACTTAGATGTTGATAAAATTTTTAAAGCAATGGAAAATGGTCATAAAGTTTGTAGATTATCATTATTAAAAAAATGGGAACCGGCCTATAAAAAATTACACCTATGTACAGCATCAAGACAAATATTTTTATCAAAAATTGATGATGGTTTTAATAATCGTGGAACAAAACCTCGTGTTTTTGATTTAAGACACGTCAAAGAGGTTCATTCTCTGCATTATAAATTAAATGTTGTTAAAATTAATGACAAATGGGCAAAAGATAAGGATATTAAACCATTTGGACCCCAAAAAATTTTAATAATTTCAATGGCACAAACATTTAATATGAGTCATTTAATATTTTTATTTGAAACTGTTGAAGCATGTACTTTATGGAGTCAAGGGATACAATATATAATGTCAGAGTACTCCTCAGTTAGTCATGCAATGACCATTCATAGATATCTAAAAAAACAATTTTTTGGATTGATGAATCCAACAACAGAATGTGTAACATTGAAAAATATGAAGCCATTTGTTCAATCAACATTACAACTTAAGATTCAATCAAAAGATTTAATGGAATATGTAGAACAAAAAATGGATTTCTCTTTATTTTCTGAGGCATACAAAAAATTAATACATATTCAAGAACTGTTTTCAGAAAGATTTTCACATCTAAGTGATGATGGTGGAATGACTGTATCATTTAATAATATTCTTCGTTTTTTAAGAGATACACAAAAAGTAAATTAATATCATAACATTCTAAATGTATATTTATTATCTTTATAGGATTCAATGGGACATGATCGTGAAAGGACATCACAATATTTTACAAGATATTGGAGAGATCTTTGTAATCGTCAAAATTGTTCAGATCCATCATTTACAGTTCCTGAATTTATTGATTACCTTTTTTCACCAGAAAATTCAATATTAGATACTTCAAATGAAGAAATTGTTCATGATATGTCAAGACCATTATCACATTACTGGATTGCCTCATCACACAACACATATTTAACAGGTGATCAACTTAAAAGTGAATCTTCACTTGATGCATATGCTATGGCATTATTAATGGGATGTCGGTGTGTTGAATTAGATTGTTGGGATGGCCAGAAGAAGCCAAATGGCGAATTTTCAGAAATTGTAATTTATCATGGTTATACAATGACATCTAAATTAAATTTAAGAGATGTCTTATTTACAATAAAGCATTATGCATTTGTTGCTAGTGATTATCCTGTAATCCTTTCAATTGAAGACAATTGTTCTGTCCCAGCACAAAGATTATTAGCGCAAGAGATTAAAGAAATTTTGGGTGATATGTTACTCACACAACCCGTTAACAAAGACGAAATACAACTACCTAGCCCTGAAAGCATGAAAAAGAAGATCATTTTAAAGCACAAAAAACTACCAAAGGATTCAGACAGTTTTGATTTACAGCAAAGTGAAGATGACACTGATCATGATATATTATCACGTGAATGTGTTAGGAAGGGTGAATTATTGCTGAAAGATAGCGGTTCAAATACATGGAATAAACATGTGTTTGTGTTATTTAATGATAAACTATGTTATATGTTAAGTCCAAATAACAAGAGCGATGATTTGATAAGTCTAAGTAGTGTTTCGGGAGATGATGATATTTCAGATGATAATAATATGGCATTAGATGTTAGATTAGACGAGATGCATGTTACTGAGGAATGGTTTCATGGTAAGATAGATAAAGATGAAGCAGCTAGTAGACTAATGGAACATGCTGATAAAGGCAATGGCGTCTTCCTTGTTCGTGATTCTTTCTTATTAATTGGTGAATATTCGCTATCATTTTTATATAATGGTATTGTAAGACATTGTAGAATTCGTTCCAAATTAGTTGATGGTGAAAAAAAATATTTTTTTATAGAAGATAAAATTGTTGATACATTATATGAACTTATATCTATTTATACAACAGAAAAATTATATACACCAACATTCAAAGTTAACCTAGTTACACCATGCCCTCAACCACAACCTCATTTAAATCAATATTGGTTTTCTGAGACTGTAGATAAATTAAGAGCAGAAGAATTACTTGGCACTATAAAAAGTGATGGCGCCTTTTTAATAAGATATAGTGGAACAGATCCAAATGTCTTTGTTCTAAGTTTGCGTGTTGATGGACAATTTTGGCATTATAGATTAAAAAGAGATGGTAGAATATTTGTTGTTAATCAAATGATTTTTGAAAATTTGAATCAATTAGTTGAATTTTACTCAACAAGAGATTTTGTTAGAGGTGTCTCATTAAAGTTCCCTGTTAATGAAAAAAATATTGGTGCATATGTTAATAAAACAAATAATAATACACCTGGATGTTACATGGAGTTGAAAGATTTAGAAAAAGAAATTGAAGTTGTATCATTAAAAGCATATATGGGTATACATCAAGATGAACTAACTTTTCCAGCAGGTGCAATAATAAAAGTTGTTAGAAAAGAAAATAATTTATGGAGAGGAAAATATAATAATAATATTGGATGGTTTCCTTCAGATTGTGTTCAGGAACTAGAAAATAATGAGAATGTTGAAAAACTTAACTATGGTACAATCGAATTAGCAGGTTGTGAAATAATTGAAATTGACGGTATTGACAAAGAATTTGCCTTCAAGGTCACCCAGGGAGACAATCATCTATCATCAGATGATTTTGTTATAGCAGCTGAGACAAAGGAAGAATTGAAAGAATGGTTATATGACATTGAAAATGTTGCTAAATCTGCTAGAACAAGAATTCAAACAATAAGATCAAAAGAGAAACATTTAAGAATTGCAGCTGAGTTGTCTGATTTAGTTGTATATTGTCAAGCTGTCCCGTTCAATGTAAACTTCCAAACAAAAATAAATTTTTATGAAATGTGCTCATTTTCTGAAGCTAAACATGAAAAATTAATTGATAAGGGATTGATACAATTTAATGCAAAGCAATTATCGCGTGTATATCCTCAAGCAAGTAGACTAACTTCAACAAATCTTAATCCAGTTCCTATGTGGAATACAGCATGTCATATGGTTGCATTAAATTATCAAACTGGTGACAAAAGTATGATGTTAAATCAAGGGAAATTCTTGGCAAATGGCAGATGTGGATATGTACTGAAACCAAGTTATTTATTAGATGAATCATTTAGACCCGATCAAGCCGATGCTGTATCGACAAGTTGTCCAGTTATATTAATAATAACTATTATAGGTGGGAGACACCTAACAAGAAAAGATAAAAGTAAAGGAATATGTTCACCATTTGTTGATATAGAAATTATTGGTGTTCCATGTGATAATATTCAATATTCAACAAGGACAATAACATCAAACGGGTTAAATCCAATTTGGAATGAAACATTTGAATTTAAAATTTATTGTCCTGAACTTGCACTATTAAGATTCCTTGTAGAGGATGGTGATTTTGTGGGCCCAAAAGCAGATCCATTTATTGGACAAGCAGTTTTTCCAGTTGACTGTTTACGTGTTGGATATCGTTCAATACCACTTCTTAATAATTATAGTGAAAAATTAGAATTATCATCATTACTTGTACATGTTGAGATGCGCCATCTAGGTAGCAATATTGAAATATCAAATATATTTTCAACATTACAAGGTAATAGACTTCAAAAATTTTCACGTCATCATCAAAATGATAATCAAATTTTTTTAACGCAATCAGAGTTAGCAATCAAATCAAATATGTCTCGAAGTAGAAAAGTTAGTACTTCATCTGTAAATTTGCAACCATCATACCACCAACAGCAACAAAATTTTTCATCACCAAGGAAACTATCACAATTATTTTCAACGACACTAAATAGTTGTCAAAACAGTATTAGTTCGCCATCATCTTCTGATCATTATCAGTACCATAGTACCTCTCCCCATACAAAACTATTATCAGAGAGTTATCGGTCAGATAGTTTAATCTCAACAGAAACAATATCTTCATTGAATACTAATGCATCGTCGAACTCTTTTATGCCTAGAAAAATATCATCATCAACAATAAAGAAGTTATTCAAATTCGGAAAACAATAATATAATTATTTTCATTTTATTTGCTGATTAGAAATCTTTATTACATTATTATAATATATATTTTATTATTCATAAGTATAAACTTTTCTCATTATATCATATTATTTTATTATTTAATATATATATACGTTTATATAACTAAAAATAGGATTGTGTAAAAATTTTAAACAAAGGCATATGATTGAATATTTCTATTATCTCTTTTTTCTGATGTCGACAATAATGTATACAAAGGAAGAAATAAAATCAAAAAGAGAGAGAGAAAAAGACTGAATGTATTATGCATATTGTATCCTCCTACTCCTTAAAATTTTGCTTGGCACAAACTTTTTTATACTTCACATTGTAGTTGTGTACCGTTTGCCATATTCATAAGTAGATCAACAGTTAATATCTTTGTATCTTAATGCCATGATGTTGCTTAATTTTTTAGCATCTTATGCTATATAAACATAATATCTCTATTTATTTGTATCATATCCAGCTGCTTTAAATGTTGACTTAAACTTAATATAGACATTGCTGATGACCTCACAAATTTTATGGCGCTTCATATACTTATTTCGTTGATTGCGTCAGTGAAATGAAAGACATTACATTCTAACCGCCAGGTTTTTATTGTTATTTATGGAAATTTTTTTACAAAAAAAAAAGTTTATTACACCTTTTTTTATCTTTTATTAAAATATTTTTTATCTAGATTTATTTTTTATTTGAATACTTAAAAACATAAATAAATAGTTTAAATGTAATTTATAGCCCTTTATAGACGTAAGGATTAAATTTACATCTCATATGTCTATACTTCGCACTTTGTATTTTCTCATTAATTAAACTATAAAATATGTGTGTTGTCGGCACATTGTTAGTTAAAAGTATTTTCCTTGTTATAAAATTTATTTATTTCTACAATCATTTTTTCTCTCCTTTTTTCTGTTAATACTAAATACATTCAATCTCAAAATTCTTATTTCTATCTTTGAACTTTATTTTTCATTTAAATTAAAAAAAATGTAATTGCACTTTTGATTAGATAAGAATTGATATTTACAACTTTTTGAGAATGTTATTTTATAAATATCATGTAAATTCTAATTTACATAATAAAATATTATTTTATAAAAATGTTTCGCATTAATTAATGTTTGTGACATTATTCTACTTAAGCGTTTTTAAAACTTATTGTTTTTTTTTAGAATAATTAGTTTTGTTTGTTATTATTAGTATTGTTTTAGGTAAATCTTTATAAATCAATTCGTATTGTAGGATTACTACACATTTGTAGTTCTACACAACGATGGATTCCTATCCAGAAGGAGAATTAAATGCACGTTCTGAATATAGTAGCAGTAGTAGTAAATCAAGAAAACGTGCTTTTGAAGAGGTTAATTATGATACTCCTAATGATACTGAAAATGGAAAACAATTATATGTATGTTTATTTAAAATATCTTTTTTATATTATTTTTTTTAATTTAGAGCGATTTATCAGGACATGATATTTCAGATGATAGGCTTACTCATTATTCACCTTCATTATCACCCTCACCATTAAAATATAATAGTCTTAGATGTAATGAGGAAGTTCAATCTCCAGGATATAGTGAACCAGTATCAAATGATTCATTTTACCTTGCATCTCAATCCGATAAAACTTATCCATATAATAATTTAAATTCTTATCAAGTGAAGAAACAATTACCATTTGAAAGTGTTATGTTACGTCAAACTAATACAGTTTATGGAAAATTTGAATACATAATAAATTATGATAAAAAAAGTAAAGAATATCAGCGGAAAATTAGAGAAAAATATCCACATGAAATTTATATATATGGTCAATCGCATGAAGTAATAGATCTTTTATATCTTAAAAGTCGAATATATCCAAGTCTTGAAGCAAAAGTATTACCAATTGATAAGAAACTAAACGGAACATATCGTTTAGCAATTTTGGAATGGTTACAAGAAATTTGTTATGAAGAACATTTATCAAGGATGACATATAACTCAGCAATAAATATTATGGATAGATTTATGGCTGAGAATCCAGTTAATCCACGATATTATCAATTAATAAGTGCAACATGTCTATTGATTGCAGCAAAAATAGAAGAAATATATCCTCCAACATTTAGCAAACTTGTTGATTATTCCGGTGGTGCATATTGCCTTACGCAATTAAAGAGAGCTGAAATAGCGATAGTAAATGAATTGCAATTTGCATTAAATCCCATTACATGTTACTCATTTTTAACTTATTTTCATTTGAAACTTCAAGATGAGTATGATGAGCCACTGGAGAATGAGAATGAAACAATGTCCCCAGACATTTTAAATTATTCTTCACCAATGACATATGTAAGAAATTTAGCAAATAGATCAAACAGTGATTTAAATCATTTTTATACAGAAAAACCAAGGATTTTCTCGTCAGAAGTTGCTAGTTTTTTTATACGTACAATGGCAATTCATGATTTTATATTTATGACTGATAATTCCTCATTTTTTAGTCCTTCAAAATTAGCGGCAGCTATTGTATATGCTCAAATCCCTGATGAAGATCTTAATTTATCCAATTTAGTTAATTACACGAAAGACGAAGTATTAGAGGAGATAAATTATGTCCTTCCATTTGTTGAAAATTCAAAACATATTGAGTTAGACTATAAAGAAAAAATATCATTACTGTCTGATTCAATATGTCAATATAAAAAATACGACATTCAAACATCATCTCCATCTTTTCGAATGGTATTATTTGATAATGATAAACTAAACGATCATATTATTAAATTTAATCAAAAAACAAAAACTTTACCGTTGAAGTTATAGCATTGTTAAAGTTCAAAGATATTGTGTATATTTAAAAGGAGTTAACATAATAACTACAAAAAATTTATTATATTATGCTTATTACTAAATACTAATATTGCCATAAAACTATACTGTCCTATGATTTTTTTCTGGGTTCTGGCGTTTCACAAATTTATATTCAAAATAAAATATTTTTTTCATTTTACGGAGGTTTTTTAATTATTATATTATTTTATATAAATAAATTTTTTCTTATCAATTTTAAAACAACGTTAAAAAATTTTTATAAGAAGACAATTAAGTGTACATATTCACTTAAGAATAGTTACTTTTAATTTTTGATAAATTTTTTCATTAAATGTATTTTTTTAAATGAATAATTTACCATTAAATGAAATAATTATAAATGATTTATATAATGTACAATTGTTCATCAATAAAAAAATAATACCACATTAGGGTAAAAGTTAAGGTATATTACTCAAAAATATACTTTTAATGAAATAGTATTTGATGCAAGTGTAATCTCTACAGTTTATCACTTTTTTTAGCATATCATTTAAAATAATTGTGTGATTTTTTTCAGTGGATTTATGATTAAACTATAATATTGATGATGATATAATACCATATATTTTGTAATGAAAAGTTTTATTTTTAATTTATTAATGTATATATTATAATATTAAAATTATAATTATTGATATAGAATTATCATTTATTGTGTATTTTATTTTAATGTATGAAATTATTCTTTTGTATAACATAAAATTGTATTATTATTGCCTATAATAATAAACTATTTAACTTTGTTAACATAAATTTACCATACTATGTTCAACTTTTTAGAAAAAAAAATTCTTTCTTTTTTATTTTAAATCATAATATTATCAACATTTTTGAATTTTACAAAGTTGCTAAAGTTATTAATTTTAGAAATAAAATATGTTTGTTAAAAATTTTTGATAAAAAGTGTCAACAATTAAGAAAAGTAAAATATTATTTATTAAGTGCGCAGATAGAAATTGTGTACACTATCATTTTAGTTAATACAAATGTACTATATATCTACTTGCCAACGATTTAAAGCCAAAACCAATAAATTGTATACTTCTATTTAAATATACTCATTACTTCTCATTGGTTCTATCATGTACAAAATTTTCTAACTTCCAATGTCATATAGCTTTTTCAAAGTAAACATTAAATACATACTTTTACTTCTACAGATGTTCATTATCTTTTTATATAGGTATGACATTACACAAACTCTTTAATAGACTTAAGAATGCTTATATTAATGTCTCAATTATATTACTATTTCAATATCTTTGTATTTGGTACGAAATATCATGTTAGTATATTGAATTTTACTTTAAATCATCTTATATTATCATTAATATTTTTGAAATATTTTAAAAACGACTTTTATGATTTTATTATTTAAAAATATCGATTTTGTTTGTCCTCTAAACATAAATATTACATTTATATGTCAGGTAAATATTTAAAGTTTCTTTTTATTGGATAAAAAATTATTTAATCAAACATCTTTAAAATTAAAAAAATATTACTTTTCTTTGTTGTTTTTTAAATATTAAAAGTGATCTTGATAGATTTAAATGAATAAAATTTTATAAAAAAAAGACAGGAGTACTATTGTATCATAAAATTGTGATTATCCCACTAAAATTTTATCTCCACTTTAGATGGTTGAAATAAATAATATTTATTTTACATACATCTCTATCTTATATGAAATTTATACTTTTTCAAAAAATTTTATTGTGTATTCTAGAAAATTAACCTCTTATCGTATACCAAAAATTCTTTTAGTCACGTAAAATGTTTCAAGTTTAATGTTTGTACACTAAGAATTTTAATGCATATTTTAACAATGTAGAAAATATAAAGTTATGCTCATATTAATATTGTTAATCATTTTATTGTTAAGACTTCTGATAGTTACAGATGTCTTTGAGAAGAAATTTAGTTAAATTCTAATTAAATTTGTCAGTAGAAAATTTTAACGATAAATGTTATTTTTACTGAATTTACGAGCTAGCGTAAATATTTTTTTAGCATTACTTTTAAAGTTTAAATGTAAAAAAATAAATTTGTTCATTAAACTTATATAATCAATTTAAAATAATATTAATACATATATTGTTTACTTTAAAAAACGTTAATATTTACATTTTAATTATCAATTTAAAGTATTCAGTTTTGATAATGTCTTAGTCTTTTTCTCGATCATTCTTGAAACAAACATTTTAACGATTCTTTTCATGTTTTTATTATAATCATTAGATTAAATTTCCCTACTATTAAACAAACATTATAATGTGATTTTGAATTTTTGATGTAAACATTTTCATTATCAAAAAGTTTTTTTTTTTAATTTCTTAGCATTAATATTGTTTTTATTATTGAAATCAAACTATTTTAGTAATATATTGTATGTTGATATTTTAAGATCACTACATTATATAATAAATTTAAGAAATATATTATAATTAATTTCATAATTAGAGGTTTATCTATTTTCTAGTAGATAACGTTAAAATTTTTAGCAGCTAGCCACCCTCTCAATATCTTAACAATAATTGTCACATTTAATATATCCTACTTGAAAAATAAAATAATTGTTGATGTAAACATGTATCATTAAATGTGTTTAAGTTTTATCATATATATATCATTTAATTTCTCATAAGTTTTATCCTGACATCCTTACTTAAGATTCTTTTGCCAATATATAAATATATTTAACAATTGATCTAACAAAACCAATAGAACGTAATAAAAACGAATAAATTTATACTTAATATAATGAGTTATCTTGTTCATCCTTTTGTTATAACTTTTTCACAAATATCCTAAACATATAATGTTAGCCATTTGGAATATCTGTGGGTGTATATTGTGCCGACAATCACTTAAATTTACCTCAACCAGAAGCAGTTTTAAATTAAAAATCATTTTACAAGTTAGCGTATAGAATATACTAGATAAAGTTGATTGCTTCTGAGTAGGCGTTTATTATACTTCTCTTAATCAACAACCATAGCAAATTCAAATTAGATATTAGAAAATATTGAATTGTGTGATGTAGATTTTATCCTACTATTCATTAACATTGCCAAATAGTTTAAGATATATTAAATGAAGTTTAAAAAATAAATATGAATAATATAATAAATAGTATTGAGTAATATGTTAATATTTTCTACATATATATTATTGAAAATGAAATATTAAGACATTTTTAGATGTATTTTTATTTTTAGTAAATATAGTTTTCGTCTTATTATTATATCACCATTCAACTTAAAATATATTAGATCATTTTAACATTACCTATACCTCAACATATATATATTTCATTTAATTTTACTTTAATCTACTATTTTAATTATTAAACAAAACAATATATTTCTTATGTAGTATTGTTATATAATATACGTGTTAGCATTTAACTTCTACAAACATCTATTCAGAAATGATGCTTTACCAAAATATATGTATTATATAATATATTTGTCGTTTTATTTGGAATATGCTATATTTTATATTTCCTTATCAATAATTATAATTTGATGTATCTTTAACTTTAGATTGAAAAAAATGACGCAAGTTGAAAGTAAAGCTCCACACTTCCCTCAACAACCTCTAGCTAAACAAAATGAAGATGGTTCACTTGAATTGGAGTGTTATGTTGAAGCTTACCCAGAACCAAATTTAAAGTGGACATATAATAACGTTAGTTTAATTTCTATATTTTTGCATATTAATTTTTCATTTTTTTTCAATTTTAGACTGAAATTAAAGATGATCAAAGATATCAAACATGTATTGATAGAGAATCATCAAATAAATTTATTGCACGCCTTAAAATTAAGGAGTTAAATGATGACGATGCTGGAGCTTATCGTTGTTGTTTGACTAACGGACTTGGAAAAGGTAATGCTAACTTTAATCTTAAATTAACTGGATTTTCTTCTCCAACATTTGTCTCTAAACCAGCAATTAACTCCCGCGATAATGGAAGAGTTATGGTCATGGAATTTGTTTGCAAATCCGTCCTAAAACCAACTTTCACTTGGTTTAAAGGCGAAACAAAAATATTTGAGGATAAGGAACAACATTATAAGTTTGTTGAGGAGGCTCTCTCTGGAAATCAATATCGCATTGCTTTAGAAATTACTGATCCTAAAAAAGAAAAAGATGCTGGAAACTTTGTTTGTATTGCTGATAATAACTCTGGCAAACTTACTGCTACATTTAGTGTTAAATTTGAAGTTCCAGCTGGTGCTCCAACATTTACTCGTAAACCACAAATTAGTCAAAAAACTTCTGAAACTAATGGTGAACCAGCCATTGTTTTCGACATTGGATACTGCGCAGATGGTGAATCTGAAGTTAGCTGGATCAATCCAAACGGAAGAAAAATTAAGGAAGGAAATAGAATCGGTATTCAAAACGTTAAAGACAGTGGTAATGGAAATTATACTGCTTTACTTGAATTAAGAAACTACAAAGCCAAGGATAGTGGTACTTACATATGTAATATCAAGAATGATTGTGGTGAGGCTAATGTTGAGTTAACACTTAATATTGAAGGACCATCAGATGATGGTGCTGATGATGGCGCTGATGATTAAACTAACAAGAATTTTTTGTGAGAATTTACCTGTCGTAACATCTCATCTTTTTTATGACTTTAATGTCTTTATAAGTTGATTTATTAATTTTATCAAAAAAAATGTTGAAAAATTTGTTTGCCAAGAAAACAATGACAAAGGTGCATCTTCAGCAAAACGAAATAAAAAAAAATTATTTTTCTACAATTCGATATTTTTTTAAAAATTGTAAGATGCTTAAAACATTCAAAATTAAAACAATTTTTTATTTTTACCTTGATCATAAATTTTCAACATATTTATACAATCGCTTGTTTTATATTTTTAAACTAACTAATAATTCTTAAATATTTGATTTGGGGACTTTGACAATAAATTTACTGTGAAAACTCCCTAGATATAGGTACTTCTCGTCATCAGCTACATGAGAGACATCTTCAACAACTACTGATTGTGGATCTTGATACGTTGAAACAATTTGTCCTTCTAAGTTAATTTCAACTAATATTGAGTGTTTCTTTACAAATAAAGATGGTAATTTTGAAAATAATTTTTCTGGTATAATTTTTGCTAAAACATTTCTAATAATTGGATATTTACCTAATTCGTCATATAAATTTAGTCTACTAGGGTCCCTAAGACCAGTTAATCCAACAAAAAGTGTTTTGGTATACTTAGATAATCTAATATTATCAACCAGTCCCGGCAAATTTTCTACAAATATTTCACGCTGTCCTTTTTTCTTTCCTGATATATAAATTTTCCAAATTCTTGCCATTCCACATTCTGCAACAACAATGCTATCCTCTGAGAGTTGTTGAACACCATTTGGAAAGAATAGATTTTCTTGGAATACTGATACATCTTTGGTCTTCAAATTTACTTTTAATATTCTTCCATTTCTTTTTCCTTCACTTAAAATGTAAAAGAATCTTCTACGGTCCCATTTAGTAGAAGAATCTGAGATGTATAAATCTTCATTGTTAACAATGTCAAAATCATTTAACATCATAGCTGGAGTCTCATTTGTCAACTCTCTTGATGACATAAATAATTCAAAACCATTTTTATAAATTTTTCTAGAAAAATCTACAAAATATATTCCGTGATATGAATCTAATACAATAAGAATATCCTTATTATATCTTCTCATTCCAAGTGGTCTTCCACATATTCTTTCAGTATCAAAAGTCCCTTAAAAATGTATTTTAATAAATTACACCCTCAGTCATCCTCCTTACCACATTTTTTTTATTTTTAAACGAAATAGAATCAATAATCTCTTCATTAAAAATTTTAACTACTTTACCATCAAATGTAGTTGCGTAAATTGTATTACCCTCAACTATTAATGCCTCCGGTCCAATAATTTCATTTTCTAAAATTCTCTTTCCCTTTGTCAACTTATCATTAATAGACAATGTACCAATTAATGGTTTTGGTATTGGAAGTCTTATAATAAAAATGTTAATTAATAATTGTAATACTTACATATATTCTTGAGCATCAAAGGGCTTCAATGTTTGTGGAAAGAATATTGAAATTGTAAATGCAAAGATAGCTATTGTGACAGAAAAATAGCATAGATATACTTTTGTTAAATTGCACATCTTATCTTAAAAAACAGTAAAGAAATTTGATGATAGCATTGGTAGTGTATTATTTAATTATCAATACTTTATAATTTTCTTTTTGAAAAATGATTGCAATTAATTTCTATTGATCATGGGTTACTAGTTTTTTTTTATCATATTTTTATTAGGTTATTCAAAATAAACGCATAACTAACACTACATGTATTTAAAATATTACAGTTTGTCTAAAATTAATTTTTTTGAATAAAATAAGAAACTATTCAATTAACATATCGTTTCCGTCATATTAAGAATTTTTTTATCACGTTTGAAGCAAAATGACCATCGCTAAAAACTGAAACTGTATAGTTATAGAGTTTAATTTTTCGAAATTGGTGAAAATTTACTCTTTCTTAAATAGCACTCAATATATTTGAGTAAATGATAATTAGCTGGAGATAGATCTGGTGAATAAGAAGAATGAGACATAGCCTATTATTATGAAGTATTCTGCATCTTTTTGAATACTTGTCTTTAGAATATTTTTTATTTAATACCTTATACTACTATTTCGCATCTGAATTTGGTTAGATTATCTTCTTTTTCTAAATAATTATATTTCTATTATTTGATCATTTGAATTGAGGTTATACATTCCTTCTCCTATATAACTATAAGGCAGATGTAAAATTAATTTTATCACCAAATTTTTATTGACGCCTATTCATATTTTAACTTAAAATAATGACTCAAAATTTGCCTCTACATATAATTCCTTCTACAATCTTAATAGTTTTCAAATAAACGATTATAACAAAACGAATTAGTGATAAAGTTTGTACTTAATTTCTTCTTCAAAATGATCTATGTTTAACGATAGTTGTTTATGTAAGTAAAATACAGTTATCTAAAAGTATATTATCAAAACTATTATTCATTTCCAAGATTTTCATTAAAAAACGTTTATTTCGTACTATGCTCTGGTATAAAAGCTTAAAACACAATTTAAATCTTAAGAAAAATATAAAAAAAAATAATAAAAATTAAATTGAAATATCAAAATAAAAGCATGTCATAATAAATAACATCCATGACGTTTTATAATTCAATAGATGTTATTAAAATTAATTTGAAGCAAGCAAACATATATTCATAATTTGATTTCAAATTTTTTTTAAATTAAAAAAAGCCAAACAATTGAATGCCTTTTTTTCAATATAATTATTGTTATGTATTATGAAAATTGTCTGTTAAACATTACATAAATATGATAAATTACTCTTTTGAGACAAAAATAAAGAGATAATAAATGGATCATTGACACATTTATATCTCTTCATTTAATCTTGCTCCTCCATTGTAAGATGGGTTATTTTTGAAAAATCAAATTGTTCTCCGGTGCCACGAGCAAAGATGTCAAGGACATCGGTGCAAACAGTTTCAAAATGTGTGGTAGCATCATATCCACATGAAATAAAGATTTGTGATTCGTGCCCCATATCAACAGGTTCATAAATATCATAGACTCTAATAAACTTTTCTTTAATTTGTCCAAGAAGTTGAAGTCCGGGTTGAATTTCTAACTCAGGATTACCTGTTTCTACGGTAGTAGAAACCATAGCAATATACCAACCTTTTGGTGCTGTTTGGTTGGCATTTGATACACATGAAATGTAAATATCAGATCCTCTATTGACTTGTTTTTGAGGAATAATAATTTGACAGCTAGCTGCTTCTTTGGTATCAGGAATCGGATGATCTAAAATACAGATAGCTCTTACAACTTGGCTATTTTGTTTACAACGATCCAAAACGTATGATGGATCACAGTAAAGTTGTTTACATTTGGCAATTTCATTTCCGCTCTTAACGCCAACAACTTTATTATTTTCGATAACAATTTCATCAACTTGTTTGTCAAGCATATAAGTTCCACCGTAGATGGCTGAGAGGCGAGCAAAACCTTGTGGAAGTTCACCAAGACCGTAAAGTGGGTATAAGTATGGTGATTTTCCATAACGAGCTAATGAATCAGAGTACAAACGGATTTTTTGAACTGTTTTTACAAAAAGTTCATTTTTGTAAGCATCGTCTCGATATAAAGCTAAAGCATGCCCAGTAAAATCAGCAGTATTCTCATCTAACCCAAATTTATCATATACTTGCTGCATAGTATCTTTAGTTGGATCCATTCCTTCATAAGTATCCTGGTCATTAATATCAAATCCTTGAACCCAAACTAAAAATTTCTTGAAACGACGTTTCTCAAACATTCCCATTAAACTGGTAGATAAAGCTTCAACCTCATCAGCTGGAACTTTGTAAACTTTTCCACCTTTATAGACATAAGAGCCTTCAATAGATTTGAATTCAAGGTAACGAGTAACTCCTGTATGAATTAAAAGTTTTACCAATTGTCCATTAGCCATGAGAAATTTTGGGATTAAATCAACATTCCAGTCACGACCACGTCCCATGAATTCAGGAGCTTGAGCATCTTTTCCATGAAATATCTCATAAAGTTGATTCAGTGGTGATAAAGAAGCTGATTCTCCTCCATAATAATTATTGCGATCGATGTGGAGGACTTTCTTTCCAGAAACGGAAAGCATACCGGAAAGAATACACTCCTAAAATTATTTTTAAAGTTTGTTTATATAAAAGTAAATTACCTTTAATCCTGTTCCAAGAACAATAGCATCATATTCATCATTCATGTTAACAAGGAAAACTATTAACTAAAAAAAATATATGATAATACTAAACAATTATTGATTAAGAATGCACTTTTTTTCTACAAAACGACTATATCCTATGAAAAAAAATATTTGTAAGAAAGAAAGATAATTTTTTGTGGTTGTAAAGTGCTTCTTAATATTTATATGATACTATTCACTATCCTACATCAAAAATAATTTAATAAATTATTAAGAGTAAACATGAATAAAAAGTATTAGTATATTAGATTTTTATTTTAGTATATTTTATATTTACATATATCAAGAAAGTCTTTCATTAAAACCAATTTGTATGCCACGTCATATATGAAGGAAATTATACTAATAGATATAAAACCCAAATTAATTACATTTCAACGTTACCTTCTCGAAACTATTTAAAATAACACCATATAATTTAAAAAATATTAGATTTTCACGAAAATTATAGATAAAGATTAAAAGCAGAGGATAATTATCAAAAATGGATTTCAAAATTATGGTAAAAATTTTACATTTATCGATACTTATTTAACTAACAATGAATACGTCACTAGAGAATTATATTACCAAATATTCTCAATTCACTTACTTTTTTCAATACTTTCCTACTTTAAATTAAAATTTTTTTGAAAGTAATGTACAATCGTTTTTAATATAAATAGAAAATCTTATTATATACAATTATTTATATCTCTAAATAACGCTTGTATATAAATAGTGAAACGACAAAGATATACAAAAAATATTGGATACTTAGGGCATACATACACTAAAATTTTTAATTATCCTATAAAAATAAAAAAACAGTGTGCTTTGTACTTAAATAAAGATGTAAACAAAAAAAATTTCTTTTTTCTCCTAAATGTTCTATCTATTCTTTTTATTTCAATTCTATTAATGAAGAGAGAAGAATTTCTTGTGGAAATGTTTAGTTAAATGTTGGCATTAAAAATGAATATTTCATGCATGTATTTTCCATCAATACATGAACATCAACTAAATAAATTTAGAAAAAAATTATAATAATTTTGTCAGTATTGTAAATATTTTAGTGTAAATTATATAATATACATTGATTTGTGATATAATTTAAAAAATAATATTTTCATTTTAAATGAAATACGGATATGACACGTCAATAGTTTTTCTAAATAAATAAATCTCAATTATCTAATACTTTTCATGTTAATAAATGACATAATTCTAAATAATTGTTAAATATAAAAGTTTTTACACATCGGTCGTAAAAAAAGGCAAAAAAAAGAAATTCCTTTATAAATAAACATAGGTTAACTTATCTATTTTTATACAATTCTATTTTTATTGATAAAATTGCATACTCGACATAGAGTAAAAGGAAGAAAATAAAAATTTCTCCACTCTTCTTAAAAATATATATGGCGTATCATGAAAAAATAAAAAGAACAAATATATGAATAAATGAGGACAAAATAATTTATATTTAAATAATTATGAAATATAATTATTAGACTCAAATTTACAAATCATGTTTTATTATAAAATACTATTGTTAATGATGCTTTAAAACTGTCTACTTTAAAAATTTTTGAGTGAGTGAAAGATAATAGAAAATTTATATTATATACATTTTTAAACCTACATTTCTATCCCTTTATATAGTGAAAATTAATATATTTTATATTATAATTATAAGGAAAAAGAGAAAAAGACAGTAACAGAGAGATATAGGAATAAACTAGTCACTCTATATACAACTTTATTTATGGTTAAATACCATAGAATTCAACACTGGATTGGAATATTCAGAAATGTAAAGCATATTTATTTCAATTGTGGTAAAACACGAGAACAAGTAGTGAATATATTGTTTATAATTTTAATATTAACATTATTTCTAAAATTATATTTCCAATATATTTTAGCAAAAAATTATTTCAAATATTATGAATTAATTACAAGTACAAAGCCTTAACAGATGATCTTTCAATTTAATGTTTCCCTTTTGGATACCTAAAAAACTCATTAAATATAGATTAAAAAATAGAAAACACACAGTCGCTTCCAGAAATTCAACTTTTTTTTCAACAACACTAAGTTTATCATTGAGATCAGCCAATTTAGAGCGACAAGAAAGTTCTGAAAAGGAAAAAGTTAAACAAAGTAAGTTGATAGAGATCTTACCAAATTTTGCAAGAAAAGTTGATATATTTTTAATGTTATCAGAGACGACTTGAATAAACAATCTATTATCCCAATCTTCCTTTAGTTGTTTTTGAACAGATGTTGGTTGGAGTGTCGGATTCATACTTATGAAACATAAAATTGTACAACCTCAATTAATGCTGATTTATCAGAAAAGTATAGTTTTCGCAAAAAAATGTGTCTTTGCGATACAGAATATTAACTTTCTAGGGACTTTTTTCCAATTTATTGCATACATTAGTCGTACTAAAAACAACCCATCAGTCATAAAAAAATGTATTGTATTCAAAAAATGAAGGTAATAAATATCCATCCTAAAAAATAGATCATAAAAAAAATGTGAATTTTAAAGATTTTTGTAATAAAATTTTTTTACATAGATCATGTCACTCATTAACGTGTAATAAAACTTAAATAACTGTTTATCAATTAAAACACGAAAAAAAAATTTTCATTTAATCACACATATTTCTATGTACTTCAATTACAATATTATAATAACATTTGATCGTTAATATTTAAAAAATGTCAATAATTACAAACTACAATCATTGATTAATTAGGTTAGCACCAATCATGGGTATTTTCAACAGTATATCTTTAAGTAATTGTGAATGCCTTCTTTTATCATTAGCGATAGCATATTGAACCCGTAGCATTGATAACACATATCTATCAAAATATATTTTACCCTTTTTATCTTAATAGCTCATAATTTGTTAAATGGGTTCATTTTAAATAATTTCTACTGTAATAATAAAAATATATAAACTATTTTTTAGTAAAATTTTATTTAACTATAAATATTTATTAAAATAGTGGTTACTATCAATTTATAAATATTTTTTACCTTACTAAAAAATAAATTTATTGTTATTTTATTTACATAGTTATTTGACAATTCATTTAACTTAACCAAATTGTTTCGAATTATTTTATTTTAAAATACCCGTCTGACGGCTTGTCAATTGTATCAAAAAATTTTATTCACCTTGATAACAATTTTTTACCTTTAAGATATTGATAACATTAAATTAAAATTATAACTTCTTGTTAATGTCTGTAAAGTTATGATTAGATAGAAAACTAATCTATATTTATTCTATCTTTCCTTTGATTGTAATAGATATAAAGCATAATAATTATTTAAATAAGAATGTAAATGTGTCATTTGTAGACATTTAAAGTTATTTTTAGTTTAAAAAATATAATAATCTTTAAATCTTTTTCCTTTTTTTTAAACTTTTTAATATTTTAATTTCACAAAATATTTCAATCTTCATAATTATTCAATTTTGTTAATTTATAGGTTTATTATAAAAACAATTTGTGTAATTGTTTCACAAAGTAGGTCCAAACTTGATAAGGTTATTTATATTCTCAAGAATTTACACATAATAACTATTTTTTTTGTGTCAATAACGTGTTATTGTATCACGATATCCTTAAAACCTAATATATTCATTTTTATTGTTATCATCATGGTTTACTTTCTTTAGTTTAGAGTGATATTCCTCTACTCTATTGTATATATATATATTGGTAATTATATATATGTATATTAAACAACAATAATTCTTAGAATTTAAAAAATTTAAAAAAACTGATATGAAAAATGATGAATGACGAAACTTTCCAGAAACATTTGTCAGATTTGTTTTGTTTATGGCATGGGGTACGGAGACATAATGACCCACCTTTAATTGAAGATGAGGAAGAGAAGAGTAAAGTAATAATGTCGATGCTTTGTCGTTTATTAACAGAAATAGAAATTAGGAAGGAACATTTAAGTCAATATTTTAATGTATCAAATACACAAGATTTGATGGAAGAATGGACAATGTTAACGTGGAATGTTCTATGCATCAATTCACGTCTTCAAAATCTTGCAGGTCGTAACAAAAAAACTCCTGAAACAGTAGTTTATTCAAATCGTTTAAATCAGGTATTAGTAGATCTTGTAAATATGACAAATAAAACAAATATTCCTGGTGATTATACATTATTGTATCCTAATTTTCTTGTTGTCGGAAGTAATTTTGAAAAAGTAATCTATGATTTACATCAATTATATCAACATTTACTATGCCTTCAAAATCCTTCACAACAAGAATTAACTTCATTTTATCAACAAATGGAGAAATACGCGGAAGATATGTATACAGTTATAAATATGTTTAAGCACTTTTGTAATGATATTTCTAAAGAATTATGGTATAATGTGAGGCAAGCACAAATTCACAAAATGATAACTTTTGAAGAGATCCCTGAAGAAGTTGTTCATAAATTAGTTTATTTTTATAGTCAAATGATGTATAGATTAGCTGTTTTAAGTGCTCGTCTACAGGTAATATTTCAAAAATTACTTTTTTTCCAAACTATTTTTTTAAGGGATTCAAATTTGAAATGACAATTAATAAAAAAATACTTGAAAAACAAGATCTTGTAGTTTCTATGTGCAATTACGTATTTTTTGCTTTAGAATTATTAATGTCAGATTGTATATTGGCTACTGAACCAGCAACAAATGGGATATTTGTTACAAATAATTTATTTCCATTAAATTGTGGTGCTTTAGCAAGGGGTGTTGTATTTAAACAATTTGATATCCAAGTAGTAACAGAGGAAGCTGCTGAAATAATTCAGAATGATATACGTAAACAAAAAATGTTACAACATCCCCATCCTATTTCAGGTGTTCCATCAGCTGCATTATTAGCAATGAAACCAACAAATGGTATTAAAAGAAGTAACAATAGTAATGACAGTGCAAATAATACAGCTCATAAAAAAAGTGATGTTAATTCAAAAGAATTTGTTACAATCTATCCAATATATAATAATAAATTCAAATATTGGTCAGGAACATATCCGTATATACTATGCACAACAAGACAAAAAGGAAGACATTCAACAAATAATTCAACTCAAGATTTATCTTCAAATATCTTAGATATGAAAAGTCATGGTAAAAGACCAATTTTTTATTTTCATATTAAAGCAACAATGTTTTCACCAAGTGGGACATTTGCTGATGCCCATACACTTTCGTTACCATTTACAATTGCAACTAGAAGAAATCAAGATTGTCAAGTACAAAGAATGATGAGTTCTTATACAGCAACATGTTTTTGGTTGTATGGATCAAATGTTCAAGATGGTCTTTTATTAAATTGGAGTGAAAAAGGAATGACGTGGTTGAATTTTAAACATTTATTAATGCTACATTTTAAAGTTAATGCAGAGGTAGTTAGAGGATTACATGAAAAAGACTTGGATTTATTTCAATATAAACTATTGTGTAACGACTGTGTTACATCGTCTCAAAAGCAAAATATATGTGGACCAGCACAAGTTGTTACATTTAAAAATTTATTATGCCCACATCTTCGATATGAATGTGGTAGTACAAATGTTCGTTTTAGTGTCTGGAGAGGAATGTTAGAAGTATTGCAAATTTTTCAAGATACTAAAAATAATGTCAAAAAATTATGGGAGAAATATTTAATTTGGGGTTTTTTGGAATTTGATCAAATAGTCAATGTTTTAGAGAATTATGAATCAGCGTTAATTATGCGTCTATCATTTGTAACTGGTGGAACTATTTGTTTCACAGTAAAGTCAAATACTCGTTCAAGCCAATATGGGACAAATGCACCAATACATTTAGAACCATTGGATTTAAAAAAATTGAATGCTAAATGCTTAAAGGATTACTTAAGTGATATAGCAGTTGCTGAGAATGTTAAATATATCGTTGATTCAAATTTAAAATTGATTGAAATTTCTTCAGTTCTGAAAGATCTTAGTAATGGAAGAGATATATATAGTGAGATTAAAGCAAGTAAGGATGTCTCATCAAATGTGACGCATAGTGGAAATATTAACGAAATGCAACATATTCGTTTTACAGCAATGAGGATTGCTGTGGTTACATGTAAGGTAAAACCACCTTCTGATGATTATTTAAATGAGGAAGTTAGTGTAACTTCAAATTCACGTGAGAATTTTGATTATTCTAAAACTTTTTCAACAACATCAAATGAAATTTATAACAACTACAGTAGAAATAATAGATCATATAATTTAACGTCCTTAAATGGATCAGATGATGATTTTAAGAGAGAAATGATACAGTTATGTAATAATTATAGAAAATCGAAAAAGGTAGATTTTTTTTTATAAATTTTTATATTTTTTTTTCTTTAATTACAGCAGGTAATAGAGATATTATCAAAAATTGGAGAAAACAATTTTGTAGGAAAATCTCCATCTCCAACAATGATACAACCGCCAATATCACACTTTTACAGCAATGAGGTTTCTCATATCCCCAAATCATTTATTAATAATAACTTTCTATCAACTGTTAGCGATCTTAATATTCCATCATCAAATCATATGCACATTTAATTACCCATTACTTAAGAAGTATACTTCAAATTTAAGCATTTTTAGTTAATATATACACCTTTTTAACTATATTTAGTATAAAAAATTTTAATAGAAATTTTATAAATAATGAAAAAAGTTGCTACTGATTGGTATGGATAAATAATTAAATAATCACTTAATTTATAGATTACTTTTCAAATTATATTTAATTGGATATAAAAGGCGTAGTTCTCAAAAATTATCTGTAAAATCGACTTAAAAATTTCTTTAAATTTCATAAATATAAAATAAAATGTGATATAGATATTAAATACTCAGGTCTCATATCATTTTAACAGAAAAAGTTTTATTTTTCTCAACACCTTAAATGATATTTTATTAAGAACAACTTAAAAAATTTTTAAAACTTCTTGAATAGAAATGTTCTTAAATCGCAATAAATTTTTGCAGTAGATAATTTGATAAAATCAATTTTATATATTATTTTGTCAGCATATTCTTATATTGTTCCAATAAATGATTTTTAAATTATCTTATGAACTTTTTTTGTTGAATTTATTTAATCGTAATTAAAAGAAGAGGAAGTATTTTGAAATGATATGTCTATGTAAACTAACACTTTTATTATCTTAAACTTATCATAAAAGATGAATAATCATTGTTTAATGTTGATAACTACGAAACACAGTACAATCTTTTATTTTATAATAGATCAAAATGAATAAGAAATAATATGTATACTATTAGTTTTTGTGTTTTATCCATTGGTTTTTTATCTTTATATGATAAACCAATCCATAAACTATTTTTATAATAGTTGAAGTATATTACGAGGGAATAGAGGATCATTTTATAAATTAGAATAAATTAGTTTTACTTAGAAATAGTAATGTTTTACAAAACTATGGGGTTTCTCCATTCTTATCTATAGGAATCTTATCAGTTATTAACATATAATCATATAAAAGTATGAATAAGTTAGTTTTTTTAATGTATTTATAATTCACATAATCATGACAACATTCAAAGACATTTTAATATTTTTCATATCATTTTTTGCTTATGTTAAGTTACTTCTATTTTATCAATTCAACAATAATGATATATAAACTAAAAAATGCTAAGAGATTGTTTTTCATCAAAAATAAATATTAACACTGAATTTGGTTCAAAAAAATTCGTAGCCAGGATATTGGTATTAGAAAAAAAGGAGAATAATCTAAACAAACTCAATATGAAGTAGTAATATAAGGTACTAAATAATAAATAATCGAAGATAAGTGTCCAAAAACACACGGAATACTTCATAATAAGAAACTATGTCTCATCCTCCTTATTCATAAGATCTATCTCCAGTCGATTATCTTTTGCTCAAAGATTTAGAGTGATATTTCTAAAATGGTAAGTTTTTAACAATTTAGAGGAATAAAACTGTATAACTATAGAGTTTCAGTTACTAGAGATTGTCGTTTTGCTCCAAACAAAATCAAAAAATTCTTAGTATGACGGAAACGATATGTTAATTAAAGAGTTTCTTATTCAAAAAATAAATTTTGGAAAATTAAAACATTTTAAGTCCACTTAGCGTTCATCAGGCATTTATTTCTAATATTTTAATAGAAAATAAGCCTTTATTACATTTAAAAATCAAATTCTCTTCAAATTACAAAATTATAAATGTAGGAATTTTATTTTTAAAAAGATTAATATTTCAAAAATATTTCTTTCCATATTTCAATGCAAATCTTAAGTTTTTTGTTCTTTTTACAGTAAAATATGATGGGAAATAGATAGTTGATAATATTTTTGTAATAGCCTTCAATCATAGTGCATTTTATTGGCGAATCTTTTTGATCTTTAATATGAAAATAGATATTTTTAATTTCTCTTTCAATTTTTATAAAAAGCTATCCTAAAATGAACGAAAGTTTTAACAAAAAGTGGTTTTATAATTTACAATTACTTTAATCAAACATTCATTTGTCAAAAAATTTTGATCATTCTTCTTCTAGTTTCGCGCTTTTTCATACTTCATTAGATACTTAAAATTAGTTTTGCTTGGAAATCGAAGCATTTTTTAAAAAGAAATAATATCTTTTTAAAATTTCCTATTCGTTTAATGTTATTTTAATGATAAAAGCATTTTAGAAAACAAAGTACAGTATAAAGGAAGATATACTTTTAGCAAATGGAGGGTTGGTTTCAAAATCATATTATTGTATTGTTTATATAATTACTGAAGAAATTTATTTTTTTTATAATAATAATATGATGAAAACTTAATTAATTTTAATCGGACAATAATAAATATATTTTTAAAAAATTTTTTTATGATAATAAAAGCTTCCAAATAAAATTACTTAATGGTAAAAAAATTATTTCAAAATTTTAAAGGTCATTTTATGTATGGTAAAATTTATAAATTTTAATCGTCAGTATAGAGCTTCTACTTGTCTTAATTATTGTAGATTATACACTTTATATACTTTAAAATAGTTGAAAGACAAGAATGTGATGTTTATAAAGTTAAGTTTTTCTTCTAAAACATGTTAACATATAATTAATTATCCTTTTTAACATAATTTTGTGCATATTACCTATAAATTATATTATTAGTTATTATTTTAATTAATAATTACATTTTTATCTGATATACTTTTCATTCGTCAACTAATGCACCTTTACTTTTAAAAATTTAATTTTGATATAGTACCTGAAGAAAAATGACAAAGACAATCTAAAAATCTTACGAATGGAACTGTAATTACTGACATTATTGATAAATGATGATGATTATATTTAAGAGGTATGAATTTAAAATTTTTCTTTATTTAATAAAGCAAATAAAATTTTTACGTAATAATTTGTAATTTACCATTTTTCAATAATAAATAATGGCACGGAGAAAGTAGTATTTCATCTTTGTAATTTTAATATCAACTTCAGAAGTGATATTCAAATATGCTATCTTCTTGTTTGTAAAAAGTTTAATTTTGTAATCATTATTTAAACAGTTTATGCTATAAAATATTTTGCAATGATAAAAATTTAATCATTCATATTTTAACTTAATATACAATTATGTATTTATATCATTATTCCGAAAGAAAAACATAAAATTTTTAGTCGTAACTTCAATAAATTCTTGTTTACTTAATAGTCATTGTTAAAGACGTTAATTGTATTTTATTTTTTTGATAATTTTTGCCGAAACTGTTCATGTTTTGTGTCAATTATAAACTTAGTAACATTTATTTTAAGTGAAATATGTTTAATTTACCATAGGTTAATTAGAAATTAAAAAATTACCTTTAACTATTAATATTTTATATTAAAAAAATATTTTTGTAATTTTATCACTTATGAGCACATATAGATCATAAGATTCAAACATAAAAATTGTTCTTATCAGTGAATAAATAGTAATTGTTTCTTTTGAAATAGGATTTTTATTTCTTAATAACAAAAATTGTTTGATCGCTGATAACTTTAAAAATATATTATTTTTAGCTTTATTTTTCAATAAAAATATTCTTTAATAATTAAAAAGAAGTGATAATGATATAGGCTTACAAAAAAATCTTTATCTTTTCAATTACATATACATTTACTATCTAGTTATTCATTTTTAAAAAAAAGGTATAACATGTAATTTCATATTTTTTTATGTCGAGCCAAATATTCACTATATATGATAATTAATTTTTATGATTCTTAAACATTCTTTAACACTTTTTTAAAACTTAATAATAATTTTTTTTGACGAATTATTTTATTAGCCAATAAAAAAGTCTTATTAGATAATCGAGTGCAAGAAAAAAGATATGTATACTTATTTAGGTGATAAAATAAAGAATAAAAAAACAAAGTTTTGAAATTTTAAATAAAGTATAGATTGCAATTTGTTTTTTTCATTATTATTGATAATTGAAAAAATTTTCAAGTAAAATTTTACTTATGATTTGAAAAATCAAGAATCTCTTTATAATTAAAGATGATAAATCGTTTAGTTTTATTTGAAACTTGTAGTCATTATAATTTTTACATATTGACGTCAAATTTAAAAAAAATTCTGTGATTATGGTAAAGCCAAATTTTATAGTTTCCTAGTATTTACTTCCATATGATTAAAAAATGTCAAGGTTGATAATTTATAATAAAAATAGTGAATTATGAATTTTTAAAACATTTTTGTTTAAATTTCATGTTTATTAATATGTTTATAATAGAATTCATCTCGCTAAGTTATTTTTTATATCAATTATTTTAAAAACATTAAAATTAAAAGTTCTTAAGTGAAACTTTAGATTTCTATCGATATATTGTAAAATATGCGAAAAAAATAAATTAAAAATTATTTTTTACTATAACTATTACGTATAAATGTGCATGCTTCAGTAGAACAAGTTTTTCTTTTTTGGGTAATCTAAAATTTTTAATTATTACTTGCAAAAAAATATTTGTCACTAATTAGAATTTAATATATTATTTAACTTAATATAATTTTTTCTAAAGCACCTCAAATTTTCGAAATAAACAAAATTTTTAGGTTATTAGAATTTATTAAATATATCAAGCATGAAATATAGAATTAATCCAATTAAAATTCGATTTTCTACACCAACAAATTTACCTGTTTTTATAATCATCAACAAAAAATGTCTATAAATCAAGAGCAAAAAATTAAAATTTTGGTCCTAGTCCTTTATTTAATTATTCTTCTTACTTTTACCACCATACTGATTTTCTTATAGTTAGCAAAAAATATATTAACATAGTGTTAGTATTTTATTAAGTAATCTTAAAATTAGTACATTAATCATTTATCTATTTTAATAAATTATCCTTCTAATATGAATTATACTATAAATAGATTTTTTAAGATTTAAAAAATATTATCCTATGAATTAAAGTATTGTAAAACATACATTTTTTTAATCGTAAAAATATTTTAAATTAAAAAAAGAATGTTGATGGAAAATTATTTATTTATGTTTGTAATTGTCAAAAATCATTACCATTGACATCATTAGTTCAAAAATTAATAATGAAACATTAGCGGCAGCAAATAAAATTATTTAATATGATTATTGACGATAATAATTTAATGTGATTAACTTAAAAATTATTTATAATTGTTTGTATAATTATTTTAGATTTAAAAAAATATAGACATATTTTTTAAGAAAAAAATTTATAAAAAGTAGTTTTATGTTGTATAACAAGTTCAATTTGATGCTTCTTCGATAATGTTTTGCTATATTTAAATAATTTGTTGTTGGAAGCATTTTTGTATTATTATATTTAAATATTGTTTTCAATTTTATTTGTTTGAAAAAAATTTTTTTAATGATCAAGTTAATATAATTTTGTTATTATTTTATATATCTATTTTAGGGTATTTTTGTAAATTGACAAAATTACTCTTAAAATGCTTACTTCAAGTATTGCTGGTAGTGTTTTACTACCAACATCATTGCCCTTAGATGCTTCAAATTTCGATCAATCTGATTATTCATTGTTTGTCGCATTTGGTTTTGTAATTGCTTTTATCCTAGCTTTTGCAATTGGCGCTAATGACACGGCAAATTCTTTTGGTACATCTGTTGGTTCTAAAGCATTAACACTTATTCAAGCATATATCTTAGCCTCTATATTTGAATCTCTAGGTGCTGCATTACTTGGTTTGTTATATTTTTAAAATTTAGAGAGGACAAATTTAATAATTCATATTTTTAGGGTATAAGGTAACTGACACTATGCGTAAAGGTGTAGTAGATGTGAAAGTATACGAAAATGAACCAGGACTTTTATTAATTGGTCAAATAGGGATTCTTGCTGGTTGCGGGATATGGTTATTATTAGCAACAGTTTTCAATGCTCCGGTATCAACAACACACTCTATTGTTGGCGCAACTTTAGGGTTTTCAATAGCTTTCAAAGGTTTTGTTGGAATTAATTGGTATAAAATTATAAAAATAATTGTATCATGGTTTATTTCTCCAGTTCTTTCTGGTTTGACGTCTCTAGGAATTTCATATGGTTTAAAATACTTTTATCAATGTTTTGTATGTTTTTATTCTCCCCATTAATTATTAATGATTTTAAAGGATAAACCATACGTCGCAGCAATAAAATCACTCCCATTTTTACTTATTGGAACTATATCTCTAAATGTTTTTGCCATTCTTTTTGAGGGTCCAGAACTTTTTGGAATAAATGAATTGTCAGGAGGAAAAATACTAATATTGTCGTGTATTGTTGGTATTTTAGGATACATTATTTTTTATTTTGTTGAAAAATGTTACCTTAAACAAATGTACGATGGTAAATTTTCTTATCATAATATGATATATTTTTTAAAGATATTCTTAATGGAAAGACAATTTTAAAAAAGAATATGGAAAAAAATGAAAGAGACTCGGTTCCTGAAAGAAAGACTTCTGACAGTAAAAATGCTTTTTCTACAGATATATTACCAACGGATGAAAACATTTCAACAAAGAAAGATTTTTCTTTGAATCATAGAAATTGTGGTAATATTAGAAGTAATGAAGAATGCTGTAAAGTAAGCGATTTGAAATTAGATGATAATTTAAAAAAAGAAGAAGGTATAATTTACATACCAGTTAATAATAGTTTGGAGGAGCGTGAAGAAATCGTTATGGGAAAAGTTTTTTCAATTTTACAAGTTTTAACTGCCTGTTTTGGTGGATTTGCTCATGGGGGAAATGATGTTTCAAACGCAATAGCTCCAATTGTATCTATGTTTTCAATTTGGAGAGATGGAAATGTTCACCAAGTAGAGGGAACACCAATTTATCTTCTTATTTTTGGAGCCGTTGGTATGTGTGTCGGATTGTGGGTTCTTGGTCATAGAGTTATTTACACAGTAGGAAATAATTTAACAGAAATTACACCCATAAAAGGATTTTCAATTGAATTTGGTGCTGCTGGAACTGTTTTAATAGCATCAAAAATTGGGATACCTATTAGTTCAACTCAATGTAAAGTTGGTTCAATTATGTTTGTCGGAGTGTTTGATAAGTCATCAAAACTTGATTGGTCTTTGTTAAGGTCAATTACAATCTCATGGATTGTAACACTTCCTTTTACTGGATTTTTTAGTGGATTTGTTGCAATTATACTTCAATGGTTAATCTCGTAATTTGGATGATTTTATTTTTTAATTTATCTTCTTTCACGAAGAGTTTTATTTTATTATACATAAATAATATTCTAACCTTAATCACAAATTAATTGATAAAGTAATTTTGATAATACTTTTTAACTGTATTAATTTTACTAAAAAAATTAATTTATATTTTTTTATAACAAAATTACTAAATGATAATTTATTGTTTGGTTGTTTTGATAAATATTTTTATTTCATTTTTTAGCACGTAGAAGTGATGAAAAGTTACCACAAATATTTCTTTTATCATTTGATAATAGTTGTTAAGTGTTGATTATATTTTATTGAAAACGGAATAACGTACATACTTATTTACAAATCTTATATTGGAGTTGTCCAAAAATCATGGTTATCACCTAGCTCCGATAAATCAACATAATCTTTTAATTCTCCAGTTGAGCCTGAAAAATGGCTTAAACATGGTTTAGTACTTATAGAAATAATATTATCATTACAATTATTTGAAATGCTACTTTTGTGACTTGCGCTTGGCATAGAATTACTAATAAAAGCACATTCCGAATCTTCTTCACCTTTTTTTAGTGTAATTCTTGAAATACTTCTTCTCTCATCCTTATTTATTAGTTCAGCTAGTGATTTATGTGATTCATTTCCTTTTGGTGTTACATTAAAGATATGAACAGTGCCCTTATTTGAAGAAGCTAATAGGTAACTTGAACATGGTGAAAATCTAAGACAGCGTAAATTTACTGTGTCCATTCCACGACGAAGCTCAAATAATTTCTCACCATTTTTGGCATTATAAATATGAATAACCGTTCCTTGAGTTGAACCTGTTGCTATCATAGTTCCTAAATTGCTGATTGCTAATCTAGCAATTCTATTCTTATGCGCATTAATAATTAGTGGAGCTGGAGAGGAGGTTTGATTTGTTGTTAGAAGATTTATAATATGTACAGAACCAATAGTTCTTCCTGGGTAAACAAGATATTCGGCTTTTGGGTCGGCATTAAAAGCAAGTAAACCATTTGAATGTTCGGAAATTTCCTCACAACGCAACTTTTGTAAATTATTAGGAAAAGAAAAAACTGTTACATGTTTTGCTTGTGCGACAATCAATTTTGAGTAAGAAAAAACAAAATTTGTAACAAGTGAATTAACTGTAATTTCAACAACAAATTTTCTGTTAAAGGCATCAAATAATAAGGCAGCATTTCCAGCAAATTTAGGAAATTTCCCACCTGATACAATACCTAACAAGTTTGTTTTATTTAACAAACGAACAATGGTAACACTACCGACCTCGTCAATTGCTACAAATATTTAGGACAAGAAAAAAATAGTTATATGATTGACAATATTATTATTTAACTTACAAAAGCTTTTGACTTCTTGTAATGGGTAAACTTTTATTATTCGAATTCCACTATCACTTCCCAAAGCAAATGTATCTAAAAATGATATAAAATTTATTAATTCAAAGACATTATAAAAAATAGTTACCTTGTTTTCCATTAAATGATATACAATATACATTATCTACAGGCATCTGAAAATAAAATTTCAACAAAAAGTTTTAATTAACAACGATTACTATGCCATTGATAGTAAACATATAAAAAAGATAAAAAAATTTTCTGTTAAAAATTATTTAGTTTAACATATGACATGCTTGATCACGAGAACAATGTGGACAAATGCCCAAAATTTTCTTCTTGAAAGAATTATCTTTTACCGGCTCTATTTTTCATTTATTTATTGACACATAACTTCTTCTGCATAATTTTCTACTATTAGAGTAAAATTTTAGAATCTTTTTTAGTCTCCTAAAATATCTAAAAAAGTTTTCAAGATAATTTTTAATTGACAGAAACGTTTTATCATATTAACGTTAAACATCAGACTACTTCTTGTGTTGTTTCATTAAATTAAGAAGAAAAATTTTCAATGTTTTATCAATAATAACTTCTTCTGTATTTTATAATAAAATACCATATTCACTTATCTGGAATGCTTAACTTATTAATACAAATTAAAAACCACTTTGATATTTTGCAAATATTATCATATTTTATTGTGAAACAATTATATATGAAAATTAAAATATTAGTAACTTTTGCATAATGTTATGTATTTTTATTTTTACCATTTTATATCGATAAAAGTCTATGTATTTCAAAAACTTCAAATAATACAGTCATTTTTTAAGTTAAATAAATTTTTTTATTGTAAGTATACACTTGAATGGAATTAGTAAGAATAAAATTGAGATTTTTAAAAAATCTTGATAAAATATAAATAAAGTCGGTACAATTCAGAGTTCCTAAAGGAATTTTTTCAAGTAAATATATATATCTTAACAACGAATAACCGACCACTTCCAACATTTGCCCTATTCGATAGATAAAAGATTTTAGATATAAAGTATGTGTTATTTAAATAAAAGTTACAAACATTTTAAGAAATGCATTAATAATTAAGAAGGGTTTTGCTTATTTTTAATGTTCTACAAAAACAATTATCATATTTCAATAAATAATAATAAGAATCCTCTAAAAGTGGTTACAGTAGACAGATCGTGGAGTTTAATATTACACAGAAAAAAAATTGGACACACATTTGCGTAAAGTGTAATGAATTTGTCCCACCTAGTAAAATTTGAATTTTTCTCGATTTGCGACTAATTTTAACGTAATTATGTCGTGCAAAAAATTTAAGGTGATAATTAAAATAAGTTTTTATTTTTATTTTTTATTGTTGTCATTTTAAAACTTAAGTCATTTTCTACAATACATTTTAAGATACAATATTAGAATTTAACTTTATATAAGATTACAAATGCTTTTACAAAGATATTTATTGACATATAATAGTATTTTTTTAAATATTCTTCAATCGTTTGAATTATTGTAAATTATATTTTTTTATAAATTTATACGCACCTGATGACTCAACTTTTTCATACTTTTTTAAAGATTATTTTTAAAAGTCAAACTTATTAAAAAATTTAAAATATTATGTGTTTTGTTCGTAATAAAAATAGTTTTTAATATTTTAATTTGAATAAGAAAAATAGCAAATAACAAAATAATATACTTAATTAATAACACTTTGTACTGTTAAATAATTATTGCTTTTCGTTATTATGGTTATGAACTTTTTAAATTTCCATAATTATTGCCGTTATTAGAATGTTTGAAATAATGATTTTTGTTAAAATGTTAACAACTCTACATGAAATTGGCTTCTAATAACGTACTTCATAATATATTATAAAAAAAATATTAGATTCTAAAATAAGTGTAATATTTTAAAAATTCTAAGATTAAATAAATGTTACATTACTTCAAAATATTAAAAGTATATATTTTTGTAAAACAACGACCAAATTTATGCGAAAATCTAATATTTTGCGTCATTTAAAGCATTTTTGTTGTCGCTTGATATTTTTAAAATTTAAATAAATTTTGACATTTTAAAATAGTGGGACATTTTTACTGCATTTTATGTAATAATATCGAAATTTGTCCCACTTATTTTTTGTGTGCATAAAACTTCAAAAGTTTTATTAGTGTAATATAAAAATCTTGAGAAATGCAGTAAATATAGTAATATTTAATGCTTTTTTAGTTAATTTTCAAAAATAGCTCCATATTTCATGAATCCTTAGACAGATCTTCACGAATTTTGTTTCATTCGATTAAGTATAAACAATCACTATAGGTTAATCAATTAAATAAATTCCTTATATATAAATATTTGTTACAAGCAATAGAAATTATTTTGTACTATATATGCTTTTGTATAATGAAATATAAGAATTGTATGCGAATGAAACGAATTTGATCTATCCTTTATACAAATATTGGGAGTTGTTTTATAAAACTTTTTAAAGTAATATTTGATCAACCAAACAAACTAAACAAATTGTGGAACTATTCATTGGTCATGATCGTATATCGTAATTAAGAAGGAAAAAGAAATTACAGTAACTGAATTGAGCATAGTTACGCCACTTCATCTTTAAACGCAATAATCGCATACGCTCTTTTTAAATGTTTCGCAAATATTTTATAGTGATCATTAGATGTATTAATGAAACCGTAGTTTTTTTCTAATACTTTATCTTCATTCTCAAATATGGCATATGAATTGCTTTTTTAAACCATAGTCTGTAATTGGCACACTTTCGTCTACAACTCCAGTTATTTATCCTTTTGACAATGAGTTTAGTCATTGGAAGTTTTTTGAACAAAAATACCGGAATTAGACTACTATCAGAACATTTCTAGTTCTTATTTATATTTTAAAGTTTTATCAAGATTATTTTCAACAAACTCACATTTTGTTCTTTCAATGACATTGATGTTATTCATATATTCTGACCACTCATTTAAAATCAATGATTCGAAACTTATGCTTTTATTGTAGAAATTGTCTAGATAATATTCATAAATCTTTTTTTAGGTGTCTCAACCTGCGTATTGCTTTTTGTTTCTAGTAATTTTAATGATGATTTACTTTCAAACGTTTTGTTTAATATAAAGAATTTTTATTTATCGTTGCCATCTGTTAGCCTCTCACAAAAACTGGTGATTCTTTGATTATTGATATGGGAAAATTGCTCTGTGTTATGAATCTTCTTTTTTTCTCTTTCTAAAATTTGTCCTATTCAATATCCAGCTCTTTAATTGACTTATATTTTAATATCGTTCCTTAACTTCTTTTGGAAGGTCAAAATTTTTTGATTGATTACAGAATACGTAAAATATTTCCGATTATAGTGCTATCATCATCAAATTTTCTGGAATCATAATTTTTTCATTACTAATCTCTCCATTATCAGTTTCTTTATAGCCTTCGAACAAGTTTTAGAAGCCTCCTTATCAGTAAATTTGTATTTATTCCAGACTTTAATAAGATTTTTTAGACTATTTTGAAGGATGTTGTTGATTTCTTTCATCGGAGTCTACTTTTTAACTTCATCTCGTAAAATTTTAAGTGTAATACAGTTAAGTTTTCGAATATAGACCACCTTTATTTTGAATCCATACTAAATATTAAACCTTGTTTGACTTCTTTTATCTCTGTCAAAAAGTAATTTTTTACTTTATTTATTTTTGGTTTATCTATGAACTTTTCAGCAATAAAACTTTCACTCGTCAATTTAAGAAACCCTTTATTGTATGAGTGTTTCTGCTTTTTTTATAACTTTGTCAGAAGATTATTTTATATAGAGACAGATGTGGACCGGATAGCTTTGTAAAATAAAGTAGTAACTAATATTATTAAATAAGTTTTACTGCATAAAAGATATTGAATTTACATTCAGGGATCTAGCTTCCATATTATATGATAAATTATTTTTATTATGAACTTAAATACATCAAAGTTTGAGGGATGTCTGATATAGAGAATAGACGTTTTTTAAATACTATTCCTACAACTGTTTAATTTTTTTAATGTTTTTATTTCTAGTATTTATTACCTATTACCAAAGTTTCTGCGTATGGAGGATTATCAGTAATCAAATTTTTATCATTGTCATCAATTATGTTTTTCGTTATATCATCATTATTGGAATTTAATAAATTACCATCATTGGATTGACTTGAATCCATTTGTATTTTTATTTTATAAATAGTTTGGAAGGGCCCTAGATTTAAACTCTACAGGGTGTCTATGCTCAGAATTATTTTTTATCTAACTAGTACTACTTTGTTTGAGAACTCTCTAATTGTTGGTAAGAAATCATAATTTAAAATAAGACAGGATGAGAATCCGTTTTATAAAACAACTCCACATATTTGTACTGAAGGATAGATCAAATTCGTTTCATTCGCATACAATTTTTATTTCCCGTTATACAAAAGCAAATCTAATAAATAATTAATATTGTTTGTAACAAATATTTATATATAATGAATTTAATTATTTGAATGATCTAGAGTAATTGTTTATACTCTATTGAATGAAATAAAATTCATGGAAACTTATCTAGGGATTCATGAAATATAGAGCTGTTTTTGAAGATTAACTAAAAAACATTAAATATTATTATTTTTAATGTATTTCTCAAGATTTTTATATTACACTTATAAAGCTTTTGATGTTTTCTAATATTAGAAATTTATGATCTGTCTACTCTAACTACTTCTAGAGATTCTTATTATTATTTATTGAGATATAACTTAAATAATTTTAGTTAAATGGAAAATACTTTGAAAAATATTCAATATATTAATCTAATATATTAGATAATTGAATCATTTTTGGAAAGAATATTTTTAAAAGTGCGTATTTCTTATTTAAAGGAAATCTTTAGAGTTTAGAATAAATATTAACATCCTGCAAAGTTAAAATTATTTTGATTTCAAATATATTACAAAGATATGTACCTATCGTTCATGTAGGAATATTTTTAATCGTAAACTTCTTGTTAATAGTATTAATTCATGTATATAGCATCGTTATTGATAATAAAAAAAGAACCTTCTGTTGTATTTAAAGAAGTAAAATAATTTAACATTAAAAAAAGCTCCATATAAAATTTTACTCAAACATTTCGAATCAAATAAAATTGATAAAAAATAACAATAAACGTTTTTTCAATAATAAAAATTACATTAATTTATATTCAATGCATATATGAAATTTAGGATTTTAAAAAAATTCAAAAGAAAGTCCATTTAAAAAAATAAAAAAAAGTTAATTTGGAAAATAAAAACAGGAACGAATATAAAAAGTGATTTTTACAATGATGTAGATTTATTTATTTATAAAAACTTGAAATCATTTATATAATTTAATTACTATGCTATTTTTATTATATTATATTGCTTAACTCTAAAAAATGAATTTTTTTAGAGTAAAAGTTATTCATAAATGTGCAATTTTTTAGTAATACGATAAACTGATTACAATGGACAATAGTAAAGCTTTATTATTTTAAGATAGGATACATCTACATATATTTTTTATGTTATATTTCTGTTTGATAAATTTAATTAAACAAATAACACCAAATTTTATCATTTCTTTATTTTTTTTCATGTTATTAAGTAGTGCTAAATTTTAGAAATCACTACAATTCATATGTCATATAGTAAAAACAAATCTATTATTTACTCATTTTTACTAAAGTAATATGTATACCAATAAAAAAAAACTCATTTTTTTAAAATATATATGCACTTATTTAATTAAAACTTAATATGTTATAATAGATATTAAAAATTTCTGTTCCGTTATACCAAATCACAGTACAAATTATAAATTTTACTTAATTATGAATTGTATCTTTACTCCCAAGTAACAAGTATTTATTTTTACAAGTATATTTTTGTTATAATATAACAATCCTTTTAAGTGTTATATAAAGTCCATTTTCTAATAATTTTAATCATCATATTCAACTAACATATAAGTTTTATCTGGTGATATAATTGCAGTTTATAAAAATTTACGACTACATTACAACCAGGGAATTTTTTTTGTAACTAAACAAAAGTTCTCCAAAAATGTTAAAAGTACATAGTTCTGTTTAAAAAAACTAAAAAAGTTGATTCCCGACTTCTTCATACAACATAATTCATCATTTTCCATTGATTGACAAATTCATGATTTTATTTGATAGTTATGCCATTAAACAATAAATTTTCGTACTTTAATTGTTACCATAAATTATCTCTTGTATAAAAAACGTTTTTTTGTAAACATTTACGTAGTATTTTACGTGTCAATTTTAAAAATTATAACTTTTGAAAAATCAATTAATCTAAACAAATTTGAAAACAATCCAGTACAATTATTTTTTAAAAACATGTTTCATTATATCAAAATCAAGATTTACTATTGATATATGACATTTATTCATTCATAAAAAATTCAACAATAATTGAACTAACCTGTAAAGATTTAAAAAATAATATTTTTTTTTATTATCCATGTGATTCACCCATTAAATATAATATTTTATGCACTGAATCACTATTCCTAGATGCACTTTAGTTTTTTTTACATTTTACGTATTTGTCAAAATTTAATAGCATATTGTATCAATAATTTTATATTGTGAATATTACAAGAATTAGAAATCATTGCAGTTAAATATAAAAAATATAAAGTTGTATTAATATTTCTCTATATTTGTGTATATTTACACAAATTCATTGTTCAATTAATTTAAAACTGTACTTTCTTTTTTAAAGTTTTCATAAAATATAAAAATATTTTACATTATAAGAAGAAAAAATTTTAATTTATACTGCTTTACGACCTATGAAAATTTAACTTTGCAACTTTTGTAAATAATTAGCATTAAACTTAAACTGTTGATCTCATTTGTATGTCAGAAAAAAATTTTATTTCACAAAGTTTACTTTATCAGCAATATTTATAAGATGCATTAATTACTTTTTTAAAATATATTTCTATAATGTTTTTATATATAATTTAGGAGATATTAAATTTTTTTTATAACAATTTATATAATATGCAACAATAAATTTTAAACAATTGTCTTTCCATGTTTAAGGATTAAAAATATAGTGCTGCAAAACTATAAAATATTCATTGGTGAATTGGTTAGTAATATTTAAAACTGATAAAATTGTCATTTAAATTTCTGTTGTAATTATTTTTTCAATTAACTCATACTACTAGTATTGCCATTTCAAATACCCTTCATCAAAAGCCATTAATTTTATAAGACACATTTTCATTTAACTTCTACTATTTTTTTTCAGTTATATTGGTTCTAAAATAATCTATAAATAAATATGTTAATTAATATTTTATGGCCAATCATATTATATATATTTTAAAAAACTTTTTCAAAAGTAAAAAATATAGTTGTCCATTAAATATTATACTTTCCTTTTTTTTATAACGTTAAAAGATTAATATTTAAAAGATACTTTGTTTTAATTTATTTTACCACCATTTGTATGAATTTTATTTTGGTCTTGAGAATTGAACTATAAAAATTTTTATAAGCTTATTTTTATTAACATGTTATTAGTATGTTAGAAATTATATATGCTTCATCACTCATCAGAGTGCCTTATCCTTTCATGTAATTAAATATCAAATTTAAAAAGAAATGAAAAACATGATAATAGCTGACCTATTCTTGATGAATGCGGTTAACACTTTTATGGGTATTGTCTAAGTCAATCTAAATTGTTGTCCTTCAAAATGAGATAATAGTCCCATTTGTTAACACTTAATAAAGAGTACAGGTTTTATGAAAATACTATTTCAAGTGGAGTTAATAATTTTATGGTGATTACCACTGATTTGTTTATTTATACATTTGTTAGTAAGCATAAGGTTCTTGGAGGAAAGACGACAAATGTTCTTGTTTAAATTTCCTCGATAACCATTTTAAATGAATTTTAAAATATTGTTTTACTATAATATATCATTTCTCGCTCACTCTTCCACTCTTATCACTACCTATTTTATCATCATTAGTTTATAAAAAATTCATAAATGCTAATTATAAATAATATTAATTATCATTTCATTAATCATTTGAAAATCGTCAAAAAGTTTTTGCCATAATAAGACCTTCTTCAATTAATTTCTACTCCCTATTATATTTCCTTTCATTTTGTATGCTTATAATTTAAAATTTATTCTTATTAGTAACAGACTAAATATAAATATCCTTTTCTTTTACTTCTTTCCCTAAAAGAAGAACTTGAAATGAATCACAGAATTTATAGCAAACAATGACTCCTTTTTGAGAGAAGAGATGACGAAATTTAGATTTTATTTTCTTATAATCATTAATTTCCCTATTTAAAGTTATTATTACTTGTTATAATTTTATCCTATAAATTTTTGATAAAGTTATTTTTATAACATGATTTATATATATATATTTTTTGAACTTATTCTATTATTAAAGGGTGATCTAGTTTAAATAACAAAAATACTGACAAATGGCATAATATTTTTATGGGTAATTGTAGTATAAATGAGTCTACCACATTGATGAGTTGTTGTATATGCATTTATGTTCTTTTTTTATGATTCATTGTATAGATTTCAGTATTCATGTGTCCACAATTGTCAATATTTTCCTTTTCTATTATTGAAATTTTTTTTTTCAAAAACAAATAGTAAAATAATGAAATATGTAATCATTTATAAAAATACATATTTTTTGTCACTACATTATCTATTATGAACAACCGGACATATAATACTAAAATTACATTAGTATGAAAAGAAATCTCTCAGAAAACTTCATTAATCATTTTGATTATTTATAAGAAGACTTGTAATTTATAAAGCTTTTTTAAATAGATCAATTTATATTTTGCCGTGTTTAACTTAAATATATATAGTTATTGGTAGCATAATATTAATCCTATAGCTATAGATCAAATTTTGTTGCATTTTAATGATAACGCGACTTTTTTACAACTATAACTTTTATCATTCAAAAATTTTTCTTTTTACTAATAATCACTTGATTTATTTAATCTATTTAAAAATCAATTATTGAAATATCAAGAGAAATAATAACTTTAAATATATTACTTTTTATCACTTAACTATTATAATTATTATTTTCATATACATTTTTATAAAATTTTTCACACATCTTATTATAATGCCAATAGATAGAATAATTCAATGCCAAAATTGAGAAGATAATATAATGTGTTCGTGAGTATAATATAATTGTACAACAAAATAACCCCCTCACTTTATTTTTACTTTCCCATTAAAGAATTATTTATGTATGTTTTAGTTGACATCTATTCAGCAAATAATTTTAAAATTGTTTTATGTTTGTGTCCAAAAATCTCTATTAAGATATATCGGTAGAGGCGAGATTTTGAGATATTAGAATGTAAACATAATTAATTGAAATACATTGTAATAAATTATAGAATATTTATCTTAATTTTAACTAACATCTTATATATGTATTGTATATTATTGAAAATGGCATTGGTTTAAATACAATTAAAAGGATTTCACTTTTTCTTCACTACGAGAATTATTAGAGTATAGATAGTTTGCGTAAGTGTCAAATTAAGTTTAATACCTAAATTAGGATAAATAAATTAAGCTATGGTTCTTTTTAAATAATCTGTTCTAAATCTCATAAGATAACCTTCAACTTCATTTTTATTCATCTAAAACACTAAATAATAAATATTTTCTACTATATTTAGTACTTTTTTCCCCTCACCCATCTATTCATAAATGTTTTTATGTACCTAGATAATCATTGAAACACTCTAAAAGAAGTTAAATAATTAATTTTATATCCCGCTGATTTAAAATTATCTACATATAAGAATGCTTTAATATAGAAATCATGTGTTTAATGAAAATTAAAATAAATAACTATATATTTCCTCTTTTGTTCATATATATAATTAAATAAAATGTGGAGAAATATCATTACTAGTAAAATAAACGCGCATCTAATATTTTATCAGTATTTATAATCTTAGAGGTATAAATAAATGGACATGTATATATTGATAACAACAAATAATACATCCATTTTGATCAAAAACTATAAATGATATTTCTTCATCTTTGTACTTTTTTATTTATTATTCTTTTACATTTAAACGTTCCTTTTTTTGTATTCCTTGAAGTAGTAAAGAAGTAAAATATGTTTAAAGTTCAAATTGTAATTACAAATATCTTCACGGAATTTAATATGTCATATAAATTTACGGTCTACTTGAATTAACAATAAAGCGATATTAGTTAAAGACAATTGATCTTATTTTCGGTATTCTATGCCTCTTAAAGTAAAAATCACTTATAAAACAATGCAAATCCCAATTCTTAATATATCTTGACTTTTCCTCAACAACATTTATAAACTTTTAACAATCTTGGGTATATTTTATCAGTATATACATAAATATATATATTTCTTAAGTTTATATATTTATTAACTTATTCATAGTCATAGTTGAATGGATTATTGTTAAATGTTAACTAATTTTATATTAGATAACATTTTAAATTTTTTATCTTTAATTTTAACCTCAAAATGAATAGAATTTTTACTTTTTTTCCTTTCTATAAACTATGATTGACATATAAAATATTGTGTTCAGTAATTTAAATAATTACTATTACATCATTTCACATTTTTAACAATTTACACCTACCAAAATATAAATATTTATATATTTACATAAAGTTTGATTCTTCGAAAAATCTTTTTAATATTATATTATCTTGAAACATTTTTTCATGAGTAATAATAATAAAATTTTGTTATCATTATTATTTATAGCTTTAAGCTATTATAAATTGTATTATTTATATTAGATATAATGTTATTTTTTTCCACTGTAGTGGACTATTTTTATATTCTAAATATTTCCAATTTTATTACTATGCAAAGCTTGAAAGCAACTTCCTGAATTTAAGTCACGTAAATAAATATATTTTTTTATTTATTTAATATATTTTTCTATCACTACGGTCTTATGTAGTCATTTAATATTTTTCTATTTTCATCAAAGTTTTGTAATTGAATGTTTTAAATATTTCACATTCATATATTTATTGTTTAACAAAACTTTTACATTACTAAAGTTTTTTCAACACTTTCCTTTTAGCTAGCTTTTATAACTAGAACTTTAACTATCTTTTCAATAAAAATTGATATTTAAATTACAATTAAAACTAAAACATGTGAAAATTTTAACTTCTAATAAATCTAAATTAGTGTCTATTACCTATATTATAATCTCCTTATTTTTAAAATGGAATTATAACACATGTAGATTATTTTTTCTATAAATATTTTATTAAAAATAAAATATTAATACCTCTATAGATCGTTTTAAATATATTTTAAAATTTCTTAAAAAAACTCGTTCTTTGATAGAATAATTTTGTTAATTCCTTTCTTTTAACGAAACAACATATAAAAGTACTAAAATTAATTAAGATTCAAGATTAAATTGTTTAATTCAAATAAAAAATTGTACGAGATTTAAAATAATAGATGTATAAATTTTATTTTCTTGTAACATCTGTATACTATTCAATTTCAAAAGAATATTATTATAATAGTTTTCTTAATAATCATGTCTTAAATATATATATATATATATAAAATTTTTTGTTACTTTATATTACTACCTTTATAATTTGTATTGTAATTGTTAAATAACTTTCTAAACAATTTAGTTTATTTAGCTTGTCGTTAACTTGTAATATCTCTAATATTCATTTTTTTAAATATATAACGTTTGAAATTTTCCTAAAAGTTTATTATTACCTAAAGTAACTTAAGATTTTTATTATACCAAATTTCTATTTAATTTTCTCTCCTTTTTTATCAAGTTATAAATAATAAAATTCAAGTATCATAGGTAATGGATTTTTTATTATTAGATCAAGAAGTACATAAAATAATTTCTTTAATTTTATCTATCATATTTAATTGTATTAATTGTTCATTTATCACTAATTTACACATTAAATAGTCCCATATAACACTATTTTAAAAAATATTCTACTAACTACAGTTTAAAAAGTTTGTTTATAATTTTGATTAAAATTATTTTACTGATCATCAGCAAATAATTGAAGTGAAATTATTCTTCCCCCTTATATAATATAATGAAATTTTAAATACTTTTTTTTGTCAATTTTATTTTCACAATTAAGATAGCACTTGTTATGTTGATTAGACTAAAAAAAAGAAGAAGAAAGATGATGATGAAGTATTTTATCTATGTTACATTAGCAAAAATTTTTTACTAAAGTTTTATGTAGTTGATTAACATAATTTAATTAAATATAATACACATATTATTATTTATAGTAAGTTTCAATTTTAAATATATATATTTTATTGATATTAATAAACTTTTTATATTTAAAAATACATGTATATACTGGATGAAATTTAATTCCAATAGTTTATCTATTTTAATTTAGCAATAAAATTTTATGAGTTTAAAAAAAATTAAACTATTAAGAAAAATTTGTTATCAGCTCATTTTATAATTATTCATTAGATGAATTTATTTTGATTTTAATATACTTTCAGGCTATTTAAAAATTTTTCTATGAGTTAAATATTTTAATGATTATAAACATGATTTTGTTATAAATAAGAAATTATAGTATTTTATGTCACACATTTTCATTATGAAAAATAGTTGAAAATATGTATTTATAATAAATAATATATCAATTACTTTAAAAACAATGGATTTTTTACCTATTTGTTAATGATTTTCATAATCATAATGTATGAAAATTATTTGATATCACTTCAAATACAACCTATTCAAAACAATGATCAAGTTATAATTAAATTTTCTTTTTTTTTGTGATTGTCTGCAACATTAAACAATACATTTTTTCAACTTACTCTTATGTGACCTTACAAATATTTATACTTCTTTTTTATACACACTTGAATATTTATTACAATTTTTTTCGCTTTTATTTCACCGAACATGATTGAAATGTAATTTGTTTTATCAATATTCCTGTACACTTTAATGATTTTTTATATGTTTCACTATGTTGTTTAATGAACTTTTAAAATCATTAAATATTTTTAATTTTATATAAATAATAAAAAAATTTTATTTAAAATATCTCAATTGTTTCCTACTTTACTGGCATATGTAAAAAAAATTCATTGTTTATCTTACTTTAAAAGTTTTTTTTATTATATACCTTCTAATATTTGTTTTTATTTTTTTTTCCAGATCATCATTATTGTTGAGGAAGAATTTTTTGTTTCTTTCTTTTAATATATTTATATTGTAATAATTTTTATATGTCATTTACCTTCGATTTATCTGCAAAGATATTTCACATAAAAGTTATTTTTTGAGGTAGACGTCAATGTCTAATTTAGAAACAAATATTCCTCCAACAAATTTATCTACAAAATGGTATCAAAATGATGGTGAAAATCTTTTAAATGTGCAACAATCATCCATTAAAATTCAACAAGAAAATGTAGTTCAAGGAAATAAAAAACATCATCTTATCACAATTGCTGTTGTTGGTTTATCGGGACCATCATATTTTAAAGGAATCTCTGGTGTTGGAAAATCATGTTTATGTAATAGGTTTTGTAGGCAAAATTATGACGATTACATCGATGATCATCCTTCCATACTTTCACAGGTATATATAAAAAATTGAAATTATATTTGTATATTTTAAATTTTTTTTTACAGGCTGATTTTTGTGGATCTCCTGTAATAAATAATGATCATTGGTTATGGTGGGGTGATATACCATTAGATCCAACAATAACGGATTCATTTAAAATGAAAACAACTCATATTAGAGTAATTGAACAAACAGAATTTTTAAGTGATGAAACATATAATTCTATTACCCATAAAGGATCAAATGAGCAAAAAGATTTAAATGAATATTTAAAGAGGTCCTCAATGATAAAATTAGAAAGTCAAGGAAAATTAATGTACATCTCGACGGTATCATTAAGTTATTTTATATTTTTATCTCATTTTTATAGGATCAATTAGGGCAAGAAGATGATTATCCAAAAGTTGAATTATCAGATGGAAAAGTGTCAATTGATGCTTTTATTGTTGTTTTGGATCCAGTTCATATTAAAGATAGAAACTTGAAATTCACTTCATTTTTTACAATTGAGTTAATAAAATTGTTACATAAAACAAAAAAACCAATATTTTTTGCGGCAACTAAATGTGATATTGCTGAAAGAGAATATTTAGAAAATTTACAGAATATTTTTATAAGCAAAGACTGGAAATTATCTCCGATACCATTTGTAAGTAAAGATAAATTTCTTTTTAAACTATTAATATTAATCCTTTTATCCCTAAAAATATAATCTTTTAATAATTTATAATATAAAAATTTTATGCTATGTACAATTCATACTTAAATCATAGGAGAGATAATATATTTTCTTTAAAAATATAAAGTAGTTATTAAAATTTGAATAAGTACATCAAGAAAAATGTTTAAAATACTTCTTTTTAAATACTATAAATACATATGTTTATATTTTCGTTAAAGTTAGAGAGTTTTATTTATCATGTATATTATATTTTTAGGTTGAAACATCAGCACATAACAATGTAAATGTTAAAGAGCTTTTCTACTACATTGCTCATCAGTTAGAACGAAATAAGAATAAATTTAAACTCAATTGTTATGAGGAAGGATTGGCTTTACAAAGGAGGAGAGAAGATGAAGTTAGAAAAAATTTTAAAAGTCTTCTTGAAAGTTGTATTCCAATTAAAAATTACAAACAAATTGATAATATTCCATGGATTGAGCTATTTAATAACCTATCCTACAATCCACATTCTAATTTTACTACATTTTTAAATTTTTTTGGATCCTCGGAAACTATTAATTTTTTTAAAGAATATCTGGAGCATTTAAAAGAAGATTGGATAAATAGTAGTCTTATTTCTCACTTACCATCTCTGAAAACTGTTTTTTCATCACTATTAAATAAGTCTAAAATAGAGTATTTAATGTGGGAAGATGCTAAAAATATAATTATGAAACATCCATTACTTTTACAATATTTTAAAGAATCATCATCTGATATAAAAAATCAAAGAATGGAGAATAACGATAAATTTGAGAGGGCAAAGATTCCAATTGAATTACTAGATACGATACATGCACAAAAAGCATTCACAAATTATCAACATGAATTGGAGATAGATAGGCGTGAGAAACAACGTGAATTTGAATTTATCCAATTCTTGAAAGAATGTAAACAAATAACACCGGGTAAAACATTCAATGATGCTGTAATTTTTTTAAAAGGATATCTACCATATGAGCAGTTAAGTGATAATAAAGCTATAAAAATTTATGAAGAATATCAATTTAAATTAATTCAAATGGCAGAGAAGAATTTCCAAGAATTGTTACTTGAAAATATTGAAATATTTTATAATATGTTTAATGATAAGGTTAATAGAAAATTTTATATTAAAAAAAGTTTTAAACAAACATGGTTTACTGAAGAAGATTATAAACAAATATCATCTATTTTAGTTGATGACATTCGATATAGACAATTAAATATATTACATGATTTAAGAAAAAGGATGATTGAAAAATATGCATCTTATATAGGTGGTGAATGTCAAATATCAAATTCATGTCCATGTGGTTTTCAATGTACAGATGGTATTGCTATGGAGATAATTGATCAACATTTACAAAAAGTTAAGGAAATTAATAGTAATATACCTAAGAATATTGAAATTACTATACACGGAGATGAGGCGATGGCTGAAGAATTCATGTCATCTATTCAAGAAGTTTGTATAAGAATGGGTTATAATACACCAACAAATAAAAAATCTGCTGTTACGTTTACATATACCGTATTCTCTAATAATTACAACATAAAAAAAGTAGAAAAAGATATAAGTAAGATTTCGGTCTTTATAGTACCATCAAAAGAGAATTTTGAAAAATTTATTCCGTTAATTGAGAATGAAATAATTTACAGCCAGATGCCCCCTGTCATCGTCGAACCACCTGCCATGAATGGTAAAAATCACAGATTAATGTCAGAGGAAGATAATTTATTAAATGCAGTTAATAATTTTGCAAAAAAATATGACATAGATGTTATATCATGTCACAATAAATATGATTATCAACTGGATAATTTTGTAGCAAATACGGTCAATAGACATCTCTCTGGTAAACCATCAAACTTAAAAATTAATCTCCTCATAATGTGTCAGGATGAAAATCCAATTAATAGAATCCTTGAACCTATCTATCCATATCTATCAAATAATCTTTATAGTTTATCATCTGGTTTTTTAACTTTTGATATACCAATTTACGACTCCTCAAGTAATTTAACTAAAACACCATCAAATCAACAAAGTACATCAAATGTTTTAAGAGTAGATGTAAAAGTATATTCATATCATTCATGGTTAAATTCAAACAACGCTCAATCTACTAACAATAACACTAATTCACAAGGATATATTTTAACTTATCAAGCAAATAGAGTAGCATCATTTGAACATATGAAAATTACTATTAACAATCTTATAAATATTGATAAACAACAAAATAAACAGTTGAAAAAGTGTTTAACAATAGGTAGTTGTATTATGATAAATGCATTGGCTGGATTAGAAGATTATTTTCAAAATAAGGTAAACATACTATATATATATTTCATTGAAATCTAATTTTTTGAGATACAATTCAATTTATATAATTTAATGAAATACTCATTTAACAATTTTGTTGAAGCGTTATATAATTGTATATATAAAGATTATAAAGAGATAGCAGATATATTATACATATATAGAGGAACTTTAATTACTTTTGCATCCTTTTTATTTTTATATGTACTATATTTACATTTGAAATGGTATTTTAAGATATATCTATTTTATAATAGTATGACTTCTTTATTTTCTTATTTTTCACCATCTTGATAATCATTTTTATAGTTTTCTTGAATGGAGCGAATATTAAATTTCAATAGAATAAATTTTATACTCTTTACAAAGTACAAAAATTTAATATAAATTAAATAGTTTATAAATATATATACAATTTTATAAAAAGTAATTTCATTTCATAAACATTTATTTGACTATATTTTCAGGAAACTAATAGGATGTTAACGGAAGGCAATGAAATAGCAGCTAATTGTGGTGCATTATTTCAAAATAATCTTCAAAGTTGTAGTAATGAAGCAGAAAAGACGAGATTAATTAATTTTTTCAAAAACATCTATAAATTATCACAAGAAGAATGTATGTCATTATCAACGATTAATGCCTCAGATACCGACTCTAATTCATCAGGGTTTGCCTCAACAACAATTAATTCAAATGGATCTAAAACATCAGCATTCTCTAGTAATGGAAATATACCATTCTCAAATAATTTTAAGTCACCAAAAAGTTCACGCTGTCCTTCACAACAATCAAACTTTACTCAGTACTCTGCGTCATCACCCCTCCAAAGAATAATGAATTCACCATCTTTAGATTATAAAGGAAATATTCCCACTCCAAATAACTTAATTTTTCCTACCCAATCAAATATGACAGTCAATGCACCATTAGCTACTCCGGAAGAAAATTCCGATTTTAATGAAGATCTCATCTATATTCATGAATTATATAATTCTATTGACTATCAAAAGAAAAGTAATGATACTTTGAAACCAGCACCATTTCCAACTGCTTTATCTAATATATCAATTATTGAAAATAATGCAAATAATATTGATGATAAAAAAAAGTATTCATCAAATGTACAGAGTAAGTTTTTAAAAAGATTTTTTTTATTTTATCGTTTGTGAAAACCCTATAACATAATTCTATTTAATACTCCTGTGTTTGTAATTTTAATTTATAACATATTTTTTTATTTTGCTTAGATGAGTTTGAGTTTCAAAAACCTGAAGTGTATGAGTATAATATTAATATAAAATATGATCGATGCATGGATGATAAATTATGTAACATACATTCTTTGTCTGAGGACAATGAGATGGAAAATGAAGACCCTATTTATGAGTTTCTAGATTATGTTGCATTAAAAAAAGAAAGAGAAGCTCTTAATAATAGAAATAGTCCTACGGGTGGTAGTGATGGTATTGTTTCAAGGGATGCAACAATAAGGAGAAAAGTTGATTTTACAAACATACCACAATATCGAAGTTTTGATAATCTTTTACTATTAGAAAAAAAAGAAAGTATTGAGAATGAGAAGAAAGGTAAAAGATTCGATTGGAATAAATTTCCATTATTGCGTTTTATGTCACAATCTAAAATGACTAAATCGTCACCATCGACACCAATTCAAGCATCGAGAGAAAAGACAAAATCCTTAATTGATATTGATAATCCATTAGATAACGTTATTGACAAATTTGCCTCAAGTTTTAAAAAAGGATTTTCAAAAAAAAAGTTTAAGTCAAATGGAGAAAATGAAGCGTTTGATAAACTAAATAATTGTGATAAATTAAATTTTTCTGTTGATTTTGACAGAATAACACTTAACTCTAAATGCTCATCACACCTAACAGCTTCAAGTACAGATGGTTTTGAGCATGAAAAAATACAATGCTTGATTAACTATCACTCTGAAAGTGCGTTTGTGTTTGTTTATTATTTAATAATTTTAAGTTTTGCATGATAACTTTGCATAAAAGTTTTTTATTTTAATTATTAATAACCTAATTAATTACACCTTTTTTTAGGTAAAGATAGTTCCGCAACAAAATTCTTTAGATTTGGAAAGAAGGACAAAAAAAATGGAACTAAAAAAGAGAATTCACAACAAAAAATTTTATTAAAACAAAACACAATTTCAACAAAAACATTAATTGAATTGGCCATGGAAGATCCATCTGAACGTATACCATTATTTGTTAAGAAATGCATGGATTTCTTAGAACAGGTAATATATAAAAAAAAGTATCATTAAGTTTAACTCTTTTTAATTTAGGATGATAACATTAAAACAGAAGGTATTTATCGAGTCTCTGGAAGTCAATCTGGAACCCAAATACTAGAAAAACGTTTTAGAACGGAAAAAATCTTTGAAACAGAAACATTAGATTTACCAGTTCACACAGTTGCATCATCTTTGAAGTCGTTCTTTGGCAATCTTCAAGAACCAATAATTCCCGAATACGTACATACCGACATCATAGAATGCATAAAATTATACCTCGGTGGTGTTTCAACACGAAGCAGCAATGATGATGATCTAAAGTTAGAGAAATTTAAAAACAATTTAATTAATATTTTTAAGAAGATTCCTCCAATTAATATACATGTTCTTCGCAATCTTGCAATCCATTTACAACGTGTCGCAGATAATAATACTTTTAATAGTATGAACTTAAGTAATTTGGCAAAAGTATGGTGGCCAACACTATTTAGACCTGATATGGAAAGTTTTATACAAGTAAATCAAAAAGGGCCATTTTTAGAAAATGCCACATTTTGGATTTTAAAATTAGGAAAAGAAGTTTGTATTCCCACAGTTGATTAGATTGCTCATTTTTTTAAATATAACATTTTTTTATGTATATTTGTATCATTGTATTTTTTATATCTATCTTACAACAATTTTTTAGTAGAACTTATTCTATAAAAGTATGTAAATTTTATCTTATTATTTTATTATGAAAAAATTGTTTTTTATTTATATTAAGGAGTACAAAATTGTTGCTAAGAAAATTTAAAAATACAAAGTTTATCCACAATTTTTACGTCAAATACTGTGGGTGATCAGAGATACTCATAATAAAACGTTTTTCGGTGAAGTAAGCAGTTAAAATGAAAATATTGCAAACATGTGAATGTTCTTTACTAAAAAAATTATATTATCAAATTTAAAGCCAAAATAATTTTGAACTCTAACGGAAATAAGTATATAAGTTTGTTTTATCATACTTATAACTTTATATAAAATCAAGACCACAGTCTTCAATATATTAGGTTATCGAATAAGTTCATCGTTTTTTTACCGAAACTTCAAAATTCTATAATTTTGATAAGAAGAATCTTAATTTATAATATACTATCTTTTGTTATCTACAACTTGTCTTCATTTAGTAGACACTTCATCGATTCAAGATGTGAAGATTTTCTTAGTGATTTTATAAAAGTTTTAGAAAAATAATTATTTACTTCCTCATCTTTATCGAAGCTACTACAATTCAAATAACTATATAGAGGTTAGAATATGGGGTAATTATATAGAGACACACTTGGAACATATGTTAGGTGGGGAAGAACTTCATGATTTAAATCATCCAATTTTTTCAGTCCTCAATGTCATGTACTATCGTGTTAAAAAGCAACTTTTCCTATTTTTTTTAGTTTTATCATTTATTTTAAATGTTCTTATTAAGTTTGATAATATTTTAAATTAGAAGTCATTGAAAATAATCTGTAATTATTAGAATTTTTAAAAATTTTTACTAGAACCAAAAACTTTACTAATGTATCCTTCATTTTCAATACTCTTTTCTCCATCCCAAAACTCTAAAAAAATCTTTGTATTGTTTAACTATCTATTATATCTTCTTTCAATGCTTTAAATAGGTTTTTAGAAACTTCAGTTGTGTTGTGTTCTAGTTGAAGCTTGTGAAAAATATCGTGTCAAAATGACCCTTAACTATGTCTGTGTTTCAACAAAAGAAAATGTACCATAAATAGTATGATGTATCTAAAATAATAACTTAATTACTATTACTTTTAATCATTTTATTATGATAGAAAATGTACATGAAAAAGACGACAGAAATTATGCGACAACCTAATAAAAGTTAAGGATTTATAAATTTTTATAATTCAAAGTATACTTAACACTTAATTAAGTCTACGAATTCATAAATTTATATTGTTTATTTAAAACTGCTTGAAACCGTTATTAACAAAGGTTGTATCGTATCATCTTATATACAGTCCCAGAAAAATTTATATTGTCTTTATTTATCCAAACCAATTAATATTTTGTAGAAGCATTTAATCTAAAATATTTTTTAATTGCATGTAATGATAAGATGAAATATGATAACCCCTAAAACTAAGTTTAAAACAAAGTCATAATATTACATTTTTTAAAATGATCTAGAGAAATTATCATAATAGTATATAACAATTTGCAGGTGATATAATTTCTTTGCTTATCAAGAGTAAGATGCAACGAGATTTTTTTTATTATAATATCATAAATTCTTTATATCATCGGCAGGTCTAAAATTATCTCATAAAACATGTTTTATTTCATATAATATATAATAATGTAAATTTTTATATTAAAATAATATTATAATTATCAAAATTACCATTTTTAAGAAAATTGAAGGTAAGAATTTTTGTGACATAAAAATAACCTTTTTGAAGTGGTTTTAAAATTTATTGTTATTATAATCTATTAATAACAATTTAAAATTTTTTAAACGATCACTTTACACACCAACAAATGATGAATTAGACAATATTTTTTAAAATTTTAAATAACCTTATGATTTACACATAAAAAAATCTTTTTAATCAGTGCATAATGTTAGTTTAAGAAGTTGATAAGTTATGGAAAAAAATATTTCTAATAAGAACTGAAAAATTTTAAAAATTATATTCCTTTAATTATTTAATAATGTAATAATATTAAACTGCAAATAAAAGTAACTTTTAAAATTTGTTTTTTTACTATCATAAAATAAATTAAATGGAACGATTTATCAAATTTTATTATTACATCTAATCCGTAAAATAATACTAAAGTTTTATTCTCTATTATGATAACTTCAGAGACAGTGTATTTAGTAATAATATATACTTCGAAATTAATTGATAAAAGGGAATAATTTATTGTGTCAACAAAAAAAACACCTCTTTATCTTCAAGTTAAGAATAATTAATTGTTTTTAAAGTAGATTAAAATTCCTCTCAATGTTTTAACGATCAAAAGTAGAATTACTCTTATTTTTTGTTCTTTAAATTTACTGAATGTACCATGATTTGTTTGTCTTCCATCGTATTAAAGGGTAGTGATAAGATATTATAACAATATATAATATAAATAAATTTTTATTGTAATTAATGAATAAAAAGTGATAATGCAACCCGATATAATATCTTTTTAAATTAATTTCTACCAGTTTAGTTTATTTTTCATAGAATCCTTTACACAATATTGAGGTAACATTGAGTCCTGGATACCTGTTGCATTTTACATTTCAATGAAGTTGTATAAGTAGTATTGAATTAAAATTCCTGATGATTTATTGTTAAATTGGTAATTTGTGAAATTATTTGTGATGTGCAAATGTTTTCTTTGTAACAGTTTTGTGCCATTAAATTAATGCAATTATAATGAACAATAGCTCCAATTAACACGCATATATGGAATAACTGATGAGATTGAAACTAAAAAATAAGTAATAATTTTTTTAATTTTGTAAAATTACCCAATAATCACATTTTCCTGGAAACCAACGTTCAGGAATTCTTGTAACATATAAAAAGGCACCTATCAAGTCTATAAAAAACATAGAAATTAAATTTAAAAATCCATTCTGAACAAATCTATCAATTCCATATATTCCCCAATAGTGTAATATTGGAACGAAAGCAGAACAACCAAGTGTTAGAAAAACAGCTGCTCTCAATGGTCTATACTCAGTTTCATTAAATTTTTTTGATAATGATAAGAAAATGCAAACCATTCCTAAAATTATTATAAATGTGAGATAAATCTTTTGGATATCTGGATGTTCATAAAAAAGATAATATATCGGTGGTATAAATCCACCAACATTCATTATAGCAATTCCAGCATAATCTATTTTACAGAACGCCGTCATTGCTTGACATGAATGTGATATCATTGTATGATAAAGAGTACTTGCTCCAAAGCAAAAGACAGCAGAAAAATAGAAATTTGATAAGACAAATTGATCACTATATCCAATAAATTGACTGTATGAAAAGTGATCAAAAAGAAAGAAGACAATAAATAATACACAACCAAATAAATGGGACCATATATTTCCAGTTTCAGTGTGTAAAGAAAAAATTGATTTAAAACATTCTGTGTATGAATATAATGGGGGCCTATATCCAGTACGAAGGAATTCATTATCTTTATACCATTTTGGAAGTGAATCATAGTCAATGGTTTTCCATGTAATCCATCTATTTTCTCCATTCTTCTTACATTTTATATCATTCCTTTGATTATTATTCATCTCAGATAAATTGCATTTTATGCTTTTTTTTAAGAAATCTAAATGATAATTTCATTAAATAGATATTGGTGGCGTGATTTTTATATGTATAAAAATGTATAATTACGTAAATGTCTATAAATTTACCTGTAGTCGTCTGATCTGCTTCAATACATGTTGCTTCACGAACCGCCATATTGTAATTAGTAAGAATGAAGAAAATTTTAAAAATTACTTTTCTAATATATACCCAGTTTAGGATGTTGCAATATTTACTTAGAAATTTTTTTGCAGATCTAAATAAATTTGGGTGTTAAATGAACTGATATGAAATATATAACAGAGTTTTAAATTTTTTATTAGTAATGTATATCAAGTGGAAAATATTATCAAATCTATACATATGTGGAAACAAAAAATAAAGTAATTTCTAGACATAATAGTATTATAAAAACTTTATAAAATAAAAACAATAGTAGAAAAATATTGAAAAAGATTAGACATTCTTTGATATAATGAATTTTATAGGAAGACATATTATTCTAACAATGTAACATATCATTAAACAACTCTTCCTCTATCAAAATGATATGAGGATACTAATGAAGCATAGAAATTACAATTAAAATTTAAATAAATTAATATATTTATAGAAATTATAATCCTTCCTAATAATGTAATTTAATTGTAAATTAAAATAAGATACAAAATACATCACCTGATAGTTATTTTTTTCATAATTTAATAAAAAAGATAAGAAAGTAATTGCAATAGATTTTTTATTTTATGTAAGTTATGTAAGTAAAAAATTATAAAGCTCTTGTCACAATATGAAAATGAACAAAAGTGAAGCAATAGAAAGTTTTAAATAGATATATATATATATTTTGTTATCACAGTCAAATTCCATTAATAAATATATACAAATAAAATATTCATTCTTAATTGTATATATGTAATTTTAGAAATTTTTAAATGACAGTGGTAAATTGTAGTGAACATAAATTCATATCATAAATGTCCTTATGAAAGTTGAATTATTGTAAAAAAAATTACTTTAAATAATAATTTCCAAGAATGATATTATTTTTTAAATTTTTTAGATAATGCTTCAAATTGACGACCAATATTCATATAAAATTCAGCTTGTTGTGAAAAGAATGATTCTAAGATAAAATTAAAATCTTTTGTTCTTTCATTCGTTAAGTGATTAATCTCTGCCAATAAAGCATAACTTGTTGTATCAACATGTCTTTGAACCATTTTAAATTGATGGGTTGTTACTTTACTCTCATCAAGTAAACGTTTATTTTCACTCATTTTGTTAAGGCATGATTTGTGAAGTGTTAACATCTCCGGAACAGATGATAAAATACCTTTATAAAGGTATAACCAATCGAGAGTTATTTCGATATTCTTCTTTGCATGAATCTCATGGTCATCACCAATTTTGCTTAAAATTCTGGATGATTCTTTTATGGCTGTTGACAATGAACGACTATTTGGTGTATTATCAACTTCAAATGCAATATAAAGTGCATCAAAGGCATCAGAGAGTTTCTTGAAATTTGCTTTATATGGCCCAGACATTCTTTTTTGTGTCTCAAACAACTTATCATACAAAATTTTGACACTTTCATCGATAGATTTTGATGAACGACTAAACAGTTCTGTCTGCTTCTCTCTGTAATGTAACAAAAAAATTTTATAAATTATCTTTTTAGATAAGAACATACATGTCAACATTATTGACAATTTGATCAGGAACTGCAAGGTTCATAAAAAAATTACCACCAACATATTCATCCTTCTCAGATTGACGTTTTCCAACTTTCCATTCTTTTTCATCATTGCAAAAAACAAAATGATTCCATACATCAGAACTAGATAATATTGGATGAGCACAGATTTTATTAACCCATAATTGAAGGATATTTTTGCGATGCTCAATAAGATCCTCTTCATATCTTCCAGAAACCTGTTTCTCTGGAAGTGGTGGTATTGGTATAAGTAAAAATTTAGATGATAATTGTTCATGTAACCAATCAAAATGCTTATATCTTCTAGACACGTGACATCTATTTGCAGAATTAGTTAATTGATAGGCAATATAACTTTTTAAACCTTTCAATTTTGATTCCTTCTTAGGATCTTCAACTGTAATCTCAAGAAGTGGTTTCTCACGAACCCATTCAATGGAATCGCCTCTTTTAACAATTGTATATCTTGGACGATATTCAACTTTAGATTGTCCTAAAATGTAACCTTCCATTCCAGATTTGACAAAATTTGAGAAGCGATTAATTTGCTTCATCTTAGCTGTTCCTTGTTTTGCTGATCCACCAGTAACATCGGTACCAGCAGATCTTGATCTTGAAACAGACATACGATTTAATGAACTGTTAATTCCAAGATTTGAACTACCTGGTGCTATTTCCTACAAAAAGATTTAGTATAATATGGTAATAATTTTTAGTTAAAATTTAATACTTCACAATTAAGTATTTATGTAAGTAGTACACTTACACTAATTATGTCTTCATCGGTACTTAAATCGGTTCTCGAATCAACAGTATTTTTTGACTGAACCTTAGAACATCTTCTAGAATTTTTCCTCCCATGAACGGAGTTTTTTCTACCTTCATCTATACTTTTTCTAGACTCCTAAATTTTATTAAAATAATAATATTAAAGAGATAAAGTAAAAAAACCTTTATTTGTGAGAAGGTAGATATTAATTCCGAATCAACCGATCCAATAGATCTAGCTCTAGCAAATATCATTTTAGACTATCTCACCACTTTATGTAAATAAAATGTATGTATTAAACTATATCTTTAAAATAAGTCAAAATATTAAAACTAAAAGTTTGGACATTAAAAATTAGATGAATAAATTTTACGATGCTCCGGATGTAGTTTCTCAAAATAGAAAAATAAATTGTTTGAAATACATCCAAATTTAACTATAGTTTTACAATTATTTATTGTGTTTCTCTATAATTTATACACATATCCTAAACTTTTAAAGCAAAATATTTTTCTTAGTTCTTGATAGAACAATGTTTATAAAGTTAATTGTTATCTAGGGATAATAAGAAACTACTGTGGTTTTAAATCTCAATAGTTCCAAATTTTTTTTATATTTTAAAGTAATGTTTTACTTATTTTTAGAATATTTAGTGTCCTTAAACTTACTCCTGTATCTTCTTCTTCGTCTGTCCATTCATCATCAAAGTCATCGTATTGGTTGTTAGTATCACTGTTTGATATATTATTTTGAAATACTAAATTTTTATATGTTTAGCAAATATAAAGAAAAAAAATTATTTAAACATACATTGTGGTCTGGTGTTTGGTTGTGTTTGAGAACTGTCTTGATGAAGATTTTGTGATATATTTTGAAGATTTGGGTAACTGACTTGATGCATGGTTGACATAGATGTCACATTTTGATTATCCCATGCACTGTCAAATGGATTTGGAATACTTCTAGACGTGGCAGCTGGTTCTGGTACAATAGGATTAGTTAATTGTACTGGAGGTGAAATAACGCTTGTTGTAATCTAAAGAATGAAGAAAAATAAAAAATATACTGAAAAAATGAAACACATACTGGTTGAATTTTAACAACATATGATTCTGGAAATAATCCATGTTTCCCTTCACTATTCCTTCCTTCCATCCATCCTCCTTCAATTTTCTAAAAAAAAAAAGTAAAATACTTATTAGATAAGTTAAAAGCTAGTAAAAACTTACTTCTCGAATAACTGTTAAAATTTCATTTTCTTTAATCGACAACTCTCCACTTCCTGGTTGTGCTTCAAAATCATAACAAGCTCTAACTTGTGACATCGTTCTCTAAATAATAATATAATTTATTTAAAATAGAAAAATAAAATAAAGTAACAAAAAACAAATATTAATAAAATACATGATGCATCATATGTAAATTATTTATATTTGGATATTTTACAATATTACAAAAAAAATTGATTACTTTAAAATCTGTCTTACTTAAAACTACTATTGTATATCTATTGAAGATTAAAATATTGATGACCATCAAAAAATAAAAATTGATGAAATATATAAATAAATAAATGATTCATAGAAATAAATTAACATTATATTTAATAGAAATGAATATTTGTTTATTATCATCTCATCAAAAATTTATATTTTCTTCGTAAAAATTATGATAAAAAAATAACACAAAATATGGGAAAAATATTTTTAAACTAATTTGTGATAATGTGAATAATCATGATGAGTGACGAGATATAAAAGTTTATTTTTTGGACAGTGAGTAATAACTTTATAGACGTCAACAAAAGTCATTTTTAAGATTGTAAATAATTAAACGTTAAAGAAGATTAAACTAATATAAGTTGTTTTAAAACACATTAACAAACAGCTAGTTGTAGAGATATGATTATTGGTATATTTATAATTGTCTAAATTTGATGATTTATAAAGTAGGTAATAGTTTACCAACATTTTCCATTCACTTATAACAATCTTTTTACCATATATAATAGGAATTTTAGATAATAAGTGGTAAATAATGTGTTGAAAAATTTTACTATACATAAATATATCAATATGTAGTATAGTTATTATTTTAAAGTATTAAATGATTCAATAAAACATTCACAAAAAAGTTTAAATAGAATGATTATTTATATGAACAAAAACATAAATGACTGCTTATTTAAATGATTCAGTGGACTATTTTTTATTAAATCAATACATCATTTTTTAGATAAAAATGTACAAATTTCTAAGGAAAAACAGATAGATATAATGGACATTTATTGTCCTCTTTTCATCACTAATGTAACATTATTTAATTGCATTTTTTTTTTTGTAATCATTGATATATATTCGATATATAATTTATTTTAATGTATATATTATTATCAGTAATGTTATATAAAATTTACTTATAATTTTTTAAATATAAAGATATAATAAACTTGAAACATACAATAATTACTGGTTAATTGATGTGTGATCAACTAACAAAGATTTTATACTATTATATTTTTACATAACATAAACCTTGGTACAATGGTTTTATATACATATATAATAGATCAAATATAAAAATTATGACTGTTGAAGTTAATTATCTCAATTGAATTTAATATTGTACCACTCTAAAATATTTTCTCTGATACACACATGAGTGATTTGCAATTGCATTGGACCAGAGAATGTACCTATGGCTGTTATCATTATTGTGATCCAATGTTGTCGTTAATGCTATATATTCTTAAGATACAGCCTTCTCTTGGTAGAGATAGTATTAGATACATCTAAAAAATTATTCAAACGTATATTTGCTTCTGAAATTTTTATTTCAATGGCTTTTGATATCAAATTTTGTCATTATATTATAATACTAATAAACATTTCTTTTTGATAAGATGTTATATTTTAACACATTAATGTTATAGTAAGAATGTTTTACAAATTTTTTATTCTTTAAACTATATAATAAACTTATTTAAGATAGTCATAAACACTTGATTAGATTATATTGTTTTTTATTTAATTATTTATAAATTTTTGATATAAATATTTACTTGTATAGATGTGAGGCTATTTTATACAAATAAAATTAATTCCATTAAAACATTTAAAACTTTTGTAAAATTATACATATATATAATTACTGACGACAGTTAATAAGCGCGAAAACCTCTGAAAATCAAATTTTTTTTTAGGTTGTCTTGTAAAAATCAGTAAGGGCGAGGCAAAACATTAGAGGAGCTGCCAGCCGATACTACAGGCACATTATAATAAAATGTAGTTTTAGTGAATATATATGTTTGTAACGATATGTCCTGCGCTTCTCCATCCATATTACCACAATTTTTGTATTTCTAAGGGAAAAAATTTATTACTAAAGTTATACGATATTTTATACAATAATGATGACAAAAATGCTATTATAAAATACATTAAGTGTAAATATTTTTTTGCTCTAATATTATAACCATTTTTGTTGTAGAAAAATTTTGACTAAATGTTTTAATTTTAAGTGTCATCGTTTCACTTGTAATATATTCTTATCAATGGAACATCTAATCTGATAATATATATTATATATAAATATAATAGTAGTAGCCCTCTTTTTACTTATATTTAACTCTACAATAACTAAGTAAACAATTTTTAATTAAAACTTTTCTATCATTTTGTTGTTAAATTAAGATTTATCGATTTGACAATTATCAATTTCTAAATTAGTTTATCCTCACCAAAAGTGGTTTTCTCGTTTTTATTTTACTATCCAAATTGAGTAGTCTTAAAGGATTCTGTCGATTTAAATGACATAGGAAGAGAGACTATTACAAATGTATTTTATATATATACGTACAATTTAAATTTATTTAATATTACTTTGAATTTATACCATTTTCATATATACATATAAATATATTATCTAACCAATATGTTAAAAAAGTTCCCTTATTAATAAATGAATTTTTACATATATATATTTTATATTGGTTCATTAACTTTATTCGAATGTATACTACTTGAATATTTCACAAAAAGAGTAAAATTATGTTACATATATATAATTTCTTTCAATTTAATCTAACTAATTATTGTCATTCTCCTTTTTAAAATATTACATAAGGTATATGCAATTTTTGATTAGATAAATATAATAATTATGAGAAATAAAAAGGAAAAGTTAGAATATAAAATGGTTTTATTCATATTTACTGTAAAGAAGACGTTAAAAATATCTTAGTTTATTATTTGTATGTACATTATTTATTTGTCTCATTTTTATTTTATTTTTTCGTGTAGTAGAGCTGAAGTTTTAAGAACATATGATTTCTTATTCTATCATTATTAAATACATTTCTGGTGTAAGTATATTGGGTCTTACTTTTGAAATGCTAGTATTACTTGTTTTTTACATTTTGTTATATTGCTAGTTTATTTCAATACCAATATATAAAAATTTGATGTCATAATTTATTTTCACGCAAAACATTAAATTTACTTTTATTTATTTATATAATATTATTGGATGTATACGACCTATATATAATACATGTACAACATTTTTTTTAAAACAGCTTATTAAAAGCAAACTGTTTATGTCAAAGCTTGCTATTCACTTTCTATACATAATGTACTTATATCTTATGTGTATTCTATATATATTAATACTATAACAAAAAAAGTACACTTTTTTATTAAAATTTTAATTATATTCTTAAAATGTATATAAATATATTATGTATATACGACTTTTTCCTTTTAAAAAATTTTATTTTTATCAGAAATTATCTATTATTTTTATTTAACGGTATCCTTAGTGGCATGATAGTAAAAATAAGAAGGATTTCCAATCTTTAAATCATCAACAGCCACTTTGCTCATATGGTCATGTCAATTGGCCTTTCTTTAATATAGAAGACTTTGGCGGCCATCATTCCCTACTACACTAACTCTCTGCCATAATTTTGGTTTTGTTTAAACCGAATGTAAGACAACAGCCAATATAATTTGAGCACAATATATGCCAAAGAAACTTCCCTTTATACACTATATTCATTGTATTGACTCTCTTAAGTAACAGCTTCCTCATATACATTCTTACTAAATAAATTTTTATTTTATTTATTTTTCATAAAACTTATTCATTTTATTAAAATTCATTAAATTATTAATATTTTTAATTATTATACGTTTATTTCCTTATATGATATAAAATTTTAAAAATTACTTAAATTTATTTTATATTTTTAGAGCATTGATTAAAACAATGACTGACAATAATGGGCTAACTACTAACAATAACTTTAATAATATGAATTCTGATTCATCCAAATATAATATGGACAATTCAATGGGATCATTTTATCCGAATCAACAGTATAATCAATTTAACAGTCAACCGAATAATCAATTTTCTGTACCTAATGGACAAAACAATTATATAAATTCTCAAATGTTCTCAAATCAAAATAATTCAAATCAGAATGATAATATGAGTAATACACAACTAATTAATCAAAGTAGATCAGTCTACGACATGAGCATTAACAAACAATCGTCATATCCTCAACAATCTCCAACACCAAACTCTGCAAATAACATGAATAATTATTCATCAAATATGAACCTTCCTATTAATAACAATAATACAATGCACCAGCACTCCCAAATTTATTCAAATATGAGTTTTGTTTTTTCATCAGATATGGCAAATAAAGCTATATGTGAGATCAATGAAAAGAAATATGATAATTTTAAATCATGGCATATTAGTAATTATGGACATCCTAACCAATTCAGTAATGATAAGAAATTAGAACAAAATTGTAGTAGGGGAGTGAAAAGAAAGATGTCGCCAATCAAAGAACAACCAAATAGTACGTTTACAAAACCTTTATCAATACCTTCGACTAATGGAATTCATGGACAGGATGGTAGTGGAAATATACTACAGAATAATACTTATGGTAATTTATCAACATCTTCAAGAACATATAATAAAGATGATGACAATCCCTTACGTAGAATGGAAAGAATGACTCAAGAAACTTTAAATGAACCTCCCAATAAAATTCCAATTAGAGGAAACAATCCTCCATTAAATGGAGATAATTCTTTATCATACGATCAGAAAAAAAGTCAAGAAAAGCATTTGAAATTAGAGAAGTTAAATCAAATTGAAAAGGTGTTTGGTATTGATAAAACAAGGCAAAAAGAGGAATCTTATCATATGAATCATATGTTACATGAACAAGACATGAATAAATTTCCTCAGGGTCCTATGAAAAATCCTAATGGTTTTATGCAAGGTGTGCCAATGAACATTCAACAGGGTATGCATCAAAATATACCTCAAAATATGAGGCAAAATGGTCCACCAAATTTGGGACCACCATTTTTACCAAACACTAATATGCCACCACAAAATCGACCAGGATCTCAACCAATGCCTGGAAATCAAAGGTCACACCCACAACAACAGTCACCATCAGTACCTTTTTTTCCACCAGGACAAAATCTTCAAAATAGGATGAATCAATTTCCCAATCAACAACAACTTCAAAATCCATCACAATCTAATCCTATGATGCCATCACCACAGATGTATCCAATGGGATCGGGTGGACAACAACCTAAACAATTTATCCCCCCATCATCATTACCCCAACAAAATAACATGAGACAAATGCCAATGAATGGAATGCAACAACCTAATATGCCTCCTAATATTAATCAATCAATAAATCCGAACATGACACAAATGAGACAACAGAATATGTCCACTAATATAAATCCTAATGTTAATCAAGTTTCTATGCCAAATGGAATACCAAATCATTCTCTTCAACAAAAAATGCCTGTCCCAAATAACATGAATGTAATAAATGGACAAAATAATAGACCGCAGAATCTTCAAAATCCAGGTATGACTGGAAGTGGTATGCAGATTCCCGGTTTACAAGGCCCTGGTCTCCAGAGTCCTAATATCCAAAATAATAATCTCCAAAATTCTGGTATTCAAGGACCTGGAATACCACAACAGAATAGGCCACAACAAAATATGCCACCTCCAAATATGCAGTTACCAAATTCTATGGGTTCTATGCAAAAATCACAACAACAGCAAAATATGGATCAAATGATGATTCAACAAAATCAAAATAATCAAAGATTCCTTCCTAATCAACAAATTCCTAATCAAATGATTAATGGACAAAACGGAATGGTTCCCCAAGGCAATGAACAATCTAATATGATGAGGCCTAATTATGATATGAGTATGATTCCTTCATTTTAAATAAAAATTATATTTCTTTTTTTTTACTTTAGATGTCATGCAGCATCAACAACAGATGAATTCTCCTCATGAAGGATATATAAATGTTAGTCAACATAATCCTTGGCCTCAACAACATAATTTACCTAGACCATTAACAAATATGGATTCTCGAGTGCCTGTACAAAAAGTACAATATTCTCCTGTTCTAATGCAAGAATCAATGGCTTCCATCAATTAACTAACTAACTAACTACCTATAGATGATGTTCTTTTATTATATATGTACTTTGATTTTACTAACAACGTAGGTATTCAAAATAACGGTGAACCGCAAAGTTGATCTCATGTAACATTGAGTCATCTTAATTGTTATGTAAATTATTGTAAATCTCTTATCGCAAGTGAACTTATTTATACAAGTGAGGTTAATACAGTGTACAACGACTATATACATTCTTCATTCATATGCACATTTACTCATGTTCTGGTTATTTATTAGGTTATCCATTTAATAACATTTTTTTATCTTATAGTCATTTGTTTTACTTATTTTTTTATTATTGAGAAGTATTCAATATAAATACAAAAAATTAAAAATTTTAAATAAAATGTAATGTAATTTATCTTTTTTTTCATTTTCTATATTATATTTTTATCGTTGGTGTTATAATTAAACACGTGCATTAATTAAATATTTGCAACAATGAGTAAGGAGTTGTTTTCCATTAATGTTAGGTCTTTTTGAATCTCTTGTGTAGATATCTAGACCATATTGGCCTTCATCAGGAAATTCTATTCTAATGCATACCTCATCACCATAAATATTTGCCCTACAACATCGTTGTAATCTTCTATCTTCGATATTATTTTTATGTAGTGAACAAACAAACTCCGCTAACGGTTGTAACATTTTAAATTTAATCTCTAAATGTTGTCCACATGTTATAATTGGATCTTCATGTGTTAAAGGTATCAACTCAAATAATCTATACGCTTTTGGCGGTCCCCACTCACCAGAAGCACATTCTGGTAATGGTACCATGATGACATTCAGGTTTCTACATTGTATCTAGAAATAATAAAGAGATTAAAATTTGTTTTTACATGATATTATGAGGCAATTTACCTTGAATTTACAAACACTTTTAAATTTTATAGGTTGACCTGTTAGGTAATGTTCAGGTAAGACTTGATTTGCGAACACATCTAATAACATTGGTCTGGTTGATGGGCAATGAACTCTAAATATTATCGTATCACCTAAACTTGATTGCATAACAAAACGCTTCATATTATATCCATTAATTTCACTTAATTCTGTATCAAAAAAGCGTAGATTATAATGGAAGATAAGAAATTTTGAATTAGAATTATGTATATTTAATGATATTGTTGCTGCACCACTCTCATCTGAATTAATGACAGCTGGAATGTTTGCATCTACAAATTTAAGTCCATACTTAAAAAATAGAGATCTAACAAAAGGTAAATTTTCAAATTGTTGCAATGTTATTGGTTTAGATAGCAATTGCCATTCCATATCTAGTGGAAAAAATTCATAAATAAATTCTTCGGGATCCGTCATAAAATAATGATCATCATACTCATATCTTAAATTGGAATCTTTTGGTGATGGTGGATTATTGTTATTTGAGGAATCTTTTGCATTAACAAGATGTCTGGCACCCCAATTACATTGTACAAATCTCCATGATCCATCTAAATAGACAGCATTCCATGTATTTCTAAAACGTGAGTCGTCAAATTTGTAACCAGGTTGATAGCCCGCTGATTTACTGTATCCCCTTATAACAACACAATGAAGACCAGCATAAGCACAAAGTCTTTTAAATAATACATGATAGCTCTCTGTACCATATTTAATTCCTCTTAAAAGACCCATTGGTGTATCTGTTTCAATATTTTTATCAAATATCATTACATTTAAATTTTTTACAGTAATCCATCTATAAATAGCTCTTGCTTTGTCCATATCACTTGTAGCATTAACTGTTAAACATCTTATGAGATCTGTAAATGTACAAACATTTGATTGTGCTACTGTTATGGCAATCTTATCAATTTGTTCAAATATTGTTGTTTCTGTATAAATTTGCCTTTTGCTACATAATGGTGGTCCCGGTGGGGGTGGTGTAGGAGGATATTGATAAGTATGATACGTTTCAGTATTTTGCTCGTAATTATTATCATTTCTGGCTTGCCTAAATAATTCAAGCATTTCACTAGCTTGTTTGTCAACCAATTCAGCAGTCTTCATCCTTTCTCTCTCCCTTCTTTTCATATTTAATGTTTCTAATTTTTTTTCACGTTTCAGCGTCAAACATCTAATTAATTCTTCTTTACTTTTATTTTCTTTAACTTGTCCTTTATTGTATTTTCTGGCAAATTCATCTAATGCTTGTTCCCATTCCTCTTTAGTTTCCTTCTCAAATTCTCTCATCTCTCTTTGACGTTCATTATTAAATTCCATATACAATTTATCTTCCATCTCGCGATGCATTAATTCTAATCTTGTCTGAGCATCGTAATCTACAACATAATTAGCTCCACCATGTATAATTTTTGGGTAAGGTTTTGCAACTTGTGTTGCCTTAATAGCATGAGCAATTTTTAAATCGGCTATACCGGCATCTGTTGGTTGATTTTTGTATCCCCTAACATTTGATTTAACAATATCAGTTGAACTTTTATTTCTATTTGTTAAAACAGGTAAATCATGTGGATTTGCATTTGGTACATGATTTGAACAATAAATTTCCTATAAAATAGATATAATTTAATTAAAAAATATAATAATTACTAACCTTATCTTCAATATTATTTCGATTATTAAAATAAGTTTTCAATGCCAAACGTGTACCACATATATAACATTTAAAACAACCGTGATGAAAAAATGTTGAATCCTTTAGAGGACCAACTTTATCAGTTGGATATACAGGTTTTGTGCAACGATGACAATTTTCCTTTACCATATTCTAAAAAATAGTTTTTATAAAAAAGAATTTTGCATTATAATTAAGAGGTAAAGGTTAAAATGTATCACGTATAAAAATTTTTTAATATATTACAATGTTTATAAACATTTTAAATTGTCAAAATTATACATATCTATAACATTATAAAAAATTTTTTATATATTAATATTATTATTATAATTGAATAAAAAGAAAGGTTAAAGAATTGTCATAAAGTGATCGTAAATAGTATAAAAATTTTTTGGTATTTGTAATGAATATTTATATATATAGTTGAGTTGTTTATGTAGAAAGAAATAAAATTTAAAAAAAAGTGATAATTTAAAGATTTTAATCGTACCTTATTGAATGTGGTTAATTTATCATATTTGCTGTGAGTCACAAATAAATATTACTCAATTTAATAGTTCTATATATGAGAAGGATAAAAGAAAATTGTAATGCTTGTTGATTAATATTATATATATATATATTTGATATTAATGATGTGTTGTATAGATATATATATTTATATTGATAGATAATAATAAATTGTCAAAATAATACTTATATAAAGCCATTTCATATACACCTTAAACATGTTTTAAATGAACAATTATATATTGAAAAGTATAAATGTAGAATAGTTTATTCAACTAGATACAAATTTTTTTATTGCTTAAAAATAATATTGAATAAAGATTAATAATATGTATTTTAAAATAAAATATGACAGTGTTGCATGGCAAGAACAAGTTTCTATTTTTTTAGAATCATTTATATTTTTATTAAATTTAATTATATAAAGCCAAATAATATGATTGTTAATTTGTAAAAAGTATTAAAAATTATGTTTGAAATGCTAAAAATATCTAAATTTATCTCAGGTTAAGGATGACTTCTGTTTTGAACTCATGACCATCTAAAATAGGTATTATATGAATGGGTCAAGCATTGTCCTTACTATTCGTATAAATATCGAATAATAGTATAATGAATACATATTAACAATCATGAATAATCATCCAACCACCTGGTTGAGTTTATATATATATATATTTATGTATCCATCAACCTCTCAATTTTTAAATGTCATATTTTCAATCTATTTAATTTAAATATTTAATATATACAGAAATTTGAAACAAATTTGTTTATAAATAATAATGTCAAAAATATAAAAAGTAGTAAAATCCTATATTTTCAAGTTTTTTAATGTTTATGAGAAAATGTTATTAAATAATAATCATTCCTTAGAAAGACCAAAGGATATTTGATATGTAAATAAAAAAATACAAATAAAATGACATTATTTAAATGTAATAATTTTAATATAAAAAAATCAAATGTTATTGTAAATCTATTTGTTGATTGATGAGAATAAAGATTTAATAAAAATATTTTCTGAAATTTGTCATAATTCAACTAAAAAGAGGATGTCATTAGATTTACAAAAGGTAAAAGATAATTACTATAGTATATATAAAAATAGGAAAAACTAAATATATATTTAAATTATAATTTTTGTATGATGATATTAATGTTAAAAATAGATAGATGAATAGATATTGTAACACGCTAAATATAGAAAATAATAATAAAGGTAAAATAAATTTTTAAAACGTCGAAACAAGATATGAATTTATAACCTGGTATTATCTAACATATGGAAGTTTCTTTTAGAGAAATATTGTATTTGTGTTTGTATAATTTGGTGCTTTTAATAATAATTACAGTACAATTTTTATTGGATAATGTAAATAAAGGAAACAGTAATAAATGAATATATAAAATTTATATGATTATATGATTAGCTTTCATCAATTGAATGTTATATATGGCATAAATAAATAATATACTATTACTTCTAACCTTATCCCTTTAAAATCTTAATGTGAAACTTATCATAAAAGGATATCTCTTGTAAAATCTTAAACGTTTTAAAAGTTATTATTTTATAAATTTAGATAAGAAATTTATTCAAAAGAATTCATATTCAAGTTGTTTTAATAACAATGATTGGAATGTGAAAAATCTTAAATTTTACTATACAATACAAAACGGAAATAGATTATTTTAGTGGGTAATAAAATTTAAATATTAAATAGATTTTTATATCATAACCATATGTTTTTTTTAAACTTTAGTAATTATCATCTATAGACAAAAAAGATTACTGTATAGAAAAATAAGGTAAATATATAATTTATTAAGTATAATACTTAAAATGTTAAAAATTGTTAAGTACTAACAAAAGCATCTTTACAATAATCAACGTATAATTTTACTGAAATTTTTAACACATTTTGAATTATGAGCATAGTAAAAGTTTTATAAACTATTTCAGTTGAATGAATAGGTAGATATAATTCTCTACCAGCTTGATATTGAAGCAGCACACATTATAACTCTGATTTCCTAATTATGTCATGGCGCCAATTAAAATCATATGTAAGAGTTGGTAAAAGAGCTGTAAAAATAACTACTATTTTGGAAAAAGATACAATAAAACATGTAGTTGTAGAAAAAATAGAAAAAAATTTACTATAATCATAGGTGAGGGGAGTATTGATGCATTTGAAATTAAATAAATACTTTTAAAAGTTTTATTATATAAGAAACTATATCTACATCTGTTTCGGGAGTGTATAAGAATTTTTACAACATTTAAAATATAAAATTAATAATCATTTTATATTAAAATGTACAAAAGATTTAATTAACTCAAATATAAAATAGCTTACAAGGAATGTCACTGATTAAATATTCTTTTCTTTAATATTATATATAAAGTCGTTTTTAAACCTTTCTTAATTTAATTTATCGTATTTGATAACAATTCTAAATATAAAAATACTAAATTTATAGCTTTTATAAAATAGTTTATAAAATGTATAGTATAAGGTGATTAAAAATCAATGATATTATTTAAAGTAAAACTCTTTAAAAGTATAAAAAGAAAAATGATGTAGAAGGTAAGTAAAAATAAAAAGTTTTGTGAATGACAAATTAATAATAACTATTGTTTAATTGAGGTTTTAATTAGTTTGATGGCATAGACACGAAATTACAGAATTTTATATAGATTGTGACATTCTATTATATTTTGTCATATATTTACAACAACAATAGAGTAAAATATAAACAATAAAAAGTGTATATTTTTATTGTCACAAGAACTCTTTTAAAATATTTTTAACATTGGTAATAATTAGTTATATATGGAAGAAAATTTTAAAATAAGGTGAAATAAAGGTATATATAATTTAAATGGTAAATTTGTGAAACAATTATAAACAATTGTACAAATAACATTTACATAACTCTCCTTTTTTAAAAACATTTATAGAATATTTTGTTTAATTAAAAGTAATGAAATTTCTAAAAATTAAATATTTTTAATTTTGTTTTTATTATAAAAAAAGTTGTTTTGATTTTGCACTTATTTTTACTATCTAAGTTGTCATTTTACTCATTAAAAAAGTAAAACGGTAGATAAAAAGATATTTTTTATAATACTTTCTATTTAAACTCTTATAGTACAAAACTAGATTTGATTAATCATTTTAAGTAAAGAGAAATAGAGTTGCTATTAATCTTCATTCCTGTTTAATAATTAACGTCATTTTAATCTGTTATGTAAGCTCTAAAAAGTATTAATTTAACTACAAAAAATTATAAGAATAATCCAAGATTAATATATTTAAGCTATTTTTGTGATTAAACTTCAAGAACTACCATGTTTTATGGTAGAAAATATTTTTTTGATAGTAAGTTTTTTCTTGGGTAAATAAAGAATTAGAATAATATTTAATAAAGATGAAAAGTTATATCAAAACAAAATTTCATTTGCTTAGAATGTTGTTATTATTCTTCAAACACAAAAAATATTTGAGCAAAAGATTATTTAATATCAAAATACCATTCGGCTTATTAATCCAAGTAAATAATCTTTTTTATTAGAAAGTCTATTATTTTGTTTAAATTAAAATGAGTAATGTAATCGGTTAAATTCAATAATTCATATTTTTTCTAAATTAAAAATTGGGTCTTTATATTGGAAAATAAGTTAATATTTAGTTAAATACGATTTTTATATCAATAAAATCTATCTACACTGAAGAGTTATTGTTGCAACAATGAAAAAAGTGTATATTTATATGTCAATGAGATTCATAAAAAAATAACTTGATTATGTTGAAAATAGAATAAAAAAAAGTTTGCATTTATTACTATTTTTTTATTGACATAAATATTTTTATAACAACCACTTCTGTATTAGTAGAAATTTTGATGTTATTATTGTAAGTGAAGTGATTTATTTATAAAAGAAGTATGCTAAAATAAATAAGAAATGAAAAAAGAACAATTTATTTTATTTACAAAAATCAGATTTTTTTAGAGTACAATATAATGTCTAATTAATACTTACTTTTTTAAATTGATCTTGAATATTTTACAAAAAACAATTTTATATATTTTATAAGTATAGCGATGAAAACTAATTTTACTTATAAAAAGTTACTCTTATTCTAAAAATTATCTCAACTACTAAAGTTATAATATTTTGTATCAGAATCTGAGATCAATTTAAAATGCCGTTGTCCAGAATATTATAGGAACAGTTTAATGTATTAATATTCTAATTATCTTAGTAGTTTATTTTATCCGTTTTTTTAATCTTATGAATCTCTTAAACTTATGCATAAAAATTCAAAAAATTATTTTCATCCATAAAATTCTTTGATTTATACATCGAATCTGACGATTTTTTAAGAGATAATAGAAGGATTCGTGAGTTAAGCAAATAAAATTAAAAGACATATGGATTTGCTTGAAATACGTTTCGTTTTGTGAGCTCCTTAAATTTTTTTTTAATTTTTATGGTCCTTTGATACTGTATATTTGTTAGCTAAACTTCTTTTTTATAGCATATTCTAAAATCATTATTAAAAATAAACTTTAACCAAACTTATATAGCATTAAAAGTTTACATTTTCTTTTATAAAATAATGATTTGTAACAATTCGACATATTAGCTTAATATCTAGTATAGTTTGTATTTATTCTCTTCAAAACGACATAAAGCAATTTCACTAGGGAAAATATCAATAATTTTGTTAAAACGTAGTATGTTACGCGGATGTTCTTTTCCGACGTCGAAAAATTCCGTTTTATACAAAGGATAAAACTTTTTTTAGATTTGTCCGACTTTAGATTATCTTCTCCTACATCTTTTTTAGTTTTTGATGCCTTTTGAGAGCTAGGTTGATCTTAACTAAAAAAATTTTTTTTGACATTGGAAAGAGAAAAATATTGTTGATAATTTTTACAAAAACATTATAATTTTTTAAAATATTGAATTGTCTGAATTAGTATACGTTTTTATGGTTAATTCTTGACAAACCGCTGGACATGTTATATATGATTTCGGTATAAGATTCACTTTTTAATCGGTTTAATAATCCTATCAAAATTATAGATTGGTCATGTTATTGAATCATTTAAAACAAATTTTTACACTTTTATACATTAGCCGGGAGTTAGTTAATGTGATACGAAGAAATCATCATTGTCTGGTAATAATGACTGAAAATGAATTAATTTTTTATTTAGTATAGTGCGTCCAAAAAGTAACATGAAAAGTTTGAATAAACATAACTCTCTTTAAAAGGAACGAATGTTTATGACATTATACTCATTTGAAAGCTTAACTTCAAGCTTAAAAATTGCTTTAAACAAATTTAAAAAATATTGATTTAAAACGTAGTTATGGCCATTTATTTGACTTCCATTTTTTTATGATTTTTTGTGATTTTTTATCTTTTTCAAAACGATGTAACTTATAAGAAATTTATTATTTATTTAAACTTTTATATGCATCTGATAGCTCAACTTCTTTTCTACAAAATACTGTAGGACTTATTATTATAAATATATTTTAGGTAAAGATATGAGATATAATATGTATTTAATTTTTCCATAGCCAAGACAATTTTTTATTCCTTTTAACTATTTTTATAAAAAAACTAAGAGTAAATAAGCAGCTACTATCGCTAATTAACAATATTTTATATGATTAAATATTTGTTGCTCTTAATTATCATAAATATGAATATTTTTTAATACCTTTATTTATTAATTAGAAGTTTCTTAAAAGTTACATCGTTTTGAAAAAAATAAAAAATCCAAAAAATCACAAAAAAAATGGAAGTCAAATAAATGACCATAACTACATTTTAAATTAATATTTTTTATATGTGTTTAAAGCAATTTTAAAGTTTGAAGTTAGGCTTTCAAATGAGTATAATGTCATAAACATTCGTTCCTTTTAAAGAGAATAATGTTTGTTCAAACTTTTCATGTTACTTTTTGGACACCCTATATATATCCTTTTTAGAATTTTTCGTTTTTATCTATTCTCAGAATGTATTGACTTGAATGTTTGTTAATAAGGATTTTTGATTATTCATAAAAAAAATTCATATTAACTAAAAATTTTTTAAAATATTTGCAACTAAAAAAAACTATTATAAGTATATTTTAAAAATTAAAAAAAATCAATTACTAAAATTTTTATGGTGAAAATTTTTAGTATCATCTAACAGTACTTCGAATGCATTACTTTTATTCTTTATTACTCCATATAAACTTAAACATGTAACTCTTAAAAATGCTTCTGTATGTTCCGCATTACTATTTATTCCTCTCTTTTTATTACTTCCAAAATATTTCAATATTATAAGTATGATCATTTGTAACTGGATCTGTAATAACATATCTATCATACACTTGTAAAATACTCATACATATAATTATCTACTTTTGAATATCCTCTTCATATTATAGAAATGATAAGCGTATTCTTATTTACTCCTGTTTTAAGCATCCCCATTAAGGTTAAGGAACTTCTATGATTCACTGGCTTCACAAAGATTTTCTTGGTTTCCGTATATATTCTATAAAGTAAAACTGTTGTTCACCATTCTACCTAAATGATTTTCTCTTTTTAAAACAGTTATTGATTTACCTCCACTGTAAATCCACCTCCATCTATCTTAGTTTGGTAGCATTGCTTCATAAATAAGTAAACCTTTCTAACATAATTACACAAATCTACGGCTGTGTAATAGTTCAGTTTTAACTTCTTTTTGTAGTATTTTATTGATATTCTTTCGCTAGCTCAGGAATAAAAGAATGAGATGGCTATCCTGGTAAATCTTTTATAACACTAAAACCATTTTCCTAATATAATGGCACTCTTTTTTCTACACTTTTTTCACATAGCATTTCAACATTTTTGTTTTCCTATTACCAGCTTCATTTCTTTTCCATTTACACATACTTTTGCACTTTACAAAAGTTCATGTTTATGGAAAAAATAGATACAGCTTTCTTCAATAGGTATAGATTCATTAAGTTTCAAGAACATCGTTTTAGCAATAATTTAATGATTGTAAAAAAGCAAATTAAATTATAATAAATAGTGACTTAAATGAAATATTAAGTACTTTAAATTCAACTACCCCAACTAAAGCAGTTTTAGCTTTCACAGAAGCTCTATCATTAGTAGTTTTCTTCTGAGGAAAATCTTTCTTTTAATAACAATTTATCGATAAAAATTATTTAATCAACTTATATAGAATAATTTGAATGCCAATAGCTAGTTTTTACGTGTTTTATTTTTGAAAAATAAAACCGAAACAATACCCTTTTTTAATTTTAATCTTAGTTTGGTTAAAAGATCCTGTCTTTGTACATACTTATCCCTTTAGAAAAAATATTCATTTCCTCGCATAATTTAATCATAATATACTAACGTTATTTCATATATAAAAAGGATTCAAAATCATTCTTAAATATAATTTTTTTGGAATGATAAAAATTTCTAAATTTAAGATGATAAAAAACGAATTAATGATAATATTAAATCACAAATTTCTGTAAAAATTTAAATGTCTCTTGTAGTAATTTGTATAAATATACAAAAATTATGTCTATTTAACACATTGACTGCCGTGTGCATTACATGGTATGCACGTTTTTGAATTTCTAATTTTCTGTACAAGTAGTATGGTTTTCGATTCTTTTCTGCTAATAAACGAAGGAGATGGTTCGGAATAAGGGCGAGCATTGTCGAACTTAATTTAATTAGAGTGTTGGTTGCGGTGAAATTCAGTTTCACATTTTAGTGAATCCAATAATCAATCTACAAAATATGTTTATTTATTGCTATCATATTTAGAAATAACTTTTATTCCAAAAAAACTGCAATAAATAACTGTTCAACAATGTTCGTCCCCATTCTGAACCATCCCTTTCATTAGTAAAAGTAGTATGATTTAAGATAAATTTGCAATACCACCTGGATTTAAGCTTAAAAAAATGCTGGTGGAAAACGACAAAGATGGAAATGAAACTGAAAATACTATTAACGTTGATAAAACTTTTCTTATTAACAATTACTAGCAGAAAAAAATCGAAAATCATACTACTTATACAGAAAACTAGAAATTCAAAGATGTGCATACCCATTAATGCACACGGCAGTCAATGTGTTAAAAAGAGTAATATTATAACGACATTTCTAAAAAAATCTAATATTTCAAGTAAATTGATGTTAATTTTAAAATCTAAATATCATGTAAATATTGAATTCTTTCAAAATAAAATAACCAAATCATTATGTAATCAGTCTAAAACAAAATGTTCATAATTTTAAATTTAAAAAAATATTAATGTCTTAGTTATTGTATAATTTGTGTTAATAAACAAAACAAAGTAGAGTAAACAGAAAAATTTCATATTGAAATGTAAAAAAGAATTGTAAACCTGTTTTTGACTAATTTTTAAATGCTAACCACAAAAACAACATTAAGTTTAAATATCTAAAAAATAATAGTGAGGATTGATGTAAATTAAAATAAATAAGTACTATAATACAAATTATTGTAATAATTTAATAATTGAAGGCAAATGATTATCTCATTTTAAGTTTATCCAATAACAGATGAATATTTTTATTGCATAATGCAAGAAAAGTACTCAACTTATATCACATTAAAGTTAAGTATCAAAAAATCAATTTTATATTAAAAAAACTTTCATATTATTGCCTTTCAATAACCTAGCAATCAAAAAAAGAAGACACTTTTTATTTTCAATTTATTTTTCTTAATTAAGTAATTTGGCACGATCTTACGTCTTTTGAAGAAGAAGTACAAAAAAGTCTTACAAAAATATATTTTTAGTGCTATATTTAGACACTAACATTAATCAAAGAGTTTTAAAGATATCAATATTTCCAATGAAGTATTGTATTTCATCCCTCAACAAAAGTAATTTTTTTTAAATATCTTCTCATACGAAATGTTTTCATATAAAACATGAAGTACTTTCAAAAAGATAATCTTGTAAAAAAATAACTTTATACATCATGCAATGTCCTTAATTTTTTACACATTAATAATTAGAGATTAGAAGCAATTGTTAATGGAGTAAGAGTCATTAATAAATAAGAAATTACACTTATTTTTCATTTATCTTGTAACATTTTGTTTTAACAGTTGTTTACATTGAATATTTTTTCAAATCATTCTACAAAAAGTCAGTTCTTATTTTTTTAATATTATCATTCGTTTTAACTATTTTAAAAGGTTTTTTTTAATAAAATAATTCTGGATACTATTTTTAACTATAAAATAATAGCATTAAATGTAAATTTCACAAATATTCACTAAAAAAATATTTATAATTTGAAGGAATGTATTTTATTGTCATTAAAATATTTACTATATATTTCTATAAATTATATTTCAGTAAAAAAAACTACTTCTGATTTGTAAAATTTATTTTTCGTCATATGAAAAAAAGTTGTTAATATTTATTCTAATTTAAAACTTAATTACTTTTTAAAATTTTTATGCAAAATGACATATAAAAATATGTAACTATCTTTTTAATTTAAAAAACATTTATCATAGCTTAAGAAAAATGCATCTTTTTCAAAATAACCTTTGAACATCCACGTTATTGAAATTGTGCATCTAATATAATTAGCAAGTATAAATATAAGAACTTGAAGTATTTATTTTATAATTTAATAAAACCATTTTAAATATTTTAACAAAAAATTTATATCGAAAGTCTTAAAGTCAATAAAGAATTGATTTTTAAAAAAAAATATTATTTTATTATAAATATTTAATTGTTTTCCTATTCTATTTTTTTAAAGTAATAAAAAATAACAATCTTATTTATATTTTACACATGTAAAGAATGTCACTCATAATATAATAATATTAAAATAATTTTCAAATTCAAATATTATTTTAAGAATAGAATTATTCATTATAATTTTTCAAATATATTTTTTAGGTTTTATACGGTACAAGTTATAATTTGGAATTCCAGTAAATATTTTATGTAATATTTAATAAAAAAAATAGTTTGCCACTGTGCAAAAAATGATAAAAAATAGCAATGATATTTACATTATTTTTTTATGTCGATCCGATGTTTAATGTTTTATGATGAATTTAAAAAATTATTCAAATGAAACATCGTTTAACATGTATCGAGATGATCACAACGAGGTTTTTCATTTAAAATAAAGATATATTCAATACTTATCATTTTTTTGATATTAAACTCTTTATTTAAGAAATTATTCGTTTTTAATGTTTAGTCGGAAATAATTTTACAAAATTATATTTTAAACATTTTACATCTATTTCTATATCAAAATATACTACGGATTATTTATTTTTTTACTACACTGTATTAAACTTTATTGCAACATAACAACAATAAATATTCCATAAATCATTTTTAACAGTCTAAATGTATTTTTTTGTAATTATTAAACCAAAATATATTTTGAGATAGTTGAGATATAATCAAAATAATATCTAACAATATCTTTGCATTGTATAATTGCTATTTCCTTACTAATGTGAAAATCAAATATAGCATAAACTTGAAATACATTTAACGATTCTAACTTATTTTGAGTTGGAAATATAAATTTCAACAAACCTGGATAGTAATAATTGTCGTCATATAAATTGTTTATATAATTATCCCTTACAGAATACTGAAAATATAATTAATTATATAATTATCAGAAAAAAATACCTTTATTGTATAAAAAGAATTATTTTGTATCTCTGAAATTTCAATAAATTCTTCCTTATCATCAACATCATTAAAATTAATTATATTCAAATAGTCCATAAGTAATAATTCTATTTGTTTTTCGTTTAATGCCATAACTCTCTTAGGAAAATTTGAAATATTGCAGTAACGAATAGGTAAGTTTGAACAACATACTACGTAACCCAAACTATCTTCATCAACATATATCTTAACATCATCATATTTATTCATAAAAAATGATTTTCGTGACGTAGCATAACAATATCTGAATTCACATTTGATTGTGCCCAACAAAAGTAATTTCCCATCATTTTTATTAATTTCAAGAATGTCATTAAGATAAAATCTAAACATTCTTTTTAATTGTGCTATCATAACCTCCTCCAACAATTCAAGATGAATTGGGAGATTGTCGAAATATGACATTAAAATTTTTTTAGACTTATTAAAAATAGATGCAAGTGATGTTGTAACTGATTTTACATCATTATCTTTTGAAAAATTATTTACATTATTTCTATCTAATAATATATTATGGTATTTTTTAGTCTCCTCTCCATCAGTTTTTGCTACATTACCTAGTAATTGCTTTTTTAATTTTGACCATATGTTCTAGAAAAAATAAAATTTTTTATAATTATAGGTATAGATAATTATATATTAATATATCTTACAATTATCCTCCGTCCATGATTTTTGTACAATTGATGATCTATAATAGTGTAATCTATTTTGTTTTTTGGAAATAAATCATAGATAATTTCATCAATTGAAGTGAGATAATTTTTAATAATCTTTGCTTGACCCAATTTTAGCATATACTCGAAAACTTCATTTATTTTATAGATTTTCCATGAATCATTTAATGTTGTTATCATTATACTACTAATTTCATTCGTTATTTTAACAAAATAAACATTAACAAATGAAAGAACTCCATTTCTCTTAATTAATCTTAACCATACACTATCAATATCTTCATTTAAATTATACTTTAATCTTATTTTACATATATGTAATATCTCTTCAATATCATCACCAGATAATGAGTCAGTTAAATGATTACATGAAAAAATTGAATTTACTGTACCATATGATGCTAATAATCTTCCATTCCTTACTAATATGCATCTTTAAAATACATATATATTTATAATAATTATTATAATTAAATTACTTACAAATTGTTAGGTATATCTTTTTTTAATCCATTACTTAAATTTTTGCAAAATTTTACCCCATCCTCATAGTAACTTGGGTGATCTAAACTTAATTGAAATATTGGTCTCCTTTTTTCTATTATTTCAACTACCCGGAATTTAAGCATATTCTTAGCATGCCTCATAGACGATAATTCATTTCGGATTAACATACAAAATGGACCAAGATAAAATCTGAATAAATGATGGAGTTTATCAAGTATTCTTTTTGAATCAACTTTATAATCTCTAAAAATGTATATATAAGTATTTGAGAGAATTATAAATTGCTTACACTTCAGTTACATAAATAATATAATGTTGTTCGGAGAGATGGCGAAAAAAAAATTTTAAATTGTTACTTTCAATCTCGTTAATTATAATGTTCTGTTGTGCCCTATGGGAGTTAAATAGCATAATAAGTGGTAAAAAAACATCAGTAGCTTGTCTATTTGGTATATCTATAGTTACAAATTGGTTAAAGAGATTTTTAGGAGTTAGATTGAATTCATCTCTTGATGAAGTCTCTCCTTCGGACATCTTTTCTATGTTGTCATAATTTCGTATATGTGAAAGAAATTCATTATCACCACTAGTAAAAATAACAGAGTCACGATCGTCAACCAGTAGTACACCTTTCATGTTTTAAAAATTTCTAAAAAATTTAAAAATATAATTATTAATTCAGGTCAGTAAGTATATATATATTACGGAATGTTTATTTGATATTTTGGAAAAGGCTAAACTTTTTGTCCACAAAATTATCATATTATAAGTTAAAATGGCGATCACATTTAAGAAAACACTATGTATATAGAAATATAGTGAGAAATTAATAATAATGTTTAACTATTAGTAAGCCATTTAAAATTTTATCTATTAATATTAATAAACTTTGTAGACTGTTGTTTAATAACTGTATAACTGGAGTACTCATAGATAAGGATAAAATCTTATCAATATTTAAAAACTATTTGATTTTTTTTTATAATAAGAAACTTATCTTAATATTTGATATTACAATGTTTTGATACCTTTGTCATATGAATAATATTTTTGTTTTGATAATTTTTGTTTTTTAATATAAAAACCAAAGGAATAGCTTTTTATTCCTATACCTTATTGAATATCAAATACAGGAATATTAAATAAAAAGTATAAAAAAGAACCTTTCTAAGTAAGGAAAAAAAGTTTTTATAAAGATGTGTGTTTTCATATTAATGGATTTTTTTAATGAGATATGATTTAAAGTTGACTAAATGAGCTTCTCACTATATTTAAATTAATATAGTTTTGTGGTGGTAATTGAGGAAGACCAATAGATGAAGTGTATTAAAAAGACTTTTTGAAGTATTGAAAGATTTTTGTCAAGCTGTTTCTATTTAAATATTATTTTTAGCTGAAATAGATTATATAAGTTTATGTGTAAATATAAACTTAAAATAAATATGAAAAGAAAAAATTAATAGTATTCCTTCATTAATATTTTCTTTCTTTTACTATTATATTATTTAAGATACGAATTATGAAGTTGTATTTTGACCTTAACTTTTTATAAATAGAGAAAATACTCATCCCAGTTAACACTTACAATTTTTGTATATGTATAATAATTCATGTTCCTCTTTAAGAATACATTATATACAATCAAGAAAATATTTAAAAGATATAGAATAAGCTAACATAATAAAAATAATCTTCAAAGTTGTGATTTATTCTTTCATAATTCTTTATTCAATACAAATTTAGTAGGAAAATAAAATTTCCTGAAAAATTAATCTCAAATTTTAACATTTTATCTTATAATTTAGTTTTAACAATTTACAATATTTTGCTGTTTATTTACCATTTATTTTATTGTTATTATTAAATTTATTCTCGGAGATAATTAATTTTAGATCAAATCTTTTTTTATCATTTTAAAGGCATTATTTATCCATATTTATATTTTTTTCTTAAAATACTATCTTTATATAATATATACGTACACCCATAATTTTATCACATCAGGGAGCCTTAAAAATTCCTTTATAATTGGAACGGATGATACAAAACAAATAAAAAAAACATTTGTGCTTTATATATAATTTTATATATATCTAAAGTTGTTAATTAGTCAAACATTGAAAAAAAATAGCATGCTAATTTTTAACAAAATTAATATTAATTTTCCTATATGGACAATGTGTTGTAAATAACACGATAAATTTTGTAACATTATATTTTTAATATTACAAGTAAGAAAAGAAATAATAAAATTATTTTGTAGGTTGATAAAATTTCTAACATAATGTACTTTTTTATTTAATAAAAATATTTCTGCTATATCTTAACATTTATCAAATACTTCATACCTAGAAAATTTTCTTAATTTTCTAAACTTAACATGAAACATATCATATTTCGAAAGCTCATGTTGTATTATTTTTATTTCTTAGTTTAACAGTTTCATCAAATAATAAATATATATTTAAATGAAAATATGTAATGCTACCATATAAAAATATAACTTACTGAGATATAGTTGTTATTAGACACCATTTTTAAAAGTATTCCTGTGTTATGAACCCTTCTCTCTACTGTACTTATCACTTATGTATCTAAAGGAAAATTTTAGGATTTTTATCTCCTAAAGTAATCTTTTAAATATTTTAATGAAACATTTGTTTAAATAAAAAGTATCAAATATTTTTAGATATACTTTCACTTGAATGATTCTTGTAACTATATAATGAAATAAATAATATCATATCAAACTGGTAGGAAATTTAAATATATCATGTTATTAATTTAATTGATGTTATTCATAACTATTAAAAATTATATAGTAAGTTTATTATAATTCTTGAATAATAATTCTGTTTTATTTTTTCAAATATAGTATAAATAAAGATAATATATTTTTGTAATATTAAATATGTTTACATTGTTAGCATTGGTTACACAAATTTTAACCAATTTACAAGGATATACAGATTATTATAATGATTCAATTGGACCAACATCTAATAATCACCATCCTGCAATTCGACAAATCTTTTTTGATGGTGATATTATATTAGGTGGTGTATTTCCTGTTCATGGAAAATCATCCTCTGAAAATTTTCCATGTGGTGATATTTATGAAACAAGGTAAAAGAATATTATAGTTACTAAATCTATTTATTTTTAGAGGTATTCATCGAGTCGAAGCAATGCTATATGCAATAGATATGATAAATAATCAAGCAGATTTTTTAAGAGGTTATAAATTAGGAGCGCATATTATTGATTCATGTTCTAATCCTGCTTTTGCACTTAATCAAAGTCTTGATTTTGTTAGAGAAATGATTGGTGGTATTGAGGGTAATGAATATGAATGTGGCGATGGTAGTATACCAGTTTTAGCTAAACCACATAAAAAAAATGTTGCTGCAGTTGTTGGTGGAAGCTATAGTTCTGTAACTGTACAAGTCGCTAATTTATTAAGATTATTTAAAATAGTTCAAGTTTCTCCTGCATCAACAAATGCTGATTTAAGTGATAAATCAAGATTTGAATTTTTTGCAAGAACTGTGCCAAGTGATACATATCAAGTTAGAGCAATGATAGATATTGCATTACATTTTAATTGGACATTTGTTTCGTTAGTCTACTCATCTGATGAATATGGTGAATTAGGAGCAGGAGCATTTAAAAAGGAGGCTAGAAAAGCAAATATTTGTATTGCTATTGAAGAAAGGATAAGAATTAAAAAAGAATCAATAAAAGATTCTGTTGATAATTTAATCAAGAAATTAGAGCCAGATAAAATTGTTGGTGCTTCAGTTGTTGTATTATTTGTGGGAACAGAATATATTCCGGTCCTTATGGCTGAGGTATCTAATAGGATGGGAATAAATGAAAATAATTATAATGAGAAAAAGAAAATTATTTGGTTAGCAAGTGAGGGTTGGGATAGAAATAATGAAGCATACACTGCTGGACAAAGAAAATGGGCTGCTCATAGTGCAATTGTTTTAATGCTCGAATCTCAAAGAATACCATCATTTGAGGAGTACTATCTTTCCCTTCATCCAGGTTCAAAGAAATTTGAAAGAAATAAATGGTTGAGAGAATTATGGCGTAATAAATTTACATGTGAATTTGATTTACCACCCGATGATAAACGTGAAAGATGTGAAGATAAGAAACAAAGTCATGAGCATTTTAGTCCTGATGATAAGATACAATTTGTCATTGAAGCTGTCTATGCTATAGCACATGGTTTAAAGAAGATGAAAGAGAAACATTGTCCAAATGATACTGTTGAATATACATGGATTAACAGATATTCAAAGAATCCAGAATTATGTTTTTCCCTTAGACATATAGATGGCGAAGATTTTTATAAAAATTTTCTCTTAAAATTAGAATTTAATGACTTAGTAGGAAAAAAAGTACATTTTAGTAAGGAAGGAGATGGTCCAGCACAATACACAATTCTTAACTATCAACCAACTAATGGTAGAATTGTTGAATCTGATAGAGATGATTATGTTGAGGTAGGTAGGTGGGCAGAAGGTAAATTAGAGATACATGAAGAAAAAATGTTTTGGAATAGAAAAGAAAATAATAAAAATATCAAAGATAGTATACCTATATCACAATGTAGTATGCCATGTCCAACAGGTCACAAAAAACAATTGATAAAACATGATGAATTATGTTGTTGGGCATGTAGTAAATGTGAAGATTATGAATATTTGAGTGATGAAGCAACATGTACAGATTGTGGGTTAGGACGTTAGCCAAAAGATAATCGTTTAGAATGTTATGATATATCATCAGTAGAATTAAAATACATGAGATGGAATACATGGTATACAATTGCACCTGTAATAATCTCATGTATAGGAATTATATGTACAGTTTTCGTTATTATTTGTTACATAAAGTATAGTGAAACACCCGTTGTAAAAGCATCTGGCCGTGAATTAAGTTATATATTATTATTTTCATTTATATTGTGTTATTGTATGACTTTTGTACTTGTATCAATGCCATCACCAATTATTTGTGCATTGAAAAGAACAGGAATTGGATTTGCTTTTTCATGTCTCTACTCAGCAATGCTTGTTAAAACAAATCGTATATATAGAATATTTTCAATGGCAACAATGTCAGCACAAAGACCACGTTTTATATCACCAATATCGCAAGTCATTATTACAAGTATTTTAGCTGGATTACAATTAACAGGAAGTTTAATATGGCTTATATGGGTTCAACCAGGAACAAAACATTATTATCCAACAAGAGAACAAGTTATATTAAGCTGTAATGTACCAGAACATCATTTTTTGTATTCATTAACTTATGATGCTGCACTTCTTGTAATGTGCACAGTTTATGCAGTAAAAACTCGTAAAGTTCCAGAAAATTTTAATGAAACTAAATTTATTGGATTCAGCATGTATACAACATGTGTTATATGGATAAGTTGGATATTCTTTTATTTTGGAACAGGAGGAAATTTTCAAGTAATCTTTTTTATCATAGCTTTAATAATAAATATTTAATTTTTTTAATAATATTTATAGGTTCAAACTACTTCTTTATGTGTTTCAATATCAATGTCAGCAAATGTATGTTTAGTTTGTATATTCTCACCAAAACTTTGGGTTATCTTTTTTGAGAATGGTCGTGAAAATAACAACAGACAAGAACGTGATTACATGTTTAAAGGACAGTATGTTTAAAGCATATGTATATATCAGTAATATAACACGTTTAATTTTAGAAATACATTTAAATATCGATCATCAAATGTCGATGAGTTTAGTAGTGATGTTCCAAATGCATCTACGGCACTGTTGGGAAAAACAACAAAACGAGGATCTAGAAATAGTTCTTGTAGACCCAGTTCAAGTATAACTAGTAGTGCGCAAGATACTTACCTTTAAAACAAAGTAATGAATCAGAAAAAAATTAAATAATGAAGGAGAGATATTTAAATTGTATAGTATTTTATAAATGTGTTTTAATGTTATATGTATATGTTTAGTTATCACAAATATCTATTTTTATTCTTTTTATCATAAATTACTAATATCACTTTAATATTCACTTTGAAATCTTTTATTTTTTCTCTAATAAAATTTATTTAAAACATCATGTTTTACATTCCAAGATATTTTATTTATTCTCTTTTTCTGATAGACAAAATATATAAAATTTTCGACGTTAAATATAAATAATTTATTTCTTTTGATAATTCACACTACACTCCATTTAGAATAATTTTAAACAATTTATTCATTTCTTTATCAACAATAGAATATAGTCTACAAATTATTTTTAATATTAATCCAATTTATTACAATGATTTTAAATAAACATTCCGTTTCAATCATAATTAATGCTAATTGTTGCGTGGTAAACAACCAAACAATTGGACTTTTTATTATTGCTAAATTTTCTCAATTGTCTGCTACTTCATCATCTCCCCTCTTTTTATCACTACATCGGTAAATTAATCTGTCTATACTTTATTCATGATTAGTGGAGTTTTGATTACTTTTTCCATATGAGAATCAATAAAACTTTCTCATGCATCTTTATAAGGCCAATCTTTTAGTGTTAAGAATTAAATTTTAAAAATATATCATATATTTATGTCTCTGTATAAAGTTTTATTTAATATCGTCGAAATATAGTCATTTTTTTTATTATGTAGTAACTATTTTTTTAACATCAACAAATATTATCAATATTTTTATTCAGATAAATAAATTTATATTTAATGCAAATTTCATGATGTAACATAATGCGGTGAGGCCATTTTGTATGATATTATTCTATTTGATTAAAAACATTTTGCTTACATTTTTAAATATTTTTTTTGTGAATTAGAGTATTGATAAATTTTAATCTCTTATAAGAAAAACTATATTTATATACCATATCTATGATTTATTTAAAGGATTATTGAATTTTTAAGATTAATTTTATTGTTACCTAAAGTATATCTACTTATGTTTATTATTATGAATTTATATATATATTTTATTACAATTTATATATAGTTGCCGTTCACTATTATCGCGACATTTTAGAAATATTTTCTTTAGTCCTCTATATTGAATATAATTTTTATTAACAAAAGATATGCTTCTGTCTACTTACATATGCAGATATTCCTCCATTCCATTTTTCTCTATAAATTCTCATTTAACTATTATAAAATATTATAATTCTATAATAATTTTTAATTAGCAAGGTTATTTATTTATTATTAATATTAAAATTTTCTATATACCATAAATTTACGTACCTTATTTTTATCTTAATTTGGATAAAAAATTTTTTTTCGTCTTTATTTATTCTCAAGATACAAACACATCACTTCTGTTATCTTTTAATTATTTTACATGCACAAAAACATTATATCTTCATTTTTGTGTTTATATTTAGTATATATTCCAGAATATATTACAAAGTACAGTTGGAACATTTTTATCAACAAATTTTGCTATAATGAGTGAATCTAACAATGATGATAAAGATAATACAAAAAACTCACAAAATGATGACAGTACCAGTGATAAAAATGATGCTGTACCAAAAATATTGTCACTAAGAAATTTAAGAGAAAATGATGAATTTAAACAATTATGCTTTGATAATAGTTATAATGACAAAAGATTATCATCAAATTTAGAGGGTCCTAGTAATAGGAGAACACCAATTAATGAGGGAGATGAACGATTATACCCATTTAATGTATCAAATTCATTAAGATCCAAAAATAATTCGCCATTAATTAAGGATAACGAATCAAAATCAATTTATAGGAATGCTTTTATGTCATTAGTTACAGGAAATTTGGAAAAAAAACGGTAATAATGGTTATAGTAATGATATACTTAATAACCAATGTTATGATGGATCCCAAAAAGTAAAGAGATATGAATATCCAGATGATATGACGACAGGGCACAAAATTTATAGTCATTTCCCTTATCCGGAAGCATTGTCAGATACCTTTCAGGGGAAATTAGAATATCCTATGGGTAATGTAACACATCATTATATAGGAATTAGGTGTATGGAGTCCCAGCAAATAGATAATGGTTTTAGTAATGAAGTTAATGATTGTGATAAAGATACATTAATTAAATATCTTTGTAAAAATAGAATCCCTTATCCTAATGGCATTTGCCAGGGGATCTCTATAGCATGTGGATTAAAAGTTCTACCTAATTATGTGTTTGATAATATTAAGACATCATATATTACAACAATTTGTCTATCAAATAATTTATTAACAAGTATACCAGAATCCATTGGATTAATGAGAAATTTGAAATATCTTGACGTTTCATATAACAAGCTTGTAACATTACCAAAGTCACTATCAAAGTGCTATAATCTTGTTACACTAGATGTCTCAAATAATTTAATAGTCCAATTTCCTGATAATTTAGGATTATTGAAAAAGAAGTTAGAAGTTTTTTCTATTTACAATAATCCATTAAGACACGATTTAATGCATGTTTTGACATCTTCAGATCCAGGTAAAGTAATGTTGGAAATATTGCAGAAGCGTTTTTATTGTAAGTTCAAATAAAGCATCAAATTATTCATTTAAATTTTTAGCAAAGCAAGTTCCACCCCCTAGAAGAGACTGGCATTTTTTGACACAAGTTAAGACAGGAGATAATCATCCAAATCTACCATTTATTAGTGTCATGACTTACAATATTTTAAGTTATAAATACCTTTTTAATAATCGATTTAATTATTGCCCTGATGAAGAATTAAAATGGGAGTACAGAAAAGCAGTTGTATTTGAAGAGATTTTCCATTACTCACCGTCAATTGTCACAATGCAAGAAGTACCTAAAGGTGATTATGAGTCTTATTTCCACCCAAAGTTATGTGAAAATGGTTATGATGGACTTTTCTTCCCAAAATCACGTATAAAGAAAACGAAAGATGAATTAACACAACACGTTGATGGGTGTGCTATCTTCTGGCAAAAACCATTGTTTTCTTACGTTCTTCATTTTGACATTGAATTCAAGTCGATGGTTGATGAGTTATTTAATGATGATGATGAAATGAGTAGAAGAGTTCAGGCATTTGATAATGTAGCATTAATTGTTGTATTGACAATAAAAGGAGAACAGCGTGAAGGGGAATCGGAAACAACAGCAGTACCAAATGGTATATATTGTAGACCATTGGTTGTAGCAACAACTCATATTCATTGGGATCCTGATTATGCTGATGTTAAATTAATTCAATCAATGTTATTAATGAAATCACTATACGATAGACGTCGTTATATCGCAAATCAATTAAGATGTGACATTGAAGAAATTCCTATAATTGTTACAGGAGATTTTAATTCAAGACCAAATAGTTCTGTTCTTGAGTATATTAGAAGAAAGCAGTTACCTAAAGATGATGATGGTTTAATGTTATTTAAGAATTGTGAAAAATTAAACAGAATAAGTTCAAATCCTCGTGATTTTCATTATTATCACCATGGACTTAAAGATCTTGAAATGGTTGATATGAGTAGATATCAATTTACAAATTTTACGTAAGTTATTTATTAATTGATTATTTATGTAAATAATTTTTCTGGTATTTTTAGCCCTGAATTTGCTGATATTATTGATTACATCTTTTTCACATCATCAACAATTAGTGCATGCGGTATAATTGAACCACCATCAGCTGAATGGATAAAAAATTCTGAGGTTATTGGATTCCCACATCCTCACTTTCCTAGCGATCATATACCAATTGTCGCAAATTTTTATATAAATAATAATGATAATAATGGGATTATACCTAACCCTCAGCAACAATAATGTTTTTGTTTCCTTGTGTTTATAAAAGTTTTAGTTAGTGAAGAAAAGATAATCTATTTCATTAAATATATAACATTTAAAACAAATTGTAATTTGTAAATATCTATCTAATTAGTATGAAGCTAAAATATTGTAAATATTTTTCCTTTTATGATGGATTAAAAATTATTAATTAAAGTTCTCTATGTTATTTATTTTAATATATTTTATATATATAATTTTGTATATAACATCAACAATACTTTATATTATATCTATTGTAAATAATTATGTCTTAATAATAATATCTAATTAAATCTCTCCTATTACCAAAGGCTGTGGATTAAAACATAACTTTGTTAAAATGACTAAAAATTTTATCTTTACTATTTATAATTCTACAATATATTTTTATAAGATTAAATAATATACATATATAAAATTTTGCTTGAAATATTAGTCTTACTTGTAAATAAAGGAAAAAAATTAAGAATGTTTCGAATTAAGTTACATCATTAGTATTTTTGCAAATAAATAGATGTATTATATTTTGCTGCTTATTTAATTGGTACAGTTAATTTTATATGGGTTGAATTTTTCTCTGGTTCCTCGACATTGACCTGTCCACCGGCCCTGGAAGCCTCTGAAATCACATTTAATAATTGGAAAAACAAATTTAATGAAAATTATTTGCGTTATAATAAAACGAACATTTTCAAGCAAACCAAAGCTAACATTTAAAAATAAAAGATAAATAAAAAAAATTATATAAATAAAAAAAGTGTGCTTTCAACAGAAATAGAGAAAGATATTATGGACGTATTACATACTTGCCAATTCACGTTCTTTTGCAATACGAAGTCTTCTAAAACTGTTTCTAATTCTTTCAGATGCCGATGTTGTTAAAGATGACGGGTGGCTTGAATTTATATTTGACTGGAATGCTTTTACGACGCGCATCTAAAAGATATTGAACAAAAGTTTAGTAAAACTTGAAATTTATCTTCCTTTAAAAGAAATTTCAAAAATAAATTGAAATTTATTGTATTAACATTGTAAAATTATTGATTTTTTCTCTTTGTTAATATCATTGTATACAGATAAATTATTAATGCATGCTTACTTATAATAAAACCAAAAAAGAACAACCAATAACTTTACAACATTCACATACAACGTAATAATATTATTATGTTTTTAAAAACATAAAACTAACCTGTGTTTGCAATCTTGTCAGACCCAATAACCATAAAATTTGACCTGGTCGTGCTTGAGACAATGAAGAAACTTTATCATCACCAATTTGTGGTATCCTTTCATCAGTTGCATCATACTCACCAGTAACAAGAATACTCGTTGGTCTAACCTCACCCCTCCCAAATGAAAATGATTTTGGGAGAATTGTTGATGGGATTGTAGAGATAACCTGTCCCCAAATTAATTCTGATAACCCAAAACCTAAGCATATACTCCACTGAATTATATCAAGTGGTGCTGTACTAAACCAGTAACCACCAAATTGAATAATTAATATTTGAGAGATAAATGTTACTATCCATATGGTGCAAAATATTGGATTTGTAAATATTCCCTTAAAAATATTTCTTTCATTATGAATTTTCCTTGAATTCATCTCGTTAAATAGTGTCATAAGGACAAATGTATTAAAGATTACTGTAAAATGTTTTGATGGTGGTGAACCTAATGGTGCTTCCCGTCCATTTGTTACTCCTGGAATGAATTGATCGGCAAAAAAGAGAAGACAAAATAGGATAGCTAATTGGTATACAGCATGACCAACAATATTTTTTACCATTGTTCTTGAAATTAATGATTTTGTTCTACCATATGGTTTTCTTTCAAGTAAATCTTCTGTTGGATATTCTGTCGCTAAGGCAAGTGAAGCAAGTGTATCCATAATAAGATTTACCCATAACATTTGAACAGCTTTCAAAGGAGAATCATTAACAGTACAAGCTCCAATAAAAGCTATTGTAACAGCGACGACATTAACAGTAAGTTGAAATTGTAGAAATTTTGATATAGAATCATAGACATTTCTTCCCCACATAACAGCTTTAACAATCGAAGTAAAATTATCATCTGTAAGAATAATATCAGAGGCTTCCTTTGCAACATCTGTACCAGCAATACCCATAGCAAAACCAACATCAGCTTTTTTTAATGCTGGTGCATCATTTGTTCCATCACCAGTAACAGCAACAACTTCGCGGTTTTTGGTGTATTTAGAATCTATTATACCTTTAACTAGAACGTACTTATCTGAGGGTTGAGCACGTGCTAATACTCTTAACCTTGGCCATATAGCATCTAACTTCTCTTGACTAACTTTACCGTTAGCATCACGAATTTTAGCGTTGAACTCTTTTCCTTCTAAAGCTAAGAAATCTTCACCTGGTTTTAAGATACCGCAAGATGTTGCAATGGAACGAGCTGTATTTATGTTATCACCGGTAACCATTCTTATAGTAATTCCTGCTTTTTGACATTTTTCAATTGCTGCTGGAACTTCAGGTCTAACAGGATCTTGAATACCAATAATAGCTATTGCTGTCATTCCCTCTCTAATTGTTTCTTCATCATCCCAATCAATTGTTCCATCAATAACAACTTCATTCTCATTCCCATTCTCATATACATAATCTTTATAAGCTAGACCTATTGTTCTAAGTCCATCTGAAGCCATAGGTTCGATGACATTTGTTGTCATATCGATTAACTCGTTTTGTCCGAAATGTTTTAATTCCCCATTGTTTCCTAAAATGTATTTACATCTTGATAATATTATTTCGGATGCTCCTTTAGCAAAAACTCTAAAACCTCTGTTATCAGGTAAATTTATTACAGTCATCATGGATTTTCTTTGTGAATTGAAGGTATAAACTTTAAATAGCTGATCTTCCGGTTTATCTTTTCTGATTAAATCGTAACTTTGTCCTAAATCTAAAACGAATCCTAACAATGCACATTCCGTCTTGTTTCCGACTTGAGTTCTTGGTTCACCACCCTTACCTTCAATTACTTGAGAATTATATCCACTGTTAATTGAGATACAGTTTACTAATAAATCTTTTGTCTTGTCATGTAATAAATTCCATTTTGGTGGATCATTTTTATAAAACTTTTCATTTATGTAACTTTGAACGGCTGTCATTCGATTTGTAGTAAGAGTTCCAGTTTTATCAGAACAAATTGCTGTAGCATTACCCATTGTTTCACAGGCATCAAGATGTCTGACTAGATTATTGTCTTTCATCATCTTTTTAACAGAATATGTTAAAGCAAGTGTGATAGCTAAAGGTAAACCTTCTGGAACAGCGATAACAAGAACTGTGACACCAACAATAATATAACTAACAAAGTAGGATAAATCAGATAACTTGAATTGTTCTTGATTTATCCAGTAATGTGTTATACAATGCCTGACAACTAGAATAACAACAGTTGCAGCAGCGACAATTGAACCAATGTACCCAATTTGTATGGCAAGTGCTGATAATTTTCCTTGCAAAACAGATTTGTGTTTTGATACAGCATCTTCGTTTATTGAAGCGTTACTATCCTTCTTTTTTTTCACTTCAATATCACTACCTGATAATGCTGGTACTTTAATATTAGATAAATTTTCTGAATGTGGAACATTTTTTTCATCATCATCTTTCTTATCTTTTCCTGATGCACCTAATAATGCCATTATTATACCTGTTTGCGAATTTACACCGACTGCTGTTAATACCATCCTTCCACTTCCTTCCATAGCATGAGTTCCTATAAAAATGTATTTTTAAAAAAATATAAAATTTTAAAAATAATACCTGATAATAATATAGGATCTGTTTCCGGACTTTTTTTAATTAAATCCGATTCACCTGTCAGAGATGATTCATCAATTTTCAAATCATTACTTTGAATAAGTATGCCATCAGCGGGTAATAAATCACCTATAAATTAATTAGAAAAAAATACTTTTTAAAATGTTAAAAAAATATTACCATATTTTACACGAATAACGTCAGATACAACTAAATCATGAACTGTTACATCCATAGCTTCTCCACCACGAATAACAGAAAATTTGTGCTCTGTTTCAATTTTTGATTGTAAACCACGGAATTGCTTTTCCTTAGACCAGTCATTTAATGCAGTAACTAATACAACTACTACTACAGCAATAAGAATTGCAACCCCCTCAATCCACTCAACTTCAGCGTCATTTGGATCACCACCACTAACCTCGTGGGGAGGCTTCCAGAATGATAATACTAATGAGACAACAGCTGAGGCTAACAAAATAATTAACGTAATATCTTGTAATGCTTCCCAGACAAGTTTCAAGAAAGATTTTGATGGTACTGGTGGAATTTCATTTTTACCAAAAAACTTTCTCCTTCTTTCAATTTCGTTTGGATCATTTGGTAAACCATTCATTGAATCAGTCTTCAATTTTTTACATAAATTTTCTATCCCACCATATTTTTTATTGATAACTTCGAGAGCCTCATTACCACGAAGTTCCATTAAAGATCGAAGATCTTTAACATCTATCTCAAAGTTTGAGTCACTCATTTTAAGATACAGTCCAAATAATTTTTTATTTCTCCTCAAATATAAGTTTGTATATCAATTTATAAAAATATTATATATTATATACACTTATCTAAGCCACACTTAGTAAAATGATAAGCTTATATAAAAACGTTTTAGCTTATTGTGGAAAAATATTATTTTATATTGATGAAGATGTTATTTAATTATTGACTGAAAAAAAATATTAAAAAAAAATTATTGTTTTGTTTATTTACAATTTTATACATATTGAATCATCATTAAATTATTTTTATTGGACGAAGAGAAATTTTAGAATACAAATGAGTCATTATTAATAATTTTTATGGAAAAAAACATATCATTACACTATCAATTGTAAAGAAATATTTAGGGAGTGAAAAATTAGGGTATTACAAAAATTGATACGTCAAAATTAGAGTAAATATACTTTTCAGCAAGATATTTTTAAAACTTTTACATTATTTATAAAAAGTGATAAAAAAATATTTTCATAGTATTACTCTCAAACAATGTCATTTTTTAAACTTGTTTAAAAATAAATATATACATCTTCTCCAACAATGTACTATTACTAATTATATATTTCCTACGATACATAGAAGTACAAAATACACTATAATATATTTCAATTATCCTGGTTGGGTGAAAATATATAACACAAATATTGAAAATATTTCTTCAAACACCGTTTTTTAATAAACTATAATTAAAAGAGGGATCATAATAATAGGAGGGGAGTAATAAAGAATCATCTTAATATTATTATCCGCTATGTAAAAAAATTTCATAATAAATTAGTGATGTATAGAAAAATGAATGTATGGAATTAAAATATTGCATCAAAAACTATAATATTCACTAAATTTTATTAAACATTTTTAAATTTTATATTTAAAAGAAGGTGTTACACTAATGATAATGCATTAAGCAAAATGGAGAGTATCTTGTATATAAAAAATAAAGATACAATTTATCTGTAGATTTTGTAATTAAAATTGTATTCGCTTTTTTATCTTAACATAAACAAAATTTTATCTCTTCAAAATAAGAGTTAAGTAAGATTTTATTGTAATTTTTTAGAGATTTAAAAAAATTATATGTATAATCATTTATTGATACATCATTTGTAAAAGTTAATAACAGTATTAAATTTTATTATGTTTCTCGATGTCTGATTTATACTTATTTTTTTAAAAAAGAAAAAAATAATTTCATTTTTTAATGATATACTATATTATAAATGATTAAAAATTTTAATAGGAAAAGATGAAGGCATATATATTTTTTAAAATTAGAAAAATAACTGGTGATAACGAAATGTTTATTAAATAAATAATATACATATTTTACTATATACTAATAGCAATAAGGTAATCAACAATAAATCGTTCACTATAGTTTGGTATTAAAAAAGTTATTTAAATACAACTATTTATCTTCATTATTTACTATATTTTTATATTATTATAACTTTTTAAAATCACTATCTTTAAAATAACACCTTATAAGAATATAATCATGATAGTCCATGTAAATATACATTATAATAATCAAATAAAAAATAAAATGTTAATGGAGGTTAAAGTATATTTTATAAGAGTGTCTTGAAAAATAATTTACTATATTTGGTTTAATGATTTAAAGGTAAACGGAAATAATAGATGGTTAATGAACCAATTCCAATTTTTCAATAGTAGTATAAAAGGTGAAAAATATTTTAAAGGCATATTGTTAAAAAAGTTTATAAAAGGTTTCTGCATTTCAGGTATATTTTACTACTTATTTTTGAAAGATACAATTCTATTGAAGTATAAAAATTGCTTAAACTTCCTGAAAGAATATTTTATATTTTTGTGCCAGTATGTGCAATTCCTACTATCAATCATTTTGTCTCAAATAATATGAAATATAAACTTTGGCATAAAAAAAACTACTATCACTACTACTATGAAAGTTATCAAGTACACTATAATAACCTTCTATTTATTATCTTTGTCTAAAGAAAATTTCTCCGCGAAAAAAGGTGTCTTAACATTTTTAAACGTAAAAATAAAAATTGTCCCTGAAACAAAATGATTAATATACATAAATTTTTATTTGCTTGATTTCGGTTATTTAATAGCAGCGCAATATATTAAATGATAAAATTTAATAAACACAAATTGTTAATGAGTTGATCAAATTAAAAACACATATTGTCAATAATATAGCATGCTTTATGACCGTAAAATTGTTAGCGTCAATATTTAGTATTAATTTTAACATCTACCATATATTTTCTACATCCTCTTTGACATTTGTTAAATAATAATAAATGGTAATTCCTTATAAAATGGTATAAATAAAAAATACATATGTTATTCAAAAAATGATACATTCGAAGATGTAAAAAAATAAAAAAAAATAATAAATTATTTAAAAAAATTTGATTTATTTTTTGATAAATCTATCTAAAATTAAAGTATAAGGTAGAATAAAAAAGGTTTAATTATATGTGGTAATTTATAGAGGTAGTGGAATGTTATAATGATTAATAGTTATCAATCATTAATCTCTCATTAATTAACAATTTTAATATCATAACAACGTTTATAAACTGAAAAATGTTTTAAATATAGTAAATAATTTAGTATTTATTGTTACATTAAATGAAACGTCATTTGTTAGATAGGTGAATGAAAATTTGGCTTTTTTCTACATAATAATATTATACTGTAATAGTTTGCTTATATCAAAAATATAAGGTTATAATTTAGGTAATAAAATTTACATATCAATTAAGGATGTTAAGAATTTATTTGAAGGATAAAATAAGAAAACATTTTGAGCTGGTTTATTAAAGGAAGTCTTTGATAATAATAAAATGAATGGGTAAATTATTATAAATATACAGTTAGATACATCTTAATACCTAAAAAGAATATATAGAAATATGTTTAATGATAGTATGTGGCAAAAATTGAATAACAGATAGGGAAATTATTGTATATTATTAGTTAACGTATGATGGTACAAATCAAATATGTAACTTTTATCACAATCAACTTATATTTATAGTTTTATTTTAAATTTAATTATGGTTACAAAGTAGTAACAGTGAAGTATAATACTATATATAATTTGGTGATTTTAGTGTACTTGAGCTGTTTATTATTATAATATTATAGATATATTTATTATACTAAACTGTAATTCTTATTAATTTTAAGTTTTAATGGTGGTGATTTCTACAATAATCCACAAATGACGTAATGTATATTATTATTATTAAAACCGTTATGAATTGATTAGCATTGACGCGAAAAACATTCGAAAACTTTATTCAATAAAAATTTTAATTTTAGGCTATTATAATTTCAATTTATTGATACATCAAATTAAACAGGTTATGTATTGTTATATAATTTTTCATGTGGTTGTCTTTAGAGATAGGTAAATATAAATGGATTAAAATTATTTTTAACGCAAGTACTTTGTAGTTGTTTTTAAATAGATATACAGAGAGATACTTATGTACAGATAAAATATTTCTACTCCCAATTACCAATTATTTTTGTTTTTTATTACAAAAAATAATAAATAAATATAGTGTTAAAAAAAGTGAAATGTTTATATATATTTTGTTAAATTAAAAATAGTAAACATAAGTATGGCATATAGAGAACGTTAATCAACCGTAATATAAACTAATTATCAGTAAAAAAAATCACCATAATAATGTATAAAAAATAAAGAATTATCAATTATTTTAACAAATTCTTTAGATGTGACACCCAAAAGATTTTTTTAATTATAAAATGTATAAATTTTTGGAAAATACATTTTTAGCTTATTAATCATTAAATATTCATGTTTATTGAACTTTATTTTTTAAAAAAGAATTAATAATAAATAAGAATACAAAAGATAGATAGGGAAAAAAAGCAATTAAATGAATGTTTCGTAATGATAAAATATAGAGAAATTATAATTGTCATCGATAGAATACTCAATGAAAAAGAATAAAAAAAGTATTACTTTTTTATTTTATATTTTTTTAATTGTCATAAAAAATACGATAAAAATTGTGGATACTTTTATTATAAGATTACTTGATTTATGATTTCTTATAAAAAATCCAAATAATGAATGGTAAGTATTTTGTATAAAAAAGGATATTTTAACTATATAATACTGCAATTAAATAAAAAAATAGATAAATAAAATAAAATGTGATAGATATTTTGACAATAACGATATTCATTTCCATTACAATCATATTATTTTGGTTTAGAAAAAAAACTATAGTATAAAGTACTTATATGTTATTTGATAAATATTAGTATCAAAATTTAATGATAAAAAAAGTGCACACAATAAATATTTTTTTAAAATAGATATTCAAAATTTCTTATTTTAATAATATTTTTTAAGTTCATTACATTTCTCTTATTTTTTAATTTTGTTGATAATTTATAAAACAAATATGATTTTCTTAATTTTTTTAAAATATTATGAAGAAAAGAAAAACATTATTTTAAAAGAATTTGATAAATGATTATTATTTTAATACTCGTATTAAAATATTTATCATAAACATAAATTTATATATAAAAATTTGTTTATTTGTGTAGAAAAAAAAGTTTTTTTATTATTATATCTCTGTTTCCCAGCAATATATATCAGAGAAGTACGCAATTCATTTAAAGAATTTTCATTTGTCGTGCTTATGAGGAAGCAATAAAATCTTATCATAATTAAAAAAAAGGTATATTTTTCTTAACATACGGATATTTTTTTTAAATCCTTTTGTTTTTTATTTTAAATTGCTGGGAATTTAAACTATTCATGAGACAATAAATGATACAAAAAGTAGATGTTAATAAATGAAAACCATTCTTTACATAGCTTATTGTAAAAAAAAGAGAAGCCGGATAAATATTAATTCTTAAACACTATATGATTGAAAATTGAGGGACATTAAAAAAAATAATTATTTTATAAGAATTCCTTCTTTATAAACAAGAAATGACAAGATTTTTTTTTCAATTTTTTGAATACATTAACAAAATTTTAAATTACATAACAATAAAAATACTGTATACGGATATATTGCATAAATATTTTTTAAAAGATATATCAATAGTCAAAAAAAATAAAATGTATTTAGATTTTAGGACAATTAAGTGATAAAAATATTTAGAAGAAATTAAAAGCAATAAACTCTATTCATTTTAAAGAAAACCAAAAATTAATAAGGTAAAAAAGCAGACTATTATACTTAGTAATTTTAACGCCAATGTTAGGAGAATAAAACGGCGATATGTAAAACAATCTATTTGACTCATACTAATGTAAAATGTTCTTTTTTTACCAAAAAAAGATAAAAGCAATAATTTGGTTACAAGTAAACTTTTATAAATAGACAAATAAATGAATAATAAATTTGTTTTACAACATATTTTCTTAATGACAAAATAATACTAGATTTGGTTTTTTAATACTTTAAATGAAAGAGATAAAATTTAATGTTTTTTAAACAAATATACCTGAGAAGCTTTACAACCAATATAGGCTCATATCTTAAACTTAAGAATTAACAATATACATACATATATTATTAAAAACTAATAAGTTATGTACAATAAACTATTTAATTAACAAAAAAAAGTAATTTTTTTAGTATTAAATAGCAAATATTATGATTTTATTTTTACACTAAGTATAAATATCTTTCAAAATAAGTATTTCTCACTGAAATTTTTAAATAGTTGTTAATTATCTCATTATAAAGTTATTAGATACATTAGCAAACTTATAAAAGTTTTAAAATTAAATATTTCTTAATCTTTTTTTAAAAATAATTTAGTTGAAGTAAACTAAAAGTTAAACATAACTAAAACAAGACAATCTATAGTGGTTAGCTGGTCCGAAAAACATGATGATGATAATCTGTTTATATGGTAGGGTAGACGAATGAAATAATACATATATTTATATATAGATGATACACAATATAATATGTTTATGAAAATTTCATCTTTTTAATCTTCGAAGCACGTTTCTTTAATGAAAAAATATTCTCTATTATTGTTGATCGATTTTAACTACAAAAGTTTAGTCCAGAACTGTTTATTTTAATTAATAGATATATTTTTATCATTATCATAAATTATATAAATATTATATTAATAAGAAATCTTTTAATTATCATATAATGACATTATTTAATTTATATGAATAGATATATAAATATAATTTCTTAAACATATTGTTTGGAGCAATTAATAATGATAAATGAATAATTTAAATTGATTGTACATATTTTTGTTTATTATAAATTTAATGAAAACTTTCATGGCTATACATATAAAAAATTATTAGTCATATTGTTATTTGTATTGCAATATGATATATTTGTAATCATTGATTTATTTACAAAATATTGTTGAATATTTTAAAATTATAAAAAAAATCTCATCCAAAATGTAATATAAAAAAATAAATTTAATAACTCTTGAAATTTACAAAGAAGTTACACGAGTATCTGCTTTTATTTTCCCTAAAATTAATTGCATCTGTCTTTGACAATCATTAATTATTTGATCATTAACCAATTGATTTGAGCTGGTATTTTGTCTTAACTTTATTGAACTTGAATTTGACATCCCATCTGAGAGTGTACCTTCAGACACTACATCATCAAACTCTAAAATATCATCTTCCTTTACTATTTCTATATTATCATTTACAACTAATTTAGGATCGCCAATAGATGTATTACTTTTTTCATTTATATCAGTTACTACACTACTATTTGTTATAATATCCGAAACCAATTCCGCAGACACTGGAACTTGTTTGGTATTCTGATTTTTCAGTACTCCCTGATCGTTTAATGATTTTGATTGGGAAATTGCAATTATTGATGATTTGCCTATTATTGGTGATTGGACATATTGAGTGTACAAGTTTGACTTCACTTTCGTTTTTGTTTCGGCTAGAAAATATTATAAAAAGATAAACTATGGTATGATAATCATTAAAATAGTAATAATAATAATTTAATAAAAAATGGTTTGGAATATAGGAGAATTTGAAGTATAATAATAATATAATTAAACTTACAAAATGAAACAATATTACTACTTTTTTTACTTAAATCTGAATGTGAACATGAAGAAAGATTTCCATTTTGATCAGTATTATTTGTTGCAAGGTGGCTAAACAATATAAATAATTATGAGGGATAAACAATAGAGGTTAAAAAATAGTGCTATATTAATTTTTATAAAAAATACCTTATGAATCTCATTTGAGAATTAACTAATTTTCCTACAGCTGATTGTCTTGTTCTAACATTCTTATATGGTTGCCATAATACAATATATACTTTAGGGAAAAAAAAGCATGCTAAAGCAACTGATCCACTCAATGATATGCACATACAAAGTGAAGTTATCTGTATGCGAAAATTATTTTGAGTTGCGAAGTATATAGGACCAAATGATAACCATAGAATACTTGTTGAATACATAGTAAATCCAATTAATCTTGTTTCATTGAAATTTTCTGGAATTTTGCGAGTCTTAAATGCATATATTGTACATAATATAATTAATAAAATATTATATGCTAATGAAAGTAATAAATGTGAGGATGTTGCTTTACACGATAGGACAGCTTCAATTCTTGTTGGATACAGTATTACAACCTCTGTTGGATCCCATACAAGAAAGATAATTGAACCTATAAGTTGTGCTCCAACAATACACATACAAATTAACACTTGTGCTAATGGAGAAATACATTTTGGCCTTACAGGACCTGTTAATGTAAATACACGAGCTAGACGATTTGTTTTAACTAATATTGCAGCATATACAAAAGACATTGATAAACCCATTAATATTCTACTAGCAGCACATATGAATACCGATGGTTTTGAAACTAAGATGAATGTGACACAGTAACATAATGTTATACCAAATAACATGCAGTAACATAACTCCCTTCCCGATGCCATTACGACTGGTGTGCTATTGTAACGTAAAAATACTATAATAACAAATAATGTTAATAATATTCCTATTATTGAAACACATGACGGAATCAGAACCCATAATGTTTTCCATCTCATATATACAGGTGGAATTGGAAAACATTCATCTTGTCTGTCATTAGGAATTTCACCAATTGGACACTCAAGACATCTATAATAAAAAATATGCTTAAAAATATCAAATGAATATCAATAATAACGTACAAAGTTTCATTTAAAATTACTGATGTTGTTGTATCACATTTAATACATGTCCAACAACATGTTTGATCTTGATAAGCTTTATAAGAACCTTTTCCACAAGGTTCACTACATACACTTAGTGGTATACTGTATTTATTTGATATTAGACCTTTCCTAACTTCGTCAACTTTCAATTTCATTGTATCACCATCATGCCAATTACCAACTTTTTTATAAATCCCAAATTTGTTTAATTGGTAAATACTATATTTTCCAATGCCATCACCATTAGCATCAATTAACGGTGGTTCATTTGGTATAAGTGATTTATTTCTATACCTTTCTTGAATTTTAGCCCCAACAAAACCTTTTTTTGATAAACTACAATTATACCATTTAAAATTAAAACATTCATCAATAATATAGTTATGCATTGCTATTGCCATTGTTTTAACGGCATCAACAACAAATGCGGCATAAACTTCCTGTTTAAAAAGTACACCATTGTTTTTAAAACAGTCGGCAAATGTTTTATCTGATAGGTGTGTACAATTTAGAAATTGCCAATACTCTGTTAAAAAAGTATTTGATAGGTAGTTTAGACTTTTAAAATATTCATCAAATCCTTTAATTGTTTTAACTGTGGGAGCTATTGTAATTGATCCTTTAACAATATGTTCAAAATCTTTAATAACAGATGTTTTTGTTCCCCATGAGTCACTTGCAACAAACCAAAAATAATTATTAAAATCTGCGGAATATGTTGGATTTTCTGTTAGTCTTTTTAATATCGATAAAAATCTTCTTAAGTTATCTTCATCAACAAACATAACAACACCTCTAGCTTTACCGTGGTATCTCATTCGTATTATCATTTCCTTAAATGCATCATCAGACATCTTCCTACTCACTTTATGAATTTCACCATCAATGCAAACACCTAGCTCATGAGCAGCTCCCCTAAACATATCAATTCCTCGTTCTCCGTAACTTCCTGTATCCGCTACAGCATGTACATAATTCCATCCCAATTTTGCTACCTATTTATACAGACATAAAAAATAATTATATAATATTATAACTTACCAAAAATGCCATAGCCTTAGCTTGTAAATTATCGGGAGGAACCATACGTGAAAAATACTCGAATCTTAAAATAAATAATCAATTCTATTTAATAAAAAATTAATCAATTTTACCTCGGTTTTTCACTCAATTCAACACCCGTTGAAGAATACGAAAGCATTGGTATTTTAAATAATTGAAGCATTGAGGCAACCATTAAACTAACAGTTGATGATGCAGCTCCTATTACTGCTGAGACAGTGGGACGTTTTCCAATATTATCAACAACTTCAGGACAATATAATGATGATTGACTTGAAAGAAGTGTTTTTATAAATACAATAGATTGTTCTAATGCATATGTATCATGTGAACTATAAATAATTTTGTAAAAATGAATCATGAAAATAAGAATTTGTACATACCATGTATCAAATATTTGGGCCCCTAGTTTTATTCCTGGTAAGATTGTATCATCATTATTAACTTCATCTAAAGCATACAACATAGCTACCATTCTTTGTACTCCTTGGTCAGCCTTAATTCTACCACACGCTTGGCCATCTCTTCCGGCTTCATGAATAGGGAATAAGCCTCCAAGTAAAATATCACCATCTATATATACCTCTCTAATTGATTGAACAATAGAGGTTTGGATTAAATATAACAACAAATATAAACAAATTTTGTTATTAAAGCTCTTCTTTATATTTTTTTTGATTGAAATTAACATGATTAAAGAAATCTAGTTGTTATGAATGAATAATGTTGAAACTAAAATGTGATATTGTAAAATTTTAAATTCATAAAATATATTTTAAGATAAGTAAGATTTTTAATAAAAAAAACAAAGACGATAGTCATGATAATTATGATGTCTTGATAATGCAAAATTTTTAAATATATAAAGTTTTTGTAAACTTTAAATTTAAAAATCTTCTCTTGATTGAATAAAATTTATCCTACATTTTTACTAATGTGATACATTTTTTATCCTCAATATTAGAAATTTTATAATTTAAGAGGGTACAATAATTTGTCTTATCAAAAAATTTGACATTTATAAGAGTAACATTTATTAATGTACAAAAATTTAAATAAAACTATATACATATCCTTTTCTATAATTCTTTTAACATCACAAATTTTTCTTTTTTGGCCACAAAATAAAAGATAATAATAAATTTTAAAGACTATAAACATTTTCAATGAATATATATAATAATAATATGATAATATAATTAATATTATATTTTTAATAATATGTATATCTATATATTAGATAAAGCAGTATAAATTTTTATAAAAATTAGAAAGAAAATAATTTTCCTTTTTAATAAAAATGTTTTTTCCTTCTATTTTAAAATAATTAATACAAGAGTGTACTTTTAACAAAATTAACTTATATAAAAAGCTTAATCTGTGACATTCAAAGAAAAAGTTTATCAACGGATTTTTATAATGTAGGCAATTTGAAATATTTTTTATCCTAACAATAGACTATATTTATTTTGTTTTGAAAAGATGATTAAAAGAATGGGAGATAAAAAAATTGAAATCCCAACACATTTATTATGCACTAACAATTCTTTTTATTCATTATACTCTTAAATGTACTTGTTTCAATAGCTTAAAATAAGAACTTTAATAAAATCATAACAAAAAATTTTTTTTCCTTTCATATTTATAAAACAAAAATAAGTTAGTGGTGTTATTATGACCGAAAAAAAACAAATAAAGAAATATTAATTCGAAAAAGTAGAGTTTATTATCTATTTTTCAGAGAATTTAAAAAAGAATTTATTGAGTAATTGTCTAAAAATAAAATTATGTTGGTATTCATAGGCATTTAGAAAAATAAATTATTACAAGTGATTCTTGTAAGAAGATAAAACAAAACTTAAGAATTAAATGAATTTATTAGTGTTTTTGTTAACAAAATCTGCTTTGTACTTTATGAAGCTTTCATATCTCTATCATCAAAAATTTGTTAATAAAATTTATAGAAAAAAATACATATGATTTATAAATATACCATTAAAGCTAAATATAACGTAAAAGGAATTTTTTTATAAACGTAAGAGAAAAAAACTAAATGATTCTTTGAGGATGATAAACTTACAATTAAAATTTATTATATCAATAAAATAAATCTTTAAAGTTACTTTTGTTTTCTCTTAAACATATAAATTTGAAAATAGATATCCAAAAGCATAATATGAAGAAGTTAAATAAAAATGGCATGATTCAGGATATGGTGAAATGTAACTTGATGAAGAATATATTTACATAATTTGGAAATTTCAAAGATTACTGATAGTTGATATTATATGTATTATAGAATAGATACGACAGAATTTTGTAATATATATATTATATGTCATTGAAACACTTTTTATTTTTTCTTAATATAACATTTTTACTTATACTAATTATTTGTAATGTCAAAATTTTATAAAATATAATAATACAGTATTAAATATTTTTAAAATATAATTATAAAGTGTCTTCCTTAATTTTATTATACATATATTATTATTATTCATTAAAACTTATATACTTATAGTGGTTTTAAATATTATTTGTTTAACTAAATAAGCATAAATTTTAAAAATTTCTACAAAATACTCTTACGTTTTTAATATCAAAAGGTGTTTAAAAAATTGAAAATTATTAAAAATTTATACAAATATGAATGAAAATTCTTATAATATATTATCTCAAAAACAAAAATTTCTTACAAAAACAGATCATTTATCACATAATTTTATTTAATTTATGAGCATAAAAATGCGGAAAAATAATAATTTTTTTTGCTTTTGATTATAAAATTTAATATCAAATATATTAAGTTAGTGATAATGTGTACAAATTTTTAGTTAAAATAAAATAGAAAAAATAAAAATATATTTGAGAAGATAAAATATTCCTTAACTATCATTATTAGTTAAAAGTTATAATACATTAAAATTGAAACTTTTTTTAATATAAATAGTTCAAAATTACTATAAATAAGAAAATTTACACTTTTAGAAGTACCTAGAATATAGATTAATGCCTTTACAAATTGTAGATGTAATTTATTTTAATTTTTAAAACGTAAATGACATTTAAAATAAATTTATATGTTTACTTACAGAAAGACAATTTTTTTACTTTTTACTTTTGATTTTTTATATAAATTTTTATTCATTAGAATACAAAAAAATATTAAATGATATGCGGTTAGAAAGCAATATAAAGTTAAACAAGAATACATTGAAAATATTCATTTAAGATTTCTTATATAAAAGATAATCTTATAAATAAAAAAGATAATCATTATTAAAATATAAAGATAACCTTAAAAATCTATATATTGCCGAACCAAATTTATTAAAAGTAAAATAAATATTATTCTTTTTTCCTGTCATTCCTTTTATATATATTCATTTGTTTACCTTAAAATTTGATATTACAAACTTATTTTAGGCATACAAAGATGAAATAATTTTTTTAATGAAAATAATGGCATTCTCAAGATTTTGCTTTCCAAAGTAAAATCTCACAAAGTATAATTAAAATAAAGTTTAACTTTTTTTAAGTATATTTAAATGAATATAGATAATATGATATATATAAAAAATAGATAGACAGAAATTTTAAAACACCTATAGTGTTAAAATCTTCCTTTCTTGTCCAAGAATTAACATGATTGCACTATATTTTTCAGGAAATGTTTAAATTCATTACATAAAAACAAATTTTTATATCATTGCTTTAATTTCATATGCACAATATCAAAGAGGAGATGTGAAAAATTACCTATAAGAAGGCATATTTTAAAAGGATGCTTTCTCCTTCTTATCATAAACGTTAATGTGTTTTATCTTAAAATTGGCAAAAATTTAAATAAAAAATTTTTTCTCTAAAACTTTATAAATCACAAAATGTCTTTTTACACCTTCCATTATTTTGTCTTCCAACTAAAATCTTTAATATACATGCATTTTTATGAACCTTTTTTAAAAAAAAATTAAAGTTACATTAACCATTAATAAAGTCAATTTTATAAATAAAAACTATATATATATGGATGCATATATATTTATATATTAATTTGTCGTGTTTCCTGCAAAACTTTGAAATATCTTTTAATAAGAATAACTATACATTAATTAAATAAAAAAGATATATATTAAAAAAATTAAATATAAAGAATATGTGACGTAATTTGGTCATAAAATTAATATGCCGGATAAACCAATGCTACCTGAAATCGTGTATATCATAATTATCTGTAATATGTCAATAAAAAAGATAATATAAAGTAATTTGAAAAGGATTAAAAAAAGTATTTTGTAAAAAAATTTTCAAAAGGTAATAAAAATACTTTTTGGTTAAATATATTGAAAAAAATATATAAGAATACATATAATTTTGTCGTTTTCAAGGTTATGTAAATTAAAAACATTTTTTAGAACTTTCTTTTATTTCAAAAAATATTAAATGTATATTATGTAAATTTAATTAAAAAAAGAAGAAATTTTTAAAAGACTTCTTCTAATTATTTTTACTTCAAAATAAAGCAACTTTTTAGTAACATGGTGTTCCGAGAGCTTTTGATATACGTTTAAAACAATCAGATTGTGGAATAGAGGAATGGTGAATTATGTGTCCACCATCATTTGATTGACCATAGTTACCATATAAATTTGTAAGTCTAGCATCTGGTGATACGTTATTATAATTGCGTGGATTGTATTGATAAGGTTCGCGGTGTCCTAAAATTGTGTTTTTTGGTCAAAATAAATATTGTGTTTAAGATTTTTGTTAAATTAAAAAACTTTACTACAATATTCATTATGCTTACCATAGTATGGAGATGATGAAGTGGTACGGTGATCCATAGTATAGGGACTTCCTCCATTAGTATTTGAAGAACGATTATAGTTAGAGAATGAAGGTTCGTGATGTGAGAAGTTTGAATGACTATAGTAGTTAGAATTGTATGTATTATCGAAATTTTGATTGGAATTGTAACCTCCTAATAATTGGAATCTATCACTATCATGGAATTTTTTGTGGCCTTCATCAAAAGTATTGAATTCTATGTTCCTTTCATTACCATTTAAATTCCATGGAATTCCCTGGGGAAAACTTACAAATCTCTTAAGTTTCATACTAACTTCAAGTAATCTTTCTAGATCACGTGAAATTGCATGGGCATCAGGGGCACGTAATGAAGAATGTTGAAATTCAATAAGACGATCAGTTCTATTTAATCCAGCCTTCTCAGCAATAGAACCTTTATCAAGGAAGTCAACAACTACTTCATTTCCATTTTGTCGGAACCCAACTCCCCATGGGATGTTAGTTGAGCTACGAGTCATACGAATACTAATTTCTTCTTCCATTCTTTTTTTTCTAAAAAATATAATATTATTAATGGTGGTGATACAAATATAATGATAAATTTTTAAAAAATTCTTCATATTATAAATGTCTTTTAAAATAATGAAAGCGTTTAAGTTATTTTGTTAAAAATTTCTAAATGATAATAAGTTAGAAAACATTCAATTTTATATACATTTCAATGTTATACTATGTTATTATTTAAGATATATTTTAAAGAACAAACATTCAATAATATATTTATTTCAAACAATAAAAAGGTTCATCTGTTAAATAGTATTACATCAATCATATTAAAGAACAATAAATATTTAGATATAATATTATGAGGTGAGATCAAGAGGGGGTGAAATACTATTTTATTTGTCAGTTGTTTCATTTTATTTTTTAAATATATGTGTGCAATAAAATATAAGTTTGAGAAAGCATGCCATTTTTCAGTTGGTCGAAATTAAATAGAAGCATTGTGATAATGATGGTAAAAATAGAATGCTAATAAAAACATTTAAAGCTCTCAGAAAAGTTATATTAATCGAGATAAATACCAAGTGAAATGACATTTATTTTTAAAGGATCACATGATTAATCAGACTTTTCGCTACTTTCATTATATATAAGTACATTGTATTAACCAAAAATGTGAATAACTTTATGTACGATAATGAAAATTACAATGTTATGGGAAAAGAATTTCTTCAATTTAGAATGCCATTCTTTTTTATTTATTTTTAATCTTCAAATACATTATCTTGAATTATAAAGTTGTTTTCTGATGGTTTATAATCTGCCTACATTTTTTGTGATAACACATAAAAATTAAATAAAACGATAAAAGATATTTATAAATATATTTATATAAAATGGATAAATAAATTATATAGTGTAATTTTCATAGATTTTATGCCTTCTAAAAATTCAGTATTAAAAAAAAGAGCTTTGGAATTTTAAATTTAAAAAAATTTTTATCAAAATCAAGTGATATAAATTTAATATTAAAATAACTAATTTGAAGTACATTAAGAGGTCTTTTACCACATTATTATAGTTATGCAAAAAATTTATTGGTATGATAATTTTTCTTATATAACAGGAGAATTTCTATAACAATAATGTTTTATTTTTTATTTTATACTACTTGTTGTTTTTACAAATTTGCTGAAATTTTATACATTAACAAGATATATATGTATTCTTTAAGATTTTTTCTTTCTACTAAGACTATTTGCAAATGAATATATCACTTGTAATTTGAATTTCAATGTACAAATGGTTGAAATAATTTGAAAAAGATTTTTCTAATAGATTATGTGTATTTTGAGAAACAAAATATTAATATAATATCCGTATCTTTTGCCTTAATAGTATAATACAGTTTTTACTCTCATATATACACAAAAAGCAACTCGTAATTTTTTTCTTCCTTCTTCAATATTTCTATTTTTTGTCAAAATTTTTAAAAGATTTTAAATAATTCTCTACGATATATATTTTTTCTGTAGTAATTATAGATATATTTTTTTGGCACATCCAATTAAATAAAGGAAAGTTTAATTAATTTATTTTTAAAAACGTTTATCGCTAAAACCCATGTACTTCTATATAAATACATTTTCTTTTAATTGTCAAAAAAAGCATTACCGTTTTTAAGACTATAAAAAATTTATTTTCAAAACAATTTAAAATATAAAAAAACAATTTTTTTGATTGAAAAATTAATTTATCCGAAACTTTTATCGTTTAATGTTACGTCAATGTGTTGTTTGTGTGGAAATGTTGTTGATAAAATTAAAAATAAATAAGTACGTAGCTGGAGAATAATTTTTAATAAAAAAATGCAATCAAAATTAAGTCCTTTTTTTATCGGATATAATTAAACAGCTATGAATAAAGTTGAAGTACTTTCAAAATAGAAATATCTGTTTTAAATAAGATAAAGTAAAAAATAATTGTGTCAAATGTTGTAAAATCGTTTCTTGTTTTGTCAATTTTTAATATTCCTTCTGAATTACTTTAGATATTTAAAAATTGTAAATTTTTACAGAATTATATATATTTCTAACTGTGATGATTTCCAAACAATAAACTAATTTTTTTAAAATGTTTTTATAATAATATACTATCACGATAAGTTGTTTTCCAATACTTTTTTTTTTAATTTAAGCGCCACTCCCAAAAATGTTAAAAAAATAAAACTAATTAATAATTTTTTTTGATTAGTAATATTGGGTTTAAAAAAATTTTAGTTTAACTTATGTTGTAGATAGAATGTAGTTGAAAATACTAATATAGAATTTCGTCTTAATACAAAAAGAAAACTGTTTTCCTCGCTTTTGTTACCTAAATTATAAACTATATTTCATTGAATTTTTAACATGCCAAAGATATAAATCATATTAAACTATTTGTTTAAGGAGGCAACTTCTGTTAGTAAAGGAATTACTTTTCTAAGTACAACATAATGCACGAGATTCCTTTAAAAATTTAGCAAACTTTGGTTAGTTAACTTTATAAAACATCATTATTTAGCAATTCATATAGTTCTTGAATATTGAATATAAAATTTTTACGAGAAAAACATAATAAAAACGCTTTTATGAGGTTATTAAATAAAAAGTTTACTTTAGTTTTTTGCTTTTAAAGGTTTATTAACCTTTTTTTAATTTTTAATGTTCGCATAAAACTTTCAAAACATATAGCAATTTTTCTTTAGAAATAATTATTAAAAAAACGGAACAATAATAAATTTAATGTAAATTTTACTTTTTTTATAAAAAAAATTATTATTTTTTAAATATGTTAGAGTTAAATAAAATTAAAATATCTTTTTATTATTGTAATGGTAACTAAACTTCTGCACTCTACATAATGATAAAATCTTTTAGCACTTAAAATTATTATAAGGAATCTGATATAATTTTTTTTATTGTATTATAGATACAATAATGCTAATTTTTATGATGCTAAATTTGTGTTTTCGTGTTTAAAAATGTTTTTTAATCACTTCACGAATTAATAGTTCCTTTTTACCATTATAAAAAAGTAAAATTACCTTAAAATTTTGAAATATATATTCATTAATTAACATTTTTTTATGCTAAGAAATTATTTTATTCCATTTTTATTTCTACAATTTTAATAGCTGGCATCTTATATACTATTGCGAAATTTTAACATATATATTTATATTTAAAGATAGTTGGCATTTTGTAATTACAACATTTTGATTTATACAATTTTTCTATCGGCAAATAATACATTATTTTTATTTTTAGACTATATACTTTAAGCGATTACAGAATTATATTTATTATAGTATAAAAATTGTTCATCATAAAATAAATTAATTTATAGAATGGTAATATATAGGTATAAGATGTTAATCAAAAAGTTATACAGGCAACAATTATTTTTATTTTATAGATTATTGCTTTAAAGACATATTATTTATAGAATGTTACTTTTTTTTCTATGAAATATTTTTCCTTTAACTTGAGAATTTAAAAAGTAATAATAGAAACTTAAAAATAATACTCCAAAAAATGATTTTTTATTAAAAACTACAGTAATTTTGTAAAACTATATGTTAAAATTAAAGATAAATATACATTAAAAAATATATAGATTAAATAGGAAACTTTAAGCGCATCATTGCTACAACATTATAAAATTTCCGTTTCTATCTTTTATTTTCAATTTTAAAAATACTTGTATAAACAATATTTACTACACTATTGTTTTATATTAAAATTTTGTTAATTTTTTTCCAAAAAAAGGTTTAACTATTTTGAAGACAACAACAGTTGTTTGTAAGAATTGAAATTTATATATAAAATAAGCAAAAAAAACATTTATGATATTTGACGTTCCAATTGACATTTTTGATTTTTTCAAAAATCTTAATTTTTTATTTCTCATTTATTCTAAGAATTTAATATTTTTTATAAAATGTTGCTAAAAATATCTTTAAAATTCTAAAATTTTTAATTTTATTACAATAGTTGATAGAAAAATCTTTGATTAGAACATTTTTGAGTCATAATTATATCTAGAAATTCAAAAGTGGATTTAGATTGAATTACGTCTTTATTATCACTACAGTTTGAATGTTATAACAAGATATCCGAAGTATTTTTTATTATATTTAAACATTGTTTTCATCTATAATTTTTTTTAATCAATTTACAAATTTGTTGTTCTCGAATATACAGATTTTTTTATAATCTAAATTCTTTTAAATTTCATAACTAATTAAATTACGTTTTTAAAAAAAATCTACAATGTTTTTGTGTTTGAGTCAAATATAAAATAGTCAATAAAAATTTTTCAGTTAAATTGTAAAATAAATCATAAACTTTAATTCTAAATTTTTATGTATTTTCGAATGATTTTTTTTAATTTTAATCTTTTTCTATTTAATATTTGTTTATTTTATATTATAGATGGAACATAAAATACTAAAAGTACATCGTTAATAAAGATATTTTAATTTTTAATCAATTTTTGATTAATTATCTTAAATTAATAATTTAAAGCTAAAACAGTAGTATAAAAGGATGTTTATAATACTAATTAAATTTTCATATTAAGAGGATGTTGCAAACAATAAATATATTGAAAGTTTTTTTTTTAATTTGGTTTCCCATATAAAAACTATTTTGGAAGAATTATGTTGTCGTGGGGATAATAAAATTTACTTAAAATTTATTTAATCACATTAATATACGCTTGCATATCCATTATGATATTTTTCATTTCTTTCGATGATATGATATTTAAAAATTTTATTATCTCCAATTGATAGAGAATAATTAAAATTGGATTAACAATACTTTAGAGTGTTCATTAAAAAGGTGTAGCTTGTTTTTACAACACATAATTATTTTTTCCCTAAAAATTTCTTTACTCATTTTTTACTACTAGAAAATTTAAATAATTTTTTATTTATAAATATATTGAAGGGGAAATTAAGAATGTTATTGGAAGTTTTAATGTGAATTTTATTACTTTTATTTTAATTATCAAAATATACATTAAAAAGCAATATTTTTTCGTAAACTATTATTTTTATAGACATTGTCATTAGGTTAATAATTATTTTAACTTTTAATGTACTAATTATATGGATTTATCATTGCTTTTATAATCAAATAATAAAATGTATATTTTATAAATATACGGATTTTGTATTGATGATTGGCATTTTATTTATTGCAAATATTTATTAAAAAATATATCTAATAGATTTTATTTTACAGATAACTATGTCTTTTGATAATATAACACTTTTAAATGTAATGTCGGAGGGGAGTATTAACTTATTATCTGATTTTGGAATGATTAAAAATAACTCTTTACAAATAAATGATAGTAAATATGAAGATGATGATTGCCAATTAATTTATCCCAATAATTTAAAATATACATTAGCATTAATTGGTACAGGTTTATCAGTTGTATCAGTTATATCTAATATTTTAATAGCAACAGTCCTCCTACGCCCAAAACATTCACATTTCTTTTTTCTTGGACTCTTAGCTGTATCTGATACATTTCTTTCAATATGGTATGGACCAATAATTGCTGTCAATATGATTGGTGCAAAAATCACTACATTATGGATACACAAAATATGGTGGTTATATGCTGTGCCTTTGCTAGCATTGTGTAATACAGCAAGTTCATTCTCAGTCTTTCTTCTTATCCTTGCAACAGCTGAAAGATATCTTATATTAGTAAAATCAGAACATCTCATTTTTTTTCGTTCACATAGGAAAATTTTTGCATTCTTAAGTTTTATTTTTGCACTCCTAATAAGAGGGACAACTTTTTTAGAAGTAACAATTGTTAAGAATGGTAAATGTACTGGTGTTCTTGAATATAGGCCAAGTAGTACAACGTTAGCTGAAACGTGGCCATATAATCCACTATTCTCTGTCTACATCCGTCAATTAGTTTCAATTTGTTTACCTTTTGTTGTTTTAGCATTTTTAAATGCAAGTATTGTAGCAAAGTTACGACATCAACACAGGACAGCACTTATGTTTAGATTTGCTGATAGTTCACAAAAAGAAAAAGTCCGTTCAGCTACAAGATTATTAGTTTTTATTGTATTTTCTTATCTCGTTGCAAATTTTTTAAGTTTTTGTGTCACAATATGGGAATATATTGACTTTGAATCAACACAATCTGAAGAAAATTATCCAGTAAGTTTTAAATTATAAACAAAAGTTTTTAACATGCATAAAATTATTACAGTTATATGATAGTTTAACTGATTTAATATCTGTCTTAGCAATACTTGTTTGTGCTTTAAGAATATTTATATATCTTTCTTGTAATCAAGAAATAAGGAATGCATTTTCAAATTTCTTTTGTAAAAAGGAAGCAAATGACATAAAATTAAATTTTGAGTTAGATGTCCAATCAAATAATGAAAATTTAAAATCAATGTCAAGGATTGGTACAGATTTTGATAATATTGTTGTTGTAATTGCCAGACAAAAATCATCATTTGTTGATTACAGAGACAATAGAATGGCTGACTTAGAAGAGGTTGATGAAGTTAGAATATAACATTTTTTTATTTACTTTGATAGTTGATATTTTAAAAATAATTTTTTGCTTGTAAAATTTTTTGATATTACTTGTAATAAAAAATTTTGAAAAATATTTTTTAATATTAAATAATACTTTTGTTTTTAACATTTTTTTATTATTTATAAAGCATTAAATGTGTGTTAGTTTTTGTTAAAGAAAGACTTAGAACGATATAATTTACCATTCAATACAGGTATCATAAATCTTTTAGATGTGTAGCGTGGGCAAAATGAATATATAATATACAATCTATTTGATCTTTTTGTTATAAGATTTTAAAAATTTTTTGTCAATTTTTAACCAGTTAATATAATAAACTTCTTTTGAAATTGCAAACAATCATTAAAGAGTCAAAGTTCTTCAAAATTTCTTTTGAATCTCTCACTACAGATATATTCACTATAGCTCAAATGCTATGATGAAAGATCTTGTTAATAAATCTCTAAGCTATAATTCAAAGTATATACAGATAGTTGCGCAAATATAAACATCCTCTTTTAAATTTTACTTGTCATTTTATACACATACACCTTAGAAAAGAATTGTTAGCTGAAATCTTTCATTTCAAGTTGAAATACTTTTAAACATTAGATTTAAGATTGTCTCATTAAATATTATATACCTATAATTTTAAATTTTTCATCTTTTATTATAATTATTTCATTCAATTTTATATTTCATAAATAACATTTTTCAATAAATTCTTTTTAGTTTTTATTTCAACTCTACTGTACTAACTACTTTGTAAATCTTTCTTCAACTTTAATTTTCCAAAATGGTAAGATATTGCTAAAATAATAATAAAATATTGTATGTTTAAGTCTGACGATGTTATTGCTGAAGCTCTTGATCAGCTGACCGCTGAACAAATTGAACGTAAGTAACAAATTTGTTTTGGTTTTTTGTATTTATCACAATATTTAGAATTTAAAAAATATTTTAACATGTTCGATAAAGAAAACAAAGGATACATCAGGGCTACTCAAGTAGGACAAATTCTTAGAACAATGGGACAAGCATTTGAAGAGAGAGATTTAAAACAACTTATCAAACAATTTGACGCTGATGGTTCTGGAGAAATTGAATTTGAAGAATTCGCTGCTATGGTGGCAAATTTCGTTGTTTCAGGAGATGATAATGCTGGTCTTGAAGAGGAACTTCGTGAAGCATTCCGTTTATATGACAAAGAAGGAAACGGATATATAAATGTTTCTGATCTTAGAGAAATTTTAAGAGCTTTAGATGATAATATAACTGAGGAAGAATTAGATGAAATGATTACTGAAATTGATTCTGATGGATCTGGAACTGTTGATTTCGATGGTTAGTTAAAATAATATTTTTTTAATTAAGTAAATATTAATATTTTTTTTTAGAATTTATGGAAATGATGTCTGGAGAGTAAATATATATCATTTATATTATTCCGCAAAACACAAAAAAGAAATTAACATTTTATTTTGAGTAAAAAAAGTTTTATTTTTTAAATAAAAAGAATTTAAAATTTGTGAAAGATTCATTTGAAATTGTAATACCAATTTGATTAAAATAAATCGTTTGCAATCCATATAAAAAACCCTACTATACTTAAGAGAAATTTAATACTAACATTTAATTTTCTTGATGATTTTAAATATACTTGGGAGACTACATGTGGTAAAGTACAACAACGATTGACGACACAAACCAATGAGGGATTTATTTGTGAACAATCACTATTTAAATCACACTTGATAAATGCGTCAAATCCTCCATTTGGGCATATCTGGTAGTATTCGCACGCTAAAAGATTTATTTTGATAAAAAACTTTATATAAACATACGGACATGTGAAAAAAATCTATATGGATCATTGCCACATATATAATTAAAGACAGCTTCATCAGGAATTGTATATTTTAAAATTTGTAGTAAAAAAATTAAAACCGTAAAATAATTTAATAGCATAGTTACCACATATGATTCAATTGTCAAATATCATGATACTACAATTATTATATCTTTTATTAAAGAGTATGCAAGCACCTGTGATTAAATAAACATTTAGTCATCCAACTTTTACTAGTGTATTATGATATAGTGAATTACTCTTAATACAGGTGAAATAATTCTTTTAAATATATCTAAATCCGTTGGTATTTATTAATTTTAAAAATATTATTTAATATAATAATATTATGATTTATTAGTTATAGATTGAATAAGTTGAATAATAAATAACATATTAATAAATTTCAAAATAAAAATATAATTAATATTTTAGCTTTATAAAAGAAAAGATTTTCCTAACTTTTATAAGTAAAAGAATAATTTTTATCATTACATTGACAAGATTTTTTTATTTTGGATACTCTTTTGTAAAAAAGCAAGGTAAAAATTTAAAAACATTTTCATGTATTATTTAAAATATTTAATTAATTTAATTGATTATTATTATAACAATGTTAATAAATTATAATTTATTGCTTTCAAAACCATAAAAATGTGTTTTTATATTTACAGATAATATTTATAAGAATAATAAACATTGTCTTTTTTTATAAAATGTATTTTATTCTATAAATTATGATAAAATTGGTTTCATGATGATATATATAAATAAAAAACAAAGACAGATTATCTTTATTTCTTAAGATCTTTATGCTGCAAAAATAATAAAAAATTTTACCATAAATTTTATGAATTTATTAAAAAAATATTAAAAAATGAGAAATATTTGATTCATAGTAAATTATTGGGAAATATTAGATGATTGTCAATAAAATGCATATAAAAAATATAGTAGATTTGTTCCAACTAATAAAATATAAATCTTTCTTTACTTGCGACTAATTTTATCGCAATTATTTCGTGTAGGAAAATTAAAGCAATAATTAAAAAATGATTAAAATAAATTACTATTTTTCTATGATATAATTTCCGTCTTAACACATAAGTTTTCCTACAACGCATTTCACAACACGTGAATAAAATTTAATTTTATGTAAAATTATAATGTTACTATAAAGATCATTTTCTAAACATATCGTAATATATTATTTATATATATAAATAGTTTGAATTATTGTAAGCTTTATAATTTTCTTATAAAATCATACTGATTGAGAAAGACCAGTTTTTTTTTATAATGTCTTAAAGATCATATCTAGAAATTAGACTTAAGGAAAGTTATAAAATATTTTGCATTTTTCTTCATAGTAAAAATTAGTTTTTAAATATTTTAGTATAAAATCTCCATTATCTTTAATAAATAACAGTTTGTCTGATTAAGTGATTATTCCTTTCGTTATTACACAAAAAAAATGGGACAAATTTCGACATTATTACGTAAAATGCAATAAAATGTCCCACCATCTTAAAATGTTGTAATTTATTAAAATTTTAAAAATATCAAGCGACAACAAAAATGTTTTAAATGGCGCAAAATATAAGGTTTGCGCAAAAAATTGGTCGTTTTTTTACAAAAATATATACTTTAAATATTTCGAAGTAATGTAACATTTACTTAATCTTAGAAATTTTAAAAAAAATTGTACTTATCTTAGAATCTAATTTGTTTTTTATAATATATTATGAAGTACGTTATTAGAAGTCAATTTTATTTAAAGTTACTAACGTTTTAGCAAAAATCACTATTTTAAACACTCTACTAACGACAATAATTATGAAAAATTAAAAATTTCAAAACAATAAGAACGAAAACTAATTATTATTTAACCACGCAAAGTATTAATAATTTAAAGTATTATTTTAGTAATTGCTGTTTTTCTTGTTTAATTTGAAATATTTAGAAATTATTTTTATTGTGAACAAAACATATAATGTTACCAAACTTTTAATAAGTTTGACTTTTAAAAATGATCTTGAAAAACATTTTAAAAAGTTGAATCACCAGATGCGTATGACTTTATATAAAAATCTAATTTATATTAATTCAAACAATTGAAGAACATTTTAAAAAAATACTATCATATGCCAATAAATACTCCTTATGAAAGTATTTATAGTCTAATACAAAGTTAAATTCTAATATTGTATTTTAAAATGTATTGTAGGAAATAACTTAAAGTTTTAGAAAAACAAAAAATATAATAGAGAAGTAGAAATTCATTTCAATTATTGTCTTAATCTTTTGAACGAAATAATTACGTTAATATTAGTCGCAAATCATGAAAATTTAAATTTTATTAGGTGGAACAAATTTATTACATTTTACGCAAATGTGTGTCTCATTTTTTTGTGTGTATTGTTATGAAATTTTTAAACTTACTAATGGTAGCAGATCGTTCAAAAGAATTATTTCCTTTAAAACTTTAACAACTTTACACGAAATTGACTTCTAATAATGTACTTTATAACTTATTATAAAAAGGTTTTAGTCTCTAGAATATGCATGATATTGATAAAAATTTTAGGATTAAATAAAAGTTAGATTACATCAAAAGTTTGTATATATACATTTATATTTTTGTAAGAAAATGGTAAAATTATTGCGATAAGCTAATTTTTTTTATGTCCTTTAAAATATTTTTGTTCGTCACTTGATATTTTGAAATTTAACTTTTTTTAACAAGTAAAATATTTGAGTGTATTTCATCATGATTTGCCAAAATTTGATTTTTGTTTATTTTTTGTATGTGATTTCTTAAACGAAAAGACTTTTAATAGTTATAATTAAAAATTATATAATACAATATACACTGATAATGAATAAATCAACTTAGCGATCAAATAGTGACGAGTGAAGTGATTTTGCTGCTTGTAGTATTTCTAATAATTAGGATCTACTTATAAATTTAATAAATATTTCCTATTGCCTTTATAATTATTGCAGTGAGTATCTGAAATCATCCATTCAGTTTACTTAAGTCAAAAAATTATTTATTTGATAAATAATAAAAAAAATCAAATACCGATATACTTAAAATTTATATTAAATAAATTTCACTTATCTCATTAAACGAAAGAGATTTATTTCCCATTGGGGCGGCAGTTAAAAAAATTTTTTTTGGTAAAAATTTAAATGTATTTTTACTCATAAGCGGAAAATGATCGTTGGACGAAAAATGATCCTTTAGGACAAAAAATGCACGTTTTTTTGTTTTGTGGTATGGATTTTTGGATTAGTAAATGACTATCATTGTGTATAATATGGTTTAATATGCCAAATTATTTTATCAACAATTTGGAAGGGTTTTGGATCTAAAACTTTCAGGGTTTCCAGGCTTAAGATTATGTTACATACAATTGTTAATGCTCATCTTGGAGCCTTTTTAATTAATGATAGAAAATTTTAAAATGATCTTCTTTTAACCAAGTCAGAAAGAAAATCCGTTTTATAAACTTACAATTCTTATTTTGTATCGGGAGATAGATTAAACTTGTTTTATTCGTTTTTAAATTTTCTACCTTTTTATACAATACAAGAATTAATATTAAACAATTTTTATTGTTTGTATCAGATATTTAAATATAAATTGGTTTATTATTTGCATAATTCTATGGTAATTTTCTATACTCTATCGAAAGAAACTAATTACATGGAATTCTGTCCAAGGATTCATGAAATGTGGATCTATGTTTTGATATTAACTAAAAAAGCATTAAACATGGATATTTTTATTAATATTTTTTAAGATTCTCATATTACCCTTTTGAACTTACTAATGAATACTAACATTAAAAAATTCAAATTTGTTAATGAGCTTCCGTTCATGAAGTTAAAGAGTAGACAGAAATTAAGCTTTTTATATTAATAAAAACAACTTTTTACGCAAAAACATTACATTAATTAGAAACTTAAATATGTTTTTAATACTTGTAGTTTTAAAACAATGGTTAAAATCTAGATTTATCTATGGTAACTATTAAAAATTATAATGTCTTAATTAACCATAAAATAAAAACAATAGCACCTTTATATTCCAAGAATGGGTAAAGTGTTAGAAATATAGATGTGTAAGTCCTCACGTGTACCATCTTTTATTCTAGAAATGTCAGCCGTTGGCTCCATCATACTTCTGGCTAGTGTTCATATTAGAACGTAAATTATTTTTTTATTATGAAATAATAGGACGATTTTTTAATAATTTAAAAGATATATATATAAAATTTATTTTTATTTGAGTTTACACCTTATGTAAATTTTTATAGACAGTTGATACCGTGAGCCAACTGCCGACAAAAACATAAATGGTATAGATAAATGGTCCTTTTTTATAATTTCTTCAACAGAAAAATAAAAAGTAATTGCCTTTTTTATATTTTATTGTATTTATTATTTATTAAACAAAATAATATTTAAAATATCAACGAATTATGATATTTAACATAGAAATATAATTATTACAATTTTACATTTGCAGTTATCATGTAGTTAGTTAAACTTTTCTTATGATAGTCCAATAAGACAGCAAATGGCAACACAAGTTCCAATAGATACAAACAAAAAGAATAAAAATACTGGATAACGAAGATTATAGAACTAGAAGAAGAATTATTAACAAAAATAAATGAAATTTCTTAATTTTAATACTTACCTTTTTAACATTATCACTTCTCTCTACATGAGTTTTACCATTCTTTACTTGTACCATTTCAATTTCTGATGAATGAACAGCTTTCCTTGTAATAAGCCACAATCTTATTGTTAAAAATTCATTTGCTATTATAACAATTCCAGTAGCAACAATATATGTTATATACAGTGCTAATGCAGCAGTAGAGTTGGTGTAAAGCGATTTAAAATGAACAATAGCTATCATTGTCGCAGCAAGAGCTCCTAACCATGCTAAAATTCCAAAAAATCCGTGAAGAAGTCTAAATATTATCCTAAACGTTGAGTCTGGTGAACAACGGAACACAGCACCAATTGGTTGTGCCCATGCAATGCAACATGCTAACAAACCAAGTATTGAATGAACTGAACCCCATGATTGATTCTGTTCATCAGTCTTGTAGATTGATGGACCTGCCCACCTCCACTCTTCAGCAACAAATATTATAGCAAAAGATGCTATTGTTGCTCCAATTCCTATGATATTTAAAGTTCTATGAAGATGGAACCATATTAGTATTCCACATATTTTGGTATTTGGCCAATTCCCTTTAAGATACCTTGCAGCAAGTATTCCAGTTGTTAAAAAAATGCTCCACCCAAGAATCATAAGTATTCCATGAATTTGTTTTAATAATCTTCTATATTTTTGATAAGCAGCAGCACTATCATTTAATGCATTTGAATTTGTCGCATTAGTTATGGTATTTGTTGATCCCCCTAATGTTACCTGTCCAGTTCCATCTCTTTTATAACGTTTAACTTCAACAGATTGAGGTGAAATGTATGGGAATAATTGTGAATTAGTATCAAGTGAATGTATTCTCAAATTATTTCCATTTGTTGAACCGGAAGCTAAAAAGATATAGTATGTTTGCGTTGTTCCTTTTAATACTTCATTAGAATTTGCAAAAGATGATGGAGGACTCATTGATTGATTTAAACTACAATATAAAATACCATTTGTAAGAGAAACCATTTTTGTTATTAACATATCTTCATTGTTTGCATCCTAAAAAATTAAATTACATTACCAAAATTTTTAATTTATCATTCAAAATTTAATTATATTTTAAAAAATTTTAACACACTATAGTTTTTTAATAATTGAATATTGGGTAAACAATTCGTTAGTCAAATAAAATATTTTACCTACCTTCGATACATCAACAACTCTATTGCTTTTAGCTGGATTGTATGACAATCTCCCACTAAATGGAGCACCATTAAAAGAAGAACATTCAGTGACAGCGTCATCACCCTAAAAAAAATAATTTTTTTTAAACTTTATAATCAAAGATTATGTGTAAATACCATGTTAGAATCACTTGAAAAACCAGCAGCTACATAACCATTGTTCAACACGGAAATATTTCCCCCAATTTCCATTATTAACCTATTGTTTTGTTCATAGTATGAAAAGAAATAAATACAATTGGTATTTGGATTACAATTTTGGGGGTATAAAATGCACCCTTTTGTAACACTACATTCTGTTACATCAAAATTATTTTGGCATTTTGACAATAAAGAAATTACCAACAAAATTAGTAGAATGAAAAAATAGGAATTTGTTTGCAAATTCATAATTATCAATTATATCAAAATTTACTTGACAGCTAAAAATTATATTTATAAGTTTAAAAAAAAATAAATTCATAATGATATTATTTTTTAATTAAGTATAACATTTAAAATAATAATTGAGATTATGATGTAATAATAGTTAATAAGAAATAATAGCTCTCTATTGAGTGTAATAAAATTATAATAATACTTTTACTTTCTGGTTTATCCAGAATTTTTAATATAATGGACCAAATATTTATTAAAAGAAATTAGTAGTTGTCTAATCTACATATATGCCCCTGAAAAAGTCATGTAAGTGCCATTGAATGAAAATAAAATAGATATGACTAGTTTAGTAAAGTGCCAGTAGAAATAATGTATAATTTTATACAATAAAAATATATTATAGTTTTTATCATTAAGAACATGTTACATGTAAATATAATACTTTATATATAGTGGTTTCAAATATTGATACTATTCATCATATTTTAACAACATTATAATTCTATAGGTATTGTAAGAAGTAGCAATGGCTGCAACTTGTTTTTAAATTATCAAGCATTAAAATATAAATAATCTTTTTTGACAAATAAAAATAACAAAATTTTTTGGTGGATATATTATAAATAATATTTCACGTATTTTGCCCTTTATTCTTTCAATAGATTTACTTATATTAAGAAGATTTATAAAATAAGTAGTATATTGAGTATATATATACCATTATAAACATAAAAGTAAAATTTTGAATATGTTTTTAAAAATACAATTTATACTGACTATAAAATCTTTGTTGTTTTTATTAAATTTTTTAGCAAAAACATTTAAAATTTTAGAACGTTATAACTTAAGAGAAACTATCTAAATTATTAAATAAATTGTTATAAAAATTAGGTACTAGTTGAGAATAAATATAAATAAAGTTGTATTGAATAATCTATTATAATATATGATTTTTTTAATAAAACTTGTTTAATATACCAGGAAATTCTTATGATAGTGATTTTGAATCGAGTTTTATTTACATTAATATAGAAACAGTCCACCAAATAAAATTTTCGAAATAATATAAAATATTATATCTATAAACTTTACTTTTTTGAATATTATGAAAAAATTTTTTAACATTATTGAGAGTTCTAAAAAATTGAAATGATAGAACAAATTTGTTCCTTATATCAGAAGAAAATTGATGCTAATGTTTGAGTTATAAACATTCTTAAGCGAGCATTTTACTTTATAACATATATAAAATTTCTTTTCATTGACAATAGTTATATTTGTAGTAAGTTTGAGGTCAGAATGTGATGATTCAATGATTTCATATGATATATTTTTAGATAACTACTATTTTATATATTTACACAATAAATTAAAAAATTTAATACGAGTAATGACAGTTAAAGTTTATTAATTAATTAATGAAATGTTATATTTAAATAAACTAAAATTTTTAATATTTCTATCAATATAAAAAAATTTAAAGTTTTTAGTAAATAAAATGTTCCGCAAATTTAATAATTCTCGAAATTAACGTTAGAATAGCAACTGTAAAATTTTTAACATATTTTTTAACATTATTGTATTTATTTAATAGAAACTCCTAATAATAAATAATTTAAAGATAAACTTTGTTGTAATTCAAAAATTTAAACAATTTAACATGTAGAAGAAATGTTTCGGTTAAATAATTGAGGGATACATTGTATAAAAGTATATGGAAAATGAAGTATAATATTTTTTCATCTAAAAATAATATTAGAAACTTTTTTCAAAATAAGAAAATCACTTAAATAAATTTAAGAATGTAAATAAAAAGTTTGACAGATGGAAGGAAATAAAAAAAAGATTTAGAAAAAATTATAATTTATTTAACCATTTAAGCAGGCAAATGAATAGTTTCATCTATATATATTATTTGTATTTTTACTGAAAATGATACATTTTGATGATATTATATATCAAAAAGAAGTAAAAGTATTTGTAAATAATTATCATATATTTGATTCTTATAAACAAATCTTCTACTTAAAATAATTGCTAGAATTTATTAAATTATAAGGGTAAACAAATAAATATATATTTGTTGGAGGTAAAAATATGTTGAGGTAATAAATAATTGATATCTGTTTACTTATATTTATACAATTTTATGTAACACTATATGGTACTTTTAAAAATGCAAGAAACAACTTGTTAATTAAGTTAATATATTTGTTTTGTTATTATAATCTTTAATTTTACATTAAATAAATTATTATCAATATTATATACCTTTTATAATTCATTAAATCAGTTTCATAGTAATTACTTACCATTATAATGTTTCATAATAAATTAATATAAAGATTTAATAAATTAATTCCCATGATTTTGAAATTAAAACATTTTTTAAAGTAAATGATAAAAATAAAAAAAGTTTAGCCTGTTTTGTGCTTAAATTACTCGCTAAAATATTTGCCATTTGACATTGAAGGTAAATGTAAATTTAATAGATATTAAAGAGATCATGATATTTTTTAATGTTCAAAAAATTATTTAAATATTTCTTAGTGGTAGTAACGAGTTATTATCTCTAACAACACCAAAAGAAGAAATCATTTATTACAAACTAAGTATAATTAAATTGCAATTGTTAACATAGGTAAGTTTTGTAAAAGCAGATACTTTCCTTACTTCTATTTAGTAAATATAAAAAAGACGTTTTTTACTAGAAAATAAAAGTTTATCATGTGTAAAACATTTCATTTAATATTTTGTAAATCTAGCTTATTTATTATGTATATAAAAGTAAGAAATGTTGCATGTCCATTATTAGTATTTATAACATCATTACCTTTTCCATAGTAAAATTTCATTTTGATATATTATACTATATTAATTAAGACATAACAACAATTAATGACTTTATACAACTTCATATCACTTCACCATTTATGATCATCTTTAACAATAAATATTTTTCATTGATATTAAATTACTATTCGTAACCAATATAGACCTCAATTGACATTTGTAAAATTAAAATTGATCACATTCTATATTATGATAGTATATATTCTAATTTAATAAATATATTTTCAGTTAGAAAATTAAATTTAATAATTTAATGATGTTAAGAAACATACACATTTTATTTATTCTTTATTCTATAATGTTATATAGTAAATCATTTGCTACAACTCAAATAGAGAGAGATTGCATTGATCTTGACCATAATTGCGCTGATTGGGTTGCTCAAGAACCAAGTCAATGTTCTACAACCGATTATATTGCTAGAAGTTGCAAAAAATCATGTGGTGTTTGTATAAAATTTTCCAAAAGTAAGTAAAGACTACAAAAAAATAATATATTTTCTAAAGGATTTGATATAAGAAGACTGCCTGAAAGTTTACGCCTTCTATCATGGCTTGTTGGTATTTGGCGTTCAGAACACGATGGAAAAGTAACTTTCCCAACCATTCCTAAATTTACATATGGAGAGCAAATAGAAATAAGTATACCTGATGATGAATTAACAGCCACTAAAGCATTAAATTATTCCGCTAATGCTTGGTCAATTAATGATCAAGAAGAATTGCATACAGAATCAGGATTTATTACAGTTAAACCAGGGACAAATCACGTAGCATTAAATACTGTTATGAGTAATGGATTTGTCACAATAGAGGAAGGTGAAGCAACATATAATCATTTAAAATTAAGATTAATAGACATTGGAAGGATATCATTTAGTCGTGATCTTCCGGTTCATGATGTTGTAAGAGAATGGACTTTGTTAGATTCAACAACTCTTGAAGCTAGATTAGATATGGAAACATTAACACATAGAATGCAAGAACATACATTTATTCGGTATAAAAAAATATATCCATAGTGTAAAAAGTTCTAAAACTACTTTTTAAACAGTAAGACAATAATACGTCTTCGTTTTAAATTTATCACGCAAGTAATAAAATTTATAATTATTTATCAATGTTTATTTAATTTTAAAATCTTTTTTTTATTATTTTAAATTTTTAACGTAAAAAGATACAATAAATAAAAATAATTTTTCCAAATATTCAATTGAGTTTCCTGTTTCTTAACTTAAAGACGTGCTTATAAATAAAGACAGGTAATTATATTGTTTATATATTTTAAATATTCTGTAATTTTATAGACAATAAATTTTACAGCTATAATAACTATATTCAAACAACCATCTAATCTTATTTAAGACAACTATTATATCAAAATAAAAATTTATTTTTTAAAATCGCATACCTTATCCGATAATTTTTTATAACTATAGGAATGATTTATTAATATAAACATCTAACTTTCTCCAAACTTTTTTCTTTGCACCAAAACGATATATTTCTTCTTATGGTAGGTTTAAACAAAACTTTACTGGTAATATTTGTCAATTAAATTACTTAACTGATAAGTAAGCACCAAAAGAAGTGGTATAGGTAACTTTACAAATTCTGTGACATTTAATAAATTATGATTGTAGACTATGATAAAACTAAAATATAGAAGTATGAATCATTTAGCATTGACAGAAATATCTCAACTGTGTTCTAAATTTGTAATTGATTATAAAGAAACTAAAAGTAGACGATTGGATAATATGATGTGTACATCTAGTGAAAATATTTAACTTCCTTAAAGTAACACTCCATAATTAATATTCTATTATCTTATTGTATAGTAAAATAGACTAAAGATTCAGTATTATTGGTTAGATATTGTAAAAAAAAAAACTAAAAAAGAATGTCTGGAGAAAATCAATAATCCAAACTTGCTTTTAAAAATACGTTATTAATTCTCAAATTTCTGATATAGAAATTCTTGATTAATTAATACTAAACTATAACATGAATTGATAGACGAGGAAATAAAGATATTGTTCTAGATTCTTGAACCAATTTTATCAAGATACATTTTTGTTGGTAATAATTACAATAGGAAAGGTATTTCAAGATTATCCTTAAACATCAGCAACTAATTAGAATGATAAAATCCCCAATATGTAAAATGAATATTTCAAAAATGGCTAAGTATAATGGAATTTCCATTTACATACTTAATTATACTTTTTAAATCAATTTATTTAAGTCTTCAATTGTTTCCAATTTTTAAAGAAAAAATTATTTTTAAAAGGTAACTTATTGTAAGAGAAAATATACTGGGAACTTTTTTCAATTTATAATTCCTTATAAAATCCATGACCTCAAATCACAGATAACTATAAGATAAATGACTATGAAGTCATATAAAAAAAGTGCTTTTTTATTAAATAGATCATTTGTTGTTTGAAAATTAAATGAAAAAATTTGCATTACATAATATCTCATAACAATATGAATAAATGTTTATAAAGGAATAAGACTATAATTGTTATATGTTTAAAATTATAACTAAATAAATATCAAAATGTTGAAAAAAAGAAACGTAAACTAAATTTGATTATTAAGGTAATAAAGTAAAAACTTTTTAATAACTATGAGTTAAGTAAAATATTTGGTAACAAAATCAAAAAATCATTGCATTGAAATGAAAGTTTTATAATCAATATTTAAATTTATAAAATTCAATTCATTCGATATATATTGTTCATTATTATATTGTGATTTTTCATACCTTTCAATTATGTTTCTCTATTAATCCACAACGTATATTGTTGAGAGTTATCGTTTTAACATATTTTTTGATTATCCGAAAATGATGTTAAGATATTTTGATCGTTATAATCTATAGTGACACTGAAATAAGATAATTTCTTTTAACAATATTTATATTTACTTAAAAAGTAAGATAAAAATTTTCCTTTCATTGTTTTAAAAGTTTCAATATATTTACAATTCTTAACTGCCAGCCAGTTTATAAAATTTATGTTTTTAAAACTATCTACTTTATAATGAATGATACAAAATAGAAAAGTATTACGGATTTTATTGAAAATATATCTAAAAGAAATACTTATAAAATACCCGTAAGATGTTTAATAAATTATACCTAAGAAATTAATACAAAATTCAATGCAAACATTACTAATAAGATTATGAAATGCATGAAAGTATATTAAAGACAATAATTATAGATTTTTAATTACCCTCATTAACATATAAAATCGATGAAAATTAAAAAAAATAGTTATTAAAATTTAATATTAATATTATTTAGATATTGAAAAACTAGTTTAAAATTTATTTCTTATTTCCTTTTAACGTATTTGTGTATACAAAAATCAGGATATGCAGTATGGATTTTACAGGATGTATAAAATTTTTTTTTACTTCTAAATTGAAATGACGTTGTGTCAAATTTAATTATTTTGGAAATGTATATATAATATATGTTTTCTTTACCTATTAAAATAATAAATAGATTTTATAATTTTTTTAACGTTTATAAAAAATTTAAAGGTCAGATAGTAAAGTTTATCTTTAAACTTTGATATATTATAATTCGGATAATTTTTTAAAAATGTTATTGATATGATAAATGTATAAATTTTTCATGTAAAAAAATTATACAAGTAATTTCTAATAATTTTTTCCATTTTTGCATTTTGATTTATTTGATGGTAATATACATGAGAAGTGTTCGTTGATAAATTAATGTGAATTAATAACCTTATTTTTAGTATTGACATTATGCTTAGTTGTAATTATTAATCAGATATTTATATAAATTTGTCTTTTTACATTTCTCTTTTATCTTGTAAAAATTTATTATATATTTTTCTTATTAAACAACAAAATTGTATCATTAATTTACCACTTTATAGAATAATAACAATAGTGATTTTCTAATTCTACACAATATTATACTATAAATAGTTAAATTTTTCTAGATTGCTCGAGGGGCGATGATAAATTATTAAAAGTAAATGGATAAAGATATATATTGTTTATCCATCAACTTTGTGAGAGAAAAAGTTTTATTGAAAGTGAATATTGAAGATAATTCTCATTCCGATCGCCATTTTAATTTCCACTAACTTTATTTGCATAAAAATTGTCCATTATTTTATTTCATTCTTACTAGTACTAAGCAATACCATTTAACATTATTAATTACACAACAAACTTTTAATTCCCTTTTATTATTTATAGTTAAATGTAAAGTAAATTTAAATTCATTCCTCTTGAAACAACCATTTTTATATTTACCTTAAAAATCTAATTGTTTTTGCAGCTTAACAAATTTATAGATCATAATTTAAAGATAAATCTACTATTAAATATGGGTACTAAAAAATGTATAGATTGTATTACAAAGCCATTTTGTATAAAACATAAACATATAAAATTAATTAATAAAAATGATCTTGATCCATGTTTGTGGTTAAATGATCATATATACACATCATATCGACCAACTGAAATGCCAATAAAAATGTGTCTATGGAGTATGTTTCGGTGGAATAATGAAACCATAAATATTTGGAGCCATTTACTGGGTTTAGTGTATTTTACATTTTGTCAGTATGATACAAATTATAATTATTTAGCTTCATTTGGGGCCTCAGTCTCAGATCATTTATTTTTTTCTTTATCGTTATTAGGATCACAGGTAAAAAGAAAAAAAAATATTTTATTATTGTATTTTATAGTTATGTATGTTGTTTTCAACTTTATATCATTTGTTTGGATGTATAAATAGTGAAGAAAGGAAAAGATGGCTTCAATTAGATGTTTTTGGTATATCATGTGCCTTATTAGGAGTTTATTTAGGTGGGATTTATACATCATTTTATTGCTTTCCAGATATCTTAAATGCATATCTTATTGGTCTATCATTTATTAGTGTTATCTCATTATACATCCCTTTCAAAAGAGATTCATTAGATTTTAAATTATTTAAAAATTCAAGAATTGGTTTTTTACAAATGGCTTATATGACAATTATAGCATTTGGAATATATCCAACAATTCATTGGATTCGTTTATATGGTGGTTTTGATTCACCACACGTTAGAAAATGGATACCTTCAATAATATTCTTATACATCCTTCTTATAGCAGCATTTTTCTTTTATGCATCCTTGATACCAGAAAGATTATCTCATGGAACATTTGATATGATTGGATGTAGTCATCAATGGTGGCATTTATTAATTTTGGTAGCACTTGCAAATTGGCATTCAGCAGGAATAAAATTGTTGGGTTACTATTACTCTAGTGAAGATGCATGTCAATTAGCTTATGGAAAAAATATTTATGAATCTATTACGTTACATAAAACAAATATAACAATAGTATGAAGTAATTTATATTACATAATATCGCAATTTCTAATACTCGTTATTACATTTTTTTATTAATTGTTAGTTAGAGGCAGACCAATTTTCATAATTAAAACTATAGCTAACTGGAATAAGTAGTATTGTAAAAAAATAATATATGCAAAACTAGCAAAAAAATACTTTAAAGATAATAATTTCTTGTTGTGACAATTTAAGAATAAAATATTGTAAATTTTAAAAAGACCTTGAAATTAATTTTATTAAAATTATTACTGTAATTATTTTTAAGTTAAAGAAATTTAATGTCTCACTTTTACATCTGATAATTTTAGTGTTTTTGGCAAAAAAATTATTTAATAAAATCTTACCTGTAAATAAATGGGTATATGTGGTTCATTTTAAATTTAAATTAATTTTTATCCACAATAACTAAATAATTATTTAAAATATCACAATTAAGAAAAAATATAGATAAATTTATTCTGTACAATTTTTAGAATAAAAACAAACTACAAAACATACGGACTACGATATAATTTTTAAAAAGGTTATAAAAGTGGGAATATAAAAAATCATTAAAATAGGGCTTTATTTACTCCATTTATATATTAAAAAATTTTTAATTGGAAAAAAGACGTATATTAACCATTATTAATCAAATTGTTACCATATTTTCGATAAGAATTCATTGGCATATACTGAAATATACACATAAATAATTGGTTAAAATTAAGGGCATACTTATAAAATATTTTGTAGTTTGTCACGCATTGTCTATTCAAATGATAACAAGTAAGTTTAAAATTTTTTTATAGTTCTAATTAAAATTTTAAATTAAGAGTAATTTCTTTGTACTTCAATATATGCCAAAAAGATTGTTATCAGCTTTTCTGAAATATGTATTCAAAGGTGATCTAAATTTATGACAATTTGAATAAATAGGAATAGATAGGTTATGTGTAGATTTTATCAATGAAATAGAAAAGATCATGATAAAGTAAAATGTGTATTTATTATTTAAGGCCTTTAAAAGTTAACTGGATATTGTTAAAATGATTTAGAAGTTTATTTATTTTACTTAAACTGATTACAACTTTTATTTTATTTACCACCAATTTAATATCTCCTTTAATTAAATAGGTGCATATATTATAGATAAAAATTTTCTATTTCTATTATTTATTTCATTAACTAACTGAAATTAATTATTCTCTTCGCATGAGAAAAAAATCAGGAAAATAATTATATTATCATTATATTTTGTAACTTTTTAATCATTTTTTATGATTTTTATGAGTATATATGGTTAACCTTTGTAAATACATCAATATACGAAAATAAACCTTGACTTTTATTTATAAATATATTGACATATAAAATTTTGACTATCCCATTTATAAGATATCGTATAAATATATTTAATAATTCTAATATTTTTTAGTTAACAATGACTAATGTGATAGCTATTACTGGAGCTTCGGGACTTCCAGGTCAACATCTTATCAAATACCTTCAAGAAAATCAAGATATTTTAAATATTTGTGAAATTAAGACAATTGACCTTAAACCATTCAATCCATTGATAGAAATTGAAAGAAATATCCCAATGAAGCATTATCAAATAAATATATGTGATGAGGAAAAATTTAAGGAAGCTTTGGAGAATGTAACTGGTGTTTTTCATCTAGCTGAGAAATCTTTTGATTATACGAATAGAAATTTTACTGCAACCTCTGACAAGGAGTATTGGGAAAAGAATGTAAAATCTGTTGAATGTTTGTGTCGATGTATTGTTGAAAATAATATTACAAATGTTGTTTATTTGGGAAATGCATATTGTAACCTATCTAGTCAAGATAATTTTGGATTATCTGAAGATAATTATTCAGGTTTAAGTACTTCCGGATACATTTTAGGTGTCTATGGTGAGACAAAAACTAAAGGTGAAATCTATTTAAGAGAGTTTGCCGAGACAACACAGACTAAAAATGGTGGTAGAATTCAATTGATATGTCTAAGACCAACAATAATCTATGGAGAAGGGAATTGTAAAATTATAAATGCTCTACTAAAATTGTGCAAAGAGAATGAAGGATTACTCAAGTTTGTCGAAGGACAAAGTAATGGTTTACAACAATTTGTAAGTTTAATGTTCAAATTAATTTATATTGTAAATATATAGATTTATGCAGGAAATCTTGCTTATTTTATGACAATCTCAATGAAACGTATTTTTGATTCAAATAACAAACATAAAAATGTATTTTTATATGTAATGGATAACTCAGCCTGTACTAATATACATAATTTTTTCTTAACATTACTTCAAATAAATGGTTATGATACTTGTGATCATGGTACAAATGTTATTGCCTTTACAATTGAAAGATTCTATGAATATTTGAAACGTTCTATGAACTTTAATATTGAACAAACAGCGATTAGTGATATAGCTAAAATATTTTTGTTTAAATATGCTCTTGGATTTTCTGATCGCAAAATGTGTCTTTACTTCAAACCAAATATTCCTTATACACAGGAGATGGCTTATAATAAAATGTTATCATGGTATAAAAATGAAATTAATAAAAATTGTATTTGGGATGTATCAAAAGGATCCAAAAATAGAGGTGATGTTGGAGCTGGATAAAAGGATTTAATATATTTTTAAATCTGATTGAAAAATACTAAAAATAAAAAAGATTGCCTTTTATCAACTAATTTCACTACTAATATTCTTTACTTCTTTATTAAAAATTTAAAAATTATTACTTTTAATAAAGTGATTATAAATAAAAAGAGGAGCACTTTTTTATTATTAAGAGTTTAACCTATAGCTGTGTATTTATATTATTATTTAACTGAACTTTCTAGAATGATTCTATAGTTAAAAAAATTTTTTGTGACATTTGTTTGCCATTCAAGATTTTTTCATGACTTCTACACAAACTGCAGCAAAAGTCAATATGACATTTGATTAATTCCTCTGCAGCATCATTGATGATTAACTACATTAGAATAACCAATTGTTTTGTAGTAAAATTTTATGAAAACTCAAAAAATATTTATAAAATATTATATTTTTTTGACGAAATTTAAAACAATACACTTCCATTAATTAAAACTTTATTGAAAGTACTTTCAATGATAAGAAAAATTTATTTAGTAATAAACTAGTTCCTTCTTGTTTTGATTAAAATTATTTTTCTATAAAATTTAAACATATTTTTAAATATATATTGTACTAAAAATTGTAAATACAATTAAATAAATTTTTAATGATTAGATGTGAACTAAAATTATTGAATAATCAAAATATTAATGTAAGTTTTTCTTTTGATTAATGAAACGTTAGAAAATTATCATGAGATTTAGTGCAATTTGATTTGAAAGTGCAAAAATTATCGTTTTAATAGAAATAAAATACAATATTATATGCTTATGTCAATCAAACATTGATAATTCTGTACTTTAATTTATTTTATAGTAATTGAGTACTTAAAAAATAAATTAAATTTATTTTTATGTAAAGTATTAAAAGAAGTTATGCTTAAATAGAGTTATTCATACTTGAATTTGGTTTTAAACATTTATTTGTTAATTATTTATTCTTGAAATGTTTTTTCCTTAAAACAAAAAAATCTGTCATTTAATAAAATATATTTTTTAGTTAATTTATAAAATGTACAATTTTAAAGTACTTTGAGAGAATTTTAACACTCCGTAATGTCATACTATTGAATTACCTTTTATAGAAAACAAAAATTTTTTATAAACAAATTTCGAAAGCTACCAAAAATAGTGATTATGTAGATGTAGGTTATGAAAAACTAAAATTTAACAACTAAAAAATCAACAGTTTTATATATTATAAAAAAGTAGTTGTTTTAATACTAAGCTGTCAAGCAATAAATGTCCTTCTTGTGCTAAGAAAATCTAGAATGCTAAAATTTAGTAGAAAATTCAATATTTTCATTAAAAATAAGACATAATTTTAACCATTGCATTGTCGTCAACGTATCAAAAGGTTATTAATTATATTTGAAAAAAAGCTATGATTTACAGACTTAAAAAGGCAGTGAAGGCAGATTTAAGCTTGTCTAAACAATTTGAATCTTTTGTTGCTTCATTCTTGTTTGATAAATAGAATAATTCTTTACGATGATCATATGGGACACACTTTTTCCAATTTAATAGTTTATCTAGTAAATTTGTCAGTATAGGCGAATTTTTGTTCGTTTTGAATATTGGTCAGGAGTAAATTCATACGATATTTATGAAGCCATTGTTGTTAATTAGCAATAACTAAAATTGAATTCTTTTATATTTAGTATATATTTTTTTAGTTCTCATCGTGGTGCTTTAGATGATCCTCTTTTTTATAATACTCATACTTTTATTTTGAGATTAATTGCTTTAAATCTGTAAAGTTTTTTCTTTTATGCCTTTTAGGTGAATAAAAATTAATTTTCTCACCAAATTTATTTCGAAAATATTTAGTTTTTAATTTTTTACAAAAATGATTTTAAGGTCATTTTTGAACATATATTAATCTACAATGTTGAGAACTTTTGAAATTAAACTGATAAAAACGACATGACGATAATGATAGTTCTCAATTTGCTCTACAAGATGACATTTATCTTGTGATGTTTGGTATACAATACAATAAATTACAGTTATATGAAAATTTGTTATTAAAACCAACATTCATCCTTTGACAAGTTAGTCTAAATTCATTATAATAAGTGATGAAAAATTTTTCTTGTTATGGAAGAAAATTTCAAGTACATTCTTTTATTTTTTATATCACAAACATAGATTGAAATGAAACCTTTAGTTTTTTTTTCTATATAGGGATTAAAAATTATTCAAAAAATAATTAAATATGATGACTTTCTAAAAACTATCATAACTATTTTAAAATCCATTCTTGGATTTAAAGTTCAATTAAATTTTTACATTAAATTTCAATTATGTAATCCAATAAAACAACTTTCTTCTTCCTTAAGGAATATTTGATAATGGCATACTTCTATAGTGATAAAATGATTAAGAAATAAATAATAAAGAATTTAAAAGATGTATTTCTATAATTTATTACACATAATAGAATGATAAAAAATTTTAACTTATTTTTGTCACAGAATTTATGTATAATTCTTAAATCTGTGAACTACTTTCAATAACAATTTAAATACGATATATAAATTTTACACATTTAGTAAAGATATCGAATTATACTAATTTTTAAATACTTCTATGAATTTGATTAATAAATTGTTCTATATTTTTTCTATTTTTACACAAGATGATGTATGACTTAAGTATCAAACTTGAAAATATTGCAGAAAATTAATTACTTTTTTTACTTTGCAAAAGATATAATTTTATTAAATTGTAATACTAGTATATTTATCTAATATGTGTATATTTTTTGTATAACGGTAATTTTTATCTAAGTTTGTTAATCTAATATATCAAGAATTTGATTCATGTATAGAAAAAAAGTTATTAGAGAATATTCGTGAATAATTGCATAATAAAACTTTTTCATTAAATTTAACGTTTTCTTGTATAAAATGTCATTTAAAAATATAAAGTAAAGATATTACATTAAATGTAAATTAATTGCTACCAAATAACCATATAAACATAATTAACGTTAATTTTATGCTACATAACTAATTTATCAAATTATTTAGTATTAGTAAAAAAAGTTTAACTTTTAAAACTTACAAATCTTACTTTTTTAGTATACTGTTACTTGAGTAGTGCTTTTTTAAAGAAAAAAATGTTATCTTTCACAATTTTTCTAATAATATTATAAAATATAATTTTTTAAACCTTTAAAGTACAAAATCATTGCAAATGTTGTATACGAATTAGTAGGTTTTTGTTGAATATAAAAATTTTGTAAATATTTGTAGTAACTTTTAATGATAAAATATAAACTTTATTTGATATTTAGAATTATTTGGATTGTCTTTGTAAAATAAATTATAGTTATCATCTACCATTGAATCATCAAAAAATTATAAATTGAAATTATTTTTCATCAAAAAATATATATATACATTATGTTATCATGGGGAGATCCCATTTAGGGATCTCAACCCAAGATATACCGATATAAAGACTTTAGATTAAGATGTAAGCAAGTATTTTATTATATGTGATATATCTTAAACAATAATAATAATAAATGAATGAATAATATATAAATCTCTTTCTAGTTAAATATCAATATGTGGGTTTTATTCTGTCATTCTCCACCTATCCGTAGGTGGTTATTATCTTCATTACAATTATGATAAAATCAAAAAAGTTTTTTATTAAAATATCTCATAAATATGAAATTTTCAATTTTATTTAACAATTTTTAACGTTTTTGAATAGTAAGACAAAGCAGTTTCAGATGTTTTTGTTAGAATTGTGACGTAGAAGAAGTTTAATTTAAAAATCAAAGTTTAAACACTTAATTTTGAAATACTATATTTAATGTTTTAACTTTTAGGATGATTCAAATTTAAATGAATTAAGAACTCTTTTTTTTAAAATTCTTTTGGTGAATTTAACAAAAAAATATATATTTAAATATTTTTACTTAAACTACCGACTGTTTTGATATTTTTCGTTAATTCATTTACCATATTTATTCGTCAAATAATTATTTACTCACATAAAGATAAAAGCTATAATTTATTTGTTATTTTAAATTAACTTTCAAGCAATGGTAAAAGTCTGGTAAAATTAATCTTTTTTATAACGAAACGTTTTTACAATAATTAGTTATATTTCTTTTCATTGTTTGAAATTTTATACAATTATTGTTTATTTTTTTAATACAAATTGTTTAGATAACTCTATTAAATTTTTTTTCTACATTATTTACTAAACACCAGATAATATTAATTTTTAATGGTCAAATCAAACTTTTGAAGATTACGCAGTAGTACAAAGAAAGTGAAACTCATATTTTTAAAAAATTATCTTATTTTTTCTTATTACAAATATTTTTTTAACATTATTTGGACAGTTACCGCTTTTTTAACTGTTCATTTATACTAATAAATGTTTATGATAAAATAAATATAAGATTTGATGTTGATATGCAAAAAAATGTTAGAAAAGTATGTTAGATTTTTAGTAAAATCATATTAGTCAGAATTTATTATTAAAATTTTTTAAAATAGATATTTTTTCTTTTAATATATCTTTATATTAATATACTATTTTAAAAAATACTTTTTTTTATGCCGTTTCAAATGTAACTTTAGATTGATATTTATTAACATTACTATTTGAGAGATAACATTTAAAATTCATTGATCACATAAATATTTGTAAAAAAAGTATAAATGTAATCGTTTTATTATTTTTACCATTGTTAATTTTTTCTTGATAAAAATTTAACCTAGATTAAACTTTTAACTTATATTTTTAATAGTTTGAAGTTAAATTTCTTAAAATTCCAAGAAATTTTTAGACTTTTTTTTGTTGTTGTTTAATAGTAAAATTTAACAAAAATAATAATCTAATTTTAATGAAGCATATCAACTTAGTATATTATAATTGAAAAGAACATTTTTTCCACGATAACTTAAAGAAATAATTCTTAATTTTAAAAACTGCTTCTATTTCTTGCTTCAATCACATGTCTCTAACATGTTTTTATTTAATTATAGATCAAATTAACGTCATTAATTTTTTTATAGGATTTACCTTTTATTCTTATTGTATATGACAACTTCTAAATAAATATATATGTATATCAGTTACAAATTACTATTATATTTTACATTAATTTAAATTATAATTGCGTTAATGCTATTTAAAGGTTATCATTACATCATTTATTTTAATTTATTTAAAATTGTTGATCTAAATTTAACATTTTTATTAACATTCTTCACTTTTTATTAACAAGGATGTTGTAGCGAGACAAAACTGTCTGATTGCTGCATACCATTATATATTTTTCTATATTTATGTATATTTTCAACATACTCAGCAAAATATTTTATGTACAATATATGTCAAAAATATTCATTTAAAAATCAAGAAATACCTCAAAGAGATAATACAAAGTTAATGAAAGTGCCGGAAGTTGGTAAAAAAACGAATTATCTTTACTCTTCATATCATAAGTTCTCTAATATATATATATTATGTATGTAATTAAAATAAAAATTCACATGCATATCACTAACAATTACAACACCCATCTTAAATAGATTGTCGCGCACTCACCAAATTTTGAATAATTAGCGGTGATAAAATAAGATTGACAGCATCTGATGGTTCAGTCATTTTGTTATTCTATATCTAAATTTATCATTTTCAACTGTTTCACACCGTAATATTTACCGCATTAAAATATTATATTCAATGTATTTTCTTTAGATTTTATTATATTAATACACCTCCTATATTATATTAGGTAAATTTAAATTTTATGATATGTAACTGTATTTTTAAGTTAAATTTAATAAAAAGGCCATTGATATTATATTTAACTAAAGAAATGACATTAACATCTTATTAATGAAAACTTCTTTTTTGAAATAAAATAATGTCATAGATGGCGATAAAAAGTTTAACAAAAATGCTTGTAAGTATATTTGGAATGTCAAATATAAAGATATTAGAAAAAAACTTTTATTTGATAGTAGAAATTTTCTGCCAACAATCATTGATACTTAACTATACCAAAATATATATCATTTCCATTATTGTAAAAAAAAGTTTTAATATTTTGTTTATTTCAATAATTTAATCACATGTTTATTTTTTGATAAATTTGGCGATAATATATAAATTTATTTAGAGGAAAAAAATTAAACTAATTTTATTTTAGGTTATAGAATACACCAATACTGTAAATATTTTATTCTATAGAATCTCCAGCACCTTGTGACTGGTTATATTAAAAGTTCTTTAAAATATAATGGACTATAATCTATATGAAAGGCGTGCATCAATGCCTCACAGTTTTGAATATTCAAATCCAGATGATAGTTATATAGGAGAAGAGGAATGCAAAGTTAATCAATGTTTGGAAAATGATAATAGAGATATTGGTCAATTAAATCAAGATATAACAATTCCATTATCTACTTCCGTTGGCAATATCGTTCAAAGTATTTTCTTAAATTGTATTCAATTAATTATTAACATTTTTTAGCTACTAGACCTGTAGATAAATGCCGGGTTTGTGGGGATTCACCAGCACGAATGCATTATGGTGTTCCAACATGCTTTGGATGCAAAGGATTTTTTCGTAGAACGTTGAAAAGAACCAAAGATTATGTATGTCGATATCAAGGAACTTGCATTGTTGATAGACGTAAGTGAATATATTTTTTTATAAATAAATGATAGATTTATGTATAAATGCATACCTATTTAACATTAAATTATTTTTAGATGAAAGGAATTCTTGTCGTTTTTGTAGATTTAAAAAATGTCTTGAAGTTGGAATGGATCCGAAAGGTATGTAATAACTTGATTTTCAATTTATCATTTCTAATAATTGCAATATTTGTAGCGGTGCGACCTGACAGAGACATGTCATTAAAGGGAGCCTTTGCAAAATCTAGAAAAAGTTTAAAAAGTCAAAATAATTTGACTGATCATAGTAGTACAGAAGATGAGTTTAATATTAGTAATAGTAAGATAGTAAAAAAAAGTGAATGGATTCATAAGATACCTTCTGATATGAGACAACTCCTTAATTATCTAGTTAAAATTGAATCAATGACTACAAATGGAGATAGTAGTGATTTTGGTGTAAATTTATACCCATTATCATATTCATCTATTAGAAGTGTATTAGAAGATCCATCAATATTAGTTGGTAAACGCACTGAGGTAGGTAAACGTAATTATATCAAAAACACTAATTGCTTTTAAGATGAAGTATCAGACAACATCTCAAGTTCGTTCTGAAGAAATTAGAGCTGTAGCTCATAGAAATCTCATTGATATTATAGATTGGGTAGAGCAATTGAGTCACGTAATGGACATTCGCAATACAAATGATAAATTGTTAATGATAAAGTCATCATACGCACCATTAGCTATATTTAGTTTTTCTGCTTTTACTTCAAGAACTACGAAAGATGCAAATCTTGTTTGTTTATGTAATTATGGATGTGTTCCCAGAGATGTTGATATTTTGTATGATGATCCATAGTATGTTAAATATATAATAAAGTAAAATTTGATTTATTTTTAGTCATCTTGCAAATAAGATAATTCAAAGATCACTTGATGAGCTTGTTGAACCATTTAGAAGTTTTAATTTTACAGACGAAGAGATAATTTTAATGAAAGCTATAATTGTTTTAAATCCTCGTATGTTAATAATATCATTATTAATATTGATATAATTTATTTAGATATTAAAGGATTGACAACAGAAACTGCTGAGGTGATAGCTGATTTTAGAGATCGTGTTCATGAAACTCTTTATCACATAATTCAAGAGACGCATCCAAGAACAGTTGCTTCATCAAGATTCGGAAATATGCTCCTTTTTATTCCAACTGTTTTGTTGTTAGGAAATGTAATGTATGATAATCTTAAGATGATTGAAATTCATGGAGCTCAACCAATTGATCCAATGATGCATGAATTACTTGAAACAATGGAAACCGTTACTTGTGATAATATTAATCTTAATATAGATGATATACGATCATGTTCTAATGGTCCAAAGACTGAGCAATATAAAACAATGAATAATTCATGGTCTAATTGTTCTATTTTATCTATGAATAGTCAATATTCTGAATCTTCATATAATACATCATATCAGAATATACCAATTTCAAGGTCATCGTCAAGTGTAACAGAGGCAACTGTACAAAGAAGTGAAAGTTGCGACTTTTTCGATTGTAATTTTTCAAATATAGCATCATCAAGTTTAGAATGTGATCCTGATTATAATGTTACTTTAACACAAAATATGGTATCTCCCGAAATGGCTCAAATGATACGATCAACATCTCAAAATTCTAATCAACAACCTCAAGGAAATGAGTCAAATTGTCAAAGTAATAATAACATATCTATAAATAACTCTAATCCTAATTATCCTGATTATCAAAAGCCATTATTTTATATTGAAAATAATTCATCACCTTATAATAATGATAACCATTATTTGAGTAATTTAACGCCAACAACTATTCAATCGCCAGTTGGAGGAGGTAAAAATACACGTTTTACAAAATTTACCGTTACAAAATCAAATTTGCCTTTTGATAATAGTTATCCAAATAAAGCGACAATGGTTACACCACAAAATAATGATATTTATCAAGATTCATGTAGGGGTACATTTGATTATTACTATGGAGTATCAGGGGATACAATTAATAGAAACAGTATGATTAATCCAATATACTATAATAATAATATGTACCAAAGGAATGAACAAGATTTTACTTTACCAAATCAATCAATTATCCAAAAATCTCAATCTTTCCATAATTATTCATATGATTCTAATAATATAAATCCAATTATGGTTGCAAATAGTATGAATGGTCATGCAGTAAATGGATTCATGAATGAGGCACAAAATGTTTCAACAATCATGGATTATGAATAAATTGCAAGTTATTTTTTTTAATAAATTTATAATAAAAAAATGATAAACATAAATGGATAAGTTTCTTGTCTACTTCAGTAAAGTTTTTTTACCGAAATGAAGGTCAACTTATTTTTTAATTTAGGTTAATCACAATAATTTCTAGTTTTATCATAAAATTAAGTAAAAATTTATTAAATAAAAATAAATTGAATATATATATTATAAGACATTATATTTTTGTTTGTTAAAATAAATAAATAATTTTAATAAACAGATGCTTTATTAGATCCATATCTATTCACGGAAGGAATAGATGAAGGTTTGTTGTAATAATCATTTTTATCTTGTTCTAAAATAACACTTATTTCATGTTCTAGGCGAGATATTAGTTTATTATAATGATCAATATCATCATTCATCTGTTGAATGTTTGTTTCCACCGATTTTATTTGGTTTTGAAGCCCTAAACTTTCTTTTTTACAATTTATCAACTTTTCTTCATAATTACATTCTTTAACTTGCGAAATTATCATATCTAAATTTGATTTTTGCTTTAATAACTGATAAAATTCCTTCTCCTCTTCTGATGAAAATTCTATTTCCAAAGACTGTAACAATGCTTGTTGTTCTTTTAGAATGTGATTGCAACTTCTATTTATGTTTGTTAGGAGTGTAATTGGTGAATTGACGTCTGTCTGAACATCTAATATACCCAAATCATAATTCACATGTGAATGTCTTTGTTTATATTGTTTCTTTTCTAAGGTTGAATTGTTTCCAATCAATGATCTATACTTTTGATTTATCACGTCTCTATATGCTAAAAATAATTTAAAACACATGAAAATATTTCTCATTTTTTTATATTTTTAAATATACCTGGTGGTGGGGGACGATTATCAGCATGATCATTAATATTTTTTCTAAAATTATTCTCTTCACATAATTTTTTATCAGAAAATTTTTGCGTATAAGATTGTTGCAGATATAAATGATTATTTAGAATTCTTTGGTCATCCATAATGTTTCCAATTTTTGAGTTTTGAGTATACTGTAAAGGTGATTTATTAATTGTTTTATCATTTTTATTTAAAGATTTTGATCGTTCAATTGTCGGAAAAATTTGCCTTAATTCTAAATTATTTTTAAAGTTCTTTATTTTCATAACTTCTAAGACTTTTTCATTTGGTAAAAATTTATATTCCTATAAACTACGATAAATTAAAAAATATATAGGCAACCTACTCCTTCACTAAATTTTGCAAGTAACACAAACTTTCCTTTCTGACCCGATGAATGCGCCATAGCATAAATAATATCCGCACAAGTTGTATCTGATGATATTCCAGAAACGATTTTTTCTTCTTTACCCATTAAAATAGTAATTTCCATTGTTATAACTACTCATAAAAATATATGTATTAATAAATGAATAATTATTTGTATAAATAATTTTATGAGAAAAAATATAATGTGTTAAATGGTAACAGGTTTAAAAATAATTTCTCATTAAGAAGGTGAAATGATATTTAAGTATTGAATTTATGATAAACTTAACAAAATAGTATAAAACTATTTGTAATTTGAGGCCACTTTTTATAAAGTAGATTTACAAATAAAAAGGTGTGCCGTCAATGCATCGATTAGTACTATCATAATCTAAATGGCAAGAGTACCATACAACATCGGCAAAAGACTATGTTTAAAATGGTAAATCAACATAGAAAGAACAAGGTTATTGGTAAAGATGAGAAAACTTTTCTAATAACAATATATAAATATAAATTACTTAAATGTTAAATAGCTTCAAAATTTTTACACAATACAATATGTGTAACTTCTACATATTTTGATCAGATAACATATATTCGTGATAAAAAGAAGGGCAAAATTTCTATGTTAATGGATGAAGTTTTCTCAAAATTTTATATATTATATATTTTGATAAGATTCTTTTTTAGATAAAATAAATCAAACATTTTTATAAAAAAAAACCCTTAAACGAATAGTGGTTATTGACTAATAAAATATATGAATGATCTTCTATAAATGTAATACTCTATATAACTATAAAAGAAAGCGTTAAAATGATTTTATATTTATAATGGTTTTAATATAAAAAATTATAAATGAACACCGGTAGGGAAATAAAGCACATTACTAAAATTTATATAAGCAATTCATTTTTAGTAACAAAGTTGTTCTAACATTATTTATATCATATATGTTATCACAATAAAATAAATAAAATATAATTTTAATGATTATTGTAATGTTAAGCTAAAAATATATTGAAACAAAAGTTAGTCAAACGCATGAGCTACTCAGCATACGCAGCTTTTAATATAACAACAAATGATGATTAATATAGATAAATTATCAATTGAGCTATATTATATTTGTGTATATTAAAAGACATATTGTAATTCACTATCACACATATAAAGTATCACTTATTCATTATACAAATATAGTCCCAGTGTTTATGTGCATATATGACAGTATAAAAATTAAAATAATATAATTTATTTTTTTTCTTAAAACTAATTAAATTATGTCAATTCAAATCTATAAATAAATCATCTTAAAATTTCTCTTAAAATGACAAAACAAATCTTTAATGTCTATGATTTTTACAAAAATTAATCATAAGTATATTGTGAAGTAATCAAGTTTATCTATTTAATCATTAACTTTATTTTTTAATAACAAAAAAAGAATAAATAACTAAAGACTTTCTTTTTAATATAAATTTGCTTTAGTTCGAAGATATTCATTTTAAAGCTTCTTACATTTGAAGTAGCAAAAATAGATGTTTGCATATAAACTAAAACAGTTGATAAAGATTTTTATTATAAATTGAAAATGAAGAAATTAAATACACTTTATTGTTATATAAATTTTATTAAAATTAAATGTTAAGAGGAGTATGAGAAAATAACTCAAAAACATCCATTTCAATAATTAAGATTTGCTTAACACCTTAAAAACAACAAAAGTAATAATTGCTTGTTTTTCTTTTTCAAACAGGTTTCATAATACATAAAATTTTTTCTTGTTAACATAATATTAAACTAAAAATAATAAAGCTTTTAAAAAAAATTAATTATATAATAAAAAAATTGATGGAGTAATTTGTCGAAGGGATGCCATTCTTCATTATAATTTATATTCATTTTTAATCATAATGAGTATATTTGGGCAAATTTTTTGATCGAATAGAGTATTAAGAAGAAAAAAATATAATCACTAAAAAAATAACTAGCCTTGGATAACAGCTCCAGTATCTTCACGACCAACAGGTTTTGGTTTTCCAGTAGTAAATGGAATGTAACGATATCGTATCATGTGCATAATTTGTCTCTTCATCGTAATACAGGTCAACATTAAAAAGTAAACAACTAAAATTGGCCAAAAAACAGGAATATCAAAGGCTTCAAAGAAAGTACATCCAATTGCGATTAAAGTACTTTTCATAAAGGAATACCAAAATTTAAATTCCGGAAGACGTCTTATAAATGGTCTAAATTCTTCATTATTCTTATTTGGTAATGAAGGCATCTCCTCATCATCTTAAAAATATTTTTTAGCATGTTATATAAGTTTTCAATATACCTTCACTATCAAAATCTAAAGCAGGATCTATTTTTGGAGTTAGAAAAGCCAAAAACATGTTTAAGTAATAAATAAACAATGCGTAACAAATAAGATAAAAACCCTTAAGAAAATTTTGATTTTTAATTATTAATAAATATGCAATTATCTACCTGTAGTGCAAAAATACGGTAGCCAAAAAAGAGTAATGTAAATAAGGCCATTCCCCATCGTATACCAGTATAAGGTGTCAACCTATCTAAGTAATATTGATATTTCTATACAACAACAACAAGTACATTAAAATATTATAAAATTATTAAAATTACCACTCCAATACTTGTAAAAAATCTGGAGACAAATCCTGGTTTATCCCTTATATCACAATCCTCATTAACGTCCATCATTCTTAATGATTTTCCCTAGAAAATATTTGAAGTCAAAAAATAGTTGATAAATGGCCAAATTTTAATACTAAAAAGTACTAGTAAAACAGGAAAGTTGTATCAAAAAGACGTCAGAGGAAACATTTTCCCAAGTCGATTGTTATTAAAACTTATGTTCTGAGAAGATAATCGTACTCCAAATATCAAAATTTTAAAAACATGCATTCCACCCAATTATCAGCAAAGAAAAAAGGTAAGATTGTTAAATGTATGATCAATGGTTCAAGATATAAACTACGAAAAAAAATTACTGATTAACGTTTTTTTATTATATCGCGTAAATGTTATTTAAATGATGCGTATCATAATAAAATAATACTCTTTATAATATAAAAGTTAGGAATAGAACGATTAGATTTATGATTTAGTGATTATTTTCGTCATAAGATAATATAAATTGTTGTATTTATTATAAAGTTTTAATATAGAAAAGTTAGTCAATAATAATAATGTTATTGAAGAAATTGGTATATCCAAAAAATTTTGCTATATTTCCTAGGTTTATTTCAATTGCCAATCTTGGAAGGCCTCAATTGAAAGATGTCAATCTCAAAGAAGTTCAACCAAAGGTTTTTAACGTTGAACTTAACAGAGAAAAACAAAGGAATACTTTTACACGCGAATTTTGGTTGTAAGTTGTTATCCATTCTTTTTGACAAGTTTTAAGGGAACTTAAATCTGCTATCAATTATTTATCACATTACTCTGGATGTAGATCAATTGTCCTTAGCGCTGCTGGAAAATCTTTTACAGCTGGAATTGATTTGAAGGAAGCATTTTCTCAAATTGTTGGTTTATCGAATGATGAATCAATTGATACTGCTAGAAAAAGTAGATTTTTAATGGAATTAATTGGAAGTATTCAAGATTGTTATTCAATCTTAGAGAAATGCCCAAAGCCAGTCATAAGTGCTATTCATTCTCATTGCATTGGAGCAGGAATAAATATGATTTGTGCGACAGATATCAGATATGCTTCTAAAGATACTGTTTTTTCCATCAGAGAAGTTGATGTTGGTATGGCTGCTGATATTGGTGCATTAAATAGAATCCAAAAAATTGTTGGTAATGATTCATTGACAAGAGAACTCTCATATACTGCAAGAGATTTTAATGTTGATGAAGCATTAAATTATGGCTTAATTTCAAAGATTTTCGAAAACAAAGAAGACTGTTTTGATGGTGCTGTCGAAACAGCTAGACTAATTGCCGAAAAAAGTCCAATTGGTGTTCAAGGAACAAAAATGGCACTTAATCACGCGAGAAATCATACTATTGAAGAGTCGTTAGAATTTATTAAATTGTTGAACGCTTCTCAATTGTTGACTGAAGACATTAGAGTTGCTGCCGAGAGTGTTCTAACAAAAAAGAAATGCGATTTTAAGGACGTCTAATTGATTAATTTATATTAGTTTGAAGGCTAGTCTTTTTTATACATATTTTACTATCAATTTCCGTAGTATATACTTTGGTCGTTTAAACGATAGTCATACTTTATTTTCATTATTATCATATTAACCTGTTATGTTTTTCTTTTATCTTATCAATCAAATTTCAGAGATAATAATACTTTCTTAGTAAAAACTTTACAATATAAACATGTTAAACGCTGGGTAAGTTTTAAACTGTGTAGTTAATTAGTATTCTACTAATATTTTATAATGATCATCCAAAATACTGGGTATAAATAAAATATTAATCTATTTATGTATATAAATTATTTGTTTACAGAAAATTTGCAAAGAAAACAATTATTATTACTGGTGCCTCACGTGGCATTGGTAGAGAGATTGCTCTTAAGTTGGCAAAAGATGGTGCCAATGTTGTTGTAGCTGCCAAAACTGCCACTCCGCATCCAAAACTTGCTGGAACCATTTATACTGTAGCAAAAGAGATTGAAGAAAATGGTGGAAAAGCATTACCATGTATACTTGATGTACGTGATGAAAGTTCAATTGAAAATTGTGTAAATGAAGTGATTAAAAAATTTAATGGAATTGATGTCTTAATTAATAATGCTAGTGCCATTAATTTAACTGGAACTCTTGAAACGTCTGCTAAGAGGTATGATTTAATGCATCAAGTAAATGTTAGGGGAACATATCTTATGTCACAAAAATGTATCCCACATTTGACGAAATCAAGTAATCCACATATTTTGAATATCTCACCACCCCTTATTATGGATAAAAAATGGTTCCAGAATCATGTAGCTTATACTATGACAAAGTATGGAATGTCAATGTGTGTTTTGGGTATGCATGAGGAATTAAGAGATCAAAAGATTGCTGTTAATGCTCTTTGGCCAAAAACTGCCATTTGGACTGCTGCAATGGATATGTTAACTTCAGGTGAAGGAGAGGAAGGCTCAAGAAAGCCTACAATTATGGCTGATGCTGCATATGCTATTCTTTCAAAGAATTCATCAGAATTCACGGGAAATTTTGCTATTGATGAGCATGTATTAGAGAAAGAGGGAGTTAAGGATTTTGTTCAGTATGAATGCAAACCTGGAGCACCATTATTGCCAGATTTTTTTATTCCTGATGAGGATCTTAAATCATTTAAAAAAAAAATAGAAGTCAAGACTAGTATCCAAAACTTCCCTGATGTTATTAAACATTTTAACAAAATGTTAAACCCTTCATTGTGTGAAAAGATAAATGAAGTTTACCAATTTGTTATTAAAAAGGAAGATGGTAGCAAGTTTTACATGCTAATGGACTTTGTTAATAAGAAAGTTGAGGAGAAGAAAGGTAATAATGTGCCTTGTACTATAGTATTTACTGAATCTCTTTTCTTTGATATTGTAAATGGAAAATCTACCATTCAAGATGCCATTTATTCAGGAAAAATGACTGTTAAGGGGAATTTAGTACTAGCAAATAAATTAAAAAATATTTTTAAATCAAATATGAGTAAGCTTTAATATTATTTGTGACTACAACTCTTAGATATCATTTTTTTTGCTATAAAAATAAATGCGCGTCTGTTCAATACTAAAATAAAAATTTTAATTATTTGGTTGCTAAAAATGAGTATCAAATCTTTGTCTAAATAGATAAATTATATTTGAAACAAAGAATACCAGTTTCAAGCATTATTGATAGCATCATATCTTACCATGTTACAAGAATCTATGGTTTATAAAATCAAAAACTCCCAGAAGATAGATTTTAGGTGATTTAATATAGAAGTCTTGTGTGCTTCATACTCGTCCACAAATTGGACATTTCTTTAAAGATTGTCATATGCGATCTACTCTTAATCAAATATTATGGTCTTTCAAACTTATGAGTTTGTTCATTTCACTTAGTCAGTGGAGAACAAATTTTTGTTCGTTTTAAACATTGGCCAAAAATGAATTCATAAGATGTATATGAAGCTATCGTTATTAAGGAGCAATGACTAAAATTGAGTTATTTTACATTTGGTATATATTTTTTTAATTCTCATTTTATCGGATTAGATGATCTTCACTTTTTAAAATATTTATACTTCTATTGCGAGACGAATTACCCTAAAGTTATATATTCCTCTTTCCTTATGCCTTTAGGGTAAGTAAAGATCAATTTTCTCGCCAAATTCAGTTATAATATATTCGAGTTTAAACTTATATAAAAACGATCAAAAGATTACTTTATACATATTTTACTTTACAATGATAAGAACTTTTAGAATTAAAGTGATAAAAAGCGAATTAATGAAAAGATAGATCTCAATTTGTCAATAGGCTGAAATATATTTTGGAGCCACTAATATACATTTAAACATAGAGTAGAACTTTAAAATGTGTTAATAAAAGCGAAATTTATTATTGAACAACTTAAAATATACTGAAAATATTAAAAATAAATACTTATAGTTAAATTAATAAACACTTTGTGGGAACAACTGTAATTATTGTCAAAAAATGCTTATTTAATGTCATTATTGTGAAATTATTGAAGTAAAATATTATAATAATATGCGCTAGACAAAATTTGTGAAGTTACATAACATATGTTTCATTATATTCATTAAGTTTACCCAATCTTTAATATATCTCATCATCCTTACCCTTTTTACAGAAAACTTTTTTAAACAAATTTTTATAATTTTCATGTTTTGATAAAATTTGGTATCCATTTTTTGAACTATAGAATTCGCCATTTTCTTAAATTAAAATCTATAACGGTCTTTAAATTTAAAATCTGTCCTCAGGATGTCGGTAATTATTAGGATATTCGATGGCCATACAATAATGTTAGTAAAATTATCAGTAGAATTTTCTAGATCTATTTCTACACCGATAGGTATGTGGTCGGTGTTATTGCAATCATTGTATTGATGTAGGATAAAAAGCTTTCACCCTCTAAGCATACTCCTTCATTTTTTACCTTTATTTTGCCATAATCAAATAAAAAATAAATGATAAATCACTATTAGATGTTTCTGGAAGGCGGTAAAGATTAGAAATATCAAAAATTCCATATTCATTTATATCCAGATAACGTGCTTTGACTAAGAGTGTATTTTGGTAATTATTGAATATTGACTTGAATTCAATAACTTCAAATATGTATCACATTCCACTATCAAAAGTAAATGAAACATTACTTGTACAATAACAAAGTTCACGACCTTCATATGGTGATTTGATATCTTTAACGGTAATGTGCGGAACATTATCAGTTTTTAAATACTTTTTTGATAATGATGCAATATTTCCATAATGCCACTCTAGCTTTTCTCATATGATCATTATAAATTTTTTCAGATTAGAATTCTCCACCATCATTTTTTGTGTCAACTCAACTACCTCATTTTTATATGGAATTCCAGTCGATTTTTGAGCTGTTTATGAAAAATATAGCTTTATAAAATTAATGACCTTACATTTATCATTAAAAATATATCCATTTTTATTTAATTTTCCATAATTCTAACCACTAACACCATCATTCATCTCTTAACTTGCTTCTGTATCTTTATAACTTAATTTGTACTTTCTTAATTCAAGGGGTTGGTGTTCTACTTTTGATGATGATGGGAAATATGTAACCTAATGATCATTACATTTTTGAACAAATTTATTTTCTATTTCAAAAACAATGTTATAATGTGGTTCAACTGCTCCCCTACCAAAATTCTTTTTTCTGTAAAATAATTTTTCTATACTTTTTATCTAATTCTTTACTAATACTCATAGGTTTTCTTCTATTTGATTCTTCTATTCTACTTCTAAGACAATCATCTGAATCTGCTATTAAAGAAGCAGAACTTTTATCATCACTATCGTCATTTTCTTTAATTAATAATTGCATGGTTTTGATGTTAAAAAATCTTTAACTGGATAGATTTCAACTACCTGTATATTATTGGCGTAAATTCTTTTTCATGGAAGACCGTTTTAAATTCAAATTTCTCATATCGATTTTTAACAGTTTTCAATGCATTTATATAATCTGTTGTGCAACATTCAACTTCTGTTCCATAAGAAGATGGTTTAAGGTAGACATTTATTAGTCAAACAGGTCTGGTTTCCCAACAATAATTAAATTTTTCCCATTCAATATAGTTAATGTTTTATGAAAAGAACGTTAAAATTACTATAGAAGAAATTTTTAAATTGTTTAATAAACCTAGGTAAATGATACATGATTCATATAAATAACTTTAATATATGTTGACGACTTAGAGACATCACTAATATGAGCACAAACATAATAGTCTTTTGCATATGAGGTATAAACATACCAATCAACACATTGCCTTATTAATAGAGATTCCTTGTCATTTGAACATCTGGTCGAAGTGTTAGGGCTTTATTTTTCCATTTAAACTTTTGAATATAACATAGAAGGCAAATTTGTAAACTTTTGTATGTTGAATTTTTCCGTCTAACAAAGAATTAAGATAGAGTAAAAATATTTCTTACAACAGTTTATCTATAACTTAATTCTTGTAATGTTAAATATAATTAAAAATATTTGAAGGACCACTTTTTTTTAGAAAAATTTATAATTCCGGATTCTGTGTGAAATTTTTTTATTCCAAGTTAAAATATCTTTCATAAAATAATTCTTTGATCCATTAAAGAAATTATCAATAATCAAATTATTCTTCTCCAACTACGTATTTTGGTCTCTAATTACCTCCATCTTACTTACCAACTCATTAGTATCTAATTGTTCTTTCATCGTAATGTAGGGATTATTTAACGTCCTTTGTAAACATAAACTATCAAAAACTATAATTAATTTTGGAATCCTCTTTAAAATTAACTCCACGCTGTATTTTTATGTTGTTGCTATTTCTTCCCACTTTTCTTTCTCTTTTCGTTTCTTGGCTTTGGGTTGTTATTTAGTCAATAATTTTGTTTTATTTGAGGCAATGTCTAAATGCTAAAGATGAAAAATATGTGTGAATATTTGTTATATAAATATACATAAAAATTATAAATTAATAAATTTAACAATTTTAATTTATATTAATGAAAGTAATTTGTTTTAATATAAATGTAATACCACATTTGTTATTATTTAACATTAAAAATGAATTAATGTTTATGATGTATTTAACACAATAATATATTGTAGAAGAATATGTAAAAAATGAGTTCTAGCTGTTAACTGTTTTCTCTTTCATATGGTGATTAGAACAATTTATCAAACTAATGAGTTCAACTTTAAATCGTATGAGTACTTTATTTAGTATTTATAGTAATATCAAACGAAAATTCAATAAATTTATACTAGACCGTTGTAAAAATAATGATTGCTTTTGACTTAACAATGTGATTTTTAAATTCACAATTCTGTGAATCTTATAATGACAGAATGAATATAAAATTTTAGGAGTTGTTATTTCATCAAAATACTTTTTTAAGTTATATTTGTTACATAAATTTCAAAAAATTAAAATAATATATAAAAAATGTTTGGTAGAAAAGTTAGCCATCACTTTTTTAAATTAGTATAAATTTGTAGAAGAACAAAAAAGATCTATCGAAATATATGAAATGCAGAGGCAAAAAAGTTTATTACATAACACAAAATTTGTAGAAGGTACAAAAAATTTGAAGCTTTAATATGAGTGTTGAAGTTCATTATTACTGTTTGATAGTCTACAGCAAGAAACGCTCATTATAACTATTTGTGACCTACAATAGGCTGTTAAAACTAAAGACCATTTATTAAAAAATTGTTAGTATTTATAATATTTAATGTTTTTAGAAAAGTTGCAATACTGTCATTATTAAATAAATTAAAACAAAACAAAATTATTCTAAGTATTTTAATTTTAAAGTAAAAAAATTATTGTCAATATTTTTAACGTTGTAAATTGTGAGAAATATAGTTAAATTATTAAATTGACTCTTAAAATTAACAGATGCAGAAAATCTAAATAAAACTTGAAGCATCTCTCGTATAATTAATTTTTAAAACATAAAAAAACCACAATATACTTATAGGTAATGAGAACATCATTTTAATTAAAAAGATTATTCCAATAAAATGAACGCATCTTTTATCATCATTAAATAAAGATATTTCGTATTAAAGTTTAATACTTTATTATTCTTCCTGTGACCTTCTTTAATTATTAAAAAAAATGATTAATAGGTGAATACAAACTGTACTAAAAGCTTTTTAATCTGCATTATCATAAAAATAATACACATATTAAAAAAATATTTTCCATATATTTTAACGTGTTAATAATTGTGGAAATTTTAAGCATTTGGGTTGTTCTATTTTTTGATTAAATATAAATGCAAATTTCTTTATAGTTGTCTTAAAAATATGAAAATTATTTGATAAGATAATAAACCAGATTAACCGTTTAAAAGAAAGTCATTTAAAAGATAAAACTGTTTGTCTAAATTTTTTTATTTACTTCTAAATCTTTGTTAATATTAAATCTATTTTAGAAAGTTTAAATAAGAAATGTCTAGGATACCACAAGGATATAATTCTCTTGTAAAAATATTTCTGAAATTGATATTGATGCGGAGACGTCATTATTTTAAAAAAATTGGTAAAAATATAAGTAAAACTTTTAGAACATAGATTGCCTATATTTAAACATAAATTTCTTGTATATTTTAATGCTTACTTATAATTATATGCTAGTTCTGTTAACTAGTAGAAGATTACTATAAAGCAATTTGTTAATGTAACGTTTAATTTTTATTTATACAATTCCGATGTCAGTTGATGGATTCCTTCGACATTTTTGATCTCTTATTAGATTTATAGAAGTTATATTACTAATATTAAAACACATTTACTTTGTTTTTTATTGTGTTATTATATTGTAATTATGCTTTTATTTATTACTAGTAGTAGAGCTACTTTTCTTTTTATTTAATTTATAACCAATTAGATTATTGCGGTATTCCATTTCCTTAGAGTAACTATAAATTTATTTTATTCAATCTCTAAAGCATTTTAAAATTTAAAAAAAAAAGTAGATAAAATACAAAAAAAAACACATTATTTTTTTAATAAATTTATTCTATATAATAAAATGTTAATATAATTAAAAATCATAAAATTAATTATAAAATTCTGGCAATAGTTACGTATAAACGAAAACATTCGTAAGAAAATGCTTAAGTTAAATAATAAGTATGAAAGACAATAATAATAAGATATATATTATTAAATAGATAATTGCATATTAAATTATTAATTTTGTATCTTATTTTCTTTTTTGTTTTTTTTTTAAGTTTGATACGACAAACAAAATTGTTACCGGTGAGTAAATTTCTAATTATAACTTTCAAATGATATATGTAAAAATATTGACATGGTTTTTGGAGGATTTTCTTGCGACAAAGATTTATACAATAAATCTTTTGTTTTTTGTATAATATATCTTAATTTCTTTTCCGTTAATTTTTTTAAAATTTATATAGGAGTTGGTATTATAGTTAAATTTTTAGAACATTTAATAAATTAAAAATGATGTTGGGCTGAGTGTCTAGGAAATGAACTTTCAGTATCTTGCTGTTGATAACTCATCTGTCCACGCATCATTCTAGAATTTTCTGATGGTAAATTTCTTGGTCCATTTAATGCATACATATTTTCTTCAATACTAAAATCACCTTCATCGTGAATGGAATGTTGCCTTCCATAATTATTGTTAGGTCTTCCTATTCCATTATTCATCATCCTTCCATCTTGTAAGACACCATTAACGGGACCATAATGACTATTTGAATCTCTTTGTTCATACATTCCTCCATTTAATAAAATATTTTTTGAACGAATTGAGCTATTTTTTAATGTATAATTTTCATCACTTATCTGTAAGTCCAACATCTGAATAAGAATTGGTGGAAAAATTTATGTTAATAGTGCACAGGAATATTATGGTGATAACCTACCTGTGTTTCATACATCTTATTATCTATTGGATAAGGACCTCCACCATTTGGTAAATATATTGTTCCATATTTAGGCATTGGATAAATTGTTGGATATGAATGTACCTGGGAATCTTTATTACTATATCTTCCATAATAAATACATACAGCACATGATATAATAATAGCTCCAAAACCTATAACAACTCCAGCAATAATTAATATTGTTGAAATTGATTTCCAATTCTCTGGGAATATTGAGATATAACTCATATCAATTGAATCCTCTTGATTTTGTTTAATATCCTCAACAATATTTTCAACAGCAAACCATGGTTGTAATTTTCCGGCAACTAATTCTTTTGATGATTGTGTAAACAATTTACTGAAATCTTGTTTCTTACAAATTCTTTTTGTTGATGGATTTATAGCATACCAAATGATATCCGTTACAACATTACCACTTGGATTTACAGTTCTTTCTCTCATTTTTTCTACGTGAAGCATTGTACATAATCCAGAACATTGTTTTAAAGCTAATTTTATATCTTGTTCATGTGCTTTAATATGTGTTGGTTGAGCACCAGATATTGTTGTTATAAACCTATTAATATCTGTTACTACATTTACAATAGCATCAGCTTTTGAACATAACATTTGTCCTGAAATTGGTGAATCACATGCCGAAATTTTTAACTCATAAAATGCTTTACGACTCTTCTGTGAAATTTGATTCATTGATTGTTTTATTGTAATTTCACCTGTACTACTATCAATTGTAAAGAATTTTGAATCAATTGATAAAGGATCTAATTCATATCTGACAATACTACTATTTCCTAAATCAGAGTCTTCAGCTTTAGCAGTAAGGACTCTTGTAAATGCAGGAGCATTAGATGCAACAGCACCAAAGTATGATGTTATTTCACTACCTTCTTCAAAAATAAACTGTGGAACATTATCGTTGGCATCAAGGACCGTAATAGAAATCATTGCATAGTCCGTCTTTCCTTCATATGCTACTGTGATGTTAAGTAAATACTTTTCAACAGTTTCTCTATCAAGAGCAGTTTGAGTTCTCAATTCACAATTACCATCATTACCTGTTGTTATACCAAATGCATTTCTAAAGTTACCTGAATATATACTACATATTATAAATCTTGTATCTTTTGGTTTGTTGGTAACAGAAAGTATTTGAACAAGATGTGGTGGTCTGACAGCCTCACTAACTGATGATGTATAATTTCTTTGTGAAAATTGTATAACACCTTGTTGAGGAGTTAAATTAAAACTATTTTGTTCTTTTGGTATTAATTTTGATTCTGATGGATTAATTGTTATTTTGACATCTGAATATGTTGATTGTGACGGGGTACCTTTATCGTATGCTTCAATTCTTAGGGTAACATTTTTTCCTGATAAATCTTTTCCATCTTTAAGTAATGTTATCAATCCATTAATCTTATTAATTCCAAAGTACTTCTCCATACCGTCAGTATTAACAAGTTTGTATTGTATCTCATTATTAGGAGCATCTCTATCTTGATCAAAAGCGCTAACCTGTCCAACAATTGTACCTGGTTCAACACCAGCCCCAAGAATAAAATTATACTCATTTTGTTCAAAGTTAGGTATCCAATCATTTATATCATGTACCTTAACTGTAACTGTTGCTGTATGATCCATTGTATCATCTCTCTCCAAAACGTTACTTTCAACTGTTCCTATAATAATGGTATATTCACTAATTGATTCTGCATCAAGTGGTTTCAATAATTTTAATGTTCCTGTAAAACTACTGATACTAAAAAGATTTGTATCTCCACTTAACATTGTATATGTAATACTACCAGATTTAGCATCAGGATAAGAAGCTTCTAGACGGGCTAACTCAATATTTCCTTCATTTTCATCAACAACCACATTAATTTCAGCTGGATCAAATACTGGTGCTAATCTAAGGCGTGTTGTAGTAGTTGTTGGTGTTGTAGTCGTTCTTATTGTAGTTGATGGTGTTGTTTTTAATTCTGTACTTGTTTCTGTTGATTCAAAATCTGTTGTAATAGTTGATTCAGGTTTATTAGTTAATATTTGAGAGAATGGTCCAAGATTAGTAATTTTCTTTGTATACATAGGTGTGGTAGTTTCTTCTTCCGTTGATGTTTCTGTTGACATTACTGTAGATGGAGGCATCCTTGTATTTAATTTGCCATTGAATGTTGTACTATACTCATTTGAAGATTCTGTCTCATAATCTGTAATTTGTGGTGATTGTGTTGTTCTAAAGATTGTAGGTGGTAATGATGCTATAGTAAATAATGAAGATTCACTACTTCCATAATCAGTAGTTAACGTTGATTCACTTACTGATGGTACATTATTTGTTGTACCATATGGTTTTGTATCAATTTCCGGAACAAATTCTGCTCCAATAACAATCATAATAGATGTTCTTGATTCTAATGGTGGTTCTCCACGATCAGTTGCAATTACGTTAACTTTATGAATACCAAAATGTTGTGTGGTAAATTCTCCAGCAACCCTTACGTAACCTTCATTGTCAATACTAAATAATTTATCTTTTGGTGGCATTATCTTCAAATCAAAAACTCCATTTTCACCACTATCATCATCTTTAACATTAACTTTTCCAATATACATATTTTCTTGTATATCACTATTAGAATCAATAGTTATTGAGAATTTAATAGGTTTACGATCAACAAATATAGGAGCGTTCTCATTTTCGTCTTTAACACCTATTTGAATAATTGTCCAATATAAATGTTGATCGGGATTCTTTGATCTCGCTTCAATATGTAGTGTGTAAATATCTTTTTTTTGAGTATCAAATTTTTTAAGTGTTGTGATAGATCCACTATAATGTCATTGTAATTAAACATGTCAAAATAATAAACTTACGTATCCGGATTAATATTAAACATTCCTTCTTCATTTCCTTCAACAATTACGAAGTAGGTTGTAGAAAAAGAGACAGAATCACCTAATGTCACAACTACTGTATTAATTGGTGTTGCCTCACTAATCTCTGTGACAAATGTTTGGACAGCTTCCGATGGTTCTTGAATAGATGTTGTCATTTTTGATGAAAAGTCAGTTATAGCAAACATTGGTTGCTGTGGTGTTGGTGTTGTAAAGTTAAACTGAAATGTCTCTGCAGTTACAACGATCAACGTTTGACTGGTTTGTCCACTAACCGATTTAGCCTCCAAAATGACTTGATATTTAACCCCCGGAATTAATGGGCCATTAACCATTAATTGATGATTTGTGTGATCATAAAAAAAGCTAGTATCTGCTCCATTGGTAACTTGAGAAATTGTATAAATCATCCCTGAACCATCAAAATCATTATCAGCTTTTATCGCAAGAACTGGTCTTGGTCCGCCAAATGATGTAACATTAGCCATAAAAACAGGAGATTCAAAAATTGGGCGATTATCTTTATTTGGTACAACATGAATAAAAATTGTTGAGGAATCAGAGCTTCTTGTAGGATTAGTTCCAACTTCACGTGCTTGAATATTTAATTGATATACACTTGGATTTGTTTTAGATATAGCAATTGTATCAGAATTCAAATAAATATATCCTCTTTGATCAATTGCAAAAATTGTTGCACCCAATCCAGTGAGAATATACTGATAAGTAGCTGGAGGCATTCCTGGTTTCAAGTCATCATCAGATACCAATATTTGGAAGTTTTCTGAGTTATCAGATGGTGACATTTTAACTATTGTCCCTCTTGTTGAACCTTCTTTTATATAACCATCATTTGAGGATACTTTTAATTGTGGATCATGATAAGAAGTAATTGAACTTTCATATAACTCTGAACTACTTGTAGTTTGTTGGCCATATGAATGAAGTTGTGGAATGTTGTTGTTAAAGAAGTTAACACGAGAAAAAACTGGATTTGACTCTTGAGAGCTCACGTCACAGATTAGACACGATAAAAAGATTATTGGAAAGGTAAAAAATAATGTATTGAACTTGGGAATATAAGATTGATGCAATTTTCTACTTTTTAATTGATGTTGTCGCATCTTATATGACAGAGATTAAAAATAATTTGGTATACAAAATTAATATATAATTGCTATTTTTTATTTATCATATATGATCTTTGTTATCTTTAATAACTTAACAAAATGTTTCTTTATTAATTGTAATTCAAAAATATTAGTATAATATCGAATTGGAGTTTTAGAGAAAATTCCTATTTTTTAATATTTGAGAACGATTCTGTAATGAAAAGATATTTTTAATAATAAAATTTAATAAAATTAAAAAGAATATTTTATACGATGGACAATATAAGATACTTGATAATATTTATTTAATAATTCTAAAGAAAGCTTTTAATAAATAGTGATGTACTCTTTTAATATAATAAAGTTTATTAACAATTAATAAATAAAGCACAAATTTTCAGTGAACGTTAACAAAATATATATACAAAGTAGTTGATGATTTAGAATAAAGATTGACAATGTGTCCGGAAATGGAGTAAATTACTATAGTTTATAATAATCTCCCTTCATTAATCAAACAGACAGACTAATTGAGGGGTCAAAGACAATTGTGAGGATAACAGTAAGGTAAATCTTAATATGGGAGATAAGAATATGTTTACTTTATTACTTACTATCACTATAACATCAATAAAAGTCATTACTCTTTAACAAATTATCCTATAGTTCTTCTTTTGTTCTATATATATAAGAGTTTTTAAAATAACCTGAGAAACAATTTTTGGCTTAATTAAAGAAGCTTAACCACTGGTTTTAAATTCTTAATAATTCTGTTAACATACATATAAAAAAATGTTTTCAAAAAGTAAATAAATGAAGACGGACAATTTAAAAGGTAAGAACAATAAATTAATTAGAATCTTCATAATGAAAAGTTAAGAAATTTAATGGAAAATAGAATCAAACAAACTAAAAATCATTTTTATACATAATTATTTATAACTGATAATTTATATTACTTCCCCTTTCAAAACTAAAATTTTTACGAATTCTTTAAAAACAAATAATTGAATAACAAAAATAATAAATTAGAAAATATAATTTTTAAGTTTTTTAGTTAATATTTAATATATTCAAAAACAGCAATTAAAAAAATCTATAAAGTATTTTAAAATGACAAAACTTCTACTACCATTTAAAAAAGTTATCAAATGTAATCATAAGACATTTTTAAAAATAAAAAAAAAATATGAATTTAGAGTAAGTATTATTTTATAAATAACCATTAACTTTAACCCTTCAAATTAATATACATTTACAAAAAAAAAAATTAAAATAGTTAACTTATATTACGAAATTGACATATTATTTGTGAAAATGTAACAAAGTAAACATGCCCACTTGATATATTTCTTTACCAATGTCCACTTAAAAATTATGACTTGCTAACTAGTGATTTAATAATTTTTTCACGTAGTAGTTCAAGATTAAATGTGGAATAGGTAGAATGTATTTGGGAATGTCATATACATATACAAAATAAATATTTTAGAAATAGATACTCTTGCAATAATCACCCAAGTCAAAGATAATAAGTTAAGGAGGTAACGAGTTTGGTATTATTTCTTTATACTAATGTGGTTAGGTGATGTCCACTACATATAATAAATAACGTTAATATACCTTAGTACAGTTAAATTATAAGGGACATTTATAATAAATATTTTAAAATTTTTGAATCTTAAGAAGAGATATAAGAAGTATGGGAATTTTTTTACCAGTTTAAGTAATCGTATCAAATATATTTATTTTAAATTTTTACATTATTATTTCCTTCTAATATGTAATAATTATGTATTTTTAAAAAGGGTAAGTAATGGTACCTTTCTACATTTAATATACTTAATATTTAAGATTCTAAATATGAAAGAAGCTTGTTAAAAACTGATTCATTCTTGAACCATAAAGATCCTGTTATAACATAAAAGCTCATTAACTTTTAAATAACATAATCATAGTTACACGCTTTTTTTTTAAATGTTATTAATAAAGAGGTTTTTGTAAATAATAAGAATAAGCAAAAAGAGTAATAATATAAAGAATATGAAGTTATCATGAAAATATTAAAAATAACTTTTTAGTTTAATATAATTTTCAAGATATTAAAATCTTTTTTCATATAAATTTATTAAAATGTAAAATAAATGAATAGTTTTAGTACTATTTAAACTTATAACTGTATTAATAAATTATTATAAAAACCTTTATAAATATTAAAAAAGACAAGTTTATAAAATAAACTAGTGTAACTTTATCTTATTTCTTGAACTATCATTCAGAATGCTTAAAAATTTTATTCTCAAAACACCAGTTTCGTATCAATAACAAATTATGTTTAATATTTAAATAACGATAACTTTAATTCAGTTCTCGAGTGTTTTTCTGTTAACACAATGAAATAATAATAACATTTGATTCAAAGTTACTAAGATAATATAAAATCACACTTGAAGTATACATATATTCATATTTCTATCTGAGGTATTCTCATTTTATCATAAATAAAAAATTACCGATCTAACAAAATAAATAGTAGATAAGTTTTTGTTTTTTATTTAATATTAAGTACATCTTAACAAACAAAAACAATATTTATCATATAATGAAATGTGTATCAGTAAAAAAGTGTTTATATTACAATGATTATATTTTGAAGGTCGAAAATTTAAAAAAAAGAAAATATTATGAAATAATGAAAAAAGTAATTTTAAAGAATAATGATAAAATTTGTATAAAGAATAAATAAATTGTATAATATTGTATAAAAAATAAGATATATATATTATTACAGTTTTGCGAGAATAGCATTATTATTTGTTGGCACAAACTTCTTTTTTTTCTAAATTCAGAAAAAAAAGTATATATAATTATGTGTGTTAACGGCAATAATGCTTTTCTACAATTCTTGTACAAGTTTGGCATTTAACCTCACAACAATAGATAAATTTACAATGACATGGTTCTTGCTTAAGTTCACGAACAGTCGTCCATCCTCTTCCACAACACAATTTTGGGCATGTTTTTGAGGTACATTCTCTTCCGCTTGTTCCCATTATTTCATTTTTTGGATCATATATACAATAATCAGGAGAATGATCTAAGAAAACTAGTTCACCATTACCAGCAAACCTTGGTTGTTGTTGTTCTTTAAGAAAACGACCTGATCTAACAAGAGTATGTCCAATTGAATTTATTGGTGATAAAACTTTTTCATTGGGTGATGATGAAACAACTGTATAGTGAGTTGATCGTACAATCAATTCATTGTTTTGTGGTGATGCTGTAACTTGTTGTGCACGTTCATATTTTTCTTTAAGAAATCTTGCAAATTCATCAAATTTTGGTACTGTTTTCCAACATGTTTTTGTAACACATGAACCAGATACTCCATGACATTTACAAGTTTTTTGCATCTTACTTGATAATAATTTACGAGCTGCTTTGTTATTGTGTAAATTCATCATTGCTCTAGCATCCATATGTTGTTTCTCAACATTATCCATAAATTTACGTCCAAATGAATTACCAAATCTAATGTTATCAGAACATCCTGACCACATAAAATCAGTATTTTGACGGGTATTCATAGGAAGTTGTCCACATCCACAATTTGGTATAATACCTTGAGCACATGCTTTAGCTAACGTATGGCTAATTGCTGCTGAACTTATTGCGTAAACAAATGCTGATTCTCTTGATGCAACTTTATATGGAGCTACACCAAAACCATTATCACCAGTACAATTCCATTGTTCCTCCCTAAATTGATTTCTACATTCATGGACTGCTTTTTTCAATCCACTTATAACTACTGATACAGCAGTGGGGTAATTTTGACATAGTTCTCTTTGTCTTCTATTTATACCAGGTAAACTAGCACAATTTATATCTGATATTGTAGTAGTTTCGTCTTTATTAGCAACTTGTGACAACAACCTATAAAAATATTTATTTAAATATTATTCTTTAAAGTTAGCCCTTTTTAAATATACACATATATGGATATAAAGATATAATAATTTCTGATGATCGTAAAAATTTATGAGGCCATGTCGCTTTTACATGAAAACTAGACATCTGTTCTTTAAAAAAGACCAAAATTCTATTGACCTTCAAGTTAGAAAAATAATAAAATTTTCAATGAGTTCTTTGATATTTAGTTTAGGAAAAAAACTTACCACCATGCTGATGAAAATTGAAGGAATGTTATTAAAATTATAGAAATTTTAAACATTTTTTTAAAATACTGAAATATTCTGTTGTTGTAGAAGATTCTAGTAGAGTAAATAAAAATATTCAATTTCTATTCTTTAATATGTAGAAAAACAATCTAAAAAAATAAAATATAAGATTAATGTATAAATGGCAGCTTTAGGTAATATTTTAAAGGCAATTATTCGGAAAAGATAAAAAAATAGAATATAATCTTATCGAGATAGGTAGGCAATAGATAATTAGGATGAAAAAAAAATAATTTCATTCGGCATCATCAAAAATATATAGACCTTCAGAATTGTTAGAAAGTTTCTTTTGATTAAATTTAATCTAGTTTATGAGTATCGAGAAATTTGAAACTAATGGCCATACAAGGACTGCATGAACCTTTATATTCCGAATGGCAAAGAGGTGTGGCTAAATGACTTCTTTTATAGATGATATTTTTATTCACAGTTAATACAATAATGTGCCGCAATCTATGCCAACCCCTTAACCTATCCTTTTTCTCAAGATATTACCTTATGCTACACATTTTTTTTCTATGTTACGTAAGATAAAAAATAACTCTAATAAAGAAAAAAATAGCTTTTATTTCTTGGAGTTATATATAACAAAAGCTAAGGAAAGTTGTATAGATTTATGAATCATTATATGAGGCAATAATATTATTGTATACCTCATATAAATAATAGAAAAGAATTTCAAGAGTGCCGATGATTTGATGACAAACATGAAATGTGCCATGCTCGTAATAATAATATTATTATGACTAAAATCATCAATACCATATAAAGATCAAATGACTTAAAACATGAAATAATTCTTTTATGATACTCATTAAAATTATATTGAATGAGATTTTATAAATGGAAACAATGAAATAATCCTTTCTTATGATTTTATAACATTTTAATTTTTTGAGAAACATTCAAACACAATAACGGCATAGTAATTACAAAAAAAATTTTCCACCAATAAAAATTTGACATTTTTATTGTAATTATCTTATTAAAAAATTGGCTCCAATTTAAATTTTGTTTATTACTAAAAATGTCATTTTTAAAAAGGTAAATATATTAGTATAAATTAACAACATTTTTCAAATTTTTGTTTTAAATATTTTGATAATATTAAAACAAAAAGGGATAAATGTATTCATAATAATTTCATTATTCATCTGTCTTTTTATTAAATTAAAAGATCTATATTAGAAGAGTTGATTTGTTTTTTCCCAAGTATGGCATACTATGATTGACATATCACTAGAAATTGTATATTCATATACAAGAAAATTTTAACCATAAGACTTACAGGAAGCTTTAAACTATATTCTCATAGTTCATGCAGAGTCTGTTTTATATGAAGCTATATTATTTATTATTATTATGCTAAAAGGATAATATACATGTCATGAGTGAAATATGCGCTGAGAAACTTTTATTGAAAAAAATATCTTCTAAAAAGGTATGAATAGAGTTAAAAATCTGTTATTTTCTATTGTTATTATTATTAATAAAGAATAACTTTTTAATGTTAATTATGATAGATAAAAAAATATCATTTTAGCTCGAAAGAGTAAAATATACTAATAAAGTACATTTATAAAAAAAATAAATATTCTCATAGATTTCGCTGACACATTCTTTGTGTTACATGTCAACAAATGTTTTGATGATACCTTAGGTATAATAATACTATGAGAGAGGAAAAAATGCACAAAGTTTAAGAGTACCGACTGAATGTTTTCTGGCAATGCGGTACTTTTTATTATAGCATGTTATGGAAATAAAATAGGAAATAGAATTGACGTGTGACAATTTAAAATGTTTCCTTTTTTGGTGCATTAATTTAAGGTGATTGTAAATAATATTTATTAAGGTATTTTGTTTGCCAACATTCCAATTTTTAATTGTAAAAAGATCATTAAATTTAATGTTCCGAGGTAAAAGTGTATAATACACCTTCATCTCAACTAATGAATAAAATCATTCAAAGGTACTATCAAGTTATGATGCTTCAGCGACGATTTAATTTATTTCAAAGATATATATTTATTAATTTCTTTTATATTTTATTACATTATTTATGACAACTTTATATTTCCATTAAAATAATGATATGAATGAACAATTAATAACAAAATTTTATGATAAGAAAAAATTCACCGATACATATATCATTTTTTAAAAAATTAGAAAAATACTTTAAAATTCAAAAATAAATATTATTTTATATTTTTTTTTCTGAAATATGTACACACATGAAAAATATTTCACATTAAATATTTGAAAAATTTAATACCTAACAATTTTTTAAATTACTTTTAAAAATAACATTTTTGAAAGATAGTTTTGATGAAGAATTCACATAATGCTTTTCGTTACTATCAAAATACTTACCTTCATCACTATCGCTAAACATTAAAACAACTTTTGTACTCCAAGACGATATAGTTTGTAATTATAATAATGTATCATGTTGTACTCGTATTATTATTTATTATTAATAGATATCAATTTTCACGTGTTGTTAATTAGTATATAACTATATTATCAAAATGAAAGTATGTAAAAAAATTGACTTATGGAAATATTTAAGTAGAACGTCAACCTAGAAATAACAGTATTCTTCATATTGTATGTAGGGCATTCTAATATGGAATTATTATTCTATGATAACATTATTATTTAAAGTACTTCACTTTTGTAAAGTTAAAGAAACTTGAAAATTTAAGCTTTTTATTAAAACATCAAATACACACGTATATTCACTTTTAATTGTTTAAAAAAATAGATTGAACTGCAGATTATTTGAAGTCAAAATACTTGACAACTTAATGATGCCTTTGTCCCTTTAATCATAATAATATTATCTTAATAATCTATAAATTACATCTTTTTAATGTTTACATAAACTTGCTTTTCGTTGTTTTAATTATTTTTTATTTTATTTCTTTTTATCTTGACAAAATTAGTTAGATAATTCATATTATAGACTTTTCATGATGTAAAATGATTAATGTATATAATTGTTAAAAAAAAGATAATAAAGTATATTTATTTTGACTTAATTGACAAAAATATTTACATTAATTTGAAAGAGCTATCATAAATATGTTAAGGTATTATACTTATATTTAATTTTTAAAATAATATAACGTTTTAATATCTCATTAAAGTTTTAATTATTATTATAGTTACACTCATTTTCACTCTATTCCAATTATCTAATTATACCTATTTTTCTTTATTTAAAGTAATTTAAAAAATTTCTACTATACCTTGTTATCATTATGGTTATTTTTTTCTTTTTAATAATATTTAGATAATATAGATTATAGTATAATTTTAAATTAAAAAATTTTATTAACCACTTTAAATAACATTTTTATTTTCCATATTGCTTTTTATTCCGTAAAAGAAAACATTTGCGATTAATTTATAAATGGTAAAAATTAGTATCATCGCATAATACATTTTATAATATACATCGAAGTAGGTATATGTATAATTAATTAAAATATATGCCCATAAACTATATCTTTCAAAATATTATATACCTGTAAAACTAATAATAATGAATACATCATACTACATTAAGCGGAGCATACTAATACTGTTACTTAAGAATGAAATTTTCTTCTCAAAAGACGATTTTATTTAATATCTTTTCATTTACAAAACATTTATATTTTTATAGATTATCTATGTTTTTTAGATACAATATCTAATAGACTTAAATTATATTTATAGTACAAATAAAACGTAAAAGTATTATTTTATAAAATTAAAAGTACAGTATTTCACAAATTACTATTTGTTAATATAAGTTAAAATTATATTAATGAGTGTGTGTGCGTATATTACTCTATAAACAATTTGATTAGTAATTTTAAAATGTTTGCCATTAAATTATTTTGTTTTAATGTGTCTATTAAGTATACATCCTATTGATTTTAATGATAAGTAGCTTTAAACATTAGCTTTTAAAATTTTATCCATTTACAAAATATATATTAACTTCTTATTATATAAATTAAAGTTAAATTTTAGTAGTACTAATAATATTTCCCATAAAATATTTTTTAATTGTACATGTTTAGAAGATAACATACTTTTTATCATCTAATCGATTGCCATTTTGGACTAAAGATGTGTTCAAATGATAAATATTTGTGTTTGATGTACAAATTTGTCATTTCATTTTTATATTGTATTTGTGTATTTGTTGCCTTTAAATTAATATAATCAAGTTCTTTTGCGCGTCAAGGCTATCATTTTTAAGACTAACTGCTTCATTTTTATGTATATATTACTGATTAAAACATCACCTTCTCCAAAAACATATTAATGATTATTAATGTTTTATATACATATATAATGAAATGAAGGTAGAGTTAGTAGATAGTATTATATATAGAGTATATAATAATAAAATTTTGATTCGTTATAGGAACCTTTTATTAAATGTTTTTATTATTTAGTTATTCATGTATCATAAATATTTATTATTTTTTTGTCCTATTCTTTTTATTAAATAAGATATTAAATTTCATAGAAATTTTATCCATATAAAGATATTGGATGAGTTAAGCATTTTAAACATTAAGAGACCCTTTTTTTATCATGTCCAAACCATTTAATTCTTTATCACTAAATACATGCAAATATATGTTTTATGTTATCTAACTGCATAAAAGTTTAACACATTTCATACAAAAGCGTGGCATTTTTAATAGATTTTTAAAACAAATTTTAAGTTATATTGTTAAATTTTTAAATTATGAGAACATTTAAATATACACTATAAGGGAGGCAACTTCTCTTCCTTCAGCTTTATTGCCGATATACAAATAAAATGCCTACATTCTTTACTACATAAAAATGTACGTGTTATTTCCTATACTTTTATTTAAGAAACCCCAATAAACAAGACACGTGAATATTTTAAAATTCTTTCCTACATATCTAGACCTCTCTATTAAAACAACTCTTATTATTTAGATTTTTGGTTATCATTTGTTATATTTACTTTCTAGATAAATATTGTTTTACTATTCTCCTTAATAACATTATCATTTTTTTAATTGATTTTATTAAACTATATCAAATTTTATTTTTTTTATTCTAAAATTATGCAATTACATTTAAGGTATCTACACTCGAAATTATCGGAAAAGCAATCAAAGTCAAAATTTTATTAATACATATTTTTTTTGTTACTTCAAATTCACTTCATAATAATGGCAGTTATTTGGAACGAAGACGTTCAAAAAATTTTGGCTTCCTTTCATATTGATGATTTTCGTTTGCAAAAGATTTCAGATGATATTCAAAAGGAATTTGATTTAGGTCTCAAATATGGATCTGAGAAAAGCTCAATTGCTATGTTACCATCCTATGTTCCTGCTTTACCGGATGGATCAGGTATATATACTTTTTTAATTCCTTTTATCTTGACAAAAACAAAAAATTATTATATTTAATACCTAATATATTGATTTGTAGAAGTAGGAGAGTATGTCGCAATTGATCTCAGCGGTAAAAATTTGAGAATCATGCTGTTAACTCTCTCTGGAAATAAGGCTGATCCAGTAGCAGTTAGCTGTAATTTTATGGTGTCTCAAAGCGTTATGAAAGGAACAGGAGATCAATTATTCAATTTTATAGTAAATTGTCTCCAAAAATTTTTAAGAGAATTCAATCTTGAAAGTACAAACCTTCCTATTGGTTTTGTTTTCTCATACCCATGTGAATTACTGTCAATTCGTTCTGCCAGATTATTGTGGTGGACGAAAGGTTTTGACATTAAGGATTGCCTTCAGAAGGATGTTGTACAACTCCTTGAGGAGGCGCTTGAATTAAATCTCGAAACACAAGGTCGTATTAAAGCTGTAATGAATGATACTGTTGGACAATTAGCAGCTGCAGCACATAAATACGGTCCAGAATGTATTCTTGGTGTTGTCATTGGTTATGGTTGTAATTCATCCTACCTTGAAGATGTTAAAAAAATTGAGAAATTTGATGCAAAAAGTGCTAATTATGATCATGATAAAATGGTTATTGTCACTGAATGGGAGGAATTTGGAGCAAAAGGTGAATTAAATGATATTCTCACACAATTTGATCGTGATATTGATAATCAATCTGTTCACCAAGGAAAACAAATTATTGATAAACTTACTGGAGCATTGTATTTAGGGGAACTTGTTCGTGGCGTATTGTCTCAATTAATCCTTGATAGATTACTTTTTAATGGAATGCCAGTAGAGAAACTAGATACACCTGAATCATTTCCAACAAAATATATCTCTGAAATTTTAGGAGAACCTGAAGGTGTTTATAAGAATTGTCGAAGAATATGTGAAGAGTTGGAGGTATCAACACATGGTACCTCAGATTATGCCATTATTCGTGAAGTTTGCCATGTTGTTTCAGCTAGATCTGCAGCTATTGTTGCAGCAGGTAAGAAAAATAATATTTAATATATTTAATAAATTTTTTAGCTATAAATGCTTTATTACGTCATCTTGAAACCAAAAAAATAATGATCGGTGTTGGTGGTGCACTAATTCAATTCCATCCAACCTATGATAAGTTGTTAGAGAAAAAACTTCGTGATCTTGTTGATCCATCAGTAGAATGGCAATTAGTTCCAGCAGAGGAGGGTTCAGCCAGAGGAGCTGCTCTAATTGCTGCAGTAACGGAAAAGCTTAAATTGTAATAATAATAAGGAGAAAATGAATATTTATGAGAAGCTCTTTTTTTACCATATAAAGAATTACTCCTTTGCAAACTACAAAAGTATGCTTCTTTGGCTGCTTACCATTTCTATATAGAGATAATATATTTACAATATTAATGAAAACAAAATTTACAGAACATGTCCATAATTTTACTTATGATAATATGATATCTTTTGTTTTTTCATTTAATATTGTAGTAAACTTTCATCATAAAAATACTTGAATGCTTTTTATTGTAACTTTATTATTATTTTTTATTGCAAATTTTGATCTTTCATAAAAAAATATTTAACTTATTTTAAACATATTTTTTGTTTGGTGCTCAATTTTTAAAAAATTAAATGTATACATATTTATTTATTATAACATTTAAACAATAAATTATATAGTTGATAACTAAAAATTTTACTATATAAAATTATTAAAAAAAATATTATTACTTTTAAAATTCGTTTTATTTTTTCGTTGTTGGCCTTAGCCGACTCAACCACGATGTTCCGGCTCGTTTAGCAACTTTCTCAAAATGTTGTGACTCATCATTTCCCTTGTTTTGTTGTTTTTTATTTTCACATGAATTTGAAGGATGATTCTTCGATGAATTGCTATCTACATGTTGGTATTGTTTAACAATGGCATTTATTTTTGCGATTGAATTACGAACATTGTTTATTGGAGAATTTGTATATTCTGATTCATCCTTCATTGTTGTGTGATTGTGTGAAAGATTATTCGTTGAGGGTACTTTTTTTGGTATACCAGATGATGCTAAATTTGACAAGTGGTTAAATTTTTTTACTGATGATATTTGAGATAACAAATATGAATTTTGAGAAAGATTATTTTGCTGTTTTTCAATATTTTTTGATGGTTTTTTGATTGATATTATGTGTGAACGACGGATGGAGGGCGAGGTAGGAATCATACTAGGTGTGCTTGAATTTTGATAGTTGTGTCTTGAATTGTAAGAATTATTTAATTGAATGATATTTTTTTGTGTTGATTGCTGGGAGGTAGTGTGTTTTGGAGGTATTTGGAAATTGTAATCTTTTTGATTGTTTCCAATTGTTTCTAATCGCGTTTTTAAAGCATTATACTCAGATGGTTCTGTTATATAGGATTTTGTAATTATGGTTCTACCTAATACTGGAGAAGATGTACCAATTATTGGTTGTTGCAGTGATTTTTGTTTTACAAGTTTCCTTTCAACTTGCTTACTTCCTGTTATCTGGTTTTCAGTGATAATTGTTGATGAGTATATCTTTTTACTTTGTATTGGTGTTGATATTGGAGATATATAATCTATTAAGGTTTGTGTTGGTGGTTTTGATTGATTCAAGAGTTCGTCTTCATTTGAATTTGTCTTTTTATGAGTGGAAAGAGTCTTCTTTTCCTTCATATCAATTAAACTAATTGGTCTTCTACTTGAAATACTTCCAGTATTGGTATTTAAATTTAAAGAAATTTCATTGGTCATGTTATTTCTCTCCACTGCATCAGGGTTCTTGAAATGAATTTTATTTAAATTTAACATTTTGTGTCGTTCGACAATTTTTGGCGAGTTTTGTGGACTGATTTTTACGTCTTTTCCATTCCTATACATAATAATGTTTTGTGTGTTATTTCTAACAAAGTATGGAGATTCTTTTCTGTCAACAATATTTTCATATGGTTTCACAACACATCTAGCACAATCAAACAGCCTCAAAAATTCAGCCTCAATATTTTGTTCATTTGTATTAACAATAATATCTTTTGAATGTTTAACAGCTTTTTTATATTGTTCCACACGATTACCATGGAGTTTAAATGGAAGATAGAAATTTAAATCAGAATTATACGATCTTGAGATAAATGAATCACCATGGAAAGAGTTTGATTTTTTAAGTTTAATATTTTTTGGTTCCTTTTCATTATTATTTAGCATTATTTTTTGCCTCTCCATCTGGGCATGTGTAAGGAGTAGAGTGGTTTGGAGATGGAGCATCTCTAATTCATTATTATTCAAGTTCGTACATTTTTCTAGCAGAAGTTTTCGTAGGTTCGTTAACTAAAATTATGCAAAAAATAATTTTTTTTATTATTCTTACCTTTGAGGATATTCTCATTGCAAATGAGTACAGAGCATCATATGATGGCATCATTTCAATTATTTTTTTAACATATTCGCTGGATGTTGATAAGTCTAATCCTGAAGCATGAAGTTGAAGAAGGTCGAAATTTTCTTTTTGTAAACGTTCAACTTGCTTTAAGCAAGCTTGATATGCATTTTGATCTCTTATATTATTGTTTAATAATAATTGTTGATTCTTCATATACTCTTCCTTGATATTCTTAAAATCGTTCTCAAAATCATTCAGTTTCTTCTCGATATTTCCAAACATCTCAAGTTGTGATTTGTTGAATCTATCATTTAATGTTAATTTATCTAATATTTCATTAAACTGACATTTTTCCTTCCATTTTGTAGCCTTTAAAATTAGTTATAATTACCTTTATCACTTCTTTAAACTTACCTCTTTCTCAAGTGATATATATTTTGCTTCTAAATTATTGAAAGCTCTATTTTTATCTTTAAGTTCATTAGCAACTTTGGAGCTAAAAGTTTTTAATGTCTTAACTTCTGTCCTCAAATTAGTATTTTCATTTTGAAGACATTGCCAATCAATTATTGAATGTCTACTTTCTTCAGATACATCTCTACTACTAAGTAAATTCTTATAACTATCAGTCTTCTTTTGAATTCTCGAACTTGGAAAGACGCTGTTACTTGTTTCTAAGTAAACGACGCTTTTAGGTCGTTGTTTCCTATTTCTATATACAGTTTCTTCTTCACTCTCATCAAAGAACCGTTGTGTTCTTGTATGTTTCTCGAATAAACTTTTACATGACTTTGCCAAATTCGGTTTTATCATTGACCTCCTAATTAACTCTTTAACATCATTCTTACCTTTAAATGTTATTTTTGATTTACTTTTCTCAATACTACTTCCACTTGAAGCATCAAATTGTTCATTTTCACTAATTTTTCTTTTTCTTTGTTTTTTATTTAGCAATGATGATAAATTGATATTAGTTGGTATTGGCATTGACATTCTATTTCGGTCATTCTTACGTTTTATACCAATAAGTTCAAGAAAACTCGCCCTACTCGAGGACATAGTATCTGGTGGTTCAATAGATGAACTTGCTGATACACTTGAAGGACTTATGTGATCTGAATTGTGATGATTCATGACATGAAGCCTTCTCATCATAGAACGACGTGGTCTTAAGATATGAGAATCCATATTATCTTGATTACCACTTAAACTATTCTTATCTAAATTATTGTCATCAGCTGGAAGATTAACTTCAGTAAATACTGAATGTTCCTCCTCAGAATCAGATAATTCTGGTAAAACAAGAGGTGGAACTTTTGTTCGTGGGTATCTTGTGGTATTATCAATAGAATAGTCTGTTGAATATGAACTTGTCGTTAATGATTCCTAAAGAAAAAATTTATTAAAAAATAATATTCTATTACCTTTTTTGTTGGACTACACAATCGTTCTCGAGCACCTGTTCTTATCTCATTACCGCTTAAAACTTTTCTATAGTTTAAAAAAGGTTTCGATGACGTATGTTTTTTTTTATTTTCTATTAATGATCCTACATTAAATACAACACCATGCCTTTCGTTAGAAGTATTCTCGTTCGATGAACCACTATTCTCGAGAATTTTTTTTCGTAATTTTCTATTTTCTTTCCTTAATTGCCCTATCTCTCCTACCAAACTACACAATGTACCTACAGTTTTAAACAAATATTTATAGAAATTTTGTGAAACATTTACCTAATACAGGACTTTCATCAGGCATATCATCAGAAGTGTCTGTATTTATACATTGTTGCATAGACTCAATTTCCCTTAAAAATTCCTCCTCCTCAGTTTCGTATCTATAATGAAACCTATATAAGAAGTTATCAATAATAGGTATACCTTGAAATTATTTGTTGTATCAATTGTGAGTCTTCAACCATTTTATGTTTAATTTTACCAATAAAAATATAATTAAAAGAAAGTGTATAGTAGGAATGTTATTAAGATAGTTTAACTAAAGAATTAATTATAAATAGATATTTTTGTAACTAAAAGATAACTATAATTTTACAAATATGTTGGTAATTATTATAATCTTTATGGTTATTCTGGAAATATTTTATTAAATTTAATAAATAAGTAATAGTTATTCGGATATCTTTCTTCAACAAAGAATAAAGATATAATATTTGGCATATGACCCTAATGTATCAATATGTGGTTCTGATTACACATTAATTGTTGGTGAATATAAAGTTTTATAATTTTAAATTATCCTAGAAACAGAAATAAAATAATTTTAGTATTAAATTAGTAATATAAAAATGAGGCACCTGTTACTAACAAACCGATAAAAATTTTGATGGATATGCGATTTTATTTACATACTACAATGCCAACTCATAGACGAAAGTTTAAGATCTGTTAAATATTAATAACTTTCGTTACTACCAGCTGATCTTTTAAAATTTATCAAATCTTTTAATTTACACTTATAAAGTAGAGATTATAATTGTAATTAAAGAAATATTCCTGAACTTTTGTACATATTATTAATGAAATTTAATATTCTTTAATAATTAGCAAAATAAAAAAGGTTACATTAGTATATTCGATAAAAATATGATATTTGAAGTATCAAATATAATTGTTTAGAATTTCATAATAACATCCATATTGTAAAGATTAGTTTAACATATTTTATTTAAAAGATTTGCATTTTAAATGGTAGATAATGATAAATTAGGTATAAAATATAGTTTGGTTGGTTCATGAGACACAGATGCTATATTATAATCATTTTGTAGCTTTTAAAACTAATTTTTTTAATGATAAAAGTTTAACCTCTTTTTTAATAATCTCAAAAACACAGTTGACAATAAGTCTTATGAACTATACCATAAATTATTAATTAAACGTAAGGGCGACATTTTGTGTAAATATTTCGTGGTTTTTTTTAAGATTGTTATATAAAAGTGAATTAAAACGCATTAAATTTATTTTTACACAAACGTTTAATAAAATTAATAGCTAACTTTAAAAAAAGAATAACTTTAAATCCATTATATATAAATGTTGATAATTTTTAGTGATAAATAGCTGCCAATGAAAGTATAATTAGATAAGAAATCAATTTGGATTATTTGAAAAGCTATTTACACTTTATTACTAAGCTTAACTGTAAAAACTTCATATCCGTATCTGATAATTAAATAAAAATAATAAGTGCCGAAATCATTCTTAGTAAAGTTTGGAATTTCAAAATCACATTGATAACCATAAATGTCTTTAAATTTTTTATTATGAATAGTGCGAATGCCATTGTAATTGTAAAATATTTCTTTACCACTATTACTCCATACAATAAAAGGCTGAAATTCAGGATAGTAAAAAACTTTGATAAGAACATTTCTGGTACCATCTTTTAATTTTTTTAAAAAAATTGTGACAATCTAGTATAAATTGGTGTCCTATATTTTTTATTAAACTAAATTTTGAAAGTAACTTCATTAACACCAACAGAATCATTCACTAAGCACTTAAAAATTGGTTTCTCTTTTTCTAAGTATTCATAATTATCTATGGTTATTGAAACAACATAATTTCCATTATCTTCTTTCTCACAATCAAATTTATATTGATCGTTTTCAACAATTTCACTATTATTTTTAAACCAAGCATTAGTTGGCTCGTTTTTTGTCTAAAAAATCCCACATATTTTTCTTGGACTATTTGTTCCCGTTGTAAAAATAAATTGAGGAGTTACAAGTAATGGTGGACATTCAAATAATTTTTTATTGTTTCATGCCAGTCTACGGTGTTTTTCTTTATCATGAAAGTGAAAATTACCTTAAAGAAAAGCAAAAGATGTTAATAAAAGTATTGTGGAACTTTTTTTTTGAATCTACGGCTCTTCATTTTCTCTAAATGATAATCAATCTTAAATTTGTATTAAAAAAGGAAAAACAAAGTATTTTTAACATACATTTGAAATTTCATGGATTCTTGGATTTTTCATAAGGAAAACTTCTTATAGAGTGAGACTAGAAATTGAACCAGTTCCATCTATGCAGTAATATTTATCCGATCCAATCTTAAGAAAATTCATAACTTTGATTCTATAAATGCCTTTTTTAATAAATTATATTTAATATATGAGTCATAAATAATTGAATTATAAATAGTAATCAAGTACCATGAAATATGTGTGTGAACATATTATGAAATAATCTGAATTTATAATACTATTTCTAAAAAAATAATTTTACATATATTTTTTGTTATAATAAATGCTTTTCTACTTCTTTCAATTAATATTCTTTTAGTTTTAATAATAAAATCAAAAATATCTAAATGATAGAAAGGGGGTAGATCAGTCATTTACAGATCTTAGTACTATTTATAGTACAAAAATCTCACATTTTAAAAAACATTTCTCTCAATTTTCCATTGATAAAATTAATATTTTAAATAAAAAAATATATCAAAATAAAGTACATTAAATGCTCTACAAGATAAAATAACTAAATTGTCGAAAAAAAAATAGATTACCTTGAAAAATTAAAAAATGTTTATAAACTTTACTGAAAAATTGCACTAGTCATTTCATGTTCATTATGTATGTGATTAGAGTGTACTTCAAATGCCAAAACATACATTATAATAAAATTAATCTGTTTTAAAATGAACAAACTATTATATAAGGAAGGTAAGATAAAAAAAATTAACGCCAATTAAAAGAAGTAATATAATTTTTAGAACATAATTTTATTTCTAAATACATTAATCGCTATTTACAACATCTATCATCTTCTTTTATGTAATTGTCATATAAAACTAAACATTAATTAAATTATATTTTTTATACATCATAACAATGGTGTTATATAAATTATTAAAACAATTAAACGGTATATCAGTAAGTCAAAATAAATAAAACGTATAACTATATGTTTTTAAAGGTAACTATCTGTTGCGGATTATAAAAACTCTTTCTTCTTGACTACTATAAATTGTTAAAAATCCTTGACAAAAAGCAGGATATACATATTAATATAATTAGAAGTTAAAAAATTTTACTACAATATTTTAGTCGTCCTCATTTAAAACCACATCTTCAAGGGTTAAAGAAAGTTGAGTTAAGGAGAAGTTTTAAACATTTTTCTTGTAAAAATTAGAAATATTTTTAAAGTTTGACATCTTATGTTATCTTCGTTGATTTATCTAAATTTTACATCTTTAAAGAAGAATTTGACAAAACAATTCTGTTTTTTTTACATACGATTCATCTTATGTAAAACAAAAAAATTTTATGAATATTTTCAAAATGTAATGTAATCATATCTTTACAAATTGAAAAATAAAAAATATTTCATATCATTTATGAAAGCATTAAAAATGATACTATAAACAATAAAACAATTTAAGGAATAATAAATTATTATAATATATTTAATATTAAAACATATTTTTGTGTTTTGTTTATGGAAAAATGGTTAAAAAAACATCTAAAAATTTTTTGTTGATATCTCATAAACGTTGTACAACCAATTTTATTTACTAAACAATATTTAATTTTTGGATAAATTATAAATGCAATTATTCATATTCATGTATTAATGTTTTATTTTGTAGTTCGAATGGTGAAGAATGTACTTTAATGTTGGTTAATTTATTATTTTTAATAATTTTTGTTTTTTATTAGTTAATTAGAGTGCATCGGAAGAATTTGTCAGTTCTAAAAATCTTTAATTTTATTTTAATTTATAAATTGCAACAATATTGGTTGCGTTCTTACAACAATACGCTAAAAATAAAACTTTTTTGATTTTGGTCAAGCTGTATAAGGCGAACTTCTTCAAATCTTAGAAAAAAGTGTTTACAATAAATAAATAATAGTATCAATACATAATTTTATGAGAACTTTATGCATAATCATACATACGTTTTTTCTTAAATTCAAACCATTTAAAGGGGATTTTATGTAATTTAAAAATTAAAATTCACCGTTGAAGGTAAAATTAAAAATGTATTTTAATACCTTATGACCATAAAATTTACATTAAAAACTTTTTACTTGATTTATTTAAAGTTGGTAAAGGAGGAAATTTTAATAAAGTTATAAGATAAATGATTTAAAAAGGTACCATTAATGTGTTGTGCAATTGCTTTATATCAGAGAAGAATTGTTGCAGACCAATAAAATGTTACATTGATTTTTACTATAAAAATTATAAGATTGGATATCTTCAAAAATCTCATTTACCTTCTACATCAACGCTTTTTTTATGTATAACATATAAGCGAGGTATTAAAGATACAAACAATTAAAAGTTTATTTAAAGACAGGAATATGGTTTATATTTAATTATCTCTGTTGTGATATTAAGAATTGTGATATATTTTCTATAAACTTTGTAAAATAAGTATCTTATTACACGTTCTTGTAATAATTAAAGCGATTTACTTGTATGTGTAAACTGGAATCCTACTGTTTAAGTTATATAATCTGCTCCTGTCAGCTGAATATATGCATTCATGACAATAAGATACATGCATATAAACGTTAAATCATTCTAATACATTTATATTCATACCATCTTCTCTTAATATATCTATCAATATTTTTTAATAATAGCTATATTTTTATTTAATAAATAATTAATAAAGTAAGCCGTTATTACATTTAAGATTATTTTACAATAATTTGAGTATTTATTTCTTTTAAGATAAATTACTACTTAGAATTATTTGAACATCATATTAATGATTCTTCTACAAAAAAATAAAAATATCTATAATGGTATTTTGAATACTTTTTAAGTCACTCCATCGGTAACATCAAATCACTAAAAAAGATAATTACAATGAAACTCTTTTAATATGCATGTCTTGATAGAATAAATTTAAGGAATTATTTTAAGATAAACAAGCAATTAAATTATATTACTTCTTTTATTATTATAAATAATAAAAATGTTTATGACTAATTTCTTTTCATTACTTAAATTGAAATTGTTTACATACTTATTAATCATTTTTCGTATCAAAAACTAATGATTTATAATATTGAATAATATAATTATTATGACAAATTTTGAAATTCACTGTAAATTCTGTTAATTCAATTAGAATAGCAATGACGTGTTAAGTAATTTAATAACCATAAAACTATTTTAAATTCATTATCCTCATTCATTTCCCATCTCACTCTTCATTACGTTCGTTTTTCATAATCGTTTTTTTTTCTCAAATTACAACTGCCACAATTAATTTTGTTTTCACACGTCTAATACACTTTACTTTTGTATAATTTTTATCCTCCTTTATTAATTTATACATAATTACAAACAAATAATGTTGTTATTGCCATTACTTAATATTATGTATATCATTTCTAAGAGATCCTTAATTATCTAATATCAGTAGGTATTAGTAACGTTATCCTATCATGAGGTGTTGAAGTGGCTCACACTGTTGTTTATAAACATTTTCCTTATATCAGGAGATTAGGTGAATGATTTAAATTATAACTGTTTCTGCTTAGTTTCTAATTAAGAATACTTAAGGTACTTGACTTAACCATTCTGACACTATGCTGGTATCCTTTAAACAGATTATAGTGATTTTTGAATATTATATATGTTAATAGGAAATTAAATGATGTTTAATTGCGTAAGAACTTAAATAATTCGAATATTAATAAATGTTTCATAATGTGGATTAATGAAAATTATATGCATTATATTAAGAAAAAAATTATAATCTAATTATTAAGATATGTACAAGTTTAGATGTAAATTAATGATAAAAAATTTGTTTTATATTAATTTATACTGTACTTATTGTGTATGTCAGTATTTTATAATGTATTATGAATTACTGAAAAATGTGATACTGAATGATTATTGCATATTAATTATAATACATTAAAAAACATTCAATCATATTTATGTTAAAAGAAAACATGAGAAACATATAATTATGACTACATTAAGATGTCATGTATGAGTACATTTATTAATGAATTTTTTTTATTTATTTATATATCTAAGGCCACATTGTAAGAATTGATAAATTGCCTAACAATTAAAAAAAAGTTCAAAAAGCTATTAATTATTTGTAAATAAAAGTATGTAGTTTAAAATATTTTTACTTATATTGGTGTTAACTACCAGTTATTTAAACTTCTCTCTTAATTAGTCTAGGATACTTGGCTCCTTACTATAAGGGAAATAACATTTGCCCGTATATTTCAAATTTCTCCTCAATTATTAATTCATTAGCACCACCAAAATTTCATGTAGGTATGACTAGAAGGAATATTTTGAGTTTAGGCTCCTTATCTGATTGCCCCTCTTCGACACATAACATTTTTTTAAATTTCCCTATAGTATTATCTTTTAATGGAGAAGATTATAACAACTGTAATAATAAAAAAAGTAACTATTTAAATTAGTTACATTTTTATATTAATCCGTAATATGATATTTATTTAAATATATCAATTGCTTCATTTAATTTAACCTACAAAGCTTTTCAAAAAGATACCTTTAAAGGATCACTTTACTCAAAAAAAAACGCCGCTAACTCAAAGTATTGACTAAAGTTACATTTTTAATGTTACATTTATTAACTGCAACCATTTGTCTGTCGGTAAAGATCACTCTTTAAAGTTATCATATAAATATATATAAAAAAATGGATATCCTTGTTGCATCAACACTACTACCATATTTGCTGATTTATGATGCAATCATTCTTTTTTTTATTATTCCTAATACAAAGCATATGTTTTTACATAAACTTTTACAACTGCTACAAACTGCGTGATAAAATGTAACTTTTGTTTTTTGTATGTGTTTATAATCCAAATCATATTTACCTTCTAATCACATTTTGATTTGGATAATATCTAATGTTATCTTACAAATATATCCTAGGTAAACAAAAAATTTTACTTCCATTATGCTGGAAAATGGCATGCTGTTTATTAGTCATGCAAAGAAAAAATTTAATATAATTATTTTATTTATCATCCCCATAAATCAACAATAACCACATTACCCAAGATAGCAATATATTTAAAAGCTCATTTTCAATTTAAAAATAAATAATAAATATAATAATCTGGCATCAACCATATTGCTTCTTCCTCCTTAATTGTTTTATCTGGGATGTTCTACAAAAAAGGGCAACAGATGGCTTTACAATTTATTAATCTACTTTTAATTTGAAGTATTTAAAAACCTATTATTTTTAATGTATATTTTATCTTTCATCAAACTACAAAATTTAAATATATTTTAAACTTTTATTAAAATATACCTCCTAGGAAGGATAACTTTTAATTTATCTTTAATAACACTATGATTTTATCTCGTTTATAACTCCACCTTACATATTTTTATTACTTTGTCTCATAGAAACCTTTCCATATACTTATTAAAGAACGTTCATATCCTTCCTCCATTTCATATATTTATTTATCCACATATAGTATAAGAGGTAGAGGGCGGAGTCTGTCCATAAATAAACATCTATTTATAGAGATTTTTATATAGTTGTTAACTGTCATTATTTTCATAATTTTTTAAAATCCTGTATCCGTCAGTTACCGGCTAACGGTGCTTCGTAAATTTTGTATTTTTTAGCTAGTATCGGTAATTTAAGTTTGGTGTTCTTGAGATTTATCATGAGAGGATCAAGTTATACTTTAAATTATAGTATTGAAGTAAGTTTTTTTATGAATTCTTAATCATATACTTTAATTAACATTTTTAGTGGCTAGGATCATTTCCAATATCAAAAGCAAGTCTTGAGAATGTTGCTAAAAAATTAGATTCATTTATCTTGGCACAAAATAATGAATCATTACCTGTTCAATTAACAATATCTTTACTTGGTGTAAAAGTTACAAAAGCTTCCGATTATAAAGTAAGTCTGGCATTCCATAAAAATTAATCATATTTCTGTCTAATTTCTTCATATCATTCCCTTTGCTCCATCATACTGCTGTTTTCCTTAATAAGATAACAATGTCTTTATCCTAACCGCATTCCTTATACATTTCATTGTCTTGGCATTGTATTGCAACATTGTTAATTATATCTAAGTATAAATGTTGAATGTAATCTTATGACAACCCGACTACTGTCTTAACGTCATCTGTCATCCAGAGTACTTTTTTTATCCTTAACTCCTTTAAATTCTTGTTCATTTTAAATTGTAAACCAATTGAAGTCATGTAATAATTCTTAACATATGGTAAACTATAATAAAATTAAAAAATAAAAGGGTTCCTCATTTATGGAACAGAACTTTTTAACAAAGATTGTAGTATTCTCTTTACAACACTTGTATTGCAACAACAACACTTCATAAACTTTTGACAACTCTTTAAACTTTCAATAGAGTTTAATAAAATTAAAGTACATAACCTTGGTTTATTTTATTTGAATTACCAACATAAGTTTTATCAAATGTTATTGTAACAACTTTTCTCATAACAAAATTTATGAATCATTAATTCTTTTTTTCAACATGTTTATTTAATCTTAAAAATTGTTTTCGCAGGTGTAAATTGGTAAACTTTTACAATTCATACCAGCGACAAACATCTGGAGGGATAAGATTATTAAGGAAAAAGATTTAGGGGTTGATTAAGTACGTCTGTTAAGTAGTAAAAGGATAACTAGAAATTATATGTAAAAAAAGTTTTTGTCATTGTAAAATAATAATTATCATAATTTGGTTTCTCAAGTTAATTTCTAAATATATTATTAAGTTTTGTTTACTTTTATATATACCAGATTGTTGCATTAGTTATTTAATACAAAAATTATATCCTTTATTTTATTATTATTAATAATAATTAGTTTATGTTAAATAAATTAGGATAATAAAAAAGTTATGCAAGTGAAAAATGAGATGAGTAATTAACTGTACTTTTAGGTAATAGCTCTTCAACATTCATTAAGAAGGATATGTTGTGTTGTAGGCAGACCAGAAGTTCTTCAGGTTGCTTATATTACACGAGAAACACATGATAGAAAGCATAGAAGAGTATGTCATGTTTTTCAAACATCAACAGTTGAACAAGCATTAGAAATTGAATCCATATTAAGTAAGGCATTTCAAGCTATAGCTTTATTTAATAGTCAAATACCTCAATATAGTAAACAGAGTGATGAGATAGTTAGTGGTATTATTTCTGCACCTCGATGTAACATTAACCTTAATCCAGCACTTGAAGAAACTATAATAAGTGCTAACGGTGATGTTAGTGCAGCAACATTATTTAAACAACCCTATAACTGTTCACAATCAAGATCATCTAGATATACAACATCAACACAAGGACAATTCAATTTTGATCAAATAAAAGATAGTAAATTTACTCCATTTAAGGAAAATAATGTCACTTCGGTAACTCCATCATCAATAAAACCTCAAAGACAATTGTCAACAGTTAAAATCTTTACTAAATTCTTTGGTGGCACATCATCTGGTAATAATATTCAAGGTGGAAATGAAAAAGCGTCAAAAACAGAGGATTCCGAGACACCATTACGTCCTCCAGTGTTAAAAAGAAAATCGAATAAAAGAGTAAGTTTTTTTACTTTTGATTTCATCTAATACTTAAGGTGTTAATACACTGTTAAGTACTTCTAAAAACATATTTCAAAGCAAGAAAGGTAAAGATGATTGACGCAATATTGTTATAACATTTAAGATACTTTAGCAATCCCCCTTTATATTTATTGCCTCTTTTATAAGTTATATCTTCACTCATTCCTTTCTTAAATATTTCCTTTATTTACATAGCGGTTTTTTCTTTTTTACTTTATAAAGTATTAATATACTCAATCTTCTTAAAACAATTATTCTTCTTGCCAATAACATGATGACAGTATTGAATAAACATTCATATATTCAGTATACATTTACCGATAGTTATAAAACTAAATACCTCTAATCTTACCTCTAACTCTTAATCACATTTTTTTGACACATTGATTATTTAATAAACTTTTAACTTCCTTAATGCGGCATGTTTTCATGTACCTTTTGCGCAATCAACATTATTTTTATGTCATAAAGTTATCTATTATTGCGTAAAGATAACATTTTAATAACTTTTTAATATATTATTTTTAGTTGTTCTCATCAATTGCCAGAAGTATAAGTGGAACAAAGAAAACTAAAACATCAACTGTTAGTGAGGTGATGGCTAATTTCTATAGAAAAAATAATGAGAAGAGAGAAAAAATTGAGGATGAGGATGGTAATGAATCATTTGATCCATATACACTGAAACCTGAAATATTAGGAGAATTAGTTTATAATGAAAAAATTGATGAAATGGTTTATCCAATTACAGAGTATCTTGATAAAAGATTAAAAGCCACAAGATATTTTGTTGTCAATAGAAGCAAGAAAAGTATTGAGAAAGCATTGCAAATAAGAAGCATTGGAGCATTTCTTATAACATACTCTAGTAGTGTTAAGCATTGCTTAACAATATCTATTCACACTGGATTTCTTGATGATAATATATCAAGCCTTGTTAGACATTATGTTATCATACGTAATGAAAAAGGATTCAAAATAAGAGTAAGTTTATATCAAGGAAAAATCCACTATCTTCATATATTATAGGGCTCGTCAAGACACCATGATACAATTCCAACATTAGTTACATATCATTCAGTTGATAAAGAAATCCTCCCAGTTCCACTTGTATTTTTGGATTGGCCTGATGAATTATTAAAAAAAGGATCACCAAAAAAGAATAAATCAATTACATCAACACCTATCTCTTGTATCAGGGAATCTGAGCAATATGATAACTACAAAAGTTTTAAAATGACAAAAAGTTGCCTTAAACCAGTTGTAATATAAATATTACTTTAAAAAATTTTAAAAATCTTGCCAAACCGTGCATCTTAGTGTATATCTCTCGTGCTTAAAAATAATTTCACAAAATAATAATCAAACATCAAATTCTTGTCTTTTGACCGGTTCAAATAAGAAAAATAAGTTAGACAAAGTAAATATGTTTGAAATTTATAGATACTTTGTAAAAAGAAAGTGTTAATTATTTATTCATCAAGACTTTTGTTATTATGATTAGAGATGGGGAAACTTCTTAGCAATTACAATCAATTCAAATGCAAATTTGGTTTGCCAATTATAAAAAAAGTTATTTAAACACTTATTATTTTATTTATGAAATTCTTTGCCTTTTTAAATATTAGATAAATAAATTAAACTCATTTTTTTTTCTAGGAAAATAGCTGTAATCATTTGACGGACGATAAACTTACAATTAGTATTCTAAAAAACGTTGTACTTAAATTAATATTTTAGTAATATGAATTCACACATGAAATTAAACTCATTAAATATACTTTTTCGAAATAAAGTGCTTAGAATCTAGCTTCATAAACATTATTAATATTGATAAGAGGCCAAATAACAAAAGCATTAGATAACACTTGATGTGGAAAATTATCATTGCATGAAAAGTCTGATTAGTATAAGTAGAAATAGATTTATTTTTTCGCAAGTAAGGTGATTTCTACAACACCTACACTTTCATTAAATTTTGGAAGTAATTTATTATTGTTTTACGTGATATTTATGTTTTATGAAGAAATGAGTAAAATAAGATATTGCGTGATGAATTCTTGAGTGAGCACTATAAAAGTTACTTTATGATATTTAAAAATACAATTTCATAATTTTATATATATTTGTGTACTATTTTTAGATAAAGTTAAGTTAAGTTAGTATTATAATAATTTTAGGACAAAAAACAAGTACAATGGTAAGTTATACATTGTTAAATAATAATTCTTTATATTAGATAGGATACATACATATTATAATAAAAGATATGATTGTTAAAAGATGTGGTATGGAGGTTTGGGATATTTTGATGGAAGATATTTCCTTACCGAAAAATTTTTTTCAATACGATTCATCATGTAGAGATAAAGATACAATGAAATTTATAAATCATGTCTCAAAAAAAGTAGGATTATCTCTTGATGAAGCAATGGAAGGTTTTGGTGGATATTTCGTAAATTATATCGTTGAAAACGGATGGGATATTATTTTGGCTTCTGTGGCTGATAATTTATGTTCTTTTTTAAATACTGTGACTTCATTACATTCATTTGTAGGTAGTTTAACATTTAAAAATAGATTAAAAGCACCTTCATTATATTGTGAGGTAGTTAATGAAAATACACTCCAATTACACTACTATTCCCATAGACATGGTTGTGAAATGATAGTTGTAGGATTAGTTAAAGAAGTTTCAAGAATAGTATTTAATATGGATGTTAAAATAAAAATTCTAAAAAAGGATCATGAAAAAATCAATAACGTTGAAAATTTGTATCATGTTATCTATGAAATTACCAGTAAAGGTAATTTAGAATTACTAACAAATTCAAAGAATAACCTTACATATCTTCCGCTAAAAATGAATAATCTTATAACACTTCAAGATTTCATTAACCTTTTTCCTACACATATTTGTTTCAATAAATCAATGAAAATTGAACATGTCGGGATTTTTTTATTAAAACATTTTAATATTCAATATCATGCTAAGGTCAATGATATTTTGAAATTAGTTAAACCGAAAGGAACAAATTTATCATTCAAATGGATTTTGTCCCAACTAAACACTACATTCATTGTATATTTAAAGAATAATTTTACAAGGGAGGATGGAACATCGAATTCACCAACAAGGCCAATGTATTTACAGGGGCAAATGATTTTACTTGATGATGGAGAACATATACTATTTGCTAATTCTATTCATGCAAATAATGCAAAAGAATTAATGGCATCTAAACTCTATATATGTGATATACCAGTTCATGATACAAGAAGAGACGTCATTTTAGTAAACATCTCACGATCTTGTGAAAATAATAATCATAGGAGGTTAGAAAAACAAATTAATAGTTTACAAAAGTTAACTGCACAATTGGAAACTTATAAAAATAGAGCTGACCTCCTTCTTTTTGGTGATTTACCACATGAAGTTACAGTTGCATTAAAAAATAATCGCCGTGTTAATGAAGGTTTGTTTGCATCAATGAAAATGCGTTTATGACTTATTTTAGAGGTATTTGAGGATGTTACATGTTTAATGAGTGTTATTGAAAACTTTAATATAATAGTTAACATATGTACACCAATAGAATTGATAGATTTGATAAAAAAGTATAGCGAAATTTATGAAAATATGGTAAAAAAATTTAATTGCTTTAAGGTTGTTAGTATTGATGATAATGTAATTGTTGCTTGTGGAGTACCAACGAAAAATAAAATGCATACTGAAAATATTTTAAATTTATCTTTAGCTTTAATGTGGAGTGCTAGAGAAGTTAGAATTTCAAAAATAAATCTTCCTCTCATTCTTAGAATTGCCGTTCATACTGGACTGGTAGTTGGCGGATTACTAGGGACTACAAGACGTCGATATTGTCTTTTAGGAGAGACAATTAGTGAGATTAAAAGGTTATTAGCGCAATCAAATAAAGGAAAGATTGTTGTTAGTGGAGCAACTAAATTAAGTTTATCATCAGCAACTGAAAATTCATATGAATTGGATGCAAGTAGAATGATTTCTGTCAGCAAAAAGAGTGTTATTTGCACATATTATTTGAAAAAAAATAAGGAAAAAAGTTTATGGAGTATACTTGGTTTCAATAGAGGTAGGTTATTATAATCCTTATTTATTTATTATTTGAAGGAGGAATATATGATGATGGATATGAAAGATTAAATTGTTCTGATGATTTAAAAAGTTGGAAGAAGTATGTTCAAGTTTTAAATAAACAAAAAAACATAGTTAATATTATGAAGAATCAAAAAAATTCATCTTTCAAATTTGCTGTTGAAAGAATTAGAAATTTAAAAAAATTAAATAATAATGGAGAGGTAGTATTTGAAACTGTAGATTCTAGATTGCTTAAAGATACAATCGTCAACGAATCATCAGCCTGTTCTATTTCATAATTCATTATAACTAAAAAAATTGATTCACTAAAAAATTTTTGCTTAATAAACAGAATGCTATTTAAAAAAGTAATTGAGTAATTGTCATTTTTTTAACATTTTTATCTTCAACTTCTTTTTCTTCAGCTTCCTGTCTCCTCCACTTTGTACGACGATTTTGAAACCATGTTTTTACTTGTGATTCAGTCATATCAAGTTTCTTAGCCAGCTCAATTCGTTCGGCGGATGCCAAATACTTTTGATTATTAAATTTATCTTCTAGTATCATAATTTGTTCTTTTGTAAATGCAGTACGAGGTTTCTTATGGATAGGTGGTGCTCTTGAATTATATGGATGGCCAATTCTTTTCTCTTGCCTAAACATACTACGTGCTTGTATGAAATTTAGCAAAATATTTTTTGTATCGAAACTTTGTAATTTTGGTTTTATAGGAACGAAATAATTTATTCTATCATTTTTAGTATCAAGTAATGGTTTGTAGTCATCAGGTAAATGATTATCCACATGATTGTGATTTTCTTCATCATCTATGTTCAAAATTGCACTAATACCAAAAGGCAATTTTTTATTTTCCTTAACTTTCTTCTCATCATTTGTCTTGGAAGACTTTATTAAATACGAATTAAAAAATTTTTTATATTTATACTTACCTTATTATTGTTGACATAATTACTAGTATTGATAGACATTTTTAGACTTAGAAAAAAATCTTTTACTAAAGTTTAAAATGAAGTACTTTTGAAAAAGTGATGTATGAAGAAAGGAACTATAACAGACATTTATCTATTGAGACAATATGAAGTATTACGCTATTAAGAGAGATATTCATTAAAGTAATTCATTTGAAAGCATTAATTAACGAATGATAGAAGTAATTACCATTTTATCATAAACATTTTAATTTTTCTTTAATCATAAATATGGCTGAGATTTGATGGATTTAAAGATTTCATCACTTTTATTTTATCCAAATTAAATGTTTTTTTAAATTAAAAACGAAGAAAAACTGTTTAAATAACAAATGTATCTTTTAGAGGAGATTTAATAAATTTTAGAACATTCTTAATGGCATATTTATAAACATAAATAAGGGTAATACTGTTATTTCAAATATTGTAAAAAAATTCAATTAACTAAAATATCTTAATAATTTCAATCATAATTATAACACAAATTGTTTATTTGTTATTATATTCTAATTCTTAAATGAACTATTCCTATCAATTATTTTAGTTAAAAAAATTGATAACTTTAAATAATATAAAAAATTATTAATCAAGATCACTAAATTACAATATTATCAATTATAAGTTACCATTTACATTATTAATATTCACTTTAAATTTTAATCTTTTATTGATATATTTTTTAATATTAAAAAATATATGGTCAAGTATCAAAGATTTATTATATTCCTATTATAATTACTGAGGTTATCATTTGTAAAACTAATTGCACTGACGTTGTATTACACTTTATAAAAAAAATTGTTATTTACCACGTTATTATTACGTAAAAATCACTTGAGACCACATTTATTAAACATTAATGTTGATTAATATTCTTTCAAAAGGTGAAACTCAACCCCTTTTGTAATTTAACTGATAATTTCTAGGAATTGTTATATAATATATCTAGATTATTTCAATACTTTAGCTTAATTGCACTATATTGTAGAAAATGTAAATCTCTGTAGAATTGAGTGTAATGTTGTCCTTCAAGATTTATTAATTTTATGTGCTATCCTTCCAAATTTTCACTTCCAGTTTTATTACATTTTGTTTAATATTCCACAATTCTGTAGTATATTCTGCTGTTTCATAATCGAAATTATTTTTTATCTTGTGTAGTGAAACAAAAATTAAAAAATTTCTATGTCTTGATCAATTTTTACAATTTCGTACAGGAATAATAAAATAATTTTTTGATATTTCATTTATTTTAATAATTACTAAATTTTCATAGATTCAAAATTATATTCTGAAAAAGATGTCCAAAGAATATTTTCGACAAGATCTAAAATTATCAAATATTTTTAATCAGTATGAAGATTACATGCAAACATTCAATTTTAACATTCTGAATCTAGGAGATTTCTCATGTTTAAATGTTTCTGGTAAAATGATTTATCAAATTTCATCTGAAATGCCCCAATAACTTTCATTTTAAAACCTTTAACTAAGAAATAATTCATTCATAGCTAGTACTAGCAATTCTTTGTATTAATTATATACTGTCACAACCAAAGATGGATAAAAGAGCATGTATATCAAACTCCAGTCAACAATTTTGTTGAAGTAAATAAAAATAAATTGAATATCAAACAAAATTCTTTTTACCTTAAGCATTGCATTATCAGACATTATTTGACTGCATTAAGAGATGCAATAGATCTTTAACTGATAATCCTTCACATAATTTTCATATTAATATGTATTGTAAAGCGAAGATTGACTTTTCTAACTATGAAGAATCATTGAGAAATTTTAAAATTCTTTCTGTAAAAGTATTTAGTGTTTTTTTTATTTTACAAGCCAAACAAATGTTTAGAAAAAATTAGAACGGCTGTTGCTAATTGATCCATCTACATTTGTTAGATATTATATAGGTAAGAACTTTATATCAGTTGAAAACATTATTCTCACTTAAAAATAAAATGATACAAAAGGAGATTCATTTTCAAAATATTACACTTGATAATTCAAATATATCTCAAATAACTATCAATAAAAAATGTGGAAAAAATAGATGTATTCATTGTCAACATAAAGAAGATGATGAATCAGTTTGTCGGAGAAGACAAATCGGAAGACAAAAAGGTGATTATACAAATAACCCATCTTATCCTCTAATAAAAAGAAGCAATAAAAATTGGTTTATTCTAAAACCAAAAAACAATGATATTTTGTTAGTAGCATAAAAAGAAAAGTTTCAACATTAAATTTAATAATACAAAATATAATATTCTGTTTGAAACTGGTTTCGAGGTTTACTATGTCCTTCTAAACTTAGTATAAAAATTAAGTTTACAAATATTTTCTATTCATAAAGATATGAGGAACGTTATTTTGTTTTTATTCAGTGAAATGTAGCTATAGGTAATCATACTATAAATAAAGTTAAGTACAAAATTTTTGCTATTATCTTAATTAGTAAAGTTTTAAATGACCAAATAGTTTTTGGCAGTGATTTTCTTGATAGAGATTTAAGTATTTTTTGGTCACTTTTTTTTTACTTTTGTAAAGTAAAAAAAGCACAAAGTATCGGAAAATAAAAGTATTTTTGCAAAAGCAGTTATTTGTGGAAGCAAAATAACGTCACAATTCAAGTGTTAAAATAACATCGTGAAATTTATACTCTCACAACATTAATCATTAAAAGCAAATATTATCTTTTAATTTTTTTTAATTTATTTTGAAAATGCTTGTAATTTTAATGTAGTTGAATTGGATTAAATTTTCTTGAATCTTAATTTCATATTTAAAAATATTATACTGCTGATAATTATTACTTATTATCTAATGAAACTTTTAGAAGCTCTACAAGACAGTTTGCAAATAATGTGACTGAAAAGAGGGTGTCTCGCCATTTTAAACTACGTCTACCAGAAGAAGCCTACTTGCGTTAACAGTCCCTATTAATCTACTAACTAGTCCTGTATGGATCCTAATATTCAATTAAAAGGCCTAGTTGGCTCGAAATACAAATTTTCACTGATTGAAATAACGTTATCTCCCATATTGACATTCCCTACTACAGCACTAATGTGTAATATGTTTACAGCAAGATGAATAAAATATAATAATTTATTTATTAAGATCTCTAATGATTATACTAAAAAGATTATATAAATGTCTTTCTTTTATACTATTTATCAGAGGGCGGGTTGTCCCACCCTACAAATGGGACTCTAATACTTAGTCTACAGACCTGGATGATTCTAATAACAGTTTCTACGTCGTCAAGAACAACGTCCATTTGTATAATTCTGCTTTATTGGCAGGTCCTATTTACTAGCTTAATATTCAAGCCAGGTGCTAATTCTACTCATGAAATCATTCCAAATAGTGGTAATTGTATCATCTTATTGGGTTTCGGCCTTGAAACCTGCTATGTAGTAGGCTTCAGGAGAATCGGAATGAGCCGGGTTTCAAAGTTAATACAGGAATCAGTTACTAAGCCTAAAATTCTACTTATTAAATGTTTAATTTGTCCAAAAAGTAGTTAAGTTTATTAAAACTCTCTTTTATGCATTTTATTTTTTTAAACGTACTAAAAAGACATACATTAAAAGAAGAGAGGTGTTTGAGGTATTCCATAAACCATCATTCAAATAATAATTCGTAATGAAAAAAAATCTTTATGAAAAAGAATTTTGTATTGTCAAGGTTGAATGAATGAAATAGAATTAATTTTGGTTAGTATTTTTGATGGTTTCCTATAAGCTTAGCACTCCATTTCCTGTTCATAGCTCAAATAAAGGATTTTGCTTATCCTTTTTCTTTATATATTAATCAACATTTTATTAACCAGTCACTCATATTTGTAATGGGGATACATCAATGTCGTTTCATTTGCTTACAATTTTTATCTCTCGTTATTTAATATAAAATTAAATATTAGACTATTTTTATTGTTTTAAACAAAATATTTATATGGATCATACATAATTGAATAAATGATTATAGGATAATTTTTTTATACTCTATCAAAAGGGACTAATTTCATGAAAATCTGTCTAAGGATTCATGAGAATTGAAACAATCTTTGAAGTTTTATAAAAAAAGTCATTAAACATGATAATTATTAAGTTGTTTCTCAAGATTTTTTATTACGCTTATATAACTATTGATGTTTTAACGTGAAATTTCAAGATCCATCTACTGAAATTATTTTCAGAAGATTTTTATAATTATTTCTAAAGATTTATTCTTTTTGTAAATTTTTAAAACAGTATCAAATTATTCTTAGTTTTTAGTCATTTCTCAGAAATTTTGCATTACATCCAAATGACTATTGGTAAGTTCTTTTAAGGAAATCCATGATGTATCCATGGGAAAAAATATGATAGGATTCTCATAATTAATACTTGTGATATGAACACGTTTTTTTAAATTGATCTAAGAAAACAACTTACTTCTTTTATCTTATTGCTTTTTCATGATTTTAACACTACATTTTTCAAGCATTTTGATGCGAAATTTCATGCTCTATCGAATGAAGCTAATTTTATAAAGATATATCTACAGATTCATGATATTCTGATAATTATTTTATGAAATATAAATTCATTTTTATAAAATATTATAAATAAAGGATTTGTTCTTAATTTTCATTGTATTTTGCAGAATTCTTTATTACATTTATAAAATTTTTAGTGAATTCTAGCGTAAAACTTCATGACCTATCAAAAGAATTTAGTTTCAGAGCATTCTGAGCATACCTAAGAACATGGTAGATCTTTGAAGGATTATAAAATAAATAATTGAATTATGAATCATTCTTCATATTTTTCTCTAAATGTTTGCATTGGATCGCATGAATTATTAAGAATTCTAATATGAAAACAATTTTATATTTTTAATAGACTTTTATATCTATAATATTTTAAAAATAAGTAAAATAATAGAAGCCTTCATTTTTAGGAAATGATACTTTCCTATGTGAATAAATTTCATAAATTTGAACCGAAAAAATGTGCTTAATATTTGAAGATTTGAAACTTTGCTTAAAACTTAGATTTTTTATAGGGATTTTTAAAAATAATGGTATGGCTCTTGGCTACAAAAAGAATATATTTCACATTTACATCTCAAAAAAAACAAAAGTTTTAATGCGGGAATATGAAGAGTCTTAATTAGGCTGTCCTGTATATAGCAACATTTAATATAAATAATAAATTCAAGTTCATTCTTTATTATTAATTTTTAATTGTTATTACAAATCTTTGTAGCAGATAAATCTCATGATATCAGGATTCTACCTTTTGCTTGGATGGTTTTATTTTCCTATACTTAAAATATTTTAAATAACAGTTCATTTGTGATATTTACTTGCTTTATACAAATATTTATAAATTTAAATATTCTTTTTGAAAGTAAAAATTATTAACATTACAATGATATAATAAATATAATATTGTACACAGAAAAAAAAGGACACAGGTTTGCATAAAATGTCATTAATTTGTCCTACCTAATAAAATTTTAATTTTCTTAATTTGCGACTAATTGTATCGCAATTATTTTGTTTATAAAAATTAAAACATTAATTAGAGGATTATCAAAATAGGTTTCTATTTTTCTGGTATACTATATTTATTTAGAATATAAGTTGTTTTCTACAATCTATTTCAAAATACATGGTTAAAATTTAATTCTATATAAAATTACAAAAACTTTTATAAAAAACATTTTTAAAAAATTACAGTACATTTTTTTAATATTTTTCAATAGTTTGAATTATTATAAATGGTATTTTCTGAATTTTTCACATTTGATGCTCTAAATGTTTTTCACAATGTCTTTTTAAAATCATCTTTAAAAATCAAAATTATGAAAAGTTATAAAATAATATAGACTTTTATTTATAGTAAAATAAATTACTTTTACATATTTTAATTTAAAATAAGAACGAATATTAAAATAATATCTTTATTAATAATACTTTGTGTGAGTAAATAATTATCGCTTTTCATTGTTATTTTTAGAAAATTTTAAAACTTTTTGTTGTTGGTAGATTGTTTAGAATAATGATCTTTATTAAAACATCAATAATTTTACACGAAATTGATTCTTAATAACGTATTTTTTAAAATAAAGATAAAAAACAAATTAGGATCTAAAATGAGCATAATGTCATGAAAAATATCAAAATTAAATAAAGTCACATTAATTTAAAAGTCAAACATATATATCTTTTTAAAAAAACGGCAAAAAATAAGCGACAACCTAATATTTTGCGTTGTTTAAAAATTTTTGCTATTGCTTGATAATTTTAAAATTTGAATAATATTCAATTTTTTAAAATGGTGGGACATTTTTTTACATTATAGATAGATTTGTCAAAATTTGTCCTTTTTATTTTTTGTGTGTAATCAGTTTGAATTATTTAAGTTTCATTTATTAAAACTGTGATAATGCACTTGTCAATTAATATATTGATATTAAATGAGTTACATATCTATGCTATTACAAATTTTACGATGAATTATTGCCATTAATAAATTTTAAATTTTGATAAAATGTGATGATAAAATGAATAAAGAGTGTGAAAGTTAATATAAAAATTAAAATTATGCTATTATACTTTTATGTCTATTTTTAAAAGTACTTTTTAATATAAAATATCAAAAAAAAAATTTTTTAAGATCCAAAAAGTTCTTTTTGATCCAACAGATAAAAAGTCACTTGGTATGATTGTATCAAGTAACAAATTTATAACAATTACACGTTTTTAAATTACTTATTTTTTCTAAATAAAAAATTTTTTTGTTTATTTTTTATCTAAAATTTGTCACGCATTAATTGGCTTTTTTAAGAATAGTTTTAATAATTATTGTTATTTCGTAGTACAATGTCACTTTTTAAGTATACAAAATATTCCAAATATTTGGTAGTAAAAAATTATTTAGCAAAAAATGAAATACTCAATAGTAAATTTATAATTTATATCCAACAGTGATTAATGTATTGCTTATTTTGATAAAACTACTTATGTGATATTTTTTGCGTCTTCTTTAGATTAAAAGCTATAGATTTAATTTTTTATATTCATTAGACTCTTTACAAACTGTTTTATTCTCTATGGGTGTTTGTTATTGAGATAATAAGTTTAAGTGAAATTCATTTGTTTGTTTGTTTTAATCTCAATATATCAAAGATTTTTTACCATCCGAATATTTATGGTATTCTAGAAACTTGTATTGTAAAATATGTATTTAGGTATGATAAGGGTGTACTCTTAGTTATTTTATAAAAAAGACATAATTAGGATTTTTCTTTCTATATTATTATTACAATTAAAAATTAATATTTGTGAATCTTTATTTTGAAATTTTATAATAACAAATTGAAATTTAATCATTCTATTATTTTATTGCTCATTAAAAATTATACTTAATTTATTTAAATATTTTAAATCTCTTTTTGTTATAGAAAATTATAATATGAATATTTTAATGTTTCAAAGTACAATTTTTGTTTTTTTATTAAAACAGATCTATTAATTATCATTAAATATATTTTAATCCTTTATTTATTTTTTTGACACCTAAAATACATAACTACATTTTAATAATTTTAAGTTTCATATAAAAATTCTAAATAAACGCTTTTTCTCCTTGATTTTAATAATTACTAAGTTATCTCCTCAAAATTTTAACGACATTTTTTTAATTTACATTATAAGTATGATCATTTTATGCTCTTTAATTATTTTTTAATATAATTTTCAAAGTGTTCACTTTTTAATTTGAATCTTTACTTTCAAAATAGTGTAAAATTAAATATTAATATACATTAGGTTTTAAAGTTCACATATTTATTTTCTTTTATCAGACTTTTGTATAATTTTTATAGGTAAAAATGTTTAAAAAAACAAATAATATTATGTTAGCATCGTCAAAAGTTGCATTGATATTAATTAATTGCACAATTTCTTTTAAAATCTAATAAATTATATCTATAATTTTTTACAATATAATTAGTAATATCAATAAATAGAAATTTTTTTAAATATAATCTTAAGATTTGTTTACCAGATTTTGTATGTGAAATGGTAAAATATAACTTTACTTGACAATAGCTCAAAGAAGATTAAAGTCCAATAAAAATATAAAATATTGACAAAAGGTTTATCTATGTCAAATTATGAGTCAAAAGTAAAAGAACATTTAAACTATTGCTTTTAAAAAAAAAGAACGTTTGAGAATAATTTAGCTTGTATTCCAAATCATAAATAAACTTTTACGATACGATAACAAAAATAGAAGTATTAACAGAAGATTAAATAATAAAGAAGGTGTAGTAAATATTATAAGAAATGATGAAATGTTCTTAATATAAAAACACTTTCCTTCAAAGATTTTAAAGGTATTTGAGATGCAAAAAAAAAGTAGATATTTAATAGTAGAATATTGTAATTTCTCATATTTTATGCATTTAATACACTTAAATACTTGAATATACCGCTTAGCTTTTTTGTGTGTCATCATTTAATAACACTCCCTACATAAAAAAGTAGAAAATTTCATAAAAATAGTTTCTGCAATTTTTAATCTTTGAAATATTTCATGATGTGATAATTTTATTTTACATCTAACTTTTTATATTAAAAAATATCATATTTAGTAAACCTGTAGAGAATAAGAATTAAAAAAAGATATCAAAAATCAAAAAATATTCATAAATTCTATAATCTCTAAAAATATTTTTTAAAAAAAACATTATTTATTATTTTTTTAAGTTTGTACTATAATATTGCTTTATCTTTTTACCCACTAAAGTGATCTATATGTATTAATAAAAAAGTTTTTATTATTAAATATTAGGTTGTTGCAAAAGTTCTGTCGTATTTTTTATGGTCATTTTTAATCATCAAAAAAACATGATTACAATTGATATAAAATTAAGCTATTAAATAATTAGATAGTACCACTTCTTAACTTTAAAATTCGTATAATCACAATTTGTTACACCGTCTATGCTACATTTTCTTTTGCTAAACATAGATGTGGTCAGAAGTAATTTTTGACACTGTATTTTCTAAGAGCTCCAACTAAGAAAAATGACAACTGATACTTTCAAAAATTGTTGTATAGCATTGGAGAGAGATGTAGTAAATGTTGGAACTATGTAAAGATCGTTCTCAAAGTTTCAAGACAAAGAAATGAATCTTGAAGATGAAGTATGGATTTGTATGGCTTCAGCTTCGAATGAAGATTTTTTGAGATTCTATAAATTTCAAACTAATTTTTATTACCTCTATTGTAAAACTCTATCAAAATTAAACGAAAAAATTGTAAAAAAATTACGGAATTCAAAAAATTACAAAATTGATGTTCTTCAAGATAACGACATGTGACATTGAAGACTCGAAAAATTCTGGATAAGAGAAGTTATGAATTTCTTTTGCACACAAAATACTTTCCAGATGTTTCTCCATCTAATCACTACTTACTCTTATCTCTACATAGCTTCTGGGATGCTAGATACTTTAGTAAAGTTGGTAAGGCAAATGTTGGTTTTTTTGAAACTTTCTTCAAAAAGAATGGGAAATTCTTCACATTTGGAATCGATAAGGTGGCTACTTAATGGAGACTAGTTTTAAATTATATTCGATAATATATTGTAAATTAGACATATTTCTTATTAAAATTACAATCATTTAAAAATTTTGTAAAAAATACGACAGAACTTTTGCAACAACCTAATAATATTTTTTTAATATTCTTTTTTTATAACCAGAAAATATAAGGTTAATTGTTTGATACCATATATTTTACAGGGTTTAAACAGTTTCATTGTAACTTAATAATTATTAGTAATGCGAACGAAACAAATATATGGCTTTAAATATCAAAGTGCAACATCAAATAAAATTGATAATTGTAAATTTTATTTTAAATGAATATAATTTGCATTTTAAACATGTAAAATTAGAAGTATTTTACCTTTAACATCAGAAGAATGCACATAGCATTACATTGTTTATCTTTTTCATCTAATTGATACTTTGATCATACAATATACCATCCTAAAATTAACTTCCAAGTTAGGTAGTGATGTAATATAGTCAAGAATACATATTATATACGCATTTATATAAAATCACAACAAATTATTCAATAAATTTTTGCCAAACCTTACACTATGTTCTTCATTCTTATTTTACTTGTTCATTCAAGTTAAACGCATTACATTCCAATGTTATTAATCACTATAAAAACTTTACTAGATCAAGATATTTATTCATCACTATATGGTCATATATCTATATATGTTAAATCTCGTATTTTATTATAGGTATTCTAATTTTAACAACTTATTTTTCTATAAAAATTCATTAATTATACCCATTTTTTTCTTGTTAAAAAACTATTTCACTCTAAATTTATTATATCTTATTATAATACTTTTTATCTTTATTTTTTTGATAAATAAAAAATTGTTGCACCAGATTTATAGTGTAGCATTAAACATTTAACAGTACTCATGATTAAAATTTTCCTAAATATGAATAATTTAATTAATAGCAACCTAATTAACATGGAAATTATTTAGAGTTTTTATTGGAAAAATCAACCTTCTTATTTTTATTTACCTTACTGATTATATATATTTCACTTTTTAAGTTGTTTTTTAATTCTTTTATTGATATCATTTGGAAAAAAAGAATTTATATATTAATTCTGTAAAATAAGAATACATTACTTTAATCACTTCCATCTTATATGTTGTTTTTTTTGACATCATCTTTATTATAAATGTATATTGAAATAAAGGATGGTTGAACAATTGTTAATAAAAACAGTCTTTTTTGTTTAATTGTCAATGAATCATGCTGTGTAGTTTAAATTATCGGTATACCATTTTCTTAAATTTTCTATTATCATAATTATTGAAAATTTTAGGAATAATATAATTAACGAAAATAAGTAGTAATAATTATTATATTTGTATACCATATAATAATTGTTTCATTTTAATAAATCTACTAAAGATTCCATAACTTTCAACGGCAGTTAACAATACATAAACACTTCTTTAATATTATTTATATCTATTATACAACTTCTTCATTATTCTCTCCCATTCTTGTCTAAATACACCATCTTATTATACACATTAATTCATTTTCTTTCCTTTTTCTGACCTTGTAATCAAAAATGCCGATGTAACTTTTTAATATACACCTGTTTGAAAAGTGATCTGTTACTTATTAAATTTTCTAGTTAACTTCTTTTTTACTTATATTTTAATATTTGTTGACATAAATATTAATAATTATAATTTAATAACAACTTTTTTATCAATTATTTATATTTTTTTTTTAATTTCTGATTAACTATGAACAAATTTTTGAAAAAGATTTATCTATTATTTTTATTAATTTTATTTTAGTCTTTATAAACTTTCTGCAATTTATTTATATGTTGATTTAAAATAACTTATTATTTAAGTAAATTAATCAACTAATTAACACTGAAAGAATTACTATTAATATTTACCTATATTGTTTATATGAAAAAACCCAAAAAGGATGATAACAATTTTAACGTTCAAATTTTTAAAAACTTTTTTTTCCATCCTCAACTTTCTTAATTTTATCTTATCAATTCCAATCAACAGTTCAAATACCGATAAAATTACACATAATGTTATGCAAGATTTTATGTGGAATTCATTGCATAGAAGTATTGGCTCACCAGACATAATTTATTTACCTAAAAATAACAATAACTGTACAAAAATTTTAACTACTTTACCTAAAGGAGTAGAAACAGATAATAATAGTAATCCTTGCCAATGTCCTTTTAATGCTCCAATTTTTAATCCACAAACAAATAAATGCATTGAACGTTTAGGTAAGTTAACTAATCATTATCAATAAAAACATGTCTTATTCTTCTTTTTTATCTACTAATCCTTTTTTTTATATTAAAGATAATGAATGTAGTAATGGAATTACTTTTGATATTTCTAATAATGGAGATTCAATATATTTACCAGTTTTAAATTTACCCAAGAAAGGAAATGAATTGATAGATAGTAGGAGAATCAGATGGAAAGATAGTGGAATTTTTAAATTAAATAATAATAATATTTCATGTAAAATTATGACAGCCGAAATTCTTGATTCCACAACAAATTGGAGGATGATTGATATAAATATTTTTAAATTTTTGAATGATCATGATAATATAAAAATCATTGTAAGTTTTGTTAGCAAAATGATAAATATATTATTAATATTTAGTGGAATGGATTACCAAAAGATGCTAGAATGATAGAGGGATCAATTGTAAAATTAAAATTAAATTGCTTAAATAGTACATTAAATGAATACTGTATGCCATTTCGTGTACAAGGTTATCAATTCTTTGATATCACTGATATAGATATTAATAATTTTAATGCTTTAAGATTTACAATAGTTATAATAATCATCTTAGCTATAGCGTTAATTTTAGTAACATTTACCAGTATCATTCTTTGGCTAATTTGTTGGAAGATAAAAAAAACGGAAATATATTCAACATTTCAATTACAATTTCTTCAACATATAAAGCAGGAAAAAGAAAGATCTGCTGCAGATGTAGCAAAATATAGAGCTGCATTAGTAGCAGCACAACATGGAGATATTAGTGGGAGAGGACATTGTTTGAGTGGAATAGATGATAAAAATGATAATTCACTACCATTAATAAACAATCAAAATTCAATAATACAACAAAAAAAAAAGTTATACTTTAGTACTGAGTTTTTTGAACCACATATGATGGCTAATCCTCCAGAGATTGCTGAACAATTCTTGGTTGAATTAAGAAAAATGGTTGATAATGCAAAAAAAAGAATTAAATTACAAAAACATGTACCTTCATTATTTAGTATACCAGAAGAACCACTTGATTTAGAAGAAGAATTACAAGAAATTATTACCGATATCAAGGAAGAAGAAATTGTATGTAATAGTAGTACAAATTCACCGAAATCAACAAAATCATCTGACTCCGGTAGAGAATCAATGAAAGATTCTGGTTCTAACAATGAATCACCAACTTCATCACCATTTTTAAAGAAGAAAATATCAACTACAAATAATATTACGAAAACTGTTGAATCATCACCAACTACTTATAATGAAGTCACAAAACTAAAAAAAGTTGTTAAACCGTCATTACCAAAAAGTAAAAATGTGGCAAGTCTTATTGGAGCTTTTGAACAAAAAAAAGAAGTTGTATCTAGCAAAAAGGAGGTGGGTAAAAAAGAAGTGATGGCGAAGAAAAAAGTGGTGAATGAGGCTGAAAAAGAAATACCACCACTGACACCAAAAGGAATATCAAAAATTCCAAAACCATCAGATAAAAGTATAGCAGTTTCTCCGAAATTGTCTCAACGTAAATTGATTCCAATGGAATCTCTGCCAATTGATAAACATGATACAAATAAAAGTATTGAACCAATAAATAAAAATAGAACATTGAATAATGGTAATGATAAAAATAATCCTACGATATCAAAAATTCCTGGTATATTTTTAACAAACTCACCAACAAAGAATCGTCATAATGCATATTCAATTATATCAACAGGATCTGAAGCAATGAGAAAAAAATCCTTACCCAGGAAATCAAAAAAACCTTCAGTTGTTTGTAGAGAAAAATCGTCTAAGGATACCGCAAAAATTCCTACAATTGCAACAAAAATTAATTCCAATGGAGTTATTGAGACAAATATGTAATTTATATAGCATTAAAAAAACTAAATAATTTTATTTATTTATGTCATTCTAATCAAATAGTATTACTCTTTTTTGTGTTATTTGTGAGAAGAAAACAAAAAAGAAAAGAGAAGTTGTTTCGCACCTTTCAATTTTCCAGACTTTCTTTAAATCATTTTTAATATAAGAAGAAAACTTATCGTTTGAAAAAAGAATCAAGTATTTCATCTTTGGTATTTTTTGCTAAATAAAGTGCATGGTGAATTATCTATAATATTATTTATAAAATAATAATTTACATTTTACTTAATTTATATAACGTATTCTTCAAGAAAATCTATTATTTTTAATTTTAAAAGTGTACTAATACTTAGTTAAATGAATTCTGTCAATAATAAAATCAAGTTTTTGGAAGGAAATGAATATTAAAATTAACAAGAAAGTAAAATTAATTAAAATTTTGTGTTAATTGAGAAACAATAACTAGAGTACTAACACATTATAAGAGTTTTATTTTTAAAGATATTAATTGTTAAGCTGTTTGTTACGGATAAAGGAAAAGAAGATGAAATATTAAAATTAAGTAACAAAGTGAATTTATACTTTTATTAAAATGAAGGAGACACGTTTTGGTCACCTATCATTATAGAGAAAGGAGTGATATGTAAATAAAAATGAACAAGAAAGTTTGTATATATAATTTTTGATATATATGAAGTTCAAATTGAATTATATTACAAATATAACTTAATATATATCTTTTTTTGATCTATACACTACAATAATAAATTTCATAAATCTTTGTTATTAAGAACATAAAGGTGTTAAACAATAAAATTGTGAATATTATATTTGTATAGTTAAATTTAAAGTAAAATTTTGTTGAACCATTACCAAATACATTTGTCATCTTTAATTACATAATCACAACATCTCTCTCAATCAACCACCTGAAAATAACTAATGTTAAAGTGATTTCATACATAAATAAATGATATATACTTGTTTTCAGGTTACTACTCTTGGACCACTTTATCGTTAGCATCATATTCAAAACACTTTAACAATCAACGGTTAATTTTATATATTTAATATATATATATATATATATATATATATATATATATGTTGTCTAATGGTAAGGAGAAAATTTTTGTCTGAGAAAATATAATATCACAAAAAGGTTTTTTTTCTATTATTTTTTTTTACTTTCTGGACCTGTGAACTACATTCAAGTTGAGATAAAATAACTTTACAGGTCTATCTTTTTAATATATATATACCTAAAACTGGTCCTATAAGCATATTTTAAAGGTATAATTTAATGAAGTATCTCGATTGTACAGAATAGTTAATATTACCACTATTAAAAGTAAATTATTTTATTTTGTTTTCTATTTTTATGCTATTCAATCAAATGTGGTTATATGTCACAAGAAACATATACAAATTAGCATTTTTTATTATAATTATATTTAATTATCTTCTTCATAAAGGAGATGGACAGATAAGTTCCATTTATCATTATACATTACCAGAAGAAGTTAAAATACATCACACAAAATGGATGGAATCAGGTTAGATAATTATAAATTAATCTTATTTTTTCATTATATTTTTAATTTTTTAGGAAAATTTCAAGGTGATATTATTGGTGTTAATGAAGATATCCTTCATTCTCCTAAGGGTGTTATGTATAATGCATTAAAAAATAAACAATTGATATGGCCAAATGGTGTTGTTCCATATGTTCTGGACGAAGCATTCACTCCATCTGAAGTAAGTGAATTATTGAAAAGTTTCTCGACATATAAACAATTGACATGTATAAGATTTATTGAAAGAACCAATCAAAAAGATTACTTAAATATTATTAAAGGCTATGGTTGTTATTCTCAGGTTGGTAGAACTGGTGGCAAGCAAGAAATTTCACTTGGTAGAGGTTGTCTTTTTCATGAAATTATTATCCATGAATTAATGCATTCATTAGGATTTTGGCATGAACATTCTCGATTTGATAGAAACGATCATATCAAAATTATTTGGGAAAACATTTTACCAGGAATGAAGTCACAATTTGACATCATTAGTCCCGCTCTCCAAGATACTCAAGGCGAACCTTATGATTATCAATCTATTATGCATTATGATTCAACAGCCTTCAGTAAAAATGGCAAAAATACAATTGAAACAAAAGTTGATGGTTTTACTGATGTTATTGGGAGTTCTGTTATGTTTTCTAAACTTGATATTATTAAAATTAATAAACTTTATAAGTGTAAGGTAGAAAAGACAAAAGAAAACACCAAAGAATCTAGTGAAAAAGAGGAGATAGGTAACAAAAGAATAATTGATGAAGGTAGTGGTGAGGGAGGTGAAATGGAGATATCAACTGTTTCACCAACCTGTCAAGATCATTTTATAGATTGCCCTGTTTTTAAAAGTTACTGCAAACGCGCATCATTTTTTTATGTGATGAAATCGTATTGTCCATTTACCTGCAATCACTGTCATCCTTAATATATTATTATTATTCTTCAAACAAGTCGTATCAAGATTATTTTTTATAAATTAATAAATATTTATATAAGATTTAAAAAATAAATAAATTAATATATTTAATGTAATAATCATTAACATTATTACATTGTCGTCAATATGATAATAACACATTGATTTCATTTAAAAAATTACCATTTCTAGAACTTGAAGAATGTAATAAAACAGATTTTTGACTGTTTATTGTGATAAACGTTTGTTTTAAATTATTTTATATTTGATCCCTTATTATATTATGTGCATTCTCAAGTTGAATTAATATAAACCTCTGAAAAAACAGAAAATTTGGTATGGCTTTATTTCAAGATATATCCATGAGTTACATATAATTTATATAGATTATTTATTTAGAAATACATCCTAATTACATTAATTGTTCATGTAACAAAAAGTTTCTGTCATTTTTGTGTCTAATAGAAACTTGCCTATATAATATCAATATTTATTGAAATATATTTGTATTTTATTGATAAATCGATAGAACCCAATATTACTTTATGATACTAAATGTGTAAAACTTTAAAACAACACTTAGAAGGTGAAATAGCTATGGCATAAAATTTTTTCTTGTTTTTCGTATTCTCTAGACATTTTCTTAACTGACTATAATTTATTTAAATGTTTGGACAAAAAACTTAAAGAACAAGCGTTGATTGAACGTTCTTCAAATGAGTTTTGTACTTCTTGGGTATCATAATTTTATAATTTTTGATTAAACAGGATCATATTTTATTATTAGGAATTCATTGATGCAGATTACTTTTATTTTTACCAATTAAATACTAAATATTTATCATGTACTGCACAATATTGTTTATGAGGTTTTTATGTAAAACAAAAGAAAATGAAACAACAAATAAAAAAGATTTATTATTATTCTTATATTAATATTTAAATAAAAAAATTCAATTGAAATCCAATATTTCCATACAATTCACTCACATTTCATACTATAAAGTTATTAATATGTTTCTAAAAAACCTACTTAAAAATAATAGAGCATTCTTCTAAGAAATTTGATGGAATGATAGAAATTTCTTTAAAGAGTGTAGGGTTTAATGACCCTATGAAATTTGGGACGTTCAAACACTTTGGTCCGACACCAGGCCACTTATCCGAAGATGAAAAGAAACCTATAATATTTTATTGTAAATCACAATGTTTTTAAAATATTTGAAGGTGAAATTTTAAATATAAAGGATATTTTAAAGTTTGTTCTGTTAATAATCGATGTTATTGCTATTGTTTGAAAATTTTCCAGATTAACATTAAGAACGAAAAAACAAAGATTTTTAAATAAATTAAATGGTTTACTAACATATTATATTAGGTTGTCGCAAAAGTTCTGTCGTATTTTTTACGAAATTTTTAAATGATTGTAATTTTAATAAGAAATATGTCTAATTTACAATATTTTATTAAATATAATCTACAACTGGTCTCCATTTATTAGCCACTTTATCGATCCCAGATGTGAAGAATTTCCCATCCTTTTTGAAGAAAGTTTCGAAAAAACCAACATTTGCCTCACCAACTTTAGTGAAGTATCTACCGTCCTAGAAGTTATGTAGTGATAAGGGTAGATAGTGATTAGAAAGAAAAACATCTGGAGAATATGTTGTGTGCGAGAGTAATTCATAACTTCTCCTATCCAGAATTTTTCGAGTCTTCAATGTCACATGTCGTTATTTTGAAGAACAACATTTTTGTCATTTTTCGAATTCCATAATTTTTTCTAGGATTTTTTTGTTTAATTTTAATAGAATTTTACAATAGACGTTATTAAAAGTAGTTTAGAAATCATAGAATCTCAAAAACTCTTCATTCGAAGCTGAAACCATACAAATGCATGCTTCATTTTCAAGATTCGTTTCTTTGTCTTGGAATTTTGAAAACGATCTTTACATAGTTACCGCATCTACTACATCTTTCCCCAATGCTACACAAAAATTTTTGGAAGCATCAGTTGTCATATGTCTTAGTTGAAGCTCTTAGAAAATGCAGTGTCAAAAATGACTTCTGACCACATCCATGTTTAGCAAAAGAAAATGTAGCATAGACTGTGTAACAACTTGTGATCATACGAATTATAAAGTTAAGAAGTGGTACTATCTAATTATTATAATAGCTCAATTTTATATCAATTGTAATTATATTTTTTTGATGACTAAAAATGATCGTAAAAATACGACAGAACTTTTGCGACAACCTAATATTATTTTAATGTTTAACGTGACAAGTAGTTGTATAAAACTAAATATATCATAACGTATATTTTGATGATATATTAAGTTTCAATTAACTACCGCTTCTTCTTTTTGAATTTTAAAAATTATTTATTAAAAAGATTTAAGTGCTTATATATATTTAAAAATAAAATTTTTACAAAGCATTTGGTGCGGTAGAATAAAGATTTATCTATGAGAAATAATTAAATACCATATATGATACAGTATCCCAGTCGTGAAGGCATTTAATAATTAACTATTCTCAACAGCGATTGGTTAGACTAATAGTAGGGATTATTTTTGTTTTTATATAAATTATTAAAAATACTTAAATTATAATTGAAAGATTGTTAACCTAAAATAACAAAGGAGTCACAATTACTTTTAAAATAATGATACAGTAAACATAAATTTTATAGTTGCAATTTCGAAACAAATTTTGCAAAAACTCACCTTTACTGAATACAGGTCCTCCAGTAAAAATTAAAATAGAAATCCGTTGCGATTGATATAGCTTTGTGTGAAATCCAAATTTACGTAAACCGAATCGACATATTTGATTTGGGACATGGTAGAAACTAAAATTTTGATTTAAACCTATGATTTTTTTTTTGATAATTTTTTTAAACTAGAAGAATATATTTTTCAATAATCCAGCACCGCTTATCAAAAAATATAATGTTCAATGAAAGTATTTTACGACATATTGTTTTAGTTTGAAAAAAATTTGTGATTTTTTCAATTATATCTCTTGAAATTTTATAAGACATCATCTTGTCAAATAAAATGGTTTTGCGATTTAAAATAAAACGAATTTTCCTATAAAATTTCTATCCAATTCATTTTAACAGTTGCGACAATGGATTTGCGAGTATTTGTCGCAACGCTTAAAAGAAAAAATGTTATTTAATTCCAATGATTTTTTTAAAAATTTCCAATTTTTTAAGGTAGATACATGCTGTTATGATTGTATGGTATGGATATACTGCATTTCAATTGAATCTATCTAGATGTCATACAAATAATTAATATATGATTCCTATTAATGCTCATTGTTCACTGCCATTCATATCTTAAAACTATTATTAATATAATAAATTTATTACATTAAAGTATCTTTTATTATCATATTTCTTGTGCATTTCTAAAGTTTATACTCTTTGTATGACATGTTTGTTTCCAAAATACCGTAATCCTGTCTCACAACTACAATTGAATTTTTAACCTGAAAATGTTTTTTATTAAAATTAGCTTCTTTTTGGTTATCATAATTAAAAAAATGTTTAAAAATAAAATATTTCAAAGAATTAGTACTTTTTTAATTAAAAGAACTTTTTTCGTGGGGACTTTATTGCATTCAAATAAGTAACAAAATGATAATGTTAGTAATTCGGATCAATTGTACATTTGTTTGCGAAATAATGACGTCCTTACAACTTTATCCTCCAGATGTAACTATCTGATGTTAATGGGTCCAGAAAATCTTCAAATGCCCCAAGCAACCAAAGTAAATTCTGGACTAGGCTAATTCATCTACATCCTTCACATTACTTATTTGAAACTTTACAAGTTTGCGACCTTTTTAAGAAAAAAATGTCTAGAAATATTCAATAAATAATTTTCGAATCATTTGACTTACCTTGCAAAGTAGTCCCCCAAATGCGACTATCCAAAATTTGGGACCATTATCATTTGTGCCCTACCCCAATTGCGACGGTTCACATTTTGCGCCCTCGGCTTATTGCAAACCTAATCTGAAAGTGTCTAAAAAAATAATAAACTCTTATTTATGGTATGTAAGACTGAGATGAAAGTTAATATGAGTCAAAATTTAAAATATCTACAGAATGGTTGAATAATGAAAAATTTAGCCTTATATATTGCCAACACTATGCTACTCTTTATCTCTGCCTCAAGTATTTAGTCCGAACTTATATCAAAAAGTGGGTTGGAATTGATAGTTATATACAGGTTATACAATTATCAAAATACAACACATAGCTTATGTATTTAAATTGAGAATAATTCTACATCTGGAAGAGTTGTAAAGTAAGAAAAAAAGAAATCATCGCTTTTACATGGAATGTGAAATAATATATTAAAACTTGCAATAAGTTTTGTTTAAGTATAATTATTGAATCAATAATGTCTTCTCAGACTGAAATATTGATTATCCCAAATTCTATATCAAAGATTTTTAAGAGAGATATTTAGTGCTCATAATAAATAATTATATATCAAAAATGGTGGAACATATAAAAAAGATATCTTAAACATAAAAATTTTTTGAATACTACACATCAAACTTTTGGTTTGTTAAAAAACAATAAATTCTTAAAATAATATTTCTATTAATTAAAATATTCTACTTTATAAGGAAAAAAAATATATTATATTTTTTTAAAATTTATTATTTTTTGATCTTCTTATAAATTTTCATTTTATACGTTAAACTTAATAATGTTATACGTTTCTAACTGGTAGAAAAAATAAATTTTACCATACTCAGAATATCTGATTCTTAAAGCAGATAAAAATTTTATAAAAAAAATCAGAATAAAATGAGGAGAGATAAAATATTTCAAGTTTTACCAATATATTTAAAATAAAAAGCTTAGAGTTTTTGCAGGTGTTTCAGAAAAAAATCGATTATTAAATAAAATTCCGTGTAATTCTATATTTAAAAATAAAAAATTTTTCAACGTTTATAAAAAAAAACCTTAATGAGAAATAATTGCATATTTTCTTCAGGTAAAAAAGATGATACCACAATAATCATTTAAAAAAATAGAGATCGACACCTTATTCACATTAATTAATTAAATTCATTCGAAAAAAGTCAATGAACTTTATTGGTAAAAATGAAAAATATAGAATTATCAAGTGACACCAATTGATATAAGTATGGTAAGAAATGATTTGATAAAAAATGTTTATTTAATGAAGTATTATCTTTTATTACATTATTTAATCGAAAACGTTAGAAAGGTATATGAGTTGTGTATATAGTTAACTAGAAGAAAGAACAATTATAATAAAATGTGAAACACACTGGTGTTACCATTTATTTCTTGATAGTGCAATATAAAAATTATACTAGTGCAAGAATTGCATCAATTTTGAAAGAAAATTATTCATAACTTTGGAAAAAAATTATTTTATCTTTCCAAACTTTATTATATGATACTTCATCACTCAACACATCAATATATAAATTTTTAAAATTTTATCATTACATTAAGTACTATTTTTTTTTAAGAATATGAATTTTTATCCAAAATATTGCACTAGTCATTTTACAGTAGTTAAGGCGCAACACACATCAACACATCCACGTACTCTTTAGTATGTCTAGCCATTGATAGATAATATATGTCATGTTGTGGTAAATATTTTCGTTGATATTATTTTCTGACCTAATTTAAAATAGCGTAGGCTGTGTTTAATTAATCAACATTTCTGCTTCATCTATTTAAAATCATTTTAAAAATTTATTTTAATGAAATAACAAATTTCATAAACGTTTCAAAAGATAAAATTTGAATTATTAATCTTTCTTTTTTAGGGTTTTTTTTTATAATTTTTAATGTTTAAAAGGTATGACAACATAAGTTAATTTACTTATTATTATTGCTTTCAGAAAAAATACAAAAAAAATATTTAAGTATTGAAATAATAGGTAAGCATCTTTGCATACTTGTGATGGAAATTACTATGAAGAATCAATGGAAATATCAGTGATACTAAAAGAGTTTGTATTTGTGATAAACTGTTAATTCAAATATAGACATGTTAAGAATCAATTTAAAAAATGGTGGATTTATCAATTCTTTTTTTGGGATTATAATTCTTTGCTAAACGTGTACTTCACCAATTTACAGTATTATTGGTTACTTTCAATACAATTATTTGTTTAAAAAAATACAAAAAAAATTTACAAAAAAAAGAAAAAAAAATCAAAAAAAAAGGATAATATAACAACATGTATAAAGTTTCTGGCCTATCGTGCGCAAAAATGTAGATAGAACGACTATTTTTTCAAATTTTTTTACCTGTAGCATGAATGCGTAAACTTGTATATAATGAAAATTTTTTTACCAGTTTTTAATATTTTAAAACCCAATTCAAATATACTTACCATTATGGAAATATTCGCAAATTGTACAAAGAAAAATGTGTTTTGTGTTTTAATTTTTTATATTTATTTAGATTGTATTTTGTTATTTGTGTCATTTCTGAATGATTGCAAATAAATTTACAATATCTAATTTGTGTGTTTTTTTTATACATCTTGAGAATTGATAATTTTAAGAGTAGTTAAACGATATTCTATGAGTGAATTGATTTAAAGAACAATAATAGTTATATAAAGTGAAATGATATATTATAAGATCTAGTTGATAATATTATATAAAATTTTTATCAAAAAAAATGTTTAGATTTGCTCATCTAACGATTTGTAAAAGATAACTTAATCTCAATAACCACAAATAATTTTAATTTAATTTCCTTTATAGATTGGTGATGGTTTATTCAAAGAAGAGAGAACGTCTCATGAAATCCCTTTCAATAAAAGTATGTGCAATTACATTTCTATAATAAATTCACCACATTTTTAAATAAAAAATTTATATTTTTTGCTTAAAATGAGGGAAATGTGTAAGAAGTCCTTATACACTGAAAGGACTATTGTGAGATTATTTCTATTTATCAAACATTTATCCTATTTGTCTTGATATCTTTTGCTTGAAAATTAAGACTTGCATGGACTAATTGAAAATAGCATATATACTGTAGTTAGGTTATAACGCCTTTTTATCATTTGTTCACTTACAAACATTACTTTTATGATTGTTATGATAAGAAAAAATCCAGTAAATTTAAAGAGATTTTATAGTCTTGGATAGAGCAGTAATCTTTAATTAACGTCTGTGTAAAAAGCATTCATATAAAGGAGGGCATTGACCGAGTTTGATGTCATAGACAACAACTATGCATCACTTTGTCTAGAGAAAATTTATATTATTTATTTTGTTGATATGCCGATGAGTCTGTCCCTTTTTTGAATACTAGAGATATTAAAGTTAGTTGAATAAATGCATACATTATTATAAAAAAACATAGTAAGTATGATTTGTTTAATTTATAACGAAAATAATTTATTATAATGTTTAATTTATTACAAGATGGAAAAATACATTTTACTAACATTAAAATAATTGAAAATTAATGTTCTTGAAAGTTAATTCTTTTGTTCTACATTTTAAAAAACAAAATTATTAAATATGTTTTGAAGAATGTAGTTTATCAGATTTCATATAGGTTAATTATTTCTTTACAGTACTTATAGAAGTGAAAATTACAGTTTCAACCATTTTGAAGTACTATCAAATATATGGATATAATAAATTGGAAGTATAAAATTTTTTATTTTTCAATTTATTATTATAGTAATTTGTAACATTTTAAAATTAATTTTTTATTAATAGAGTAGTAAAATATGGTTAAATAGTATATTTTATTATGTTACCAATAAAATTAATTTTTTTTTTATTAAAAAAGATTCCACACGATGAGTGTAAAATGGAATTGTTAATTATCAATATGTAGAAAAAAGGAATTGATAAGTGGTAAGTTTTAATCTACTATTTTTACAGAAATATACATTTGATAATAAATCTTAAGCTATTAAAGTATAAACCATGTATTCAATAACTAGCATTAGAAATTTAAATTTTTTTAACATTTAAGCATACAGTTACTTTATTGCATACTGTAAAATATTAATTTTACACAAATATTTAGAATGAATAAATCTAAATTAACGGTTGCACAATTAGTGATTATATTTATTATTTACAGATAGTTTAATGAGCTATTCAAATATGATGAATTATATTAAATTATGAGACAAAAACTTATTTAAAAATAAAGATTATTGAATTTGTAACGTCAGAAATATATATATTTTAAAAACGTGAATCATACAAAAATAATAATAAGTATTTTAATAATACTATTTACTTGTCATCAAATGATAGTATTAGATTTTCTAAAACTTTGCATTAATACGTTGCTCAACAAATGTATATCAATAAAATGTTGAGCTAACGCTTAACGTGAAGCATCAGAAAAATATGAAAACCATTTGATAGAATGACTATCTATAACTTACTACTCTTTATATATATAAAAGTTAATGTTTATTTTAGTTATGATATATATATATTTAAAGTATATATCTAAATTCTCGCCAAATAAAATGACAAAAAATATACATATATATATATATATATATATATATATATATATCTTTGAAATGATTATAATTAATTTTTAAAATTGTTTATACATTTTCATTTATTTGATTTAAGTCATGTAGACTGAAACTTAAATAGTCTAATATATAAATAAAATTAACTATTTCAGATCAAAATTTTTACAATGAATTTAACTTATATATATGATGTTTACAATATCATGCATTTATTTAAAATTTCCAATTAATGGTTTATGAAGGAGACAGTATATCTTAAAATAAAGTATATGTTAACTCTCATAATATAAAACAGTAAATTTAATTGTACTATTTATTTAAAATAAAAAGACTTTATAAAAATTAATGACATTGAAATTTGATAGAAATTTCCCCCCTCAATAACCATATTTATAAAGATTACTTTCTAAAAACTACAATAGACATATATTTCTTGGTAGTACCATTCAAGATATGATAATCTTTTCGGTAAAATTTATAAATCTGACCAACTTTTTCTATCATTTTTTAATTTGATTTTTTATTTCCTAAAAATTTCTACGTAAAAGTAAATTATTAAAATCTTGAGTTATAATTATTTACAGAACATTTTTCAATACACTTAAAAATCATTGATTTTTTAGGAGAAAAACAACTAAATTTCAAGTTATTTCAAAGACAAAACACTTTACCTAAGGTTTTATTAATTACAAATCTGAAGATAAAAAACAAACAAATTTAGTAGTAAAATATTAGTATATAATTTGTCAATGTAAATATAATATTTTTTAAAATTAAAACATAAATTGATGAGTTAAGAGGTTACTAGTATATAATATTCATAATTCAATGACATAAAAAGATAAAGGTGTGGTTCTGTAATTATGTACCATAATTGACATGCACAATGAGATTTCATTTTAATACACCTGCTGATCACTCTTACCGAATGTTGTAATTTTACCTATAAAGAGATACTATATGAAAGTTGTGATTTGAAAAGATAATTAGCAATACCTCTTTAATTGTTCTATCAATAATAATTAATCTTTACTTTAATGTAAAAATAAAAAATCATAAATTTCTTTGTAATATTTAATATAAATTAAAAATATCAACAGGTCATTACAATTTTAACTTTTTCTTCTCTATTACAAAATATCTCTATAGATAATTATATATTTAAATAAAAATTTTACGAACAGTAAAATAAACTGATAGATAGCAATGTAATTTAATTTTAATGTCCCGCAAAGTTAAAAAAGTTTGTATAATTTATAAATCTACTGCTTTTAATGTAGATTATTTTATGATAAATCTAGTAGTAAGTTAATACTTATTAATTTATATTTGAAATATAACTTAATAGAATTAGGAAATTGATATCAGCGTGACAAGATCTTATTTATTTACAGTGGAAAAATGTTACGTTTCCTGAAGTCAAAAAAATCTTTGAAGACTGATTTTCTGTTCTTTAAACTACCGGAAATTTTACCTTTCAGATATTGTTCCTCTCAACAAGTGATAATCTGTTGAGAATGGACCTGATAAATAAGGAGGGTTAGGTAAAGTTCTATATAACTATTTGTTAAGTTTCTACGCATTCATATACAAAATATTTGACAAATTGTTGAATTATTGATTTTAAATTTTTTTTATTCGATATTTACATTAAGTTGGTGCAAAAATTCTGTCGTATTTTTCTTTGCCACTTTTTATCATCAAAAAATTGTGATTACGAGTTAGAAAAAATTAACTTTTTATTTATTATACGTACTATTCTTAACAAGTAAGGGTACAATGTATATAAAAATTAATTACTATAATAATTATATAGTACAACTTCTTAACTTTATAATTTGTATGATCATATTTTCTTATATTATCTATGTTACATTTTTTTGCTAAAACATGAATGTTGCAAAAAGTTATTTTTGACACTGTATTTTCAACAATCTCAAACTAAAAATTAATGTGGAACATTGAGATAAGGTTTAGCAAATGTTAAAACAATGCAAATATTGTTCTTAAACTTTCAAGAAGAAAAAACGAATTTTGAGAACGAAGTATGCATTTGTAGGGTTTCTACTTTTAATGGAAATTTTTCAAACTTCTACCACCTGCAAACTATTTTTTATGACTCTTAATATAGCATGTTCTCGAAATTAAACACGAAAATTTAAAAAAAAGGCACAATTTAAAAGATAGAGGAAAAGTTGTTATTCAATATGACAACGCATGACATTAAAGACTAGAAAGAGTCTGTATGAGTTAAACTATGACATTTTTCTTCATCTAATATACCCTCCAAGTCTGCCTTCATCTAAATAGTTTCTTTTTTTTGTATCCACGTAATTTTTGGCTGGCAGAGGGTTCAGTAAAATCAATGAAGTATATATTAATCAATTGGGAATTTCCTTCAAAAAGATTAAGAAATTCTTCACATCTAAAATCAGTAAGGTGTCTACTAAATAAAGACAAGTTGTAGATAATGATGGATAATATATTATACATTAAATAATTTTCTTAGTAAAGTTACATGAGTTTAAAATTTCTGTAAAAGGTGTGGCAGAACTTTGGTACCAACCTAATATTACTACTTCTCATCTCAGTTAGATTAGATAATCCCCTCTTTTATAAACTACTTTTATCTCTATTTTCAGTTCTTTAGCTTTTAAGGCAAATAAAAAATAAATTTTTCTACCAATTTAAATTTATTATATTCAACATTCAAATACTAGCTTTATGCAATCCCTCTAAAATCATTTTATGTATAGTTCTTTTCTAGAATGCTAATAGTTTCCAAACAAAGATGATGAAAAACAAATTAATGATAAAGGGAGAGTGAAATTCATTCTGTATTACGAAATGTATCGTAATGGTAAGCATAAATAGAAATGAAAAACAGAAATTTATTTTTTAAAGACCTAAAGATAAGTGATTCCTTCTTTTTGTTAATATATAATAATTAAAATACACTATTGACTCCTAAATCTACTAAAAGATTTTGATAACTTTAGCTTCATTATTTTTACATCTTTATCAGTTAACTCCAATAAAGGATATCTTTTAATTAATAATTTAATATAAAATCTAAAAGAGAAGGTATAAAATTAACTGGTTTCCTTTTTCTGTCACTTACCTAGGCATTAAAGCTGTAATTGTGGATAGGATTACCACAGCCCAGAAGGTAAAAGACATTGTTGAATATACACCAACATATATTGGAGTATCAATAATTTGCGTTGATGCAGATACAAATATAGTATATAGAATGAAATACATTACATGAACAAAGAAAAAACTGATATTACATATAAACAATATCCATGTCCAATTTTTAATCAACAAACAAAGGTGAAAAGTGTTTACAAAGAAGATTGATGTCAATAAACAATAACCAAATGACCACATATCAATAGTGGTATCATCATATGCAAAGTATGTACAATAGAAAATTGCTAAACTCTGCCAAATTGCATCTAAAACATTTAACACAAATAGTTTCATACTATACAAATCATTTTCTAAATTTTTCTTATATATTTCTGGATTATTATATAACTCTTTGGCTGAATAATTTTGATCCAATATCCCATACATCAATGGTTGGAGTCCTGAGAAAATAATTGGATATAACATCGAATAATATGGATCATATGGACACATTGTACTGACACCATTATAGAAATTGTACCAAAATAAAACGAAGCAGTATAACTAAAAAAGAATAGGTATTGTATCATTCAAAATTTAGTGCTTGATGAATAGTCTCTTCCGGATTTAAATCCGGTATTTAAAACTCATTCTTTACGCACTATGGATTAATAATAACTTACGAGATTTTTATAAAATAAATACAATAACGATTCTGTTATCCTATAATAACACCATTGTCCATGAATTAATAATAAATTGCGAAGAAATTTGAATCTTCCTAATGAATAATCTGCTGCCATAACAGCTTGCATTCCTTCTTGACCACCTAAACCAACACCAACATTAGCACTGGTTATCATAGGTACATCATTTGCACCATCACCAATACTTAAAACTTTTGACTTAAATTCTTTCATTACAGTTTGTGTTATTATGGCTTTATCACTGGGTGTCATTCTATAACAAAGAACGGATGAAGCATTTTTTAATATTCTTATAACATTTTCTTCACCATCTTTTAATAATTTAACACCACTTGATGGTAAAATAACATTATAAGGGCATGGAATTCTAACTGGTATTGATTCTAGATCTTCTAAACAATTTATTTCTACTTGCTTTATATTAATATCAAATAATGAGCAACTTCTTGCAACATTTAAAGCCGTTTCATATTTGTCACCTGTCAATACCCAAACATGAATTCCTGCATTCTTTAAAGCAACTATTGTTTCAGGCACACCATCCTGCAAACGATCTTCAATTGATACAACACCAAGTAATATTAAATCTTTCTCAATTTCATTATACAAAGAAAGTAATTCTTTATCTTTATCTTCTATACAATTTGATTCGATGTCATCGATGTCATCGTTAAATTTATTCAATTCTTCAAATGTCATTATACGATATGCTAAGCACAATGTTCTCCTACCACAACTTGAAAATTCTTTTAATGACTTTTTGGATTCTTTTATTATTTTTTTCCCTTCTTCAGATGAGGAGAATGTTTTACATAAATTATTCATTATTGAATCATCAGCACCTTTTGTATAAAGATAAATTTTACCTTTTTGTAATGATATAACGGACATCCTTTTTCTATTGGAATCAAATTTTAATATTTTTGTTATATTGACGCTTAAGTACCCATAACCGGATACCGATAAATCTATACTACAACGATGACGTTTAAGCATTGTAAAACCTAATGCTTTGGCTCCTTTAACAAGACACAACTCATCTGGACTTTCTCCTTCATATACATCATTCTTTCTCTTTATTGCAATTTTGCTTCTTGAATCATTGTCAAGAATTCCTTTTATTGCATATCTTAATTTTTTTCTATTATGTTTAATATTATTACTGACTTTTCTTGAGAATCTCCTTACTGATGTCCTTATTTTATCAGGAAATGAACTAACACTACCTGTTTCATGATCTTCGCTAGAGTGTGATATTGAAGATATTTCAACAATAGCATCATCATTCCTCCTCCCATCAATAGTTTCTTCATTAACATCATTCCCATGATTATAAAAAACTGCATTTGCTACTTGTAATGTATTTCCTTGAACATATCCTCTCTCAATTGTATCTTCTCTTTTCTTTGTTACAACAACAGTATTACATATTGCCATATTGATAAGGAAATGATAAACAGGACTATTTTCATCGTGAACTTTTTCCGTTAATTCTTTCATTAATTTTTCACTTCTATAAACTTCCGTTTCATTATCCATACAATTTGTTAGAACTTTTACACAATCTTTGGAATAATCAATGCCATTAATATGACAACCACGAAATATCATCTTATTTTCTGTAAGTGTCCCTGTTTTATCTGACAAAACATACTTTATTTGTCCTAGTTCTTCTGGTATATTTAACGTTTTAACCTCCATACTTTTATCACTCTCTTCATAATATAAATTAATATCCTTAGTCATAAAATACGATAAAGCGACTTTTACAAATTCAATGGTAATATAAAGTGATAACGGAACCAATACTTGGTAATCAAGAATAAACTCAAGAATTGTAAGAAGAATTTTAACAATCATTGTTCTATTATAGTAAAGAACAAAGGGTACATCTAATCCTGGTTGTTGTTTTCTTGAATACTCTGATTGAAATACTATTGAGAAAATTGTTTCAAATGTACACATACAAACAAGAATTCCTATACATATTAAAGTATATTTGTTTGTCGAGGAATCTAGACTACTTCTTTTATGTTTTACAATTCCATTATTTAACAGTGCCTTCGTATCTTTTCCTGTATATAATACTATTCCCTCAATAAAGGTTGTATTTTTTATTTGACATCCACGATAAATTACATTCTCTCTTTTAATAACATCAAATTTTTCCTGTGAATATAATACTTTACCACTTATCTTATTTAAATCTTTATCCGGCTGCGAGCAAAAAATTGATATATTTAAAAATGATGGATTAAATACATGTTCAGTTTCGCCACAATATTCGATACATGATCCCAATACTTTTTTTTCTTTTAAATTACTTTCTCCATCTAAATTTGATGTCTCAACGTATACTGTTCCTTCAACATCAGAACTTCTCATTAATAATATATCTGCTGGTATGGTTTCATTGATACTTAAGTGAATAAAATCACCTACCAATACATTCTCCCATTCCATTTTACGAAATCTTTTTTTAGATCCATCAAAAACATATACTAATGCTTTATTGACCTTCTTATCATTCTTCCTCCTTCTATAATCTTCAAAAAAATCTTTAATTGACTCAAATATCATTATTATACCAATTGGAAGAAATGCTTTCCAACCACTATAAGCTTCTAAAAGTGGAATTGTATTTAAGGTTGCAGCAAACAAAAAATAAATATTAGCATAAATTTTTAATTGAAGTAGGAGATTTTGAAAAGGGAATAATATTAATGAGGGATACTTTGTTGTTGATATTTTGTTGTTTGTATATTTTTTATAATTCACAAGACCGTATCTAGGAATATCAGCATATAAGTAATTGGGTTCTATTTCACGTTGCCTAAATGTTGAAACTTTTCTAATAAAATGTAATCGTAATAACTTACGATTTTTCATAGACAATAGAATCAGGAAAAATAATTTTCTTTATCGTAGAAGGGATATTTAAAATTCTGTAGATGAATGATGGATTTTTTGGGACCCATTTTGTTGATGGTGTTATACTTATAATATCCTCATTAGACATTTATAATAATATAATTTTAGAAAAAAAATGAGATTAAAAAATCATGAAATATTGAATAATTTGATAACTAATAAATTATTTCTCTTACACTCTATGATAAAAGGAATGTCTTAAGATCGATTACTTTATTACCTTTTATTCATGCTTAAAAATATAAAAAGATGATTAAAATTTTGGTATTACTTTCACAATCACATGTACTAAGAATTTATGTGACAAGGCGATATATGTTAATAATTTGCTATTGATAATATTTTTATGAGTAGTTGTTTACTTTTTTATTTATGTATCACTTTATCTATATTACTTTATGTGATTTGACTTTGAAAATAGAATAAAATAAAATTTTAAAATGACATTTTTTGAAAGATATGAAAAAATATTGTAGAATGAATGATATAGTTCAATATAAATAAAACATGTAGGGTTATATTAATAATTTATTTATTTTAAACATAAATATGTTAACCTTAACAAATTTACATTAAAATCATTTTCTATGGAAATATAATGTCATTTATACTTAAAGGTAACTTATTAGATCAAGCATTTATTAAAGTAGAAAAGAAATTGATTAATATTCAGTATTTTAAGTACCATATTAGTATACCTTACTCCTATTATTATCTTATATATCAAATAAATTATATTATAAAAAGATTTTATTAATTTATATAGTAATGTGTACTTAAGGATACCCATACAATGTTACTAAAAAAAATTTTTCTTTCTTTTATTTATACTAGGTTAAGATGATTATTACTTGAAGATATTTAAAATTAATAATATTATTTCAAATCTATCACATGCGCATATATTCTGTACTTCATCTTATCATTAAACATTTTTTGAGACATATTCTTTATTTTTACTTTAATAATGTTTAGAAATATTTTTTTAAACATTTCTTTTTATATTTTAATATATTTTATATTCATTAATATAAAAAATATTGATGGTGAAAATTTAATTCCAATGAGTGAGAAGCATTTAAAAATTGATAACATAAAACCATTATCAAATGGTAGTAAAAGGAAAGTTAAGAAGGTAAAATGTTATGAAATGTATATCTTTTACGATAGCAATGGTGAAGTCATTGAAGAGGAAGTTATTCGCGAGTTAACACCAAAAGTTGTCAAAAAAAAACATTTTAATCAAAAATGGAATAGGACATCAAAAAATTCTTTATCACTATCAAAGACACCTAAAAATAAGGAAACAAATAGCACAAGAACGAAAAAGATAAATTTAATGCGAACTTTATTATCAAAAAATAGAACTATAACAAGAATTACACCTTTTTCATTGTCACGAAATAGTGATGTTAGAAGATCCCCAATGAAACACACATTTTATGGTCCATCAAATCAAATACATATTGGAGACTTTTATTCTTCCAGAAAAAGTAAGGAATATTCTCGAAAAAATGATCCCGTAAAAATTATTCACAATAATAAACGTAGCGATGTATTTAAACATGGTTATTCTAAATATCCAAAAACATACATCAAAACACAACTAGATGAATCAGATGGTAAAGAAAATTTAAAAGATGAAAAGAAAAAATATTTGAAAGGAGAATTTGAATTTGTACCACTATCGGCAATTCCTTATAATAGCGATGACAAACAGTTAAGTATCACACCTTCAATAACTTCTAATCAAAAAGCATCAAAAATTAATATATTATCACAAGAAACTTGTATAAAAATACAGACATTTGCTAAAGGTTTTAACATAACTGATATTCAAAATTGGGTACATAATAATTGTTTTTTAGTAAAAATGTATATACCAAATGTTACTTGTTCTGAAATTAATGTCCTTATTGACTCTTGCTATGACAAAAAAATGCTCTAATAAATTATTACTTTTTTTGGTAAATACAAGTTTTTAATTCAAATGTATGTTTTTGCAAAAAAATAATAATTTATTTCAAGATTTTTATGTTAGGTTGCTTGTAAATAAAATGTTGTTTTAAAAATCCAATTTTAATTGTCTGTAATCAATTTACATGTGTGCCTACCATTACGAGACATATGTCGTCATACAGAGTAAATTTTACTCTATTTTTATCATTAATTTTTTTATCATCTTTATTTGTAATATATTATCATCCTAAAAAGGAATCATGTCTAAAAGTAATTTCCTGGACATTACGTTTAACCATTATTACTTGAATACAGGGCAACTGAAATTGATGTGAAAATCAATCATTTCTATAGAAGTTCAAAGTCTTAACTATAAAATATGTAACAATTAATGTTAATAATTAAAAAAAAACAACTTATCATTTAAATATTATAAAACACTTTTCTCTACTAAGCATTTGTAATATATTCTAATTTAAATAGAGTTTAATAAAAATTTTACTAAAATAAACACTTTTGTAAAACAAAAAGAGATTGTTATAGATTTCACTTATGAATCAAAACTATATGATTAAAAAAACGTTGATTTATATATAAAAGATAAATGAAGAAAATTGTTTGAGATATTAAGATAAATTTTAATTGCTATTTTAAATAAAAATTGTTAATTTTTATTATTTAAAGTAGTTAAACTTAGTTAAGACAATCATGTAAATAGAAAATAAACGAAATTCGGTAAGTAAATTTGTAATAATACTCAATTTTGTTACATACCATAGTAAAAAAAATAAAATATTTTTTTTTATAAAATAAGGCATTTAATTTTATTAAAAATTGTTAATCATTTTTCCTTAATATTAATTTATCAAGATAAATAAAAAAGTATAATTTATTTATTAAATTAATCATTTTAAAAAGTGATAATATAGTTTGAATATTTGTATTTAATTACACTCTTAAATTAATAAATTTTTAGTTTGTGTGCAACTGAGATGAAAAGTATAATATATAGTATTAAATAAAAATGACTCAAACTCAATAATTTGCAATTTGATAAAAAAATTATATACAGTGTGTCCCATAATTAACTCCCCACCTGCGAGAGCTTATAACTTTTTTCTACGAAGAGATAAAAACGTAAAATTTTGCAGGTTAGTAGAACTAAGAGACAATATTTTTTATTTTTTTTATTTTTAAAAAATTACGGTCCTATTAGGACTTATGGTCATTTAAAAAAATGTGTTTTTTTCGCCTTTATGAGTACGTAACTTTTTTATATGAAGAGATATTTAGATGATTCTTTTACAGATCGAAAGCTCAACTTCTTTTTTACTAGAATCTTAAATATCATAAATATTGAACTACATTAACATTGTTTAATTTTAAATTGAAACAAAAAAACCACAATTTTTGCCAAAATTTCGTAGTTTTTTCAAAATTAAAGCTCATTGAGAAGATTCTCGCAACAGCTTTATCATTATTCTGATAGAGTAAACGATGCTCTATCTAACGATAATAATCTTGTTTTTTAGTGATAAGTTTCAAGAAAGTTATGACAATTCAAAAATAGTCTAATTTTTCATTTTCTTTAATATTTAAAAAAAAGTATGCTATTTCTTTCAATTTTTCAACATCGATAATGATTTTTTATTGAAAGTAGTTGAAATATTATTTTATTTTTTATTGCTAATTGTTCATGTTTCGAACATAAATTCAATGAGAACAAGGTCGAAAATACGAAATTTTTGAAAGATGCATAAAAATGCTCTTATAGGGCAATTATGATGTAAAATAGTATAAAATGCAAATAAATTGTAATAAATGTTAAGAAAAATGATTTTTAAAAAAATTTAAGTGATAAAAATTATTAGAATTTTTTTGGCAAAATATAGACAAATGAGCAATATACCGTAAATTAGCATACTTTATTGATCAAAATAATACTATTAGGTATTAAATATGTTAAAAAAATAGTGTTTGTAACTTAATTTTTTACCAAAAGTACGAAATTTGTGATCTTTGGTAAATCATAACTTTTGTCAATGGCATTTGATTTTAATGGCACTATACTCATTCGATAGAGCTTCGTTAACTCTATTAGAATAATGATAACACTTTAGTGAGAATCTTCTCAATGAGCTTTAATTTTGAAAAAACTACGAAATTTTGGCAAAAATTGTGGTTTTTTTGTTTCAATTTAAAATTAAACAATGTTAATGTAGTTCAATATTTATGATATTTAAGATTCTAGTAAAAAAGAAGTTGAGCTTTCGATCTGTAAAAGAATCATCTAAATATCTCTTCATATAAAAAAGTTACGTACTCATAAAGGCGAAAAAAACACATTTTTTTAAATGACCATAAGTCCTAATAGGACCGTAATTTTTTAAAAATAAAAAAAATAAAAAATATTGTCTCTTAGTTCTACTAACCTGCAAAATTTTACGTTTTTATCTCTTCGTAGAAAAAAGTTATAAGCTCTCGCAGGTGGGGAGTTAATTATGGGACACCCTGTATATGGTTCAGGGGAAACTCAACGAATTATGATATGGAAATCTACCTCAGCTTTCTTATTTGCCAAACCTTTATTTTGGAGATTATCGTTTGTTGAGTGGAACAATATTTAAAAAATAAAACTTTTTGTAATGAGAATTGCCTGAAATCCGTCATTTCAGATTTTTTGGACACCAGAATACGTAATTTCTTTTTTAAAGAAATTAACAAGCCATTATTATATCAATACCAATTTCCGGCTTGCGATAAAATCATTTTTAAATTATAAACAGCAGTTTTCGACAATCTTACATATTTTAAATGTATTTACCTTTAAAACAAACATTTATTTCTAGACAAACAAGTGACAAATTATTGTTTATTTATGGTAGATAAAAATAAATTCATTAAATTCTAATTCATAATATTTGGACTTTCAGTATTCAAAATACCAGTATATTAATTGTGACTAATTTAATTATGTAATTGAGTTAATATAAATATTTAAACATTTTCTTTACAAAAATTATAAATAATTATTCTTCTTGTATAAAAGTATGTTTAAAAATTTAGCAAATAAAATATATTGATTTTTTGTTTGATTAAGCAAAATTAACATTTATAAATATTACTAAACAAAAGTTTTTCTCTTATAAACTTATTTTGATTTCCATTTTTTTTAATAATTAATATTATATTTGCTTAAAAATTCATCTATTATGATAAAAACAAAAATGGAACCATAATAAAGTTAGGCTACTAAAAAGATAACAATATAAAAAATGTAATTCTTCCAATATAGATATTGAATGTGATAAGGTACTGGATATATATAAATATATTTAGGCAGGTGTGTCATTTTACTTGACTTTTGGTAAAAATTCACTAGAATCATGGAATGTCTCGTCATCCTCAGATTCTTTCATACCATTATACTTAATTTTTTCACGTTTAAAACATTCAATATCCGAGAATACATTTAAATTATCTTCATTTGAGGGATCTTCCGATAGATTAGATATCTTTTTCTTCTCACTTTCATTCTCTTTTATTTTAATTTTTTCTAAAGCTAAACGTATTTTAATTGTATCAGCTTCTCCAATGTCACATTTTACATCATCTAAAATAACCTCTGAGAAACGATTCCCAAAAACAAGGAGAACTTTTACGCGATAATCTGGTATTTTTTGTATTTTATTTCCATTTAATTTTAATTTTTCTAATACAGGAAGATTTTCTATACCTTTTATTGATTCAATGTTGCCTAAAAGATTATCCGACACATTAAGTGATTCTAATGAAAATAATTTAGAAAGTCCATGAAGATTTGTTATATCATTACCAGAAAGATTGAGTTTTTTAATGTTCCCAAGTTTAAGATGCCAATTGTCGATGTTTGATATGCAGTTATTTGATAAATTTAATTCAGTTAAATGTGTCAAATGGTGAAGCGAATTACCTATTGAATTTATTTGATTATAGTTTAAAGATAGTCTAACTAAAGAAGTTAGAACAACAATGGACTCATCTATGTCAGTACATTCATTAAAAGAAAAATCAGCATCTTTCAAAGCATCCCAGTTTGAGTTTTCTTTTAATGATTTTTTTAAGTCTTTTCCAAACAAATCACTAAGTTTTTTCATACTATAATAAATTGTAATTCTTGTTAACGTTTTTTTTACGCGATCTAACCCTCCTAACATACGAACATCACCATCTGTTAACTGAAATATTATTTTATAAATAATTATAATCAACAATCATAAACATTATAATATGATGAATATTTTCTCAGATACTTTCTTTACTTTTATTACTCCTCTAACTACTATTACTACTTACCCAAAGAGCATTGAGGTTTCTGATAAAGTGAAGATTAAGCGGAAGTGTATTTGACAAGATATTTGAATTGTCAACAAAATTCTTCGACCCTTTTATCTTTAAATTACGAATACTAGATAAAAAGTCCATTACATGTGAGACATCAGTTTCATAATCATTATCTTAAATAAAATTTTATTTAATTTAATATAATAATTTTTTTGTTAACACTAAAGGTACCAAATAATTTTTAAAAAAAAAATAAATTTTTTTTGTCATTTATTTAAAAATATACAAATTAACTTACCCCCTACTGATTTTTTTTGTTAAATCACACTAACACAATAATTGGTTTTTTAGCATTCCTATAGAAAATAATTAAGTGTATGAGAAAGTTCTTTTGATACCTTGAGTGTTAAATATTTTCTCTAAAATTTAGTTTTTTTTTTATCAAATACTTACCATTACATGTTGGAATTGGTAGCATAATCCTTTGTGCAATTGAATATATCTCTATTGCAGTAAACTCAAAATATTTGGGTTTTTTTTCATTCTCTTCTAGCCATTTTGATCCTTTAGCTGCTAATTGCTCACATAAATCTTCTACAATTGAATGAATTTCCTGTGAAAAAAAATTGTTTAATTATATAAGAATCGTTGTTTTGAAGTACCAAAAATTAAATATTTATATATACGTTATTTGTACTAATTTTGTAGATAAATAAAGTTAAATAATAATTTCTAAATTATAGCATTATAAAAAAATATTTAACCTTCGATTACCAAATTTCAACCACCTGGATATAGAAATATTTTATTATAAGTAAAGATATAATAAGCAACTGTATACTATTTAACAAACAAAACTTTTTGTCATTCATTTGGTGAAAAAAACTATTTGTGTATAATGAATGTGGTACCAGGTAAAAAATTTTATTTATTTTTTTTTATTTTCTATTTTTTAGGAAGATATTGCCGTTGTATAGTTGATTCAGCTGCATTAATAACATGTATAATATTAATATCTATACAAAGTTTTATTTTATCTCAATTTTGTGTTAAAAATTTACGTAATCAATTTTTTTATAGTATCTCAATTCCTGATGTCGTTTTAATTTTTTTTATAATTTTTACAACAATTGCCCAAATAAGAAAAAATCAAAAATATATGCGTGAAAATTATACAAGAGATGGTCTTTTAAAAAATACATGGATATTGTGGTTAATTTACTCCTTTATTCTATCACTTAAAATAATCATAACATTTATGTATTTTTATCAGAATTTAATCCCTCAACCACTTGAAAATTATGAGAAGGTATTTGATGACCATCTTTATAAGTTAACAATTGGATTATCAATCTTTATTTTCGTTACCTTACTTGAAGCAAATCATTATACGTCATTGACAAGTAAAAGACAAATTAGTATAGATAATATTTTTAATAGTAGATGTTTAGATATCCTAGATACTATTTCAATATTAGATTTACTCTTTGAAAATGAGGTATTTTAAAAATATTTTAATGTATTTTAAATTTATAATTTTTTTTTAGAAAAATGTTTGGAAACTAAGTTTGCTTTTAAGGTATTGCATTTTAGTTTTAGTATGCCTCAATTTAATTCTCCCATCATTCACACTTCTCCCAATGAAATATACTAAGATATCAGAAAAGTTTTTTTGTTCCACCAAAATATGGGGATATTTTTATATATTACTTGTTAATGGCCCATATCTAGGTATAAGAAGCTACCTTTATTATTTATTTAAACTTAAAAAAGTTGGTGAGAAGTATGATATCAGTATATTTATTTTAAAAAATATACTATCAATTTATATTGGAACAAGAAATTTATGGAATGGTTTACAATATTGGAGAGAGAAAAGAATATATTCTGTTGTGGAGTTACATAAATCAACAAAAGTTGTCTCTATGTCTAATGAAGAATCTGATAGTGACTTAAACTCCTTCGAAAGCCAGTTATAATTTTACTTTTTTTATTATGATTTAATGTTGAAGACACGAGATAATTTTTCATTATACTTTTTGATGTGTCTATATTATAATATATTTTTTATCATAAACTTACATATTGATGAAAATCCAGAAATCGTGCAGTTATTTTGTTAATATTATGTTTATTTTCCTTCTTACACAGTTGAAGTTCATCCTCTATAACTGTTCTTAGGTACCTCTCTAATTCTACTTTCCTTTCTCCTAAAAATATGGGATCTTTATTTCCAATAAATTTTTTCTTTGGTAAATTTGATTTTTTTTGGTTAGGAAAACGAGTTTTATCAAATTTGACAAAATCATTGTACCTCTTCTCTACACTCCATTGACAATCACCTATGCAAACATTTATCACATATAACTAAAATTAATAATTGTTATAAATCAAACTTTTTTTTTAAACTAACAATATATTTGTCTAATCCATTCTCCTTATATCCATTAATATTAATCATTCTATTCCTTTCAATATGAGGAGATATCTCAGATACTTTTAACATAGCCATCTAAAAATATTTTGAAATAATGAAGAAAAATAATTAAATAAAATAGTAATAATAAAGTTTAGGAAAAAAAACTAAGTATATATTAGACAAATCATTTTATGCCATTTATGTTGAAAAAGACAGTCGCGGCCTTAAATTAACTGCGCATTGCTGTAATAATGTGAATAACTTTGCAAGTAATCATTTCATAATAATAAACAGTTGTATAAACATACATATTCACTATATAGATCAATTTTTTACTCTTTTAAAATGTTTTTTAAATTAATCAATATAAGAATACGTTAAAAAACATATTATAGTGATGTTTAATTAACCATTTATATATTTTAAAACTACTACATTTCACCAATTATGAAAAATGAATTTGTTAATTATAAGATATATTAAAAGATACTATTTTTAAAAGTAGTAAAAAGATATTTTAATAAGTAGAAAATGTTAACGTTTAAAACATATAAATATAAATGTTTTCATAAAACAATTTGCATAGATGTTATATTATCGTTTTTTAAGTTAAAACATATAAAACTTAATAGTTATGTGGTTCATAATGTTTATATATTTATTTATAATTGTTAATTCAATTATTTTATAGTAAAATACAAATTAGATGCGTAGAATAATAAACTTTGTTAAATATTGTGGCAGAAAATTTTAGTATATTCTATGGCCATATAAATATGTAGTTAAAAAATTGTTTACTACGCACATTCAAATTACGTTTTTATATTAAAATTCAAATAAACTAACAAATTCCTGTCAAACTTTCATTTGAATAGGAATAATTTTGAAAGGTTAAATTTTAGGAATCATGAATAATCACTTTATTTAAAAGAATTTAACGCACATATGGTATTTTTTATTCATATTTTATTAATTATATAAAGCATATAGTAAAAATTATGTTTAATTAGCAAAATTAAATATAGCAAAATATTGTAAAAAAAAAAATTAATATTTAAAATTATATTAATAATATCTTGTTTTAAAAATAAAAGCTCTTTTTATCATGATGAATAAAATTATAATTGTGACCAGATATTCTCTTGTATCATATTACTACCTCGGAAAATTTGTACCAATATAAAATAACAATAATTTTTTTATCTCATTTTCAGAAGTGGTGTCAAATTTTTAAAACGTTTTGAAAAAATTGCATGTTAATTGTTATTATTAAAAAATAATCCTTATTATTCATCCTCTAAAACCACATATTCATTTCATTTATTTCTCCGTAAATAGTATTATAATTCTGATTTACTTTCTGGTTTTTTTTTTTTTTGACTAAGCTTAACAATGTATTGACACGTATATATTGAATAAAATTGATAGGAAACAATAACGATTAAATTAAATAAACAAGCAAAATATAATTAGATGTTAGAGATTTCTGAATAATAAGCAAACTTGATTTTTTTAATTTTTTCTCGTTTTTTAAGGTAAAAAATATATTTTTGATATAACGAGATTATTAAATTTTATGCGACGAGGTAATATTAAATAGCCTCTTTTTGTTAGTAAGCAAAATATTTATCATAATTCTTGGACTGCTTCTAAACTATGACAAATGTTTAATACTCCATATATATTTATAGTATATTAAATTTATTGTTTGGATTGTTCATGTTTTACAGTAGTTGTAACATTCCCTTCAGCATCAGTTGTCTCTACACTCATATTTGGGTTTAGAGATTGGAGTCTTTCTTCACTCTCTGTTCCAGTGAATTTGACCCTACAAATGATGGGATCAGTAACTTTGGTGAGTACACGTCTTGATATGACTTCTGTATTCCCATCAGGTGATATCTTGGTAGATTTAAATGTTGTTATGGTTGTTGGAACATTACCGCCAACTATTGTTAAATCACCTTCGAGAGAATCCTTGTCATCATCATGGTACTCTTGGAATGTGTCTTCTGTATTTTGAGATGTATATGTATTTGAGTCTTCCGTTTGATTAGAAGATGAAAATCCTAATAAGGAATCATTATCTAACGCTTCACTACTAGGGATTGCATGAGCCTCAATTATAGTTCCACCTATTGATCTCGGCTCTCTATCAAATTCATCCTCATATTTTGATTCATGTTCTTGATTTCTTTCATCATCATCAATACAATATACATTTGAAACTTCTAATGAATCAATTGATGTCTCTAGTATTGATGGAATTTGTGGTATTTGTTCTAAACTATCAGCTATAATTAGATTATCATCTTCTACATTTTTGTTGTCATTCTCAGATTGTCTTTGGTTTTCAGAAGAATTGTCGTTCAATGAATCAACATTTTCTTCATCCTCCTTAATACTCATATCTTCATATTCTGATTCTTCACGAATGTAACTAAGCATCATTACCTCATTACTTTCATTTGGTGGGTCAGCTAATTCTTTTTCTAACCTTTCAAATTCATTAAGACTATTCCTGGATCCAGCTCTATCATCAGAGATACGGGATTTTCCTCCTTCACTATCATCAGATGATGGAGAGACATCACCACTTTTTTTAAATATCTCAGCTTCTAATCTTTCAAATTCTTGTAAACTGCTTTCTGAGACATTATCACATGATTGATGTGTTTTAGGTCTAGTGAAATGATTATTTTTATCTGATGAGGTACTAACTCTTCTTTCAAGTGATTTGTCATCAATAACAAAGTTATCAATAATATTACTTCCAGAATCAGTTGATGGTGTTATTTCTTGTTCATTTAGAGAATCAACTGATTGTTTCATAATATTTTCACTAATTGGTGTTGATTTTCTAACTTCAGCACTCTCTTTCTCAAATGCAAGGTCTTTCTCAAGTTCCTCAAATTTGTCAATAACTGTTTGTGGGGATTCTACATCAGTTGATATACCGGTAGATTGAGATTTAGATAATTTCATTGGTTGATTCTCTAACCCAAAGAAATCTAATTTTACTTCATCTTTTAAATCACCTTCTTCTTCAGAATCACTTAACTCTATCAATTGAGATTTATCTGGAATATCATCATCAAGATCATCAAACAAAAGTTTTTCATCTTCTTGAATATCTTGAAGGAGTGTTGATGGTAATTCTATTCCTCTATCCTCAGCCATTATTTCGCTTTCTTTTATTAAAATTTCTGGATCTTCTTTTTGATATTTAAATTCATCCATCTTTGTTTTACTATTTCCACCACTAAGATCATCTATACTTTCAGAATCTGTTAAAAGGAATGTTTTGTATTCCTTTAGTTCTTCCTCTGTCATAAATGGATTTGGTGAAGTTGTGGCTGATGAATGAACTTTACTATTATCTTTTTCAAAAATGAGTTTATCTTCTTGCTGGATGAAAATGGATGATGTCATGGGATCTTCAGGTACCTCCTGATGTTCTTCTACTCTGAATGTACTTTGATATGGGATATCTCTTGTTAAGAAATCATCTTCTGGTTCCTCCTCTACCATTTGATGTGAGTCAAATGTAATATCATCACTGAAAAGTTTACCTTCATCATCTTCTCTAAAAGAATAAATGATTTTAGTTGGGCTTGGGGTAGTAGTTTCTTCTTTAATCACTTTTTCACTATCAATACCTTTTGAAGGATCATCTAAAATATTTGAATATGCTTGTTGAACTGCTTCATCAACAATAAGTGTTGTTATATCTTCTTGGTATTTAGGTATTTCTGTCTCGTCAGATACATCCTCTGAATCGACTATAAATATTGAGACATCTTCTTCTTCTATCTCCGGTTTTTCAACTTCTTCATCTTCAAAAATGAAAGGTATTTTTTCTTTAACCAAATATGATGCATGGACTTTTCCTTCTTTTGCATTTTCATCACCATCATCATATTTGATATTGACATCTTCTGATTCTACAATTGGTTCACCTATCCTTGAAAAAGACAATTTTCTTCCAATTAAAGCCATCTCATCGAGTGGTGATTCTCTTAATATTTCTTTACTTTGCTCAAGGTGTTCAAGTTTCACTTGTTGTGGATGTAGAAATTCATCAAAATGTGGAATATCAAGGTTTTCAATAAATTCAAATGATTCTTCCAACTTACTTTCATCTTCAGACTCATGATGAGAAGAAAGGGAATCAGTAATTAAAGAAGTTTCTTTTATTTCATCCTCTTTCAAGGTCATATTTTGTTTCTCAAGTTCTTTGTCAACTAGATCTTCTTTAAGATCTCCTTCTTGACTTATAATTGGTGAGGACATGTAAGTGATATCTTGTGACTTTTTAGTATCAATAATGTCATCAAGAAGTTTGTCTTCTAATTTAATACTCGACATAATATTGTCCACAATATTTTCAGCTTCTTGCATAATTAATGATTTATTCATTATACCTGATTCAAGTTCTGTATCCTTTTCAATTTCTTTTTCTGTTTCATCGATACCTTTAAGTTCTGTCAGTAATTGACTTGTTATATTCTCAACAGCTCTTGAAGTTTCCTCTGCGATAAATGGTTTCTCACTGATATGAGTATCTTCTATCTTAGATGTAATAGTATCAGCAAACATATGTCTTTTTTCTCCAGGATTTTTTACAATAACATGTGGTGATAAAATTTCAGTTTCCTTATTTAATTCATGTACAACTTCTTCTAAAACTTTGTTTGAAAATTCAGTTGATATTGATGGGTCAAAACATTCATCAACAATTTGTTTAGATTCATGTTCTGCAAATTCTTCCAATTTTTTGATTTCTTCTGGTAATAAAGATTTTCCTTTACCTTCATCGTCAGACTTTTGTTCGTATATATTATCATAAGTTGCACCATCAACATCTCCATATTCTTCAATATATTCATCACTTTGTGATATAATATCTTTATCTTCTATTTTTTCGATATATTGATATTGTGAATCTTCAGGTTTGCTTGTTGATTCTAAGATTGATTTAAAAATATCTTTTGATTCTTGTTCAGCAAACATTTCGAGTGATTGATAATCATTATCATCACTTTTTGTATATATATTTTTATTTTCTCCTTCATCAATATGAGAAGAAATTTTATTCATAACTGTTTCTGGAGATGACATACAGCTTAGGGATTGTTGAACAAAATCAGTTAGACTAGACGATGGTACGTCTGTTGTTGGATATATATCTTCAACTTGTAAATCTAGGATATCCTTAGAAGGAGATTCCATTACATTTGAAATAACTTCTTTTTGTCCTTGTAATGTATCATAATCCAAATCGAGTTTTTTATTTTCATAATCAGCAATATATTCTTCCTGTCTATCGGTTCCATCATGAACCGTTAATTTAGAAATATTTTGATGTTCAATAATGTTTTCCTGAACAAAGCTTTCATCAACTTTCTTCAAGGATTCTAGAATTTTATTATTTTCATCAAATTTTCCACCCGAAGTTTTCCCTATGTTTGAAGTGATGGGATCTATCTTTTCATTATCACTTTGTTCAGGTGACACTGGAATAGAAGTCAAAAATTCATGTTCTGAAGTTGATGGGGTTTTTCCTTTTACATCTTGTAATTTTTTATCAATATTTTTATCAAATTGTACTTGAACGTCCTCTTCATCTGAAAACTTTTTGATTGAAACACCAGAAAAGAATTCTTTTTCAGAAAAACTGCTTTCTTCAGAATCGGTAATTGAAATTGTAGTGTGTTCATGTTGAGTAGGATAGGTGTCATCAATTGTGTGAACAGTTCTACATTCTTCTATATCATCTTTATGTTCAGATGGTTCTGTAGGTTCCTCAGGTAAATATTCTTCTTCTGTTACAATATTTTTGTGGTATAACACATCACTTGGAACGTTTTCACTTTTAATTGAGATTCCTGCAAAAAAATCATCTTCAAACAAGTCTTTTTTATCTTCGTGCTTTTCATCAGAAGAATTATCTGATTTTTCTTCACCTAACTTATTTGAATAATTATCTATTTTCTGTGAAACTGTTTCATTGTCTTGATCAATCAAAAATTCTTCATTTGATGGTTCTCCTACTTCAACATCGTTTTCTTGGTCTAAAGCATTGCTTTTAAAGGCACTTATAGATTCATTAGTAGATACTGTCCTTCCTGCGAAAAACTCATCTTCAAATGGTTCAACATCATAACTTTTTTCTTGGTCAATGGTCTCTGGAGTTTTATCTAAAATTTTTGATTGTTCGGGTTTTTCTTTCTTGATACTATATCCAGCAAAGAATTCATCATCTTCTTTTGGTGGATATATATATTCTTCAGATCCTTTAGTTAATGAATATGGAGTTGATGAAGAGTCATCAGTTTTATCTTTATTGTATTGTATGGATGAAACTACAACGTAGTCAGATTCATGAATATCTTCTTTAATAGGTGCCTCTTCACCTATTGTCTCTTCATCTTCTTTTAAGTGTGGTTCATCAAATGAATAGTCTGATTTTATGTAACTATCTTTAAACATATCTGAGGATCTGCGTCCTTCTATTTCGCTTCCTATAATTGGAAGAGACATATCTTTCTCAAATCGCATTAGTGATTCTTTTTCAACATCAAGATCCTCAGATATTGAACTTCTACTTGGTGAAACCGATTTTTCCCTTATTAGATCTTTATCATCACTCTCGTCGATGGTATGACTTGTTTTTTCTTCACCCAGATTTACAAATCCATAGGATGGAGATTTAGTATCAGAATGAATAATTTCAAAAGTGGATTTTTCTTTCTCATCACCATCATTAACTACTTCTATAGGTGAATGTGCTACACATTTCTCAGAATCATCACGATAACTTAATGATGTTGTAACAGTTTCAACAACAAGGTATTGTTCGTCTTTTGAGGGTGATTCAGAAATATTTTCGAACTTATATACATCTGATTCAATAAATTGTTCACTCTCAGCAGTAGGTGTTACTACAAGCTGTTCAGGAGCATAGAATGGAGTAGCTTCTAAATGTGAAAAATCTTTTAATAACTTCGTTCCACTATCAATAATATTTGTTTGATCAATTGTTAGTTCTTCTTGAATGGCTTCAGGAATTTTATCAGATTCAAGAATAATTTTTTCTTTTTCATCAATAATGTTATGATCATATTTTGGTGTTTCATATTCAGAATAAATTGGAACATTACGTTCATCATCTGAAATTGGGGATTCTGGTCGTTGGTGACTTTCATCGAAATGCAGTTGTTCATGAAGCGTTTCTTTTTCAACATCGGAACTTACTGTTTGATCTATATCACCTCCAATGTAATCATATGATGTTGAAGGTGCGAATTCAGGTATGACATCATTCTTCTTAGATTCCTTCGATTTGAAGGTATTTTCTTCGTCTGAAGTTGGGGTTTCTGGACGATGTTGAACTTCATCAAAAACAAAGGGTTCCTTTCTAAGTGGTTCATGGTGAATGTCTGATTTAAAATCTTTTTTAGCTTCTTTACTGATATCATCATAAAATGTTGGTGGTACTGAAACGGCTTCTGTAATTTTGTGTTTCTCTTCACTCTCGGGTGATTTAATCTTTTTATCTTCATCGTCATAATATTTTGTTGTTGTAACAATAGTTTCAACGATTTTATGTTCTTCATCTTCAATTGGTAATTCAGAAATAATTTCTTTATCTCCAATTGGTGATTTAGAAACTGTTTCTTTAATTTCAATAGGTGATTCTAATTCTTTACCTTCATCATCATAATATTTCGTTGCCGTAACAACAGTTTCAGTGATTTTATGCTTGTCTTCATCAATGGGAGATTCAGAAAAAGTTTCTTTAATTTCAACCGGTGATTCTAATTCTTTACCTTCATCATCATAATATTTTGTTGTCGTAATAACAGTTTCAGTGATTGTATGTTTGACTCCGTCAATTGGAGATTCAGAAATAATTTCTTTAACTTCGATTGGTGATTCAGAAACAATTTCTTTAACTTCGATTGGTGATTCAGAAACTGTTTCTTTAACTTCAATAGGTGATTCAGAAATAGTTTCTTTATCTTCGATTGGTGATTCAGAAATAGTTTTTTTAATTTCAACAGGTGATAATTCTTTACTTTCATCATCATAATATTTTGTTGTCGTAACAACAGTTTCAGTGATTGTATGTTTGTCCTCGTCAATTGGTGATTCAGAAACTGTTTCTTTAACTTCAATAGATGATTCAGAAATAGCTTCTTTAACTTCGATTGGTAAATCAGAAACAGTTTCTTTAATTTCAACAGGTGATTCTAATTCTTTACCTTCATCATCGTAATATTTTGTTGTCGTAACAACAGTTTCAGTGATTGTATGTTTGTCTTCATCAATTGGTGATTCAGAAATAATTTCTTTAACTTCGATTGGTGATTCAGAAACTGTTTCTTTTATTTCAATAGGTAATTCTAATTCTCTACCTTTATCATCATAATATTTTGTTGTCGTAATAACAGTTTCTGTGATTGTATGTTTGTCTTCGTCAATTGGTAATACAAAAACCGTTTCTTTAACTTCAATAGGTGATTCAGAAATAATTTCTCTACCTTCAATTCGTGATTCAGAAGCTGTTTCTTTTATTTCAACAGGTGATTCTAATTCTTTTCCTTCTTCATCTACATAAGTTGATGTTGGGACAATAATTTTTTGTTCCTCTTCTTCAACTGGGACATCACATATTATTTCTCTTATACCTACTGGTGATTCAACTTGCCTAACTTCATCTTTATAATACATTGTTGTCTTCGTGACAATAATTTCCGTGATCTTCTGCTTCTCTTTTTCAACTGGGGATTCTGAAACAATTTTATCACCTTTAGCTAATGATTTAATGTCTTTTAGAACATCATCCTGGTATGTCACTAGTGACCCAACTGTTCTGTATTCATCTCTACTTTGTTCATACACATCCTCATTCAAACTTAAACTTCCAGGTATTCGTCTGTCATCAAATTGTCTTTGTTCAATATAAGACTCTTCTTGTACTGGATGACTTTCCATCACTTCATGTTCATGAACAGGTGATTCATAAAAGGTTTTTTGATCAATTGTTGATTCGACAAGATGTTTTTCATCTGATTGCGTAAAATTGACGAGTTCTTCTTTCTTACTATCAGCAAGTCCAAGTATTTCAGCCATTTTATGAAAAATGCTGCTACTCCCCTCTTTTTGATCAAGAGTTTCTGGAACCGCCATGTAACCTTCTTGTTTTTTTTCAATATATGATTCTTCTTTTGTTGGTTGTACTTCAAATACTGAGCTTTCTTGAATTAGTAGTAATTCTTGATCGACGACATCACTATCTGATTTTGCAGTATATTCATTAAATCTTTCATCCAAAATATGAGATTCGGGAATAATTTTTTCTTTTTCATCAATAATGTTGTGATCATATTTTGGTGTTTCATATTCAGTATAAATTGGAACATTACGTTCATCATCTGAAATTGGGGATTCTGGTCGTTGGTGACTTTCATCGAAATGCAGTTGTTCATGATGCATTTCTTTTTCAACATCGGAACTTGCTGTTTGATCTATATCACTTACAATGTAATCATATGATGTTGAAGGTGCGAATTCAGGTATGACATCATTCTTCTTAAATTCCTTCGATTTGAAGGTATTTTCTTCGTCTGAAGTTGGGGTTTCTGGACGATGTTGAACTTCATCAAAAACAAAAGGTTCCTTTCTAAGTGGTTCATGGTGAATGTCTGATTTAAAGTCTTTTTTAGCTTCTTTACTGATATCATCATAAAATGTTGGTGGTACTGAAACGGCTTCTGTAATTTTGTGTTTCTCTTCACTCTCGGGTGATTTAATCTTTTTATCTTCATCGTCATAATATTTTGTTGTTGTAACAATAGTTTCAGCGATTTTATGTTCTTCATCTTGAATTAGTAATTCAGAAATAATTTCTTTACCTTCGATTGGTAATTCAGAAATAATTTCTTTATCTTCAATTGGTGATTTAGAAACTGTTTCTTTTATTTCAATAGGTAATTCTAATTCTCTACCTTCATCATCATAATATTTTGTTGTCGTAATAACAGTCTCAGTGATTTTATATTTGTCTTCATCAATTGGAGATTCAGAAATAATTTCTTTACCTTCGATTGGAGATTCAGAAATAATTTCTTTAACTTTGATTGGTGATTCAGAAACTGTTTCTTTAACTTCGATTGGAGATTCAGAAACAGTTTCTTTAATTTCAACAGGTGATTCTAATTCTTTACCTTCATCATCGTAGTATTTTGTTGTCGTAACAACAGTTTCAGTGATTGCATGTTTGTCTTCATCAATTGGTGATTCAGAAATAATTTCTTTAATTTCGATTGGTGATTCAGAAATAGTTTCTTTATCTTCGATTGGTAAATCAGAAACAGTTTCTTTAACTTCAACAGGTGATTCTAATTCTTTACCTTCATCATCATAGTATTTTGTTGTCGTAACAACAGTTTCAGTGATTGTATGTTTGTCTTCGTCAATTGGAGATTCAGAAATAATTTCTTTAATTTCGATTGGTGATTCAGAAATAGTTTCTTTATCTTCGATTGGTAAATCAGAAACAGTTTCTTTAACTTCAACAGGTGATTCTAATTCTTTACCTTCATCATCGTAGTATTTTGTTGTCGTAACAACAGTTTCAGTGATTGTATGTTTGTCTTCGTCAATTGGAGATTCAGAAATAATTTCTTTATCTTTGATTGGTAATTCAGAAATAATTTCTTTATCTTCGATTGGTGATTTAGAAATAATTTCTTTAACTTCGATTGGAGATTCAGAAACAGTTTCTTTTATTTCCATAAATGATTCTAATTCTTTACCTTCACCATCGTAATATTTTGTTGTCGTAACAACAGTTTCAGTGATTGTATGTTTGTCCTCGTCAATTGGTGATTCAGAAATAATTTCTTTATCTTCGGTTGGTAAATCAGAAACAGTTTCTTTAATTTCAACAGGTGATTCTAATTCTTTACCTTCATCATCGTAATATTTTGTTGTCGTAATAACAGTTTCAGTAATTTTATGACTCTCATCACCAATTGGTAATTCAGAAATAATTTCTTTATCTTCGATTGGTGATTTAGAAATAATTTCTTTAACTTCGATTGGAGATTCAGAAACAGTTTCTTTTATTTCCATAGATGATTCTAATTCTTTACCTTCATCATCGTAATATTTTGTTGTCGTAACAACAGTTTCAGTGATTGTATGTTTGTCCTCGTCAATTGGTGATTCAGAAACTGTTTCTTTAACTTCAATAAGTGATTCAGAAATAGCTTCTTTATCTTCGATTGGTAAATCAGAAACAGTTTCTTTAATTTCAACAGGTGATTCTAATTCTTTACCTTCATCATCGTAGTATTTTGTTGTCGTAACAACAGTTGCAGTGATTATATGTTTGTCCTCGTCAATTGGAGATTCAGAAATAATTTCTTTAACTTCGATTGGTGATTCAGAAACTGTTTCTTTAACTTCAACAGGTGATTCTAATTCTTTACCTTCATCATCGTAATATTTTGTTGTCGTAACAACAGTTTCAGTGATTGTATGTTTGTCTTCGTCAATTGGAGATTCAGAAATAATTTCTTTAACTTCGATAGGTGATTCAGAAACTGTTTCTTTAACTTCAATAGGTGATTCAGAAATAGCTTCTTTATCTTCGATTGGTAAATCAGAAACAGTTTCTTTAATTTCAATAGGTGATTCTAATTCTTTACCTTCATCATCGTAATATTTTGTTGTCGTAATAACAGTTTCAGTAATTTTATGACTCTCATCACCAATTGGTAATTCAGAAATAATTTCTTTAATTTCGATTGGTGATTCAGAAATAATTTCTTTAACTTCGATCGGAGATTCAGAAACAGTTTCTTTAATTTCAACAGGTGATTCTAATTCTTTACCTTCATCATCGTAGTATTTTGTTGTCGTAACAACAGTTGCAGTGATTGTATGTTTGTCCTCGTCAATTGGAGATTCAGAAATAATTTCTTTAACTTCGATAGGTGATTCAGAAACTGTTTCTTTAACTTCAATAGGTGATTCAGAAATAGCTTCTTTATCTTCGATTGGTAAATCAGAAACAGTTTCTTTAATTTCAATAGGTGATTCTAATTCTTTACCTTCATCATCGTAATATTTTGTTGTCGTAATAACAGTTTCAGTAATTTTATGACTCTCATCACCAATTGGTAATTCAGAAATAATTTCTTTATCTTCGATTGGTGATTTAGAAATAATTTCTTTAACTTCGATTGGAGATTCAGAAACAGTTTCTTTAATTTCAACAGGTGATTCTAATTCTTTACCTTCATCATCGTAGTATTTTGTTGTCGTAACAACAGTTTCAGTGATTGTATGTTTGTCCTCGTCAATTGGAGATTCAGAAATAATTTCTTTAACTTCGATTGGTGATTCAGAAACTGTTTCTTTAACTTCAATAGGTGATTCAGAAATAGTTTCTTTTTCTTCGATTGGTAAATCAGAAACAGTTTCTTTAATTTCAATAGGTGATTCTAATTCTTTACCTTCATCATCGTAATATTTTGTTGTCGTAATAACAGTTTCAGTAATTTTATGACTCTCATCACCAATTGGTAATTCAGAAATAATTTCTTTAATTTCGATTGGTGATTCAGAGATAGTTTCTTTATCTTCGATTGGTAAATCAGAAACAGTTTCTTTTATTTCAACAGGTGATTCTAATTCTTTACCTTCATCATCGTAATATTTTGTTGTCCTAACAACAGTTTCAGTGATTGTATGTTTGTCTTCATCAATTGGTGATTCAGAAATAATTTCTTTAACTTCGATTGGTGATTCAGAAACTGTTTCTTTAACTTCAACAGGTGATTCTAATTCTTTACCTTCATCATCGTAATATTTTGTTGTCCTAACAACAGTTTCAGTGATTGTATGTTTGTCTTCGTCAATTGGAGATTCAGAAATAATTTCTTTAACTTCGATAGGTGATTCAGAAACTGTTTCTTTAACTTCAATAGGTGATTCAGAAATAGCTTCTTTATCTTCGATTGGTAAATCAGAAACAGTTTCTTTAATTTCAATAGGTGATTCTAATTCTTTACCTTCATCATCGTAATATTTTGTTGTTGTAATAACAGTTTCAGTAATTTTATGACTCTCATCACCAATTGGTAATTCAGAAATAATTTCTTTAATTTCGATTGGTGATTCAGAAATAATTTCTTTAACTTCGATCGGAGATTCAGAAACAGTTTCTTTTATTTTAATAGGTGATTCTAATTCTTTACCTTCATCATCATAATATTTTGTTGTCGTAACAACAGTTGCAGTGATTGTATGTTTGTCCTCGTCAATTGGTGATTCAGAAACTGTTTCTTTAACTTCAATAGGTGATTCAGAAATAGCTTCTTTATCTTCGATTGGTAAATCAGAAACAGTTTCTTTAATTTCAATAGGTGATTCTAATTCTTTACCTTCATCATCATAATATTTTGTTGTCGTAATAACAGTTTCAGTAATTTTATGACTCTCATCACCAATTGGTAATTCAGAAATAATTTCTTTAATTTCGATTGGTGATTCAGAAATAGCTTCTTTATCTTCGATTGGTAAATCAGAAACAGTTTCTTTAATTTCAACAGGTGATTCTAATTCTTTACCTTCATCATCGTAATATTTTGTTGTCGTAATAACAGTTTCAGTAATTTTATGACTCTCATCACCAATTGGTAATTCAGAAATAATTTCTTTAATTTCGATTGGTGATTCAGAAATAATTTCTTTAACTTCGATCGGAGATTCAGAAACAGTTTCTTTTATTTTAATAGGTGATTCTAATTCTTTACCTTCATCATCATAATATTTTGTTGTCGTAACAACAGTTGCAGTGATTGTATGTTTGTCCTCGTCAATTGGTGATTCAGAAACTGTTTCTTTAACTTCAATAGGTGATTCAGAAATAGCTTCTTTATCTTCGATTGGTAAATCAGAAACAGTTTCTTTAATTTCAATAGGTGATTCTAATTCTTTACCTTCATCATCGTAATATTTTGTTGTCGTAATAACAGTTTCAGTAATTTTATGACTCTCATCACCAATTGGTAATTCAGAAATAATTTCTTTATCTTCGATTGGTGATTCAGAAACAGTTTCTTTAATTTCAACAAGTGATTTTAATTCTTTACCTTCATCATCATAATATTTTGTTGTCGTAATAACAGTTTCAGTAATTTTATGACTCTCATCACCAATTGGTAATTCAGAAATAATTTCTTTAATTTCGATTGGTGATTCAGAAATAGCTTCTTTATCTTCGATTGGAGATTCAGAAACAGTTTCTTTTATTTCAATAGGTGATTCTAATTCTTTACCTTCATCATCGTAATATTTTGTTGTCGTAACAACAGTTTCAGTGATTGTATGTTTGTCTTCGTCAATTGGAGATTCAGAAATAATTTCTTTAACTTCGATTGGTGATTCAGAAACTGTTTCTTTAACTTCAATGGGTGATTCAGAAATAGTTTCTTTATCTTCGATAGGTGATTCAGAAACAGTTTCTTTAATTTCAACAAGTGATTCTAATTCTTTACCTTCATCATCGTAATATTTTGTTGTCGTAATAACAGTTTCAGTAATTTTATGACTCTCATCACCAATTGGTAATTCAGAAATAATTTCTTTATCTTCGATTGGTAATTCAGAAATAATTTCTTTATCTTCGATTGGTGATTCAGAAATAATTTCTTTAACTTCGATTGGAGATTCAGAAACAGTTTCTTTTATTTCAATAGGTGATTCTAATTCTTTACCTTCATCATCGTAATATTTTGTTGTCGTAACAACAGTTTTAGTGATTGTATGTTTGTCCTCGTCAATTGGTGATTCAGAAATAATTTCTTTAACTTCGATTGGAGATTCAGAAACAGTTTCTTTTATTTCCATAGATGATTCTAATTCTTTACCTTCATCATCGTAATATTTTGTTGTCGTAACAACAGTTTCAGTGATTGTATGTTTGTCCTCGTCAATTGGAGATTCAGAAATAATTTCTTTAACTTCGATAGGTGATTCAGAAACTGTTTCTTTAACTTCAATAGGTGATTCAGAAATAGTTTCTTTATCTTCGATTGGAGATTCAGAAACAGTTTCTTTAATTTCAACAGGTGATTCTAATTCTTTACCTTCATCATCGTAATATTTTGTTGTCGTAACAACAGTTTCAGTGATTGTATGTTTGTCTTCATCAATTGGTGATTCAGAAATAATTTCTTTAACTTCGATTGGTGATTCAGAAACTGTTTCTTTAACTTCAACAGGTGATTCTAATTCTTTACCTTCATCATCGTAATATTTTGTTGTCGTAACAACAGTTTCAGTGATTGTATGTTTGTCTTCGTCAATTGGAGATTCAGAAATAATTTCTTTAACTTCGATAGGTGATTCAGAAACTGTTTCTTTAACTTCAATAGGTGATTCAGAAATAGTTTCTTTATCTTCGATAGGTGATTCAGAAACAGTTTCTTTAATTTCAACAGGTGATTCTAATTCTTTACCTTCATCATCGTAATATTTTGTTGTCGTAATAACAGTTTCAGTAATTTTATGACTCTCATCACCAATTGGTAATTCAGAAATAATTTCTTTATCTTCGATTGGTAATTCAGAAATAATTTCTTTATCTTCGATTGGTGATTCAGAAATAATTTCTTTATCTTTGATTGGTAATTCAGAAACTGTTTCTTTTATTTCAATAGGTGATTCTAATTCTTTGCCTTCATCATCGTAATATTTTGTTGTCGTAACAATAGTTTCGGTGATTTTATGTTTGTCTTTGTCAATTGGAGATTCAGAAACTGTTTCTTTTATTTCAACAGGTGATTCTAATTCTTTACCTTCATCATCATAATATTTTGTTGTCGTAACAAAAGTTTCAATGATTTTATGTTGGTCTTTAGCAATTGGAGATTCAGAAATGATTTCTTTACCTTCGATTAGTGACTTAGAAACGATTTTTTTAGATTTTACTGGTGATTCAATATCTCTAAGACTATCATTATAGTATGCTGTTGTGATAACAGTTTCTATAATTTCACGTTTTTCGATATCTTTTGGTGACTCCGTGATGATTTCGTTAGCATCAACATCTGATTTAATGTTTTTGTGGGTATCATCATAGTATGTTGTTGGTGTAATAATAGTTTCTGTAGTTATAGGTACTTTATCATCCATTGGTACTCCAGAAATATCTTCTTCTATATGAGTTGGAGATTCTTGAGCAACATCTTGTTTTTGGATGGGGGACTCTGTTGTTTTAACATCCGTTTGGCATTCTTCTGGAGTTTTAACTTTTTCAAATGATTTTTCAACTTTCGTTAACACAGAAGGGTAGGCATCCATACCAACTACATCTTCAGAAAACTTCTTTTCATTTTCTAGTTGTTCCACAAATGGCTTTTCTTCTCCTTCATCTTCTATTGATGTTACTTTTTTATCTCCATATTTATCATGGCAAATTAGCTCGCTCGTTTCATAATTTTCTGATTTTACAACCTCACCTTCTGCAATAACTTCTTCACTTATTGGTGTAGATGGGTAACTTTCTCTATCTACAGAGTTTCTCTTACTTTCCTTAACCAAAATGCTTGATGGATGTTCGATAATCTCTTTAGCTGTTGGAATAATAACTTCAGATTCTTTTCTAACTACGTAATGTGGTTTTCCTTCTTCATCATAAATTACTTCTGTCTGTATTGATTCAATATCTCTATCTGTTGGTTCAAATTCCACTTTTGGAATATCTTCTTGTATTATTTTTTCTTCTAACAAGCCACCACTAGGTAAAGCAAATCTTGGATCAATACCTATTGTTTCAAACTTAGTTGCTGGGATCTCAATTTCTTCATATGTAGCCTCAATCGTGGAAACTGGTTCAAAATCTTTGTCTAATTTTACTCTTTCTACGATTTTTGTTGTTTCAACAATTTTTGTTTCTTCAGTTTTATCACCATCTATTGGTTGTTTTATTTCCTCACTTATAATTGCTACTATCTCTTCTGGTTCCTCGTTTTCTTTTATCGGCATTGGAACTTTTAGATCCTCATGCTCATGTTGATCTGTTTCTTCTGGTAAATACTCGTATTTTTTTTTGTCATATGAAATTGGTTGCTCCTCCATATATTCTTCTTCTACCTCTTTAACGTTAGGCCTATAATCTTCAAATTTATCAGCATCATATTCAACATAATCATTGGGTTTTTCTTCTTTCTTGCTAAAACTGTACCCAAATTCTTCTGGTTCAGATTCTATTGATACGCTGTCAGCAATTTCTTCAACAATTACATGTGGTTTTTTCGTTTCTGTATATGTTGTTGTTGTTTTTATGTAACGATTTGGATGATCTTCACTTTCAGGTATGTATTTAATTTCTTGATCATATGATTTGTCTTCAAACGGTGTCTCTTTCCCACCATCTGAAGAATACTCTTTTTCTGTATATAATTCAGGTGACTCGATAACATGACTGCTTGGTTGAATATATTCAGTTGTCTTAATGTATGGTTTCTGAATATCTTCATACTCTTTAGAAATTGTTTTATCAGCAAGAATATTATCTTTAATAATTGATGTTGTCAGTCCTTTAATCAAATCACCCTTTCCAATATCATTTTCGTCAACCTTTACTTCTTCAAGAAAATCAGAAGTTGGAATTGTTGTGATTTTGGGACTTTCATATTCATACAATAGTTTCTCATCATGAACTTCGATTTCACCAGCATGAAGAGGTGTTTCTTCATTATCTAATTCTTCAACTTCATATTCTTCTTCATATATCTCACCATCTTTACCTATTTTTGTTTTCCTCTTTGTGATTATTGTTTTAGTTACCCTACGTTCTTGTTCGATTTCACTTAGTTCTTTCTTCCTATCAATGGCATCACCCTTTTTAACATCACCAATTTTACCACCATCTAATACACCCGATTCAAACATTGCTGATAACCTTTGAACTGACGGTATAGATGCTGTTTCAACAACTGGAGATTCTATCTCATTAACATCTATTTTCACCTCAGTTGTAATATGCTCCTTGGATGGTTCTAATTTTTCGATGGTTGTATCAAAAGGCTTTACAATTTTAATGTCTTTATCGCTGATAGAAGTTGAAGGATATACATCTTTTGTGGAACGAATTTCTCTACTCATAATATTTTCAAATTTAGCAACTTTATTTTTAACAGACTGAGGTGTAATTGAATCTTCATCTAAAACATATGTAAACAAAATTATTTTATGTCTTTTACTATTATTTTCTTTTTTTATTATTTTACCCCCATTTTAAAACAAAATTTACTTTAAAATCAACTTAAAATGGATGTTTAAAGAAATCAATTTCACAATCACAATGAAGAAACTTAAATTATATTAAAGGTTTATAAAAAAATATTGAGTAAACTGAAAGAATAAAAATAAAAAAAGTTGAAGTAAACCAATAATAAAGTGTATAAAGCAATAATTCTATGAAAAAAATATGAATGTAGTCAACAACACAAGTCACTATATATAAAAGATTTTTTATGTTTATTGAATATTTCATTTTACGATATAACAAATTATTTTTTCTTTGTCTTTGCCCAGAATATTTTTAAAACTTTTCTTCATTTAAAATAATATATATCTATCATATAGACGTTTTATTTTTCTTTTTAATTTATTGATAATCATTTATATCCTTGATTATTGATATTATACAGATTTTTTGTTAATTGAGGAGTCCATAAATTCACCAACACTATTAGATTTTTGTAAGATACCGTCGTAAATGTTGTTGTTGACTTTTAGTCGAAATTTATCACCTGAATTATTTTTATATTTTCAATATTTTTAATGTTTTGAAGCGTTAAAAATCAAAAGTTTTTTTACATATGACAAGCATTTCTTCAATTGATTATTTCAAGGCCCTTTTACTTGTATTAGTAAATCATTTTTTATCATAAAAGAAGCATAGTATTGTATGTGGTTGATAGTGAAAACACAAATAAAAACAAAACATTTTTATATACATTTTAAAAGTACATGTCAAACAAAGAGGCAGCATAAGTTAATATGCCAGATAGATAAGCAATTATTGTAACTTAAAGCACGATAGTGTTACGGTATAAAAAAATAAACACAAAACGTTCGTTAATTAATATAATTGTTAATTAATAGCCTAACAAAAATGTTATTCTCTAATAACATGTTTGACATATTTTTAATTCAAAAGAAAACTAAATTTCCTTTATTGAACATAGTACTCACCGCTTTGATGTTCATCATAGGTAATTTTCTTATCTCCTGATTCGTATAGCTCATCTAAATATTTTAATTAATAAATATACACAAAATGTTGTTATTTAAACATACGTTCTGGCAATGATGTAGTTTGTGTTGTGACAATTGTATGTGTCATTCGTTTAGAAATCACATCTCCATTATCCTCCGTGAATCCTTCATCAACTTTCTCTGATTGTTGAATCTTATCTTGGGACGTCATTCCATCAACTTCTTTTTCATAATCTTTTTCATCTAAAAAATATTATTTAGTTTAAACAACATATAACAAGCAAATTGTTATTAATTATTTGTTAAATTTTGTTAACAAGGACACTCTGTTAATGGATTAAAATAGCAAGATAATTAGTTGTCTTTTTGAAGCATAAACATTAAAACAATATACAAAGTAATATTTAATATTTTTCCAAACAAATTTACGCACAAATTTCATCTAATAATTTTCTCTGTGTTTTCATAACCTCATCATCACTTTTATTATCCATGCCAGGTGTCGATTCATCATAACTCATCTTAGTAGTCGTTATGCGCCTAGAGCTAGTAGCAACTATTTGAAGATCTGTATTAGGATAATCTTTAAGCATAGCTAATACGATTTTCTCAAAAAGTGCCTCATCTTTTGGAACATTAATACCGGAAATTTTTAATTCTTCCTCAAGGTCCATAATACGTTTAACTACTAATAAAAATTTGTCCTCATCATAATATGGAGCAGCTTTTATTTGACTCATCATCCCATTAAAATGTGAATAATTTTGCTCTAAATCCGTTAATACACTATTCTTATTTTTATTATCATTATTTAAATTAAAAATAGGTATTGAGATTTCTTTATTTGGATTCATTTATACTTAATATTCTTATTAATTTAATTTAATAAGTACGATAAATTTTCTAGTTAAATATATAAATATTAGAATAATAATAAAATATTTTTTATTATATTTAAACAATTAAATATACTATTGCAGTAATTTTTAAAATAGAATATATATTTAAATATTTCTTTGTATTCTAAACAAAAGTAATTTTGTTAGGTGATAAATTGTTTAAGAAAACTAAAATAATACGTATATTGCTAGCATTTCTCAATTATATGTATCTTGTCAACAACAATCAATCGCTTTCTAGAAGCAATGAAAATTTATTTGCTATATATCTTAATCTTATTTTAACATATCACATTAAAAGTATATAAAGTATGTAAAAAATTTATCTTCAACAAAAATGCAAAACTATTTGTTTATTAGTATATTTACCAGATGCCGATAGTTTAATGTTGATATACACTCTAAGTATTAATAGATGAGGTTTATCACTTTACATTTAATAAAATTTACTTTTAATTTATAAAGAAAGATTAATTTTCTCTTTTAGAAGATTCATTTCTTTCTTTATAATAGATTTTTATATAATAAATATATGTATTTATATTAATCACCCCCACAATTTACAACATCATGAAAATATTTTCATTATTTATAGTCTTTTTTTCCTTTTTTAACATCTCTTTATTTTAAACCCATTACTTGTCCAGGAATATATTTTTTGTATTCGTGTTATTGTGTTACGGAAAATAAAAGATTCTTTTTTTGTGTAAGAAAGAAAGGTAAGGATTTTGATAGATTTAAAAAAATTATTTTATATAATATTTTTAAAATGAATATAAAAGGTATAGAAAAATTAATAAGCTTTTGATAAGAACGAAAAAATTTAATTGTGTAGATAGAAAATTCAGAAAAATTGTAATTAGAAAAAGCGGATTTTTTTTACAAAATTTATGATGTTAAATAAAAAATTGAAACAAAATTTATAGGTTTACTTTATGTGGAAAAAATTTTACAGAAAAAAATGATAAAAAGATAGAAAAAATAATTTCGTGCATTTATTAATGATAATTGGATGGAATTATGGAATATTATGTTACTTAAGAAGGCAACAGTTATTGATAAAGATAAATATCTGAATCTATTTAGTTGCTCACGTTAAAATTGCACAAAATATATGAAAGTTTAAAAGCAATTGCATTTTTAAATAAACATTATGAATATTTTGATATCAGAAAAAGCAGGCAGGTATAAAGCGATAATGAAATACAGGTAATGATATTTTTAAATTCAAGGTGTCTGTGAATGTGGATAGATAGTATGATGTAGTGTGAAGTTATAATAACAAAAAAACTTTTTAAGTTTAACTATGCTGAATCATGTTCATAGCTACCTTTGCGATGATGTTGAGTGATTTGTGTCTCAGAAACGTCGTCATTTCCCTGAATATTATCATCGGCATCCACGACTTCTGTTATTTCTTCTTTTATTATCAGTGAGCTTGTTGATTCATTATCTTCCGATTTTTGTGATAAATTATCTCTGTCAATCTCAACTCCTTTCTCCACAACTTCATCTTCATTTATTATTTCATTTTCGAAAGATTTCGTTAGAATAGGTTCTCTAAATGAGGTAACATCTTGGGACTCTGAAATGATTTCAACGGTTATTTGCTTCGGTAAGGATATTTACACAAAACAATAACTGTGAAATCCCTATTTCTATCTCCTCAAAACTAACCAGTGTGACCAAGATAACATACGTTATCTTTTTTAAAAACAAATGTATGAATGGTTTATTTTCAATATAATAACTGTTTTAAAATTCATTTTAATTACTTTTTTTGAACAATTATTTATCTTATAAGTGTTTTTTTAAGATAAACCAAACTTAAGGAATATAACGACGTTTCTTAAACATAATTTATTCACTTTTATCATTATATTACAATGATTCAATGTAAATAAAAGGGATTAAAGGATGATTTTACTTAGTAAACTTTGTTTTAATATACTGTGCAGATAGAATTGAAGAGAGAGAAGCAGGGCATTCACAGATATAAATATCAACGATTTTGCCATCAATAATTTGAACATTTTCATGTATATTTTAATTCACATTATTAATGTATCTTTATATAGTAATAATTTGACATTATTTAACAACAACATTACATTTCTTATTTGAGAAATGTGATATAAAACAAAAATATACTTAATAAAACTTATCAAATACAAAATAAAATATAAACATATAATTATTGACAGGATTCCTATTTTATTTATTAATATTATATAATATTGAACCTCAAACCATTTTTAATGCACTTTAAAATGATGGCAAAAACGAAGACAATCTTTTTTAGCATGCAGGTGCATTCTCAGGTAAAAACAAAGTAATAACATGAATATTTATATATTCATCAGAAATATATATCATTTTTCATGGTTTGAAGTAAAAAATATCAAGCAAATTAAATGAATACGAATGTTCATGCATGCAAAAGATGGGAGACGGTAAAATTTTGTTTAATTCATTTGTGTGTGTATTTAGTTTTTAAGTTTACTTACCTTCACTAGGAATTTCTTCAATATAATTAGTAGTTGAAGGAATCATATGATCGGCATACTCTTTTGATATTGATTGGTCATCAGAATCTACAATCATGTGTGATGTTACGATTGTTGTTGTCTGAATAACAACATCATCATCAGTTTTATCTTCATGAACTACAATCATATCTTCTTTACTATTCTCATCTATACTACCTCCATCTTCACCACTCCATCGTTCGTGTTCCTCTTCAGTTAACGGTAATGTTCTATTAATTTCAATTTTATCAATTTTTTGATCATCAGAAAAGACAGTTGTTACTGAATGTTCATCTACAACAGGTACACCTTCATCATCATGTATTCTTCTTTCAGTAATGGTAACTGTCCTCAATTCAGAAGAATCTTTTCCAGCAGGTAATGTTAAATTCAAGTTTTCTGGTTTAATTTTCATCTTCTCTAACGTACATGGAGAAGCATTATTAAAATCTATTAGACGAAGTGATTCTCCTTCTGTATCATGGCTAGACTTGTTCAAGGCACGAACAATATCATCTCGACCAATTTTAATAAGAGCTTGCTCTAATCCAGAAAGAGTTGCATCATCCTTTGAAAGATATGTCCAAAGTTTTAAGCAACTATGTGGTTCACGTCCATGCATTTCTTTACGAATTTGTTTTATATCTGTGTCAGGTATCTTAAGTGCTCTAGCTAAGCGTGGCCAATCATATCCAACCTTCTTACTTATTACTCCTATTGGAATATCATTAATAATTTCATCATTATTAAATGTTGTAAAGACATTTGGATATTTAGAGACTAATGGATTTGAAGTCAATTGTTTTGATGTAGGTAGTGAAATAGATGGTAATGGACCGGTATATTCAGGCATATTAGTTTGTAATTGACATACTGGTTGCTGTGGTCCAATATTTTCTGTTCTATTTCTTGGTTCCTTCATTATAGCAACTTTACCTCCGTTATTTTGTTCATCATCACTATGGGATCTTATTTTAACATTGAAGCATAATCTATTTTCTTGGAATGGTAAAAAGTATATAGATAGTTGTTCTCCAGATTTAGTGACAGGTTGGATATTTCCAGCAAACTCAAGGAAATGATGTCTTCCCGAAAGAACTTCTACATCACGAGATCTAGCAACTTCTCTGAAATTTTCTTGTTTCTCCAATGTTTTATCTTCCTTATCATCAGTCATACAGAATAAACGGATTTGACCCTCAACTGGATATGGTCGTTTAGCAAATATAACAAATTTAGCCATATATGGAACAGAGATAGCGTCATTGTATACTTCTTGTGCCATTCTAGCAGCATCTCTTGGTGTCTGACAATCCATAAGCCAAAATCTAGCTGAGACTGTTGTTGTAAATGATACTTCGTCTCCTGTAAATGTTAATTGTGTAGTTCCTGTAATATCTTCCCATTGTGCTGGTGCTGAACCTCCGGTAATTGAGCAAAGTAATCTTAATGTTGGTGGTTCTTGTCCAGATTGATTGTTATATTGTGTTAACATTCCTTTCCTTGTTCCCTGTGGTAATGGAATACAAAGTGTGATTGGTTTATGGAACTTGCGACGACGAGGCTCAACAGTAACAATAGGAGAGACTGCAACACGATTCCCATGTAATTTTGTTACCAATTCTTGAGGAACTGGCTGTGCTTGAAGAGAAACTTTAATAGTTTTTGTAAGGGAACCATCTGGGAAAATAGCTTGTACTTTTGGTACAACAGATGATAATATAACCCCACCTTCTGGACCAACACAATGAACCTCCTGACGAACTCTTGTTACTACAGCAAAGTACATTGGAAAGTCATTAGTTAAAATTCTGGTAATTCTTGGCGTATGAAGATCATCAAGTTGTGATAATTCTGTTGCATCAAATGACTCATTTAAAACTTCTTGAACAGCATCCTCTGTAGCTTCTAATTGATGTTCCTTCCAATGTTGTCCATCATCTGATCTTAAGATAACAATTTCTCTTTCTCTTCCTCTTAATGATGCAAAATGTGGGACTTCTAATATTACTGGTCCCAAAAATTTAGCACCAGCTGGTCCCATTTCCAAAACTCTTGAAGCAAGAGCTTCTCCCTCACTTAATGGTGGTGGATGAGTTAATTTTTCTTTTTTCAAATACCGACATGTAACACGAATTGGTGCAGGTGCCTTTCTTGGGGGTACAATAATCCTAACACCAGAATGTCTGCATCCTCTCATTGCTCCTCCTCTTGCATCACATAAAAATGAGATAAGGAAACTAAAATGTTAAAATAATTAGTTGTCATAACTCATATTTTTGCACATATGTTAAAGACAATAACAAACACTCTCAAAAATAATAAATAAACCACAAAACGATAACAATAAAAGTACACTTTTATAAGGAAATGTCTAATACAAAAAACATACGTTTTGTGAACTATCTTGCTAAAAAAATGTTAGTTGAAAAAAATGATATATGTTAGAATTAAAGATGATTATGTTCGACTTACCTTGGATTAACGGCATTATGAGTTATTGGTGATGTATTATCATCATTTCCATTTTCGTAGTAGTAGTGATCATTATCAAGTATTGCTGTTGTTACAGGCTGAGTTTGTGCCTTCCTAATAACAGCATCCAACTCGGCATCAGTTGTATCGATTTCAGAATTCCTCATTAATATTTGTTCTCCTGTATGAATTAAATGAATCGAAGCTGAATCTCTTAATCCTTGAGTCAAAGATTCATTAAAATCTTTAGCGTGATATTGTGCGTGACTTTGATCACCTTCACCTATAATAACAAAATAATGACATTATATTTGATTACTTTAAAATAAAATTTATCATTTCAAAGAGATGATAAAAAAATAACAAAAGTTTTCATCATTTTAAAATGATAAATATAACAAGAGTGAATGTATATATAAAAGTATACTTCAATTTATGAATATGTTTTATAATCTTATGAAATATATGTATGTATTTTTTAATTTATGTCTTAAAAATATATACACATATGAAGGATGTCATAATATATGAGTTTTATTTTAAACTGACATTTTGGAAAGTTTTACTATGACAATGATAAATTAGCACTTTTATTCCCTTAAAAATATGAAAATATATATGTTAAGTGAAGCGCCCAGTTATATCTTGTGTTTTTAATAACAAACTTTGTATAAAAAAAATGTATTTAAAATTTTTTTTCTACCTCCTAATGTTATCAACACTTTTTATAAATAAAAGATAAAGGCATTTAAACTTTTGTGTTTTTTTCATTCTATCTTATCATTACTTTGACTTACTATGTTATAACCCTGTCTTGAGAATGCAGTCATTTGTAGACGATCGTAGTTTAATGGTAAGTTAGAATCTAATTTGTTATTTATTGTCATAGTTAAATTTAACCTTTATTAGTGTCTAATAAATACTAATTTAATAAACTTTGTAAAAAATCTATGCCTAATAATCAATGACAATATAACTATACTTTTGTTATTATAAATTATTTTTTCTAAAACATTCCAACTTACCTTCATCATCACTATCAGAAAACATTGTTTCATTCATTCCTTCTGGATTCTGTGGCTTATATCGTTCTTCAGTAACTGTTGTTGTCTCAGTAATAACAGTTGTTTCAGTAACAGTCTTCAGTGTTTCAACAACAGAAACATATCCTAATCGCTGTGCTATACTCAATGGAGTTTGTCCATTACTTGTTTGAATGTTAGGGCAAGCTCCATTTTCTAATAGATATCTTACTACATTATTATGTCCTTGTTGTGCAGCTTGATGAAGTGGAGTATAATTTGCTTTTGTGAGAGATCCAATTTTAGCTCCATTTTCAATTAAGAAACGTACCATATTTAATTGTCCAAAATGACAGGCAACATGAAGTGGAGTATATCCAGCTTTTGTTTGGCTATCAATATCAGCATTTCCTTTAACAAGTTCTTCAGCAACTGAAACACGATCCTCTTGTGCACATAGATGCATTGGTGTAAGACCATTCTTGGCTTGAGCATTAACATTTGCTTTATTTTCTATTAATAATGCAGCCATCTCTTTATGGCCTTCTTCAGATGCAAGGTGAAGAGGTGTAAATCCAGCTTTACTTTCACTATTTGGATCAGCCTTATACTGAATCAATGCTCCTGCTATCTCCATTTGATTCTTTTTAGCAGCAATGTGAAGTGGTGTATATCCATTCTTAGCAAAAGCTTGAGCTGATGCTCCATTTTCTAGTAAAAGAAGAGCGACTTTATCATTATTATAGTGTGCAGCAACATGTAATGGTGTAACTTGATTTTTCCCTTGAATGTCAACTGGTGTTTTCTTTTCTAATAACAATTTTGCGACAGGATAATTTCCATATTTAGCTGCCAAATGTAAAGGAGTAAATCCTTTCTTTGTAAGTAATGTTTTATCAGCACCTAAATCAAGTAAAATTAAAGCTACATCTTCTTGTCCTTCTTTTGCTGCTATATGAAGTGGTGTGTATTGATCTTTTGTCATGGCGTTTGGATTGGCACCAGCTTGTAATAATAATGATACAATATCTATGTTTCCAAGTCTAGCAGCTATATGTAATGGTGTTTGATGTTCCCTAGCTAAAGCATTTACATCTGCTCCATTTCTCAATAATACACGAACTATATCTGTCTGATTTGCTCTTGAAGCCAAGTGAAGTGGAGTCTCTCCACGTACAGTTTCACAATCAACATGTGCCCCTTGCTGAAGGAGGTATATAACAATGTTGATGCAGCCCATAAAACTAGCAACATGAAGAGGAGAAAGTCCTGATTCTGTTGTTGCCTGAACAGAAGCATGATACTTTAATAATAATTCAACAACCTTAATACGATTCTTTTTACATGCAATATGGAGAGGAGTAAATCCATTTAAAGCTCTAGCGTTAGGATCAGCTTGTCTATCTAATAATAATTTTGCAACACGTACATGTCCACAATGTGCTGCAACATGTAGAGGTGTTAAATAATCAACTGTAACATCATCAACATTAGCTCTATGATAAAGTAATATTCTAGCACATTCAACATGATCACCTTGAGACGCCATATGAAGTGGAGAAAGACCATTTTTTGTTCTAGCACTAATTGGTGCTCCTTTTTCTAATAATAATTCAACAACTTGATCATGTCCTGATCTAGCAGCACAATGAAGTGGTGTTAATAAATCTCTTGTTCTACAATCGATAATTGCTCCAGCAGTCAGAAGTAAATTAGCCATACTTGTTCGCCCCCATTTGCAGGCAACATGAAGAGGACTGATATTATGTCTGGCCTGGTAATTGACATTTGCACCTCGTTCTAGCAGTAATCGAGCCATATTTTCATTACCATAATGAGATGCAATATGCAAGGGAGTAAATCCACTTTTTGATGTCACATCTGGATTGTTGTCACTCTAAAATGATAAATGATTTATAATTTTAAATTTTTTATAAAACCATTACCTGTAGGAGTAATGTAGCAGCTTTTGTATCATCCTTTTTTGCAGCAATGTGTAATGCTGGTAATCTAACTTTTCCTTTTCCATCATTCTCTAATAACAATGCAACAATTTTATCATGTCCTTGTTGTAATGCTACAGCAAGAGGAGTAAAACCATCCTAAAAAAAGAATAAATATATGCTTATTTTAATAATAGAACATACTTCTGTTGCAAGAGTTTGATTAGCTCCATTAGATAGAAGAAATTTAACAACATTTTCATGATTTTCTTGCGCTGCCATATAAAGTGGTGTAAAACCATTTAATGATTGCGCATTTACATTAGCTCCGTTCTCAACTAAAATTGTTACAATTAAATCTTGTCCTGCTAGACAAGCAATATGAAGTGCTGTATTTCCTTTTTTGGTTGAAGAATCTACAATAGCTCCACGTTTAATTAATTCTCTAACAACCTCATGATGCCCTTCTTTGGAAGCTAAATGTAAAGCATTTAAACCATTTGCATTATTTGTATTAATATCAACACCATTTCTAAGATGATCTAAAACTTTTTCTAAATTCCCGGCTCTTGAAGCTCTTAAAAAACTAGCACTATCTTCATGTTTGGTATGTGTATAATCATTACCATTTTGATGGTTATGATTTTGATGATCCTGCTCGACTGTTTCAGGCATATCTGAATGAGCCATTTTTATCAAGAGGATCTTATAAGTGTTCCGTTTTAAGCTTAGGTTAACTTATTAACAAATAAGGCTTAAAATAATAAATAAATAAACAATTAAATGTCAATAAATAAAATGAAAATTAAATATTTAAAGTCGGTAAGTAAAATTGAAAATTAATTATAAAAAATACAAAGAGAATCGTAAATAATTAAATTTTAGAAAGTAAACATAAGAATTAAATAAAAAACTTATGAATATTTAAATTTCTACAGATTTAATAATGAAGGAATACTTAACTTCAAGGAATATTTTATTTACACTCTTAAGAAAGTTAAATATGTCATATTTTAAATTTTAATAATATTAAAAAGTCGATAGTATAATTTATATAATATATTACAAATGATGAAATAAACATTAAATATTATTGATAAGAAATTCTATATAAATAAACTATTAAATAATGTAAAAAATTTTATAATTTATTTAAAAAATTCCTTTTCTTTAGTTTTATATAAATGTAAATTAAAATGTTAAATTTTTTATATATATTAAGCTTGTTAAAAAGTTTTTCCAAAGCTAGTACTATACGTTAGTATTTAAAAGAAAATGAAAGTAGAATGTGAATAAAGATGGTTAGCTCAAACAAGAATTGTAGTATAATTGGATACAACAATTATTTCGTCTTTTTCTATCATTATCCATAGAAATAACAAGTTTGGGCATTTAATTTTAAAGACAACAAAAGCATATATAGAATGGGGGAGAAAACATTGGACAAAATCAAATCGAGAATAATCTTCTCTTATGACCCGAGAAAAGATATTCTTGAGTAGAGAATTATATTATATATGTATAGATTTATTTATATGTATATATGTAGATGTGGCAGAGTGACAACAAATGCATATAGAACCAAGAAGAGTTGCAGTTAAATGCGAATTGTGGCAGAAGCAAAATAGAGTCTCAGCTTTAAAATGTCATCGGCATATTCTCTTTCTCAACAATATGCTTAAGTTTTCTTTTGTCACACAAACGATGGCAGTATTTGCTGATAACTGAGTATACTCTTTAAAATATAGTTGTGAAAATATTTATTGAATACAAGAACAAGCTTTAAAAAATTTATTTAAATGGTGACTTTTCCACTAAATTACAAATATCAGAACGGAACACTATACTTTGTTTTTTTTAATATTTTTATATTAAATAGAAGCAGATAAAAATGTACGAAATAGTGGTAATTTTATTTTAAAATAATTAAAAAAAAGCTACCATTTTTTAATAAATAAATGATCATAAAAGAAAAAACACAAATATGCACATATAAATAAAAAAAGATAACTATTTGGAACATATTTATTTATACATAAATGTATACAATAAATTTTGTATGACCATAAAAGGACAGCTGCCAAAAATTATATGCATTAGAAAGCGAGAGGTAAAAAGTATGAAGCGTAAAGGATAGAGGTTACTAATGTAAATGTACTAACAGATGGCACTTTATTCCTAACACTTGGCTCTCATTCTAATTATTATATATCTATAAACTTACTGTCCTCTTTAACATTGTCATTTTGGTGGTAAAACTATACTCTCGTTCAGTTTCTATGTTCCTATACTACATAATTGTTCCTTAACTTGTTATACTTTAACAGCAAGGACATTAAAATATTTTATGGTAACAAATACATTATAGAGGAACGTCATTTTTACAAAATAAAATATTTTCCACTTATTTATATGTAGAAATTAAACAAATGCCAATCTCACTCCTATTTATCAATTCCTTTCTTATATATTATCCTATAAATTTATAATATCAATCCAATTGACTATTTCTTCTATTAAAACACAGATGGCATTGATAAAAAAAATTTTAACAAATTAATGGTCAATAGAAGAAATTTATATTTATTTTTTGAAATTATTCTATCTAGTTTAAGAACAAATTATGATATAATTAGTAGTGATATATGACATTGAAATAGTTATGAAAATTAATGCATATAAACTTTTTTAAACAATATATAATTTAAATAAAACTATTTAAGCATAAAGAAGCCGTAACATAAAAAGCCAACAAGGACACTTGATTAATAATAAATAACATTGAAGGAATAAAGCTTTAATTAATTAGTTATCACTAAATTACCCTATTATACACAGTTTTCTTTGTTGAATCATTGAACAAAGTGTAATTAAAAGATTTATATATATCATTTTCAAAATCTTTTTTTTGTTCCTATATCATTAAGTCTAACAATTAAAAAAAGGTATTGATAAATTTTGAAATTGAAAAGAGAAAGTAAATAAGTTCTGCATATTATAATAAGCTTAGTATTGAGTACATTTTAACAATGCTAAAATGTGAAGTAAGTTAAAGTGGTATGTATCGCTCTTTGTGGTCGGGAGAAAAAAATGTAATTCCTGAACATAAATTTTATATATAAGAGCATATATATATGATTAACACTTACTACGGTTTGAAGAAAGAGCATTAAAATATGTATATTTATATATACCTGGTTCGAAGGTAAAAAAATTTAAAACGCGCTGAGTAATCAAAAGAGTATAATAAAATGTAATCTGGTAAATTTTGAATAGCTTCAACGCGCAAACTATATAGGTTAGATGTTAGTTTTAAAGTATAATAATATTTTTGAGATGATGAGAAATATCTTAGAGATAATCAAATAATAAAAAATATTTATATATGCTAATCATAAATATAGAAGATATATTTATTTCACTCAAAGTTATTAAAAAGAAATCCCATTCTTACTTCTAAATAAATATTTTTTATACTTTAAATTAGAGGATATAATAAAAGTACTAGACAACATATAATACCTTTTATTTAAAGAAATAAATACTTGTTTATATATTTTATTTTAGAATAAAAAACATTAAAAAAGTGTATAATATAACGTTAAAACTATTTAAAAAACTAATGTAAATTTTATATTCTATTTAAAATATTATCATACAATTTATTAATCATTATTTTAAAAAATTAACATCGTTTAAATGAAATTAAGACTCTTATTTAAAAAAAGTGATTTTAATAAAAAAAAGAAGATAAATCAATGATGTAGTATTATACTTTAAATATGGTAATTAAAAAAATTAACAAAATAGAATGAAACAAATTATAATGTTATTAAGGTATTATTTTTTAAATATGGGTATTCTAACTAAAAATCGAGGAATTAATCACTGACATCCCCCATTGATTATCAGATATAATATGACCGTTGACAGATTTACGAAGAAAGAATTTAAATTCACAAACGTGCTTATTGCAAAATTATATATACATAACAAATGTTGACGATATATATTTTATTTGACATATTTTTCGATTCATTGAGCAAAAATATCTATTTTCAATGGAATGATTTTAAAAGTATGGCGTCAAATGTTATCTTTTTTTTGGTTACATTTACTTTTAAAATAAAAAATGTTTTTAATATACTTTTACTGATCTTTAAAAAATAGAAAATATTTTTTTACCATAATATTTTATTACATAATTCTTAATGGTAATTTAAAATTAAGCTTTAAATTATATCTTTTTTGTGTATAATGTATTTGGATAATATTTTTACCAATACTATGGCTACCCATTTAAGTGATTACATTTCTATTTATACTTTTATCTTATAGTAAATTTTTATTTAAGGGTTATGACGTATGATGATTATTTTGAAGTAATAAATCAAAAAATTAATGTTTTCATTGGAAGAATGCTTTAGTCTATAGTAAAAAAAATGATAAAATATTTATGATATTAATATAATATAATATCGTATCACTTGTTGTTAAATATATTAACATTTTTTAACTGGAATTATTATGCTAAAATAAAATCGTTTATCTGTAGTTAAAAAAGTGTTTATACCAATAAGTGAAATATTTAAACCGCTTAAAAGTTTTATGTGTGTTATCTGTTAGTTCGTTTAACAATTATCGTTCAGAATCCACTAGTCCTAAGATTTTATAATTCTACCAATAAATTGGTCAATACTATTTCACTGAATAAGTGAAGAACGAATTTTATTTGTTTTAACATTGGTTGGTATTTTATTCATGAGATATGTAGAAAGCTATCAATGTTTAATACAATGACTAGAAATGGGCCATTTTATATTTACTATATATCTTTTTTAATTCACATCTTCAGTTGGGTTAGAAGATTCTTTCTTTTTATAATTTAGCCTAAAGTTATATTGCCTCTCTCCGTATATTTTTTTGATAAATAGGAATTAACTTTCCCGCCAAACTCTATTTTCAATATATTTATATTTAAAACTATAGAATACGACAAAAAATCACTTTAGTATGAAAAGACACATAAAAGTTTGAACTTATTATCATGGGATCAAATATGCATAAGCATATTTTATCAATACATTAACTTTATGTATTACAATGTGTAGCCATTAGATAATATGAACTTTTTTACTAAGATATAAATCTAATGTTTAAAGATTAATGGAAAGCATATCCTTAAGAAGTGGTAGGTTAGTAAAGTTAACAATTTAATTTTTTCCTTGCTTAAAATAGTGTTATATCACAAATACAAAGTTGTGAAATTACTATTTAACTTTACTTAAACGTTAATTATGAGAACGTCTGTTGAAGATAAATTTAATGGGTTCATATATTGCATTAAATATATCATTACTTTACCTCTGTTAAAAGAAGATACGTTGATCAAAAAGGAAATTAATATCTGTTATTTGCTGTAATAAAAGAAGATAAAGGATTAGTAAATTATATTTCATTTTGGCGATTAAAAAATATAAAATAAGTATAGTGTAATAGATTTCTACTAAATTTTATAGTAGCATAAAATGAAACATTTTCTTATTCAAAATATAGTACATTTGGTAACTATAAAGTTTTTAAAAGAATACTTAAGTAAATAATAATAAAAATTCTTATCTTTGTATGAATGATATCATTTTGTTGCAAGATATTATATTTAAGAATGTAATAAATCTAACACATTAAACTTATCAAAATATTTTCACTAAACAAATATAAAAAAATTATTGATATTAAAAAAGGAGATGCATAATAAATGCACACATAAGAGCATCGAAATAAAAAAATATTCGACATTGAGTTTAAACATGAAAATTCTATTCAGTTCTCCTATCTTTTACAATTGAATAGCTATAAAGCTACTTTAAGCAATACCATGTTAACAACTCTAAACCACACTGATATATTTTAATAAAATTTGTGCCATACTTAATATTTTAAGAACTCATTCTTATTTCTCCAACAAATGCTATCAACATTTAAATATATGTGCACAATTTTAAAATATAGTTAAAAATAGAAACAAAAAGAGTTACTGTTATTTTAAGCTAGCAAAAAATGTTGGTTAGAGTCAAAATAAAAATTAAATCTAAAAAAGGATAAACATTTATTAGAAATTCATGCAATGGTATCAAAGTACATTTATATACATTTAATAGTGTATTATGTGTAATACTTTTTGAAGATTAGTTTATACTTTCATATCAATTATTTTAATAGTATAAGGAAAAAAACCTTTCAACTAGCTTTAAAGTTAGGAAGTGAAAAAATTGATCGATGGATTGTTGTTAAATTGCGTTAGTGAGAAATATCTATAAAAAAATTTTTAAAATCCGTAAAACATTTAGTGTTAAAAATAATAATGACATACGAATATGTTTAATTTTATGGCACAACCATTAAATAATATATTCTTTGTATGAAATATTACATGGCAATTTTTTTAAAGTAAGTTTTTTTTTTCTAAAAAAATACATAGAAGAGTGAAAAATTTTGGTTGCGATCAACAAATAAAAAAATAATAAATATTTTTAAACACTTTTTTATGATTATACTTTAATATTTCTCATATAATAAAGAAAAAAAACGATAAAACTGAAGGTAAACATCATATCAATTTAGGTGTAAGTAAACGCAATATTTTTGCAATGACTAAAATGATATTTTACGATAGCTCATATTACACATTAACAAATGTTAAATTTATCTATAAATAAATCTTAAATATATATGCTCAAGATTAAAAATATAATAAAAATTTTAAAAGATAATGATTCCTAGTAACTACTAAAAATATTTAAAGCTTTCCTTACACAAGATACACGTCACAAAAGTATAAACGATAAGTTATTTTACTTAGCAACAAAATAATATTACGCCTAATTAGTGAAACATTTTTTTCAATTAAAAAAAAATTACATTGCAATCAAATTTTATAGTTTGCTATTTATACAAAATTCAATGTTCTTTAAAGTAATAAAATTGCGCTAAATATTTTTCTACATCACCTTATAACACCAAAAATATTTAGAATAATCTATTAAAGATGTATGGGGAAATTGTTATGGATAACAAATATGGTTTGATTGTAAATACTGTTTAAAATTATGTTTTTTGGTTGTGTTCATTGTGTAATGAAATTAATAATACTTTAATTAGAATAGAGGAATAAGAAAAAGCCTTGAAATTTCATAATTATAAAAATATTCAATATATATTATATGGATTATTCAATTTTCTTACATACATTTAAAAATAATTAAGAGGTTGTTTAGAGTGTGTTTCATTATAAAAGGCATCTTTTAAATTATGATGTAATAATATAACTTCAGGATAAATATTATTTTATTAATATGATGAGATAATAATGATTTGACAAAATAAAATATGATATTAATATATTCGCTTATAAAATTCATTTTATACTTTATAAAATCATGTAAACAAGATTAAAATTTATGTAAAATAAAAACTTCAACAATAATATATGACATATTTCAATATTATGACATGCAGTTGAAAAATTCTACTAAAAATATAAAATAAACTTTTTTAGTTTAGGTGAAAGTTTGGAAATTTTTAAGATAAAATGTTAAAAAGATTTCGAGACGGAAAAATGTTAGTAAACTACGTAATTACAAAGTTTAAATTCTATTCGAAGTTAAATATTTGATATCTATAATATCATTTGTATAATTTAATCATCTTATAATAGTACAATTAAATCTTTATTAATTTATTTTACAAACACTAAAATGTTAAATATTTTTTGAGGTAACAGAACATAGATATAATTTTATAGAATATTTGGTGGAATAAAATATCTTTTAATGTTGAAATACAATATCTTTTAATGTACTCTATAATGTATTCATAAAGAGATATTATTCATCAAGTAAACCTAACAAGTTAAGTGAAAAGATCAACAAGTTTAATAAATATACTTTTATTAACTACTTCATTAACTTTTGACAAATTTGAATTGATATTTATCAACTATTTCCAAAAAAAGAAATGAATAGGTAGATAAACTATACCATTATAAGTTAAATTGAGCATTTATAAATTAAATTTAAAAAAATGTTTTTCAAGAACTACTTAATTACTAGGTCTTCTGACATAAGAGAATTTAACCTTTTTTTATGAATAAATGACAAGGGATGTTTTTTACCATTCCATTACAAGGAATGAAATTAGAATTTAAAATAAGTTACACTTAACTTTAGGATTGATATCAATACATCTTACAGAAATAAGATATTCCAAAGTAATACTAAGTTATATTTACATATTAACTATAAAACTCAGGAGTGCCTATTGATGTTGTGTTTCATTAAACTATAGATTAAATAACATATTTTTTAATTTATTTTTAATAACTTTTTATTAAGCCATAGAAATTCAAAAGTGTCTTCTATGACAAATTATTTCATGTGTTAATTATGAAAAGAATTATAATTACATTCACTCAACTATTGTATACATTTTTAATAGAAAAATGTCTGTATACAATTTGTAATGGAAAATTTATAATAAATTTATGATACCCTACTATTCATGAGATTTCTATACATAATGTGTTTAATAATTACTAACCGTTATCGTTTACGAAAAATGTTATATGACAACAGTGTAAAGTTCTAAAAATATTAATCAACATGAATGTTATTAAATAATTGTTAGAATTTAATAAAAATAGTATCATTTTATTAGAAGGATAAAAATATAAAATAGTGATAAAGATATGACGTTAAATATAAAATTTGTGAAATGATTTCGATGTTCAAATTTTAAATTATTTTATTTATAAAATTAAATTAATTTCTAGACATCAAGATATAATGAATTACCGCTAAACTTTTAATAAAATAAAATTCAAATCAAGAAATAATTCAATTATATATTTTCCTTTTCAACTATCATTAATTTATTAAACTTTTCATTATAAGATTATAATTCAATGAATTTATGTAAAATATGGGAAGAAAATGGGATTTAATTATATTGACAAGGTATATACCTGGGATACTTCTTATATAATTGAATAACTTCTAAATTAAGAGATCTATGGATAATTAATGGAAAAAACATTAAATTCAAAAAGTTACAATAAAAAAATATTGTTAAAATTCAAGTTATTTGATGGAAATAGTACTATCATTGAATGTATATAAAATTTTTAAAAAGACACTTCAATTTCTTGTAACATATCTTTATTTAATAAAATTTAAAATAAATATTTAAATTATACACTTGTACAAATGAAGATTCTTTAAATTACACAGTATTCATAAATTTTTAACGATACTAGGACAATTAATCTTGTTTAAAAGTATTATATAATCAAGTAATTGTAATGATAAATGACTGAAAACTTTATAATTATTATAGTAACAACGTCATAAATGAATAAAGCACTTTAACTATTATTTCTCATTTTTCTCGGATTACCTAAGCGTTAACAATAATATTTTCTTCCCACTTCTAACACCTTACACAAAATATATATAAGTAAACAATAGGACAAACATTAATATTTAAATATATTAATACTATAAATAAATTTTTAAAAAAATCAAAATTAAACATAATTTTTCCTTCGTTATCATAAAATCGCTAATATATTGGTTATTTTATCATTTTTCTATATTATAAATAAAAATAAAGTAGAAAATTTATATCAATTTATGTAACACAGATAATAATGAAATATTAAAATAGAAATAAAAAGTACAAAATGCTCCACAACCAATAATTAAAAAGGTTATAAATTTTTAATAGTAAAAATAATACATTTTTTTACATTTAAAAGATTTTTTTATTATTTATTACATTCATAAATATATTAATAAGTTGAAATTGTTAAAATATTTATGTATAATAGTCACAGTCAATATTAGTATATTTAAAAAAATAAATGAAACATTTAAGTAAAAAATTTCACTATTAAAAGTTTATTATTTTTCTTCTTTTCTATGAGAAAATTGATCTCTTTGATAAAATGATACATTTCAAAATACATTTAAAATTGTTTGCATAAAAAGTACAAACTATAGCAAAATAAAGAAATGTACTTACAAAGGGAAAAATTATTTTAAAAAAACTATTTTGAAATAGAAGTTTGATAATACGTTTTCATAAGTTTCAAAATTGAAGGAATAAAAATGATTTTATATAAAACAATTGTAGTTTTTTTAAACATATATTTATTTGTACATTTTAGTCAAATATATTTAGAATCAATTAAATAAACATTCAATATTGGTATTGAATTTTATTATTATTATAATTATGACATATTCGTTGTGGATGACCTTACAATCTGTGTTAGTATGGAACTCATTTTTCTTCCATCTATACTTAATGTTCTAGTTGTCTTACCTTGTGGTAATAAATGATTATTTAGATTTGGAGTTGCATAATAGGAATCTAAGTATATTTGTGATAACTCATCAGACAACTCACAACAATCAATTGGTGTTGAGAGGCCATAGAAAATAGTCTGAAATTTGTAAGAAAAAATTAGGTTAATATTAAGCAATATTTATAAAATAAAAAAATCTTAACTTACCTTTTCTTTTGTTGAATTTTTATCTTTTAACATTGGACGGGACGTATCCATTATACTTCTACATGTCCTATCTAAATCTTCAACAAATTGAAGGATAATTGACTTCTGATCATTGTCTGTTGTGATACAAAATCTAATTCTACAAAATTTGTAATTATTAAAGGTTCAATAAAAGACTAGTTGTTATTACCCTTTTGGTTTTTGTATTAAATTTAAATACCACCCATCAACTTTCATTTTTTCAGCTACTTTATATAAATCAACTTTATCACTAGTAAAACTAACAACACAAAGAAGTGGAGCACCAATAATCTTTATGTATTCTAATTTCTCAAGTTCAATTCTTAATAACTGTGTTAAATCTAAGATATTATGTGCCTTCTCAACATAGCCATATCTTCCATTATAAATTAAACTCGACCATATTGTGGCTATTCTGAATCCACCCCTATTTTCTGACATTGTCGCCGCTGTATATACACCACAAGACCATTCTTGTTTTCCAAAGCACTGATATTTCATATACCTTTTATCACGATACAAAATACATGATGATCCAACTAATCCTCCACCATACTGTGAAAAATATTTTAATAAAAATAAATAATACTTACTCTTGAAGCATCAACTGATATTGAGGTAACAGCTGTTAAAGAAAAATCAAAATTTATTGGGGGATAGTCACATTGTTCTAAAAATGGTAAAATAAATCCACCAAAGGATGCATCAACATGCAATGGTATGTTATTTCTTGCTACAATTTTAGCTATCTTTTCAACAGGGTCCATAGAACCAGAAACATAGTTGGGTGCAGAAACTACAATCACACATACTTCAGGTGATATTAATCTTTTCATTATCCCTATATCCATTCCATCAAACTCATCACATGGTACACGTTTAATTTTAATATCAAGAATTTCAGCTGCTTTATCAAATGCAGCATGCGCTTTAACACCGAGCAGCATTACTGGTTCTGTAATATTTCTTTCTGATGCTCTCCTTTTATAACCTTTAAAATAGTACGTTCATTTTAATTAAATTATTTAAAATTACCTAGACAGGCTAGAAAAATTGCTTCAGATACGGATGTTGTAACAGTCCCACATGAATTAATACCTCCATGAAACATTGAACACATTATTCTTATTGCTTCAGCTTCCATCTTTCTTATTCCTGGGAAGATCTCTGGAAACAGAGCATCTGAATGGAAGTACATATCAAGTAACTATAAAATAAATAAAAAAGGAATCCTTATCAAATACCTCTTTATTCAACTCTTTTTGTTCTTCATCATGTGGTCCATAAATAAAATTATAGTATTTTCCTTTTATCATATACCTTGTCTGTGACATATCCAAATATTCCCGAGCCTCTTTGACAATTTCGTTTGCTGTTATACCTCTATCTGGGAGAAATCTATAAAATTCTTTTTTTTTCATCAGAATCCAATAAAACTTGTTCCATTCTCTCTTTTGCATATTCTTTTTTTTTATTATAATAATCCCATAAAAAAGGTATATTTCTCATTATTTGTTTGCCCTTAAAAAAGATAAAATTTCAAAATAAATTTTCTATCATTTTACTTACCAATCCACTGAAATCTGATGTTAATATAATTGTAAGCCATTGAATAAAAAGAATGGTTGATAAGGTATAACAAACAATTTGCCATGGTTCATATTGAGAGCATGATTTATTAAAATTTGATCTCATTTCAGTGATAGCTTCATGAATTAAGCGTATTGATGCTTCATCTATTATAAAATCCATTTCTAATGAAAGTATATAAAAAAAAATATTTTAGTTTTTAATAAAATATTGTGTTTATAAAATTTGTTAGATATTTTCAACCATAGAAATGTAGTTATTTGATTATAGATAAAAAGAAATTAATTGAACTGGTAAAAATTATTTTCAAATTGCCTTTTAGCCTTAATTTTATTAATTATTTGATTGTTGTTATGTTTAATTAACGAATAAATATAGACGTATAATATTTTGTCATTTAAATTTAGATGTGAAAAACGTAATTAACTTATGATATATAAAAGTTTTACTTTTTTTAAAAATATTACATCTAATAAAGATTAATTACAATGCTTGGTTTGGAGAAAAAAGTTGATTAATATATATCCACGTTGATTGTTTATTAAGCAATTATGTAATTTGTAATTTAAAGGAATATTTTAATTCATAATCATACTTCGTTATTAAATAACATGTTATGACATTTATATTATGAAAAAGTCGTTAGAATTCATGTTTAAGAATATTATATTATTTAGATAATTTACAAAAAATAATTGTATGTATCTTAAGACAATTCTTCTAACATATAGTTTAGAAAAGTTTTAAACCATATTTTTTGATCAAAAACAGGTTGCCGGTGAAAAAACGTTTTAAAATATATAAAATTTAATTAACAACAGCCAAAATGTAATTTATATCAGAGATCACCTTATAAACCTTTTATTATTCTTAGAAATGTATTTTATATTGTTGAAACAGTTTAAGTTAGAATCACATTTTTTATTATGTAATATATTTTTAATCATTTATCTATTAAATAATAAAAGATATTATAAGGGGGATTAGTCAAACGTCATATTGATCTTTAAGCTCTTGTTGGTAGACGATAAATGGAAATATCTAGAAAATTTGATAACAATTTTACAAAAGCTTATCTCAGATAATGAACGCACCATATAATGTAAAAAGTTTTTTCAAAACATTTGACGAAAAATTCGAGTTCTAAAAAAATTGATTATTTTCTATGCCAAACTGAAATAAGAAATAATAATATATGGTATTAAATTACAAATATCCCAAGCAGGAAGTTTAGCAATTTTGCAAGATATTGCATATAAGACCATACAGAGACTTAATGAGTTGCAATATAAAGTTCTGCTAAAACTTTCTTACTCTCCAGATTATTCGTCACTAGACAGTCATCCTGCCCAAAATTGTAAAGCGTAATCTAGTAGAAAAAATTTATGCTAGTTTTAGGAGGATTAAAATCTGTCAACTTTGAGATTTTAGATTCTTGAGAAGGTAGTTTTCTATCAAAACGAATTTAATGGTCATGAACCTATTTGTAACAAATTATTGACACTAATTATTCTTTTTAAAATAAAAATTTCTGTTTTAGCGAATTTATAAAATTTTAAATTCCATCTTTAAACTACTGGTATACATTCTTGAACAGCCTAACATTTTAACTTCATTTCTAACATTACTTATAAACAAATTTTTCTATTACTACACATAAAAACTAATTTTCTTTTCAATATCACATTAAAAATAAAGTTAAGTAATACTTATCATTAAAAATCTACCTGAACAGCATAATTTGCTTTAAAAATAGATTATGTAACATTTTTTATAGTATTAATAACATTAATCCTCTTATAACAAATTATATTTATAAAATTATAATCAATAATGTACTACAATACATTGCAATATTCAACAGTAATCTGACAAAAAAATTTTATCACCAAAAATTTCCGAATTTACATCAAAAATTAATGAAATATTTTTAAAAATTCTAAATTAATTTGATCAAAAAAATTTTTGTGTCGAATATCATGTTGTAATAATATATATGGCATATAAAATCAGTTAACGATATATTATATATTAACAGAATAATTCCTACTTTTAAGAAGTAACGTAAGACTGTTGAAATTAATTAACTAATTAGTCAAAATGACATTTATTTCATTGATAAAGTCAGAAAAAACTTATTCCCTTTTGGTGATACATAAACTTATGAATTTGTTGTAGAAGTATAATTTTTTATATACTTTTATTATTGTAAATATCGAAAAAAAATTATATAAAAATGTTACACTAAAGAAAATTTAAAAGAGTAACTTTTGCTTAAAATGTAATCTTTTTAAATTAATTGTTACAAAATTGAATTTAAAAAATTAAGCTTCAGCACTGATTGGGATATATTCTTTTTTGACTGGATCAGAGAGATGAAATCCGATGAAGACATGATAAAGCCATCCTCCTATAGCGGCACCAATAAATGGGGCAAATGTTGGTGCAATCCAATAGTATGTTGATGGGGAACTAAAAACACCAGTACCATATGGAAAGAGTGTAAATATTCTTGGACCAAGATCTCTTGCTGGATTAATTGGATAACCAAGATTCATACCAAAAGAGCAACCAATCATAACAAGGACTCCACCGAAAAGTGGTGCATGTAAATGAGATGGGACTTCATTTCTTGGGTCAATGATAGCTGAGACAAACAAGGCTAAAAGTCCAGTTCCTACGATTTGATCAACGAATGATCCAAAGAATGAACAATATGGTGCTGGGTAGGATGCAAATATTCCAGCAGTTGCTGTAGCTCCGGTAACGGCACGAACTCCATGATCAAAGTGGTTAATAGCTTCATAATAAAACCCATATACACCAGCGGCTCCTAAAAATCCACCTAAAAGTTGGGCGACAATGTAAATTAACATTTTGATGAGACCAATATTTCCGTAAGTGTAGAACATAAAAGTGATAGCTGGGTTAAGATGAGCTCCTGATGTTTTAGCAGTAGCCATAACAGAAAAGACAATTGCGAAAGCCCATCCAAAATTAACATTTATCCATTGATTTAAAGTTCCCTTATGGAGGATAAATTGAGCATTTATTGCAAGACCAATAAAACATAGAAGAAACGTTCCAAAAAATTCACTGAGGAAGACTTTTAAAGTTTCATTTTTAACTCTAGCCTTATCTCTAGCAACTTCAGTATTATTTTTGATAAGAGTCATTTTCCTAAAAAAACAAACATTTTAACAAACTTATCATTTAAATAAACACGTAAAATTCTAACTAACGACAAATATTTTCTTATCACTATAATATATATATATATATATCAACTGCTACTTACACATAAAAATATATAAAACTAAAATGATAAATAATTTTCGTGATTGATAGAACAAAGTAGAAAAGAAGGATGAACAAATGAGCCGTTTATGCATATTGAAATATTGTAATATAGATGAATGATATTATGATTAATCAAAATGTAACCACATGAAACTTTTAAACATTTATGATTTTATCATACTTCAATAATGTACAATTATACACGTAAAAGCTTAATAAGTAGCATTATAGTAGTTTTAAAATTAAATTAAATACTTTTTAATCAAAAGAAGCATTTGAATATTGAAGATGGAAATGAAGTGATATATCAAATGGCAAATGGGCGATTACAACTTTAGAATGATATTAAACTAACTTTTAAATTCAATGAATTATTATCATTTTAAATCATTTAAAAAAAAGTACGAGACATATTAAAGATATGTTAAGGCATTACACTATATTGCCAATATGTATATATCGATACAGTGAATTAAAAGCAGATAAATTTCCAAAGTATGATTGTTTTTATGTATCATATATAACATATTTATGATTAAAAAATAGGATGTTACATAACTATGATTGTATTTTAGTATTTTGTTAAATATTTTTTATTTAACAGTAGGGAGGATATAAGAAGATTTAACTATTAATAATTTAAAAATAATATAATATTTTTATAGATATCAATAAATAATATTTTAGAAAATGATATGAAGTATTTTTATAATAAAAATGAAGATTAATGGCATTTACATATATTTTTTATTATTTTACAATCAAAATGTTAAATGTTAAGCAATAAATTCATTCGAACTTTCGTTTTAATATGATAAAAAACTACTCTAATAAGTTTAATCGTAAGAAGATATTCTAAAGACACGTTAGCGACTATTTTACTCCAAATATTATTGATAAAAAAATGGAATATTTGAGTACGAATTTATACAAAAAAATATGTACTTTCGAAAACATTAATTTTTTATATTACAAATATATAATTTACATTAAAATTAAAAACGATTTCATAAAAATAGACTGTTTAAATTGTCTGTAACTAATTATACTTAATATTTTAAATTTTTATAAAATTTGTGACCTTGTCCTATTACAGTCATATAATGAAAAAATTTATACTTTAAGTTAATTAAAATAAATTTGTTCTCAGTATGTTAAACAAAGAATGAGATGGTAAAGATGCATTAATTTTACTTTAAAAATTCTTACATAAAAATTATTTTTTAATTTAACTTATAATTAAAAAATTTTAAATGGTAATTTTTCTATCCATTACGATGCATTAAAATTTAAAACTTCACAAATATTTTTAGCAAACAACAGATGTGTATGCATATAAAAATATAGGTTTTTATTTACCATAGAAATTATAGTACATGCGTAACTTGATAATTGAAAGAAAATTTTTTGGATTGGCACGTTTAAATATATTTAGATGTGGAATGTTTTATGTAAAACTTAAAGTCATTTTCCTTTTTCCTTAATTGCAAATAGATAAAATATCAGCTAGCATAGCCTTTTGTATATGTAAAGAATAACATGTTGTATAAAGATTTATATGTATCTCAATAAGCATTCTGTACTATATCATAAGTTATAAGGATATAGTGGAATAAATATCAATAGATAAAACAATTTTATATAATTTAAATAAATGCACCAAAATTGTTGCAAAGATAAGTGTTTATGATAAGCGAAGTTTTATAAAAATATTATGAAAGATGAAATATAAATAAATATCATTCATATTAGATAGAAATAACAAACAAAAAGTCATTATGCCTGTAAAATGATGTGACTCAAACTAGGTGAAGCATGAAAATGTTCAAAATCTTTTGAACGTAATTATTATAATTATCATTAAAAACATCTGCATCAGATGAGCTTTCAGATGATTAAATAAAAACCTAGCAACGCAATAATTATGAAGAGATTAAAACGTAAGTGATTTAAATTGAAATTAGACGTAAAATTAATGCACAATTTACCAGTAAACAGTTTAAAAATCTATTTCTTTAAACAAAACAATTTGAAATATTATTTTATTAAAATTAAAAATTGGTATTTTTTAATATTTTAAATTTTAAATGATGTTTAAATTTGAGATATTTTGATAAAAAATACTAGAAAAATGTCTAATATGCTGGAGGAAGATAGACAGTTTAATATTTTGATGAAAAATTTATTTTAACAACAGCAAACTTTATCAATTATTTTCAAATAAACAGATTTGAAATTTAAATAAAAACTTTTTTAAAAACTTCCTTATAATGCATAACTTTTAATGGTATTATATTTCTGTATGGACGAATTATTAAAAAACACCTTTTATTAAGCCATTTCTTCCATACTTTATAAAAAAATTTTTAAAACACTCATGAACATTAAGCATGAAGTTTTAAAGAATGATTAATAAACTAAAAAGTATAACTTTAACATCTCAAAAATATGTGTGCTAATGGTAGGTAGAATAAAATCTTATATCAACTATCTTTTTTAGACAAAACAATGATTAATGCAACTTCCAATAAAAAACAACAGTATATAAGAAATTTCATCATATTTATATATATTTTTTAATAAATATTTAATAATTACCCTTATCATTCCACAAAATTAAAGAAATATTAACGTAACAAAATGATAAAAGTACAACCTCATTTGATTAAAACTTACTTAAAGTCATAAATTTTTTAATATGTTAATGAAAGATATTATAATACACTTTGGATGTAGAAAAATATATCTTTTAATTTTTTGTAAAGTTGTCTAGAAATTCTACGAAAACGTTGAATTTTTTGTGGAAAAGAATTCAAAATTTATATGTAAATAATCTCTTATATATTATTTTTTAAATTTCATAAGTGACAGGCTAAAAAAATGCATATATATTTAGAATAAGTACAAACATTCCTAACAATCCAATTTCAAAATAAATTGATAAAATTTGTGTACTATAAAAAAGCTCTTTTTTGACTACTCAATGAAAATTATACTTTGTTTGTTATCATTTACAAAGATGTTTTGAGTATAAAAAAATAAAAGTAAAAATATACATACTAGTAAAATTTTCTTCCACAATTAAAATGATATTAACAAAATATCGTTTATACATTTGAAAAAGATAATTCGATTATTATGTTATGAATGTTAAGGACGCTTTTTGCTTTATTTTTTGAGAAACAAAAAATAAATATGATTAAATTTATTTATGCTTAAAAAAGACTGAATTTTGCGTAGTAGAAATATTTGAGATAAATTTTTAATACTTCCTTTTGTAATTCAATTATATTATTGAATATCATGGAGTTACAATATTGTAGTTTATATAATAATTTAACATCCAGAAATAAGTTGTCGTTTTTATGGTATTTTCTAATGACATTGATTATGAAATAAGTCTTAGTCTTAATTTAATTCTCGTAAATGATTGAAAATTTTCTCATCTTTTTATTAATTATAATGCAAAAAAGTGACGTTATATATAATAAATTATCATAATTATTGTTTTTATTGAGGAATTCGTTGATAAAATAAAATAATTTTTATTATAATAATTTTATGCTTAGAGTTAATCATTGTTACGTGCATTTACGAGTAATGTTTTATCGCTATATCGGGAAATCAGAATGATAATATGGTTGATTATTATTTATAATTTTATGACAAATGCTAAGGAAAATATTTAGTTTAATAATTATTGTTTAGGAAATTTTTAATCTGGTCAATTGTATTCTAAAGAAATTTCATGCCCAAAAGTAATTTTAAGTAATTATCCAGAGTTTTAACTTAATAAAAACTGCAACTAAAAAATACGGGAAATTTAACTATATATTTTGTTTAAGTTATATAACGATGAGAATATGTAACACTAATTAAAAGCTACTTTTTTAATATAAATATAAACATTTAAAAAAAGAGAGGAAATCTCAACCCAACTGAGATAAGGTTTATATATAATATCTAACAAGAGTTATTTCAGTTAAAAAGTTCGACAATTTTTCTGGACATTGAGCATGTGATCATTCGGAAACTTAACGGATTGCGATATGAAATTCTACCAGACCATCCTTACACACCTAAGCTTTTATTAAAGAACAGTTATTTTGCCTAGATATATGAAGCATCATCTGGTAGAAGAATTCCTACTGGTTTTAAACGGCCTAGAATTTACCGTGCTTTAGATTTCAGGCTCTTGAGAACGTACTTTTCTTTCAAATACAATTAACAAATTCTTTTGAAGTTGACAAAAATGTATTGATTCTTAACCTATATAAAGTATTATTTGATGTTGTTAAAAAAGTTTGAAACTTCTTGCTAGAAATTAAATATTTTTGATCTACAATCCGTTTCAGTGATTCTCTCAACGTGCTATAATCGCACACAAAATGACACCAAATCTTTTAATTTCTAAACTATGATGCATAAAATAATTTTTTAATGCTATTTCACATATTTTCTAAAAATATAGACAGGTAAAAATGTTTTCTATATGTAAATAAAATTCCGTAATATTAATCTTATTTATTATAATGAGTTGTTTGTAAAATGACGTTATACCTCTCAAGAATTTATATCATTTTTAAGTACCTCTATAAATATATATGTGATAATTTCTGTGACAAAAGAATGAAGGTAGCATGTAAATAAAGTATTCTTTATGTCTAACATTAATTTCGGATAATCTTTACATAACAATTGATATTTTATTTTAATTAAATCATTTTTTTATTATTTGCTTGACAATAAATAGTAAATATTGCAATACATTTCCATAAAAAAAATCATTTTTGATCAAAGTAATGTGAATTAAAATTTAAAATCATATGAGGCAAAAAATTTAGAAAAAAGAAAGTTAATTTAAGCGTATTTTTGGTAATAAAGACATAAAATGAGGAAATTAATCACAGCAATCAGCGAGACAACATCCAAAGCAACATCCTAATAATGCCCAAAGACAGCAACTATCTTTTCCGCTTCTAGGTTGATGACAATCTCTTCTTTCGTTTACATAGCTAAAAAAAGATTTTTTTTATAAAACCAACAATTTAAATTAAAACATACATTACTTGAGGTGGAGGCGCACCATATGAAGGTTGTTGTGGATATCCTTGTTGATTGTAATATCCTTGTTGTGGTGGATAACCTTGACTAGGATAAGGAGGTTGTTGGGACATATTATTGTAATTAGAATATTGTGTATGTTGTGATTGGAAGTTTGGGTTATATGGTTGCTGAATTGGAATACCATCATTCCCTGGGTATGGAGGTGGGGCATGCCCGGACATATTTCACCTTTCTAAAATTTCGATTCGTCATATTTATAATATATAAAAGAATTTTTAATGCTGCGACAAATAAAGGTGAGGCAATTGTACTCTTTTTTTACACGTGACTATATAGTAAAATAATGAAATATGGGGAGAGAATTTGATATTCAATTGAAAATTTATATCACACTTATGTAATAGTAAAAATTAAAATTGATTAAATATAACTTTATGAATATGAAGGAAAAAATATATTATGTTAGTTTATATTGATATAAATAGGTATGCATTCAAAGTTATGGTATAAAGAAATATTCTTTGTTCTTAACATAAGGATGAGTCATAGAAAATGAATCGTTTATCATAATAAATCATTTAAATAATGAGAACATTAAAATTTAATGGTAATTTATTATCAATGTGTACTGTTTTTTTTTAAAGTGGACTACACTCAACTAAAATGTATATTTAAATAAAATATAAAAAAAATATGGAAACGTACATTTCATGGAAAGATATTAAAAACAAGCACGGATTTACTATTATGAATATTTTATTACATTAAAATTTTTAAAGTTACAATAATTACTTTTAAATAATTTTTATTTTAAAATATACGTATTCTTTTAATAATATTTCCATGACAATTTAAATCAATGTTTCTAAGTAATGTCTTAAAATTTTATGACCAGTTACACATATAAGGTGCTTTGAAAGTTTATACAATGAGAGATTGTTTGATAACAGTTTTTGTTTAACATTACTATGATATGCTGTTATTATCTATTGTGTTTTTGATAAAAATTTAAATACATTTATTGGTCAAAAAAATATATATTATATGAATAAAAATACGCAAAAAACTATATGTAAAGTAAAATGAACGTTAAGATGAAACTGCAAACTTTGTTATTTTCATTCGTTAAACTATAATTTATAAATAGTTAATTAGTATGGATAAAATTTTAATATGTGAAAATATATGCGATCAATTTTTACGTCAAGACTTGTTTGTACTATTGTCATTTATCATCTGAATTTAATGATGTTGATGATTTTGAAAGTTGTCTTTTGCATAAAAATTTAAAAGGTCTACATTTCGAACATTGACTGCGCACTCTATCATCAGACACCAGTGAGTATGTTGACTGAGAAAGTTGATTATCTTCTAAAAGATATGGATATACTTATTGTTATCATAAATTAAATACTTACTTTTTAAGCGTCCATTTAAATTATCAAATTCTGTTGCAACATTCTTTATTTGGTCTACAGGACTAGAAATTTCTTCTTCAATTTTATGCACTATACTTCTCATCAATAATTGTTCCCAAAGTTTAGGACTATTAGGTTTTTTATTATTTTCACCAATCTCAATTTTTCTTCCATCTGCTAAATATTGAACTCTTTTATTTGTTTTCTTGTTTTCGAAAAGTGATATCTGTGGTTCTTGAAGATGGACATTTAATTTGTTTTTATTTAATAAAATCGTATTACTAATAGTTGGTGTTAATTTAGTAATGCTATCTCCTTTTGTATCACTAGAATTTACATCTTTTTTTGGTGCTGCATAGTACTCTGCAGGAGATTCACATGGTACATTCATAATTCCGATCATTTTATTTTCCTTTTTATTATTAAAATTGAAAAGAAAGAGTTATTCAGTAATATCAGCCTAGAAAATATAAAAGTAATTTAAAATGAATTTAAAATTTAAAAATATTTTAATGAAAAATATTAGATTGTCTACAAAAAAGTCTATCTTATATATACCATATTTATGAGGAATCACGCGAAAAATATAAAATATATGAATTATAAAAATATTTTTATATTCCTATAATACTATTATTGTAATGGGTGATTATATATTAATAAGGTAAGGTAAACAAATATCTACATTGAAATGCTAGGAATTTTTATTTGCCGCCTACAACACTTCTTCATAAATAAGATTTGTATTTTATGAAATATTATATATATATATGCATATGTGTGTAATAATCATAAATAGATTGTATATGAAAAATTTATGATATGATTATGGAAACAACAAATGATAGAATATTTTACAATTTCCTCCTTATATATTTCACGACACATTTCATAATGAATTATCTGCTTATCGAAATTAGAAAGATTTAAGTTTAGAATTTTAATACAAAATCCGATTAAATATTCATAAAATGATGATATATTTTATGATAATAACAAAGGTACTATAATGATATTTATCAAAAAATATTGTCAATTTATATTGCATCATTTTAACAAATTGAATCAAATGTGGAAATACTTATTGACACAACAAGTTTATAGATTTCAATAAAGTAAATTTTTCGATTTTTTAGAATTCTTTAAAAAAGATTAAGTAAAAAGAATAGAATGATGAGTAATCGTAAACTAGAATATTACATTCTATGTCAATAAATGTCAAAATCTCTTTTTAAGTCCATTCAATAGATAATAAAAAGAATTTTTTTTTATAAACGCAAGTTTGTGACTAAGAATTTGAAAAAAATACATTTTAATTTTAAAGGAAAAAATTTTCTAAATACTTGCTTTTTTGGCAAATCGAACCCATTGTTCTACTGTATCTCTACCTAAATGAAGTACCACTGAACGGGATTCAATACCAGTATTTGATAATTCTTTTTGATCTTCCTTCTTACATATATCATTCTTATTTTTCTTTTTCTTCGTACACTTAATTATTGGTCTTTTATTAAATGATTCTTCTTCATCACTACATTCTTGCCATCCTTCACTACTGTCATACAAAGGATTAACACGCATCATAAATTCGCATAATTGTTCAAAATCCCTACTTTGCATTTGAAGGCTGTTCCTAACAAAATTTCCATCTCTTGTTGATCTACATGACTTCACTGAGTTCCTTGCACTTTTACCAATATACCTACAAATAGAAAAGATTATACAATACTTATGCATATTATAACACATGATTATAAAGCATAAAACAAAAAGTGTGTCAAAAAAGTGATGGTAAAATGATAAGAATAGCAATAATTTTTGATATAATACCTATGACTTCTTCTCGTCCATCCCATTGATGAAAATCTTCGACGTTTCTGTACTAGATATTGAATGTATGAACAATGATATATCTCTCGGTAAGTAAATCTCATCCTTTCATTAAAATATGAATAAATAAATGGATTACAAAGATGATTAAAAATCCAGATCTAAATTTAATTATGTATAAATTTTTTTATATCTTATAAAAGTGAAAACTCTTACCAAATGTAAAATAATTAAATGCCAATTTGAAAATATACCAAAAAGAAACGGTTTTGATAAGAAAAGTATTGATGATATTGTGCAAAGTAATGATGGGTAAAAAAATTGAAATGTCAATCGTGCCTGTTTTTTAAATCTATTTGCCGAACTTTGATTTAATTTATTTTTATTTATTTTTTCTTTAACAACTCTTATTCTTAATAATACCAAAATTGAACAAATCCATTGTATAGATAGACTTATGATATTTAAAAATGCAATTATATAAAAATAAAGCTTACTTCGTTTATTATTTACATTTTCTTTAAATGTGATTGACCATAGTTCAGAACGAAGTCCAATAATTGGCTCCGGAAATGTACCAAAGTATGCTAAATAAAAAAAATAAAAAAAAAGGCAAAAAACTTCTTTTTTTAGGAAGTAATGAAATGTCACGGAACATACCAGTTATAGTGCCAATCAACCAAGCTAAAATTGAACTAATGATGGCTATAGACACACGATTAAAAAATTTAGCTTTTGTGCCATAATAGCGTATTGCTACGCATCTATTCATTCCAAGAATAGCATAACTTAAAATACCGGAAATCCATGCTGATATGAGAAGAAAACAAATTATGGTATTAAGTTTATTCAAATTATAACTTAACAAATATATTTCATTTGTTGCTTGCATACTACTATTACTGGGCTTATTTAATCCTATGTTTTTGCGATCGAGATATAAAATATAAAAACCACATCCACCTCCTATTAAAAGCATGATAACTGAATCTGCTAATGCAATGTTAGCCATGATTGTGTATGCAGAAAGACGATATACTCGTTTGAAGCAAATCATTAAAAATGTCGTAAAATTTGATACAAAACCAATAAAACCAAAAATAAGGTAAAGTAATCCAATTACCACCGTAATCCATGGTTCAATGTTAATTTTAATATCCATACTCCAAGATAGTGTATAAAATTAGTAATAGTAACGTTATTATTAGAAGTAAAAAAGTTTTTTAGATTTAGCATGTCCTGATATAAATAAACACATATCAAGTAAGGGCCCTCCTAAAACAATTCAAAGTATTAATAAAATAAAATAAAGTTTGAACGAATTATATACATATATATTTATAAACTTAATGGTCAACTGAAAACTACATTCGAAAAAGCGATAAATGTGGCATTATCCTCGAGACAGAAATTGTTTCATTTTTCACAGTTAAGATGATGAAAGAATATCGAACTTTAGTGGCCAGTAATGGATAAAACTTAAAAGTATGAAAATATATTATCTCTGAAGGCTAATCTAATTTTTGCTTGTTATTCCTGTCGTAAGTTTATCCTATTTACATCCTTATATCTGAATTAAAAATATAACTAAGATATATATAATAAATACAACCTTAGAGTAAGTCAAAATTTCAATTATGATATGCCATAAAAACAGCGTTATCAGTAAAGATCACATAAATGACATAATGCATTATACGACATTCTTTTTTATACAAAATTATTCTTTTACAATTACAATAAAAATTTATATAATGTATTATCTTATTATTTCATAGCATCTAAAAAGTTAAGTTTTATAAATAGAACAAATAAAAAAAATAAGAAATGCAAGACTTCAAAAAAAAATACTTATACTGGGTATTTCTTATTTTATACACAATATGAAATATATTTGGTACGGTGGAGTTAAACAAAGCTGCAGCTATAGTAATAGCTTTATATTATAACTTTATACATGGATTCAATCATGCAAAAGTGCGGTATATCATTCTACATATTTATTAAAAGATGAGTTTTTCTTATTTAGTAAAAATAATGAATGGTTTTGTATTTCAAACTGTGTTGTTTTTATTCTTATAATAACTTAATATAAGCATTTTAAAATATTTATATTAATATATTTTGATATAAAATAACTGTTAGAAAAGATTTAAATTAATAAATTTAAACTCTTTCATGATATTAGAAATTTTATTACAAAAAAAATTTATATTATTGAGATATTAGAAACAACTTGTATAGTTTTAAAGCTGAAATTTAAAAAAAACAAGCACACCCCTTAAATGTTATATAAATTAAGGAGCATAATGATTAAGTAAAGCAAAATAAGAAATGAGATAAATTATACTATGAACTGGAAATACACAAAAGATAAGGAAGGTTTTCCATTAAATTCTATATTTATAATCACAAAAAAATAAATTTTAATATATCTCCTTCAAATATAAAGTGTCAATTCACCACTTTAAAATCACTTTCCATATAAAGAAATTTTTACAGATGCAAAAAAAGTAAACATCATATTATAATATATTTTATTTAAAGCTGATACAAAATATGAATGTAATTTTTAAAAAATACTTAGGTAAATAAATAACAGTACAAAATTTAAAGTCATAAATAAATAATTAGCCTTGCCTGTTAAAAATAATATATGATTTTTATCTCCTTATTATAAGCATATTATTCTGTTTTATACAAAAAAATATTGTTGGAGCTGAAAAATAGTTAAAAAATGTATACATAAATATTAAAAATAATAAAGTATATATATAAAAGATTAAAAATTATTTATTTTCCTGTCTCCATTAAATTAACATTTGTTTCATACCAAATTGGGGGATCATTATTGAGTAAAAATATTATACCCCACATATATGTTCTAAACCAATTTTTTGTTCCTGCATTAGCTTGATACTTTCGTATGACAATTGGATGCGGGACAGGAAGCAATCCAACTAAAGTACCATTTTGTAGAAATTTTAAAATTTCTTTTTCGTCTGTCAACCCTCTAAAAATAGGATAATAAAATAAAAGATGAAATGCCTTCAAAGTCAGTGTACTTACTTGTCAATACAGATTTTTTCTACTTGTGGTACTAAAACTTGCAATAAACGATTTATAGTTTGAAGTGGGATTTTAGATTTCCATGAATCCACCCACTCTGTTGATGGTACCCATTCTTCTCTTTTGTCATCGTTTTCCACCACCATTTTCGTTGGAACTTCCACCTCTGAAAACGGATTTATTATTAATTCTCCTGTAGTACACACTTCATTATTTTTTTCCTCTGCTTTTCTCTTTTCATCTTTTAGCTTTTTCTTCTCAATATTCTTTTTTATAAAGACTGAATCAGAACTAATATTGGCAAACTCATAAAAAACTTGTCTTTTTCTGATAAGTGTGTAAATTAAATTGGAATTTCCTAAACAAAATTTATATTAAATTAAAAAAGATTTTTAAGACTATTGTTACCATCAAATTGATATTGGATAATGTTATTGAAAACGTCTATTAATAAAAATACAAGTGTGTAATTATTTGGGCTTGAAAATAAAAACCATGGTGTTGTAAAAGCTTCTGTTAAATGAAGCAATTTATTTGCGGCAACCATTGATAAGGACTTTAAATATGGTGAAACATTAACAATTATAGTTAACAAACAATCAAATAATCCTTGTAGTCTATGATTACCAGCTGTAATTAACTTGTGGAAAACAATAATTAGGAGATCTGCATGTGTACCATTAAATGATGGCAAATCCATCCATAATTTTGAAACGTATGGTTTGTTAAGGCGAACACCAAAATTTCTTTCTCCACTTAAAAGGAGAATCAAAAATATTCCCATGTGAATAAAAGATACTTTTGCGGGATCTGTTCTTGCATCATTTATATAATAAAGTATTGGTACTAAAATTTCAAGTATATCACTTGTTTTTAAAACATAATACATAAATTTTTGATTATATTCGCAACATTTCCATAGTAAAACAAGTAACTCTTGGTAAAGATTAACTTTTTTTATTGAATTTGGTAAATAGGTTGTTTGTAAAGGATTATTTAATAATGTTGTAATTCCCTTTAACATAAATGAAAAATCATCTTCTCTATGGATTCTTGAGAGGTATTGAATGAATAAGTTATCTGTATACCCAGATTCATCATCCTTATTAGTAGAATCATTATCTAGTGAAACAAGTAGTAATTGGAGAGAAGCAGAAACTAATGGTTCACGTGAATCTGATGAAAGTAAATAATTATAGGGAAGACCCAACCCAGAAGGATCATATGCACAAATTATGTTAAGCAAAGATGTAAAGATAGGTAAAACATGTTTGTTTTCTGCTGAAGTAAAACAAGTGATCCATCTCATCCGATTATTATCTTAATTATATTATTATTATAAATTATTTTATGACCATTTTATTTTACCTGAAGGTTCAGAATATAAAAACTCTGAAAAACAAACTAGGAGAAGTCTTAAGACAGAAACACGATTCTCATCATGATATGCATTTATTCCCATTTTATTAGTAAACCCAACTCCTGCCTCCCAAATGTACTCGCAAGTGTCCAAAACTTGTTTACCAATATTAATAGATTGCTCCTCACTTACTTTTTTAACAGTAAAATCTATGACGAATAGAAGATTAGAAAGTGCAGATACTAAATTTGCTGCTATTGTTTTTTGTTTTTCTCGTGTGTGGGTTGTATTATCAATTGTCCAAAAAAAATTTTTCCATTCATCACACTCATACATAAATGGTATTATTCTTGTTAGAAAATGAATAGAATTAATAATTTTTTTATGATCGTTTGTTGATATATTTTGAGTGTCGTCAGTTATTACTTTTATAGCTTTACATACAATAGATGAAAAATTGGCTGGTGATTCATCTCTTAATTTGCGTATATCAGATGCATTAAAATTTGAAAAGATATCTTTTATTAAATATGTTGAAGGTGATCCAGAAAAATGATTCCAAAATGTTTCGGGTGCATTGACATTTCCAGATGATATCATTTCAGCAACAGCTGTATGAAAGTCAATTTTTGAGATTGTATTTCCCATGATAAAATAAAACTTTTAAGTATATTGGCTCAAAAAATAATAACGAGATTATTGAAACTAAAAAGAAAGGGAAATATAAGTTATAATGTTTAATAATATTATTTATAGGAAAATTGATTCTATTAAGGGATTAATGTATATTTGTATGGCCAGCTACACGTTAGGAAATACGTTTTAAAGTGAGTAAACAAGAAAGCAAGTTTTCGTTACAAGAATATCGGCAGAAATATAACCTCTTTGATTAAAAAATTTCAAATTTCAATTGTAACTTATTATTTAACATAAAAAGGTAACAATCAAAAGAACATCTTTTATCATCATTTACGAATATTTACATTAATACAATTGAATAATTATCTATGCAATTAACTAACAAAACATATGTTACACATGGAATCCTGTTCTCATTATGACAAAGAAAAACGATAAATTATGAAAATTTAAATAATTTAAACATTTAACACACACGATTACTTTAAATGAAACTAAAACACCTTCTATTATTCCTTTAATCTAAAATAGCTGATATTTATTATCCCTTTTATATAACACATAAATAAATTGCAGAACAACATTCTTAATGGTGATTATTATACATATAGTATAATATTTTAATAAACCGATTTTACAATTATATTTTGTCAGTTTTCAAGGTAATTTCAATGAAAATAAGGAATGTGACTTTCATTATTACATAATCATAATTTTTACCATACGAGATGGTAGTTAAAATATTTAATGATAAACTAATTTCAATCTTTTCTTATTTTAATTTCACTTTTTTATATTTGATCTTTTTTACTTTCATAAATGCAAATAACGTCCCATAATGTATATTGACAACCGTGTATTGAGCTTTAATGCAAAAATAATATACTTGAACAGTCAAAAGTTATGACTACCTATGTCTACATAATCAACAATCTCGTTTTAGTTTGTTTTATGATTCACTAAAAATGAGGTCATCTATATTGTTGTTGGCAAATGCCGAATACCTTTACCTGACTTTAAACGATGGATTGAGGATACCTTTTTTTAATTATAATGAGAAAAAGGCATAAAACTACTTATGATTGGTGACCGTATTAAAGAGCATTTTAAAGCTACTGATGGCATTTGTATTTACATTTATGTCCTTTACATAGGTTAGGTTTGTACAATCGAAGGCCATTATTCATTGCTTTTGATAAAATCATTATTTTATTAAAAAAGAATACATTATTGTTTAGTTGTATATTTTATTAAGTTAAAGTCAAATAATGAATAAGTAATTTATCATACAGATATTTATCATTTAAAATATGGATGTATATATTCTCTAGAAATAAATTTGATTAAAATATAACGAAAATTTATGTTATAAAATTATTTTTCTTTTGTGGATAATTCTTTTACTTTATTAATATTTAACATATAAACTCTTCTAATGTCCTTCAAATTATTTTAAATCCTTATATTATTAGGAGTCACCACTTCACACACATCATGTAAAAGTAAAAAGAGAAGGTTAAAAATTATGTATTTTTAACCTTATACCTATTTATAATATATCTTTCTTGATTGTTAATGATCATTTAACTTATAAATTGCTTATTGTAAAGTATAATTGAAGCATTACATCCTTCTATTATTTTTTTATAGTATAATGACAGTATATTTTAAATAAATATAGATTATATAAAAAAAAGTATTAGTATACAGAAATGTTACATATATTTTTTACTTTTATTATACGATTTCTCCATCGTAAACCCTAAATACATGTAGATGTATTTCTAATAGTTTTATAACAGCGTTCAAAGCATTTAGCTTTATTATCCAGATTTTTAGTGTATTTTCATCTAATAGTATCATACTTATATCCATGCCATATTGTGACAAAATTTATTTAACATAACTCTTCTAAATTATTATTTATTGTTTGAAAATGATTTCTTTTCTCAGCATGAGTTCATAATCTTTACTAATTGTGTCACATGCAATACCTATTTGGCAATGTTTAAATTTGTCAATGTGTAATATTTTATATTGTATAGATATATTCCTTTACTATTTGATTTTTCTAAGCAAACTATTACTAGGATATACATATAAATTCATTCGGCTCGTTAACTTGATCTATTTGTTCTTTATTAACGCACATTTCATAAGATGTTATTTATATAATTAAAATACAATTTTTATATCCTCAAATATTATATTTAAAAAAAGTAGATTCAGATTTTCTCAACGTATCATTATTTTATATGTTAATGAATTATTTAAACTTTTAAATGTTTTACGCTTCTATTTTGTGTGAATGGCGCCATTCAATATTGAAGCATGTATGTATTTTCTTTCTCATGAATATTTATATTCTTTGTTTTGCGAAATATAATATATTTTTATGCAAATAAAGTAAAACATCTATCAAATGAATCTAGTATTATTAAGTTTTGTCACCTACCATACTTCCTATGTAATATCTTTCTTACTCTTCCGTATCTTCAAGATTGTTATCAACATTTTAATTCGAATTAAAATAAATCTTTTTTGCAATATAAGTAGAATAAAGTAATAAAATTAAATATTTCAAATTTATTCTAACTATAAAAAGTTTATAATTTCTTTAGCTTTCTCCTGACACATTAAAAATATTGTGATAAAATTTTATGCTATATTATTGAAAATTGTTAGAATTAAATTCATTCATATTTTGTCTTTATTATCTTTTTTATTGATACACCATAACAAAAATGATCGTACAAAGAAAATAGACATTTATGAATTGATTTGTATTCTTACTATTATGACCATCTTTTTTTGTTCTCCTTATTATTTTTTTATTATATTTATTATTATTATACCACTTTTTTACCGCTTCTTAGATTTATTTTTAGAATGTTATTGAAAATTAAACTAAGGACATTTTTAATTTTTATTATATCATTATGTTCATTATCAAGAATGCAACATAATACAGTTGTACCACAGGTCAAAATATCAGATCAACCATTTTTAGTAACAAATACCGATCAACTTAATAAGATAGAATGGACAATGCTTGGCACAACTGCAAGTGAAACAATTTACTGTGTTTCTGAACATCCTGTTAGTCAACTTCGATTTGTATGCGTTGAATGTCTTCAAAAAAATATTACTGATATTGTTAATGTCCTAAATTCTGCTCAAGATTTAACCAGAAAATCTGGGTTTCCGGTAATTTATTTAAATTAACCTTATTATATATTTATTTTTATTTTTTTTAAGACAATTGCACTTCAAAATGTTCCAGCAAAAGCTAATTGGACAGGGGTAACCATTGTATGTCAGGCGGCTTTAAATGGTGGAACAATTGATTCGGCACCAGCAGAGGTTAATGTTAGATATATCCGCCAACCGCATGTTGTTGATAGAAATGGAATGGGACCTGTCTTAATTGCAAATCAAGGTTATCGTTTTTACGTTGAATGTATAAGAGGTCAAGACGGACAATGCCAACAATCCGTCGGTCGAGGAAAAACTTTAAGATGTGCCGTTCAAGCACATCCAACACCAACTATATATAAGTGGTTTAAAAATGGTATTGAGATATCAGGGAATAGTGCCGAAATAACAATTGGAGTTGAAATGATAAGACAGTCTATTCAATGTGCTGCAAATAATGGTCTCCATAATGAAAATGATATGCCACAATCACAGGCTGTACAAATTGATCCATATACTGCTGCTAGAGTTGTACAAGATAACTTCCAAAATATTCAAACATCAAGTCCATTTCAACCGGGAAATAGGATTGATATGAATCAAGTCGTTAATTTAGGCTGTCAAGTTGAAGGCAATCCAAGACCGATAGTTTTTTGGAAACAGCGTAAAATTAATGGTGAAATTGTTGATGCTCCATGTCCACAAGGATTTGATGGTAATTATAAAGAAATACCTGGTGATTCAGGCCGTGATATAACATATAATAATAATGCAGTAAAACTCAGTGCAGTATGTAATTTACATGTCTCAAACTACTCATTCTCTGGACAATATTGGTGTACGGCATGTTCTTATGTTTCTCAAGGTCCACCAGAATGTTCACCAAACTCTGATACACCACCAAGTAGTGTTTTAAATATACAAGTTCAAGGGCCTCCAATGCTTTCAGAGCAACAACCATCTGTACAAAAGGTAACAAATAATACGTTATATAAGTTATAAATATTTATTATTCTTTTTTATAGAGTCAAAATGGCGAGGATGTTGTTATTACAGTTCATTATTGTTCTGATCCAATGCCACGTCCCCCAAGAGAAGTAATATTTACAATTGATCAAAATGATATACAAGTAGGACAGTCGTGGCAAAATTTTAGATTCGAGGGAACAACACAAAATAATACAGTACCAAATTGTTATTTCGCTAAGTTACAAATTAATCCTATTAAAGAATCGGATGAAAGAAGACAAATAAAGTTAAGTGTTCAAAATGCTTATGGTAAAATTGACATACCAGTACCTTTAAGTATCTTACTAGGTACAAATAATGGATTTTCTAATGGTTTATCAGATTGGATAATTGTCATCATAATTCTTCTTGCTGTATGCCTTGGAACATCATTGATTATTCTTATTTGTATGAAACAGAGGCTATTATGTTTTGACAGTAAGTTGTTTATATTTTCTTATCCATTTTTTAATCATATTAAAATTGTAAATATTTTTTAGAATTAAATGATGTTGATAACAAATATTCACGTGACAACAAACAGCAAAAGTAAGTTGTTCTTTTACTTAGTAACAGTATAATCAAATTCATTTAAGTGATTTTCAAATTCAACATGAATATCCTGACAGTCATTCAATGCCACATAATCTATTTGGATCCCAAACTGGTGAGGTAATAAGACCCCCTTCTTCTAATGACACTGGTATTTATAATGATTATGCTGATTTTCATATCAGTGCGCATCATAAACAACCTTCTGTTTATCTTAGTAGAGAAGCTGTCGTTTGAATGTATATTTTGAACATAGTTATATCATTCAAATTATTGCTTCCATTTTGTTTTCCCCCTGCATGCCATCAAAATAATCTATAATCGTTTCTTTCTTTCATAGTTCCCTTTCATATGTAGTTGTGTCCTCCTACTAATTTTCTTGCATGAAGTCATTTTTATTGTATTTGGCACACAGAAATTGACAAATTTAATGTGAGATATATTTTTAAAACATATGCAATGTATTTTTTACTTCAGGCTCTTTATGAAGCAGCAGTACATGCTGCTTACAACGATTCTCGGATATCTTCAGTCTAACACATTATGTCATGGATAGTGGTAATATATGATGCTTTCGTGAAAAATACACTACTACATCACTGCGAGATAGTTTTTATCATTCTATAGTTATAATATATATCTATTATTTATCACAACTTTCTAATTATCAATTTTGTTTATTATTACTCAAAAAAACTCAACCTGCCGTCAACAATACTTTACAAATATAAATGTCGTTATATATATTTGTTTGACAGAAATCTCAGAATAATCAATATTTAAATACATGGTGCTTGTAAAAAATACAACATAGATTTTTAATCAAATATATTTAGATAAAATTTGTGAACAATGAAAATGACTATTTCACATGCAATGAAATAGATAATTTTAATTTAATTTTATTTCCATCATTATTGTACATATACGGTACTTTTATACATTATTTTCATTAACAATGCATAATATTTTTATTCTTATTGTAATAATAGAATTATGAAATTTAATTTATACTTAGATATTTAAGTTTAATATACGTAATGCATTTTTAAATTTGTCGCATTGATTTAAATACTAATTGTTCACATTTTTGTATATCTGTGTCTTTCTTACTTCAATTTTTCTTATCTCTTTATTATTCAATTTTTTTATTATTTAATAAAATTTAAAATTATTATTACTTTTAAAATAAATTAAAATATATGAAAGATATTAAAAGTTATTTTATAAAATTTTGTTAAAATTAATACTTAAAGGATCAAATATTATTAAAAGTACCTTATTGTTTACATGACATAATAGATTTAAGAATATTCTCAAATATAATAATCAACTTAAACGTTACAATCAAAGCATTCACGTATTAATATTTAAAATTAAACTAACTAATGAATAAATATCTCATTCGTATGTCCAATTGTACGGCTTGGTACCTCGTGTTTAAATTGAAAAAGTAAGATTGTATAAATCATTAAAGAAAATATAGTAATAACAGTTTGTACCTTATCCAATACATTATCAACAATTAAGTCTTCATGTTTGTTTAATTCTAAAAAATAACTAAAATAAAAGTTCAACATTATTTGGGTACTTAAATTAAAGCTAAAAGAAGTATATTATATTTAGATCTTCATAATTTATACTAAATATTTTTCCTCATAAATATTTTCTCTATAATTTTAATTTAAAATATAAATTATCTACATTAAAAGTTTGTGATAAATAAATCAGTTATGAAATATATATTTTACCTATTCCTTTCCTTAAATTATTATTTCACACTATCGTTATTTATTCAAAAGTACGATAAAGATAGTAATCCAGCAAATATATTGTCGCAATCACTACTTAAACCTAATATGGCATTTCTTCCACAAGGTATGATAAAATTATACATACAATAGTATTTTATATCATTATTTTTTAGTAAATGAACAAAGAAGAAGAACCAAAAGGAGTGTGTCTCTGCCTGATGATATAAAAGATTTTAAATTTAATACAGTTTATTTTCCTATGCCTGATCCACGTCAGGGACCTATTGATGGTCCAACTGTCATCCCAATTTTATATGGTAATTTTAGTATGATTGATGGAGATATGATAAAACTTTCTACAACGTCAATTCTAATTCTTGATGAAAATTCAAAAACCTCTGAAAAATGTTACATATTAGTCGACACTGGATTATCATTATTTAAAAATACCATAACAGGTGGTTTAGCAGCTCATGGTGTTAAATTAAGTGATATTAATAAATTAATTTTAACACATACGGATGTTGATAATTTAGGAAATATAAACCTTTTCCCCGATGCATTAATATTTTCTGGAAATAGAGAAATTAAAAGAGCATCATTTAAAGTTAATACAGAGGATGGGTATGAACATTCCGAGTATGGAATGCCAACTGTTAAAATTTGTGATAACACTGAGATAATGTTAACTCCAGGACAATCAATCGATGGCTTATCTATAATTGTAAGAAACGTTTCAGGTTATGGTGATATAGGAATTGTTGGAAATTTATTTGTCTCAGAGAGTGATTTGACAAAACCATTGTTATGGCAACAATTTGTTAAAGATGCTAATCAAGCTACTGTTTGGGAAGCTAGTAGAGAACAAATTTTATGTACTGTTGATTTTATTGCACCTGGTTATGGAGTTATGTTTAAAATTCCCGATGATATAAAAAATCAAATTAAAAGTAAATGTAATGAACTTAAAAATTCTCGTATTTAAACAAAAAAATATATTACTTATTGTAATTTAAGATCTTATAAATAATCATTAACTAATAAATAATAGGTTACTTGAATTAAAAGTATATTGTTAAATTCAACCATTGTCAATTATATAATATAACTTTAATACCTGTTTCCAATGTTAATTAAAAGTTTTAAAGTATTTTTAAATATTAAAAATAATTATTTTGAATAATAAAGCACTAGATATACTTTATTTAAAGACATATAATTTCAAACTGTTTATTGTTTTAGAAGCACCATATTTTGTGTTCCATCTCGTATGATCAGTAGTGATGATGCTACACTTATTGTTAGTAAATATATTAAAAGTTTTAAATAACACATCTTTATTTATCACAAAAACAATATGATATTAAGTTACACACAAAAAGTGGCACAAACTTTAACAATTCGTTATGCGATGAAATGTCCAACCTGTTAGAAAAATTAAATTATTAAAAGTGTCATGTATAACTATGTCTATAATCCTGATTTCTTTACGAAAACTATAAAAGATGGTGATATATTTATCGGCTACCAAATGATTATATAATAAAAAATTGTATTCCAATAATTAATAAGGTTTTTAATATGGAAATGTGAGAAAAATTTTATAGTTGCCACTAAACATATTTCTACATTTTTTTAGAAAACCGTATAAACTAAACAATCATTCCATTTGTTTATTTAAACTGTAATTACTTATATTTCAAAATCATTGTGTATTTATTAATTATATAATTATTTTAAAATGAATTATTTCTAAATTTGTACTATTTTTTTTTATTTATAAAATTTTTAATTATTAACGTATGCTTATAACTCTTATCTTGATAAAATTTTTTGATAAGAATAATATAAATAAAAAAGTAAAAATGATTAGACATTTTTAAAATCATAAATGCTTTATTTTCAATATATTATTTTTATTCTGTTCTTCTTATGTCCTAAGGGTTATAAGATTTTGTTGTTTAATCCTAAAATAGGACACTCGCATGTAAATTTTATGAGTCAATTTACGAAGATTCTAGTAAATGCAGGTTATGAAGTAACAGTCTTATCATCAAATATTACTGATACATTAAAATATCCATATCATCTATCTGGTTATATTTAATTATACTGAACCACATCCAAATACGATAGAAGTAACAAAAGGTTCAGAACATGTACGAAACCTATGGAAATCAGCAGAAGGTATATCTGGTAATAGAAATGTAAGTATTACATGATTATTTTAAATATGGTCTTAGTTATTTAAAAAATTTATGAAAGCAAAAAGAGATCAAGGAATATCTGTAATCAATGACAAAAAATTGGAAATCTTTATAAGAAAACAAAATTTTGATATTGCTATTGCCGAAAGCATGTACACTTTCATGTTTGGTTTATTTAAAAATTGGAAAATAGAAACTACTATAGTCACAACATCAACAGTTATGTTTGATCCATTTTATCCAATGTTTGGCATACGATTTCCTGTTTTTTATGTTCCATCAGGAATTTCTGGCTATAGTGATAAAATGTCATACAAAGAAAGAGCTACGAATCTTATGACCTATTTATACTATGCATATATTTCAGAATTTTATTCAAGATACAACATGTTAGAAGGCGTATTTGATTAAAAATATGGGATTGGTTATTATAATCCATACAAAATAATGACAAATGCATCCTTTTTTTGGTAAATTCAAATCCTCTACTAGATATTCTAGCGCCTAAAAGTCCTAAAAAGATAGATATAGGTGGTATAGGTATTTCAAAACCTAAACCTGTTAATGAAAAATTTAATGAAATATTGAATAGAAGAAATAAAACTATTTTAATTTCTTTTGGATTAATAGCTGAGAGCATATATATGGATCAAGAAATGAAAGATGAAATATTAAAGGCAATACAAAATTTCCCTGATATTACATTTATTTGGAAGTATGAGACACCAGAAGATGGCCATGGTTTTGGTATTAAAAATTTAATATTTATCAAATGGGTCCCTCAAAATGATTTACTAAATGACAAAAGATTGGCAATTTTTGTTACACGTGCAGGAATGGGAAGCACAATAGAAGTTGCGTTTAGCTATGTTCCAGCATTAGCAATTCCAGTAGCTGGTGAGATAAAACTATGCTTTAAAAGATAATTTTTTAGGTGATCAAAGGAGAAATGCTAAACTTCTTGAAAGACTAAAAATAGGATTAACTGCTGAGAAAGAGATTCTTAGAGATTCTAAAAAATTTTGTGAGAAAATTTTAGAAGTTTTAAATAACGAAAAATATAAAATTGATTCAATTAGAACGACAGAAATGTTACGAAATAGGCCGGTATCATCAGAAGAATTATTGCTAAAACATGTTGAATTTGCTTGCAGATTTGGACAACTTCAAAGATTAGATTTAGCTTCTGAGGATATGGGAGTTATGGAATATTACAATCTTGATATTATTATTCCATTCTTTATTGTTTGTTTTCTTATTATTTATGTAGTTATCAAATTATTATTTAAGATTATATCTAAATTCTCTTTAACTAAGGAAAAAAACGACTAAGCAAGTTTATTGGACCTAATTAGTGAATTGATAAATGTTGTATATAGTTTAAGAAAATTTAATGAAAAAATGAAACTAATCAATTGTCACATAACTAATGCTGCTTTCTATTTATTGTCTTAGATGATTCAAAAAGTATAATCACATGTAATTTGTGCTAGTATGTAAACTGAATAAAAACATTTTTTATCATTATAATTTGCATAATTCCAAATGATTATATCTTCTATACTAAATTTTCTGCAATTAAAACTTTTAAGAAATTAAAGTTTATTTAAAACACGTTTTGTGAGTCAATCAGACATTAGAGGTACAACTGGAAAATTTTACCCCCCATTTTTATTTCATTAATAGAAAGAGCAACTAAAATAATGTATGTTGGCAAATTCATTCGGCCTGAAACTTTGAGATACAGAAACTACAGTGACTCAAAGTCGGAAAAATTGATTTTTATAAGTTCCCAGTAAATAAGTTTTTTCAAAAATAAATATTGCTTCTAGGAGTAATTCTTTATAAGAAAACGAATGAGAATACTTTCGGATACGTAAATTTCCGTATTTATTGTCTTTTGAAATTTTTTTATAGTTTTTTCATTTTTTGAGTACAAAAATCAAAGAAGCGCATGTTCTCACTATGCTTATTCGATTTTTTATGTAATTTTACATCTAGATTCAACAAATAATAAAAAATAAAAAGTGTAACACAATATGTTTTTGAGTATGAGTACAAAAATGAAAAAAACGCATGTTTTCACTTTGTTCATTCGTTTTTTCATGAAAAATTACCCCTAGAAACAATATTTATTTTAAAAAAAATCTATTTACCGGAAACTTGTAAAAATAAATTTTTCCGACCCTGTATTACTGCAGCTCCTGTATCTCAAAGTTTCAGACTGAATAAATCTGCCAACATACATTATTTTAGTTGCTCTTTTTATTAATAAAATAAAAATGGGGGGTTACAAATTTGTGTTGTATCAAATTTTTAAAAAATGTTCGACTGACTCAAAAAACGTGATTTAAATATATTGTAAGCTTTGCGAATTCCAACAAAAACATAATGGTGTTATAGATAATAACAAATTATATAGTGTATTAGAAGAAAAAAGCTATAAACGTTAGAATACTCTTGAGATTGCATTCAATAATTCCAATGACGATGATTAAAAATAAAACTTCAAGATAGCAGATAAAAACAAATGAATTAACAAATCTTTAACTTTAATTACTTATTAGAAAAAAAAAATTTTTCTTTGAAAAGTCTTGGTAATCTAATTTTAGACAAAATAGTAAGAAACATTAAGTGAGAAAATTTAAGTAATTGAGCATGTTTCTATGTGAACAACTTAAAAAGGTTAAAAAAATATTTCATTATACTATAGGCCTGTTAATGTAAGATAAAGTAATATTAAAATATTTTTAAGATGTTATGTAACGGTGATAATGAAATTCCAATAAAATGATATCATTCTTTTAAAAAAAGACGATAAAGAACAAACTAGACTGTTTATATTGTAAAGTAAATTTAAATAAGTTATTATTCCTTATCAAAATTAAAAATACAATAATGGAATAAAAATGTGCTTATAAATTAAGTTCCAAAAATATTTTTTAATTATCATAAAAATCCCCCTAATCAAAGAAAGTTTTACAATAAGAAAACATATATTCTCTTAAAAATTAAGTCAACTCAATATTTATTTTTTAATTTTAAGAATATTTTGTGAAAATTAAAAAAAAAGATTAGTTATAATATTTTGTTTACGTAAAATTTTAAAATCAATCTATTTAAACAATTTCGTGCAACATAACACTGAACCTACAAAAATTTATAAGCATTCACCCATCTAATCTAAATATTTAATACTAAAAATGTCAAGCTTATAGTTTAATTATCATTGAAATAGTTTTATCATAAACAAAAAAATGCTTTAAATTCTAAAATTTCTGTTGTAAATAATTTTTAAAATTATATTTTAGTAAATTAATTTTTTGTATAAAATAATAATTGGTGTATAAAAATATTTTACCATTTAAATTTCCTTTTTCCTCAGCAATTTCATTTTAATAAACAATTTTTATATATTTTTTACTCACAATTAAAAAAAATTTTGTTATATGAATAAATTTATTTGAATGGGTATTTTTAAATCCAAGTTTTATTATCGTATCACAAAAAAAATAAATTTTTTCGATGACTTGAGACTCGTATAAAATATATTGTATCAACACACTGTTGCTGTTTATTTTTGGTTTTATGATTGATTTGTTTATTGTGTTATAATTTATGCGAAATCTTATTAATAACAAAACGATAGTAATTTTGTATCTTTTTTTTTCTATTAAGTCAATAATAACTTTATTCGAAAAATTATAACATTTTCCCCAAAATTTTTGAAAACTTCTCACATTATTATTAGTGAATTGGATGTTGTAAAGAGAAAGTAATTTATCAATAATTTTTATTTATAAATAACAATATTGTATGATGTCATATAGTGTTATGATATTTATAAATATTCTAAAATATAAATTTGTGTACTTAAAAATGTAACAGATAGATTAATTTTTCTCAAATATTAATACAAGCAATGTAATAAAATTTAATCTTCACAACTATTAGTTTGTATTTACAAAATAACATGAATATAAGTATTTGAAATAATTGCAACTTTATTTGCTTTCACATATACTTTTATTGCATTAATTACAGAATAAATATTAAACTTTCATATTGATCTTTTTAATTAAAAATTTTTCTTAAAAAAGTATTTAATATTTTATTATATAAATGTATTATTATATTTTTGTATATTAATCAACATATATTAAAAATTTTATTTATCCCCTTATCTTCTCCTCAAATTGGAAGAATAATTTGTTGACTAAATATTTTACTTCCTTTTTTTTATTTTAATTAAATAATTATGTTTTATTTTTAATTTAACAATATATGCCTTATTTTATGACCTCGCTTGATTTGTTTAAAAAACGAAAGTAAATAACAATATAAAATTGTAGTATCGCCAAAATATTTACTGCAAGACTATTTTGAAACGAAAAAATATCAAATACACTTTTAATGATTGTCAAAGAAATTACTTTTTCATTGACATTTTTCACTGTATAAGACATGGATCATCTATTTCTATAATTATTATGTTTTTCACTATCTTATGGACATTTTGTTGATAAGAAAGAAATGTTTTATTAAAATTATATTAGTACGGTAATAATCTTTTATAAAATTAATACATCCATTTTATAAATAGCCATTTTCTAAAACTGGGGAATTTAAAAACAAATTAAATATGACTTTTTTTAAAATTTCTTTTTAAATGCACTCAATATAATTGCATTTGTATATAGTTTATAATAGTTTTTAAAGACAAGAAGGTTATTATTTGAAAATAAGTTTTCTAAATATTACAGTAAATTTATAAAAATAATTAAAACTTATAAAGAAAAATAATTGTTTTTTTATTTAGAAACTTATCGACGAAGAACAACTTAGTAACAAACTGATTCCCAAATTAACCCATTTTTTACAAAAACAAAATAGTCATAAAATGAAGATTAACCAATATAAGTATCTCTAGAATATTTTTTTTACAAAAATTAAGCATCTATACCAAAATAAATAAACTTGAAAAATTGGCATGACATAAATATATTTTTACAAGCTCTTTATTAGAATGCTTTTATTACAATGCTCAATTAACTATTTTTTGTGTACCACTGTGTTTGTTTATAACATAATATTGATGTTTGATTAGAAATTTTTATTATGGTAAGATAATAAAATCTATGAATAATCTTTTTTATTTACAATTATTTTTACGCCACACATCCTTCTTCATTATGTATTGATTCTTCTTACCTCTTGTAATTGGACGTTTTAAAAGTAAAATTTTAATTTATTATAATCTTATTTAACAAATGTAAACTTATATCATAATTATTTTCCATAAATTCAAAAAAAGGTATTTATTTCATTATCGTCATGCATGAGAAATATAAATATTCAAGAATACATCATGTTAATCAACAAAATATGTTAATTAAAAAAATATATTGAATTAGTGTTTTTTTGCAAGAAACATTTTATGATTTGTTTGGTCTTCTTATTTTATAATAGGTGAATAGGAAGAGTAAAGTAAAATAATCTAGAATAATGTGTTAAAATAACAAGAAAAGTTTTAGCAAACAAATATCATATATAATTATCTCTAAAAATTCTTGCTATAATAGCTTAATTAAACAAAATTTAATAAATTCTTCTAAAATTTGACATTAGTCTTAGAGGGATTCCTTTAAGAGAGTATCCATGTGGTTTTTTATTTCCAGCTTCAGTTCCCATAAAAGCTATAAATAAACTTTTAGAAAAAGTATATTACATATTTATTGTGTCCTATAAATAAATACAAAGACGAAGAAACTTACAATGTAGTTTTTGCCGTTTTTCAATTACTTTATCATTAATAACAGGTTGAAAATTATCTTCACCTATCAAATAGTAACCATCGTTATCATTTTCATAGAATACAGGAATTGTTGTAGCAAATTTAAAAATTAATAAAGCATAGCATATAAAAAGGACAACAGTTTGATGATTCATTGTAAGCAAGGGTAAAATAAAAATGCTAGAATAAAATAATAAAGTTGTATTTTGTAAAATTAATTAATATAAATAAAAATGTATAATTTTTTTTATTTTATATATCGTTAATTTTAAATAATAGATAATCTACATATACTATAAAAGGATTAAATGGTCTAAATTTTAATATATGATCCAAAAAGAAATGATATGACATTTTATATACTCATAATTCTCCTGAATAAATTTGTAATAATAAATTCTACATAAATTAAAGTCTAAAAGTGCTTACGTAATGAAAAATTAAATATTTCTTAAATTTTTATAATTCTTAGCTATAAAATCACAAGGATATTTAAGCTAATGAGTATAAATTGAATTACATTAGTGAAGTATTACACACGGATGAGATTTTTTACAAAATTAAAATTAATAAAAATTTGTCATAAAATAATTATTTTTGCAAATCTTATAAATATTAAATATTTTAAATTAAAAGATGCATAAAAGAATAAATTCCACATCGTGAAGTATAATTTTTTAAAGAAAATTTTTTTAGTGTTTTAAAGAGTTTAAATGATTTCTATAAAAATATGATACTAATAAACAATTAAGATAAAACTAAATTATTCATTCATTTAGTCTAAATTTTACGTCAACAAGTGTTGTAAAGTTTTTGTAAAAAGTATTTTTTTTATATTTTCTTTATTATCCTTACATGATAAAGACAGGAAAGTGTAAATGACAGATGACATCAATTTTTAGAAAATCTTAAATTAATAAACATATTTGAGAGTGAAGAAGAAAAATTTTTTAAATGTAATTTAAATTGCGGAATATTATTAATATAAAGTTTAAAAATAATTACAGAATTTTTTGATAACTTTTTGAGTTAATTATTACACCGAAAAAGGGAATGGTTAAATCGCTTTTTAAATAACATAAAATGTAATAATACTAAAAATCCAGAGACTATAAAAACTTTAAGTTGAAAAATGATATTATATAAGGAATCAGAGTGGGAGGGAAAAATAATGCAGTACACTCTTAAATTATTCTTTTATTTTTACATTTAATTTTCTTTTCGAGAATATGGAGATTTAACAATACAAGGACAGTAACCAGAATCCGCTCCAGGCCCTCCATCCATTCCTTTTTTACCTGGTAAACCAGGAATACCAGATTCTCCTCTGAAGCCTTCTCGCCCAGCTTCACCAACAATACCTTCAACACCTCTTCTTCCGTTTTTTCCTTTTTGACCTTTTATTCCGTGTAAAGCATCTCTTCCCCTTTGGCCTTTGGTTCCTTGAAGTCCTTTGATACCTAGAACACCATCCTTCCCAGAGTAACCCTTTGGACCATTTCTTTGCGATAACCCTGGTGCTCCAGGTTTCCCTCTTGCTCCAGGCTTACCATTTAATCCATTTTTTCCAGTCTCACCCTTTGCGCCAGATATTCCACGTAAACCTCTACCCCCTCTAACTCCTGGTAGCCCTTGAACACCTTTGGGACCCATCGAACATACAATACACCCTTCATAGTGAAGCAATAACTCTTCTGGAATTCTTCCAGGAAATCCACGACCTCCAGGTCTTCCATTTCTACCTGGACGTCCTGGAAGTCCATCCTCTCCTCTCTTTCCTTCGGGGCCCGGAGGGCAAGTGTTATGAAGAAAGCATTGACAATTATTTTCTCTCTTACTTCTAGCACCAGGAAGTTGTTTTAAGCTATTTTTAATATATGTAATGTTGAAGTGTACTTCATTTCCTAAGGATATGAAATTACTCATTTCTTCTAATAATATGTTCTTAGTGCTTACAGTTTTATCGTGTAAAATTAATAGATACCTAAAAATCCATATGATTCAGAAATAAAAACATACCTTGTATGAATAATTAAATATATTGAGGAAAAGATTAGAGACCATAATATTATTAAATAAGAATATTTAATGTCAATCATCACTTATTATGAGAAAAGAAAAAGTGGAAATAGAGGAAATTATATATTATATATGCATTTATAAGAATATCTATAAGACCAAATATTTATAAATATTATTAGGATATTTCGTTACAATTAAAAGATTAAGAACACGTTGAATACGATTGTGGAACGGTTTATTATTGGAATTTTTATAAATAAAATGTATAATTACTCAATATCTGATGAATTTAAAAGAAAACTTTTTGTAATTGAAAATCTTGCTTTTCTCCGTGAAAAGGAATATGCTAATTCCTCGATATCTGAATCCTCTGTCGAACTACTTTGTACTGATGTTGAAATATCTCCGCCTTTCATAATTGCTTCTTTAAGTACATTTATACAACCTGTATTATTAAATTGTATGGCATCATCAAGAGGAGTTCTATCCCATCGATCTTTTGGACTATAGTCGACTTTTGCAACACGAATAAAAAATCTGACTAGTTCTGTATGACCTTCAGCAGCTGCAATATGAAGAGCTGTTCTTTTATCATAATCATATGAATCCATATCCACTCCTAACATGTACAATCTATAAAAAATATATAAATTATTTCCTTACAATATTGTAAAAAACTAGATGATACCTTCTAATTGTATTTAAATCTCCTGTTTTTGAGGCAAATAAAAGTGATACAACTTGATCCGTCTTTACATCTACTAATCCTTTTCTTGGATCAAATTTCGTTTTTTCAGAATGAGCTAAACTATCGTAATTATGGAAATTAAAGCGATTTATTAATTCTTTACAAAATGCCACACCACGACAACTATTACCCATTGCATCAAGAGGTGGACTCCATAATGCGATTCCCATTAGATTGGGTATGACAACAATCATAATACCTGACACTCCTGATTTAGCTGGTAAACCAACATGAAAACTAAATTGTCCACTGTAATCATACATTCCACAAGAGTACATTAGTGATAACACATCTCTACATGGTCTATTTTCAATACATTTCTCTTTTGTAATAGGACAAACACCACCATTAGCTAATGTTGCTGCCATAACTGCTGCACTTTCTGTTGTTGCTTCCAAAGAACACAATTGAAAATAAAAATCAAGTGCTTCTGTTAAACATTTTGTTTCAGGTGGAAAACAACCCATTTCTTTCATATAATATGCAATAGCGAAATTTCTATCAGCAGTGGCACGTTCTGACAAAAATGTTGCATTGTTAAATCCAACATACTCCCCACCCGATATTTTTCTATATCTATTAAGCATCTGAAAAGTGTAAAAAAAATAAACGTATACATTAATTAATTTTAAATCTATTTATATGTATGTTCTCTTACATAATCATATCTTTCTGCCATATTTAGTGAACTTTTTATGAGTGATGTAACAACAATAGCACCTGAATTAACCATGGGATTGTGTGGTTTGTTATTTTGATCAAGGCAAATTTCATTAAATAATCTTCCTGATGGTTCCTGACCAACATATCTGTGAACGTAATCCGCTCCCAAATCGGATGCTGCAATAGCGTAATTAAATGCTTTTGATACTGATTGTATACAAAACGGTGTTTTAGAATTCCCAAAAGATACTCTTTGTCCATCAACAGTACAAATTGATACACCCCACATATCTGGATCAAATTTTGCTATTTGTGGTATGTAATCAGCAATCTTTCCATTTTTGTTATCCTTACATAATTCATAAATTTCACGGATCTTCCCAACAAATGTACTCCATGAAGGAATAATTAAATTATTCTGAAGAGATTGGCTAATAATATCAATACATGGTCTTATACATTTTCTAAAGTCTGATTCAGACATCCTCCATGTCTTTGGATCCTTCATCTCCATACATTTTTCCTCTCTCTCAACCTCAATTGTAATGATACTCTCCATCATTGGACTCAATCTTGGATCATCCTCCCTCAAACCATAACTCTTGAGAACAGAAATTAATTTTCCAATACTTGCTTCATTTTTTGTTGGTAGCTTAAATAACTCATAAATAAGATCTTCCTCTGATTTTTCATCTCTCTGATAGGCATCCATCAATAAATTGACAGTTTTTTTAACTTTGTTATGAGCAATAGAGTCTGGTGTTGTATTAGAGTCAATAATTGTTGCTAATTGATTAACTAAAAACAAATTTAAAAATTATGTATATTAAAAAAGAATATTACACTATGCACTTCTAAATATAGATTTTTTACAACAACCTATGGATTAAGATATCTTAAAAATCATACCTGTTGCATTAGAAAGTACAGCTTTCATTTTTCACTCCTTTATGGCAAAATATGCTAAAAAAAGAACTATATTACAATTAATAATTAAATTATAAAAGAAAATAACCTATTCTTGTACTCATTTATGCTATAGTTTAAAAAGGTATTATATAAAACATTTTTTATAGAGCAAAATTTAAAAATTATTAAACATATACATAGAAATTTGTAGTAATACCTTGAAATTTAATAAAATACATATTGATAACATATTAATTAAGGCATCTGACAATTTAAAATCAACTTGATTTCTCAAGGTTTACCGAACACAATTTCAAGATAATTTTTATCAGCTGGTAATGTGTTATAACAAGTTTAAAGAAATATATATATTCTAATTTAATAATGTTAAAAATGTTAAACTATGATGGGAATTATTTTTTATAAGGAATCTGAAGATACTTGAAATTTTTTATATACTTTAATTGTTTTAAAAGTCATTCCATAGTACGATATTTATTGCAATAAAAAATTTATTTCATTTGATCTTTATGGTTTAATGAATTTAGGTAACTATAATTAAATTTATTTCTTTTTTTAAAACTATAGTAAAAATATTTAAAAAATAAGTTTTTATTTTTTTGTTGATCTTATGTACCACTAATTATATAGATGTCAATTATTTTTTAATGTTGTTAAAAATAAAATATATAATTAATTCATTTTTCATTCATCGTTTTAATTGATCAAATAATAAAATATTTTAATTCATAAAAAAATATGATTTTATTTATGTAAAATTAAGGAATTACATAATGTTGTTAAAAAATGTATATTCATTAATAACATTGATTTTACATGATGTAACGACATTTAAATGGCAATTAAATTAGTAACATTTTCTTTTGTTCTCCAAATAAACAACATACAAACACATCATCATCTTAAGAGAGAGGTCATTTTCAATAGTGATCTTTTAACGCAATCAAGCTAATATTAGGTTGTCCAGAATGAAATGGACCTTTTTTACCCTAATTTTTAAATGCGCATAACTTTACTAAAAATAAATATTTTTATTCAAAATAGCAACCGTTAGAATCTACACATTGTTGCCAACGAGATACAAGCTTATTTATTCCATTTGCATAGAAATCTGGGGTTCTAGATTCAATGAAAGCTTCAAAGGCAGTTTTTGCTTCCTCATCGTTCCTGAAAATTTTCTCCGTTAAGAAGTTGTCAAGATGTTTGAAAAAATGGAAATCTGTTAGAGCAAGGTCAGGTGAATATGCGGGATGCGGCAGGGTTTCATATCCTAATTCGCTCAATTTCTGGAGGGTCTTCTTTGAAACATGAGGTTTTGCGTAATCATGGAGAAGAATTAGCTCTTTTCTATTGACTAAAGCAGGCATTTTTTGGGACAATTTGTAATGTATTTTTTCAAGCACTTGACAATAGGACTCCGAATTAACAGTTTCTCCAGGTTCCATAAACTTATAATGAATCACTCCTACAGCAGACCACTAAACAGTCACCATAACTTTTTTTGGTGTCAATTTGGGTTTCGGGAAGTGTTTTGGAGCTTCATCTTTGTCTAACCATTGTCCAGTTCTTTTACAATTGTCGCACAGAACCCATTTTTCATCACAAGTGATAAGACGACTTAGAAATGGGTCATTTTTGTTCCTCAAAATGAGGGAAGAACAAACCTCATAACGACACAATTTTTGATAGTCGTTTAATTCGTGAGGTACTCATTTGTCGAGCTTTTTTGTCTTTTCTATCTCCTTTAAGTGGTTAGAAATGGTTAATTTTGATACATTTAATTCCTCTGCAAGTTTTCTAACGGTTGTGCGTGGATTGGCTTCAACAGCTTTTCGCAATTCATCGTTATCAAGAACTGATCCCGGTCTCCCACGCTCTTCGTTTTCGAGGTCCTCACTGCCTTCTTTGAATTTTCTAAACAATCTTTTTACAGTAGAAAGAGAGACAAGATCTTCTCCAAAAGTTCCATTAATTTCTTGAGTTGTTTTTGCAGCATTAGTACCGCGTTTGAACTCATAAAGCATAATAGCAAGAATATCACGTTTTGACAGCATTGTTTGTTTTTGAAATAAATTGATGATAAAAAAATCTCATGGCAATAATATATATATCATCGTGTAGAGAAAATCTAGGAGAATCTAACGGCTTGTTTTATTATACCAAACATAGCCAATCATTTGAGAAAACGCGCGTCAAACAACGAGCATCAAAAAAAGGGCCATTTCATTTTGGACAACCTAATATTTCGTCGTACCTATCAATTGATAGTAAGAGATGAAAAAAAAACTTTTATTTTGACATCGTAGATTGAAGGAGTCCTTCGATGAAAAATATGTTTCTCGATTTCTTTAATTTATATATTTAAAAAGTATCATGACACTTATGTAACTTACAATGTTACGCAAACAATCTGTTTTATAATCGAAAAGTTTGGATCATCATTTTATACTTATCTCACCCCTATATAAAAAGGTTCTTCATATGTGCCTTCTTAGACATACATAGTTCGGATGTGGCGGGCACTGGAGCATTGTCACTTTGGCGCTCCTTCACTCCATGTCGTTTGTTTTAGACATTTATATATTTGTTGTATCTTTAAATTTTATAGTGAAATGCACATCAAATTTTATTATTTAACTTTTATAGATTAAATTTTCTTTTTGAACAAAATTTAATGATGTTCTAGATATCTTTAGTATAATCTTTTTATATTTATAATTAAAATAAAGCGATTTTATAGAATTATCAATGTACTTAACAACTTTACGTAACCCTGTAAAATTCATCAGAATAATTATTATTATTCTTTTCAGTTTTATTATTAATTAACCATTAATAACTAACCATTAATGTATGCAAGTATATCAAAACCCGACCTTTGCTCAGTAGCTTTAAGTGCTAGTGATAAGAATTATCAAGTGATGGAACCCAAAAAAACAGTAGACATGACGACAGCCTTAGACAATTCATATGTTTTAGGAGAACGGTTAGGTAATGGTGGATTTGGTGATGTATATTTAGCAACACATATGTTAACTGGTGGTAAAGTTGCAATTAAGATAATAGATAAACGCAAACATGCAGTAAGTTATATTGTTTTTTAAAATGATGATTCAAATTAATATTTTTAAGAAAGAATTTAAATTTGTTAGGAAAGAAGAAGAAGCATTAAAAAATTTAGTTCATCAGAATATTTCACGACTTTATGAAATAATTGAAAATGACTGCTACTTATATTTCGTTATGGAGGTATGTCTTATCATCACTTTTAATTTATCTTTTTTTACAGTTTTGTAATGGTGGAGAAATGTTTGATTATATAATTAAAAAACAAAGACTTGAAGAAAATGAAGCTAGACATTTTTTTAGACAACTTATTCAAGCTATGTCATATGTTCATGAACAAGGGTATTGTCATCGGGACTTGAAACCAGAAAATATACTTCTAACAAATGATTTAAAACTTAAAGTTATTGATTTCGGTTTATGCGCAAAACCCGAAGATCTAAAGAAAGATTTATTAACAGAATATTGTGGATCACCAGCTTATGCGGCTCCAGAGTTATTCGACGAAAAACCGTACCTCGGTCACCAGATAGATATATGGTCCATGGGAATAATTCTTTATGCTTTATTATGTGGATGCTTACCATTTGAGGATGAGAAGATGGAGAATTTGAGAGCTAAAGTTACAAAAGGTGCAGTTAAATTTCCTCCATATCTATCAATGGAAAGTAGAAATGTTTTGACAGGTTTATTAACAGTTAATCCAAAACGTAGAATTACGATGGAAGAATTAACTGTTCACCCGTGGGTTACTAAAAATTATACAATGAATTTGAAATGTTCTAGTATATATAAACCCGATTTTATTGATAATGATATTATCATTGAAATGGCTTTTTTCCATTGTGTATCTCCTCAACGAATGATAAGTTTAATCAAAGACAATCAATTTGACTACCTAAAATCAACTTATTTAATTCTTCTTAATAAAAAGGAAAACAAAGAGAATATTACATTACCCATGTCACAAAGAAAGAGTCGTCCATTTGGTCAATATGCTTGTAATCAACCCAAAAATATTGTAGCATCACCAACAATACACGCATCAATTGAAAATTGTTTAAATTATTCTGGTATTTCGGAGGACGAGGATGAAATGAGAAGGATGGAAGTTATTTCCAGAGGAATTGGTAAAATGGATGTCTATTCTGTTGAAAGGAACCCTAGAAAGTATGATAAGAATTCGGCTTACTTCAGGGCTAAGAAATTACTTGGAGAAAATTGTATGTATGTTGGTTCACCGAACTTTAGTATAGGACATAATCCACCACCACCAATCAGGCATCATAATTGTTTGACAACTGATGATACTCCAAGACGTAGAAATAAGGAAAGGTATGATAAAGAGAATACTCGTCCATCAACTGTTAGACAAAAACAACACTATCAACAATATGCTGATTTAAAGACAATCTTTGTTCCACAACAAATTTCATCAACGCCAAAACGTGGTACTATAATGGTTCCATCTATACCACTACAATCAACACCAATAAACGGTAGGTTTAATTATAGATATAAAAAATAATTAGAAATATATACGATTAATTTTTTAGATAAAAAAGATTATGAACAAATATCACCACAAGGCACTCCTGATAGTAGAAGTAGGATTACCTCAAAAACACCACGTCTTAAACAAAGAGTATTTGCTTCTCTTGAACGTAAAGCTGATAAAATGATTAATCTTCTCACTCCAAAACGTCATAAAATTAGTAAACCAACAACATTAACTCAAACGAAAAGGATGGTTAATGTTTCAATAACATCTAGTGAAGATCCAGTACGTGTTAGGAATGAATTAAAGACAGTATTTGGGAAACTTGAAATGATACACAGTGAAAATGGATGGAAAATATCAGGACAAAAATATAATGTTCTAGGGAAACTTGTTATGTCAGTTGAACTGGAAGTTGTTCTTATTGAGAATATGCCATATGTTGGAGTTAAACGTAAACGTCTTACTGGTGATAGTTTCTTATACAAAAAACTTTGCGAGCAAATTTTAAATTTGGCCGGTTTGTAAAAGTTTAAATAAGGAACATGGAACCATAATTAATATTTATATTTTTAAAAACTAATTACTAATATTTCTTTTCCCTTTCATTTTGTTTTAACCTTTTATAATACTTTTTAAATATTAATATTAACATGAACTAATCGTCTTTTTTATTAAATCACATTTAATTTGTTATATAAAAATGTATATTATTATTTTATTCAAAACAATATATTATAAAAAAGCTTTATCAACACTCATAATAAATTAATGATAAATGAAAATTAGATGTGATATGTCTTGTTTATCAGTTTGATATTAATAAATTTTACTTCATTTAACAATATAATGCAAATAAATATGTTGTATCAATTTAAAACTATTATTCGTAATACAAATCATTATATTTTTTACTATTATCACGGTAATTTACCCTAATATTTTTAAAATAATAATAAATATCCAGTTTTACGGAAGTAATTTTTTTCCTTCCAATCTAAAAGCTATATTTTAAAGTGGTATATTTTTAAAAATGTTATTAAAGGTTGGTACCAATTTTGTAAGATATGTTCTATTTTTAAAATAATAATAATATAAATTTTTTTGACTAAACTAAACAACTCAAAAAATTTAGTAACATTTTATCAAGTAGTTATTGCTAATAGCATATGTTGGTATAAGATTATGAAAACAATATAAAAATATCAGTAATATTTTTAACATACTAATTCTTTGAAAACGCTTTAAATAATTAAGTATCAATCTTATTACATTAGAAAACAAAAAAGTGGATACACATAGAAATATATCTTGTCATTTTGTTAAAATATAATTTTAAAACATATTAAAACATATCAAAAATAATTCTTGGTCATTTATTCCTTAAACATTAACTTTTATTCTACTTACATTTTTAATTCTTCAAATAAAATGTATATATATTTTAAGTCAACTTTCTTTAAAATAATTAAAAACTTCTTCAAAAATTTTTAATATTAAAACTATAGTATGTATATTTTAGGAAGGAAGATATGTCTATGCTTTAATGAAACATCAGTTATATTCAAGTGTTCATGCACTATTTGCTTAAATAATCTCTGTAAAAAATTTTTACCCTAAGTAGAAACGTAGCTTATATATTTGTCGTGTTCCAACAGAATATAAGTGTATTTAACACTAAAAAAACTAACAATTTTTGAGTACACTTTTTTGATAATAAATTTATAATTATGTATGTGTGTGTTTTTATTTATTTTTAAAAACATTAAATTATTCTTAATTAATCACTTTTTTCATTTCCTTTTTAGTAGGAAGATTTACAAAAAGGAAGTACATAAAACATTTTTTGACAAAATAAATAACATCATTTCATATCCTTAAATTAATATTTATTTTATATTGATACAATAGTACTTCTCATTCCCATAAACTATTTTTTACATTAAGTCTACAACAAAAGTTAGAGATTTTGTAATAATTCCTAAACTATATTTTTTTCCAAAAATTATACATAAGTTTAAGTAAAAATATATATAAATATAATTTTTCAATCTTCAAACTATCATTCTTGATTTTGAAGGTTTTTAAGATATAAGTATATAAAACAGACGCATTTTTACTTATAGTGATTTTGATTCATCACTTTAGTTACATTTTAATTAAAGTAAAATGCTTATTTAAAATCTCGGTTACATTATAGAAGAAAATTATTAGTGTATACACCATCACATACATATATCACTTATCTTTTCATCGTCTCCAATTGACAATCAAATTATTTATAATATTTTAAAGTTTTTAAATTATTATATTTGGAGTAGATACATATATTTGTAAATTGATAGCATTTATCTACATATATCTATATTTTTAGCTCTTCAATTAGAGATAACAGACTAAAATAGGAGATGATTTTGGTTATTCTTTAAAAATATGTGCAATGTTAGATTTCAACTATGTATCCATGCCATTGCTTAAAGCTCCATTTACTTATTAAAAAAATTGTTCTTAATATTACTATAATTAGCCTTACTATTAATGAAAAAAAATATGTATAAATAAGTAAAGTAAAACATAATACAAGATTGATGTGCTTAAAAGCTTCGAAATTATAGGACACATGATAGGCATAAAATCGGATTATAAATGATTGAAAAAGCAATTAATTTTTTTTTCTTCAATACTAAAGTTTTAACGATTATTGTATAAAACAATTTCTTTTTTAAAAATAGTTTTTTATTTCCTCAATTTATAATAACATAAATTTATCATTCCAAAAATTTAAAAATAATTCTTTTCTATTATTATAAATTTTTGATTCAATATATCTCTCAAAATTATTTCCCAAAAACAAATCTTTTATATAATTTTTATCAAACCATGACTATTTATTTTATTTAATTAAAGTTATGCATTTTTAATAAATATCTGAGTGTATGAATTAAGTTTTTCATATATTTACGAAAATGACATTACTAGTTATACAATAAAAATTTTTTGTCATATTTTTAGTTTTAAAAAAAAACAATTTAAATTTCAATTATTTTTAATATTCTCACACTATATTGATACTTTTAGTTCAATTAACTGATAATTTTAAAAATATATATAGAAGGATAAATTTATATTTTTTAATATTTAAAGAAAGTTCCTCTTGTTATGAAATTTTTTTTAACACACTAGTTTTATTAATAATTTATAATTTATTTGTTTAAATGCATTATTTTTTTTATTTATTTCTTTAATTATAGCCTGATCATTTAACATTAATAATAAATCTATTTTAAAATAATACTTTAGTAAGTGTGTTGTTTAAATTTATCAATACCTTTGATTTTAATTTTAAATGATAATATTATTTATATTTAAATATATTTATTTTAATCCTTTATTCAATGTTTAAATACCTAGAAGCATAAAATTAACATTACATTGGTAAATATTTATTTAATATTATTTTGTTTATATTAATGGCATTTTAATTAATTTTTTTATTAATTATAATAATAAAATAAAATTAGTTTTCTTCCTTATAGAAGAATGAATTCATCCTCAGAAACTTCCGGTAACCTTTATAATTTATTTAACTCAACTGTCTTACCAAATGTATCATCTCAAACATCAATATACCAAAATTTTGATAAATCTTTTGAAGATGATTGTTCTGAATTAATTACAGAATGTACGTGTCATATTGTTTATTCATTTTATGAATATCCTGAAATCATACTTCTTGGTGTTGTGGCATTCCCCTTAATAATTTTTGGTATTATTAATAATATACTATCAATTCTTATATTTACACATGAACTTATGAAGACATCTTCTATTAATTGGTATCTCACAATAATATCTCTTTCTGATACAATAATTTTAATCTCAGCTTTTTTTGTTCTTACTTTACCGAGATTAGGTGAATTTATTGAACTCTGGGGTGCTGTATCTCTAAGGCAAGTGTTTTAAAATAATATATATTTATAAAAATATTATTTGTATATCTTTTTAGTTATTTTTTGGCTCCATACATGTATGGGATGATGACAATGGCACAAACGATAAGGTAATTTTATACATAAAATTTATTATCTGAATCCAATATATACATTAACAATATAGGAAAAGAAAATTGATAAAAAAAATAATCAATTAAATAACAATTTTCATTTTCTTCTCATTTTGATCTAAAAATAGTTTTTCTTTTGAAAATTTAATAATTATTCTGGGTTTAATGAAAAAGTAATTTCTGAGATAAAAATAAATTAAAAATAAAACAGTAGTAATTAATTAATGTTAAAAATAATATGTATATAATATTTTTTGTTATTTTTGTTGTAATATTTTTAGTGTGTGGATGACAACAGGAGTATCGTTGCACCGTTATGCAGGTGTCTGTTTTCCTTTTGAATCAATTTCATTGTTAAGACCAAAAAAAGTTCGTACATTTATTGGATCAATTTTAATATTTTCAATAGTATTCAATAGTAGTAGATTTTTTGAAGTTAACGTTGTTAATGATTGTTACAGAACAAATATTGAATATAGTATTCCAGTTATAATGCCAACCCTCCTCCGTATCAATGAAGCGTACCGGACAATATTTTTTGGATGGGCATATACAATAGTTATGTTTATAATACCTTTTATAGTATTAATATTTGTTAATACAGCAGTTGTTAGTGTTATTCACAAATCAAATAGACTTCATCTTACGCAAGGTTCTGATTCAATGACTTTTAAAAAGTCTGAAACAAAAGAAAGACAAACAACAATAATGCTAGTTGCAATTGTCATTGTATTTTTGGCTTGTAATGTTTTGGCATTTGTCGTAAATATAATGGAAAATTTAAACTTGATGGGTTCTCTATATAATACACTTGTCTGGTTTAACAATTTATTAGTAAGTATATTATCAATTTACAATTAATATAATGTCATTTATTTTAAGGTTTTAGTTAATGCATCCTGCAATTTTCTAATATATCTTATCTTCTCAGACAAGTATCGCGCTCTCCTTCTATATTTTATTTCTGGAAAATGTTTGATTCAGGAAAGAACATTGGTATTAGCAGAAGTAGTTTAAATTAAATATATTTTATATAATAATAGCCTTATCATTTTTACTTTATGCTCAAATATTTCGTTTATTATTGTTATTTTTTAGAAGATATATAGTAATAGCGTTTCTTGTAAATTTTGTCCCATATTTGATTCTGTTTATTTTTACGTTAACTTATTTTTTTAACCAAATAAAATTGTTTATAGTTAAGAAAAAAAGATTATAATAAAATGAATAAATAATAAAAATGACATAATTTTATTATAAACCAGATGATAGAAACAATTTTTGAATAGATTAGACCGTAATAATTGTTAAAAAAATATTAAAAGTTCGTCACTAATGAAAAAATAAATTTACTACAATAAGGTTTTTTTAACATGTTGAAAAGCATTCTAATAATATGATTACAATTTCAACATTTTTTCATAAATTATTTCTATTCTTTTTTTAAAATTTATAGACGGTTTTCTTCTTTTTTTGAATTAATGTCACAATTAATAATTACCTGCTTGTTTATGTAACAAAATATTAATCTATAATTAATCTTAAATTTAATTTATATCAGCAAATAATTTTAAAATAAATGGAGGAAAATCATTGATGTTTTTTATATCTCCACCGGCAATCATTAAATATTGTTAAAAAAGCTAATGTTTTAATCTTTAACTTAAAAAATAAATAATTTAAAGCATAAATTAGAAATATAAATTTGTTCTTTGAAAGTTTTTACAATATCACTATCTACAAAACGTCATAACACAATTTATTTCTATTAGAAAAAATAATACCGTATTCTATAATTAACATATCTTTGATAATGAATAAATATATTTAAAAGGTATAATAAAATGATAAAAAAAGAATGTGTGAAAAATTTTTTACTGCTATCATGAGTAGGGGAATAGTTAAAAGATAGGAGTACATTTTTAATTTTTTTACATAAATGATTATTTGTACTTAAGGTTAATAATTATTTACAATAAGGACAATTTTTTATTAAAAATACTTAAAAAATTGACGTCATTAAAATTCATTCTATATATGAAAGAAGTGCATTAAGAAACACACTTTATAAATTATGAATTCAAAATTATAAAAAAATGATTAACTTTATTTGATATTTTCTTTTTTTTGAAGAGTTTTTTAATGGAGATCCCACATCTTCTGTTAATTTATTAAAACATGATGCTTGTAAATATAAAATTGAGGTGTAAAAAAGACATTTTTCAATGATTTGTTGATCATTACAATTCTTACATCCTGATTTTATAATAAATTTGAAATTATTATTTAATAAATATATATTTTTTTGTTTTAATTTTATTCACTTTTTTGATTTAACGATAATATGTTGTTATCAAGTTTTTTTGGGATTGTTTTAATATTTTTTTAAGTTTAATGGATTTATAAAGATTAAACAAAGTAGCTTCTTTTAAATTTAAAAAAAAAATCATTTGGTTTGAATATCTTTAAACATGAACTAAAATTTTCATTTCTGAAACAGTTTGATCTTAAAAATAATAAGTAAAATTTTTGTCTAATTTATAACATACCTGCATTGAGCACGAAGATTAGGAAAAGTTTGCGAAAACATTTCATGACATGCTTCACAGACAGTATCAACAATAACGTGAAATTGTTTGTCTCTATAAATGTCGCAATTTTCCTTAGTAAAATCCTCTAAATATGGTGATGTTCCATTTTTTTCAAGAACCAATGAATCAGAACGTTGTGATACCTTATAAAACATTGATTTTGTACAAACTTCATAGGACAATATCATAATAAAGAATATGCTGTAAAGTAATACTTTACTAGTCAAAAAGCTCTTGCGCCCATCAAAAATTGGAACCTTGATTTGGAACATACCTAATTTCTTTATTTTTTTTTCTAAACAAAGGTGGACAAGTTTTATCTATAAATATTAATAATATTAATATTAAATAATTTTTTAATGAGTTTTTATTTATTTTATAAATTAAAAGACTATTTTGATTTAAAAATTGTAAAATGATAAATAATATAATGGTGAAATAATATTAATAATTTCTAACTATCTAACAAAGTAAAGTAATTTAAAATGTCTGAAATATAAGTCAACTTTATATTTATATATATTATAGTTTATAGAAATTTTTTATAATTAACTTAATTATGTTTTTCATAAAAACAATTTTTTTAATTATATTTATAAAGCTATAAATATATTACCGATCATTTTATTAATAAAAATAGAAAATATTATTCTTGTAGAAAGAAGATAACGAAGAAATTAAGTTATTATAATTTAATATCAAAATACAAAAATCATTATTTTTGTTATTTTATTTTTAAATAAAAACATTAAACAATTTATGTAATAATAACTTAAAAAATAAAATAAGGTATACTTATATAACTTTTATACTTTCTATAATATAAAAGTAATAATAATAATTATCTGTTAAAATAATTAACCAATATATTAAAATGGTTAAAAATAGAACTTTAAAAATTAAAGAAAAGTTTTTTTTATAATTTTTATGGGAGGTAAAAAATTTATGAAATTTAATTGATTCTCATAACTATTTAAGAAACAGATTGTTAAATTGGGAGGTCCGTTTAAGTAAAATGGGTGTGGAGATTTTAATTATAAAGTAGATAACATTACTTATTAATTACCTACTCATTAACATACCTCTTTTAAAAAAATATAAATATATATTTCTATTTGGGTAGGTGATTAAACCTATTCATTAGAAATTATTGTACGGTAAGTAGAAAAGAAAAAACAGCAACAATAATCCTTTTGTTTAATTGTTAATTAACTTATTATTATCTATAAAGATCACCCTATTAATGGCCTTTAATTGAAGATAAATTTTTGCAAAATAATATAGTTTTAAATGAAATTATTAAACATCATCAAGTGTTTAGAAAAGAAATTTCGGATGGAACTGATAATACCTGTTTATTTTTAATAAATGTGAACTAATATTTACTAAACTAGACAAAAGATGAGAGATAAAGTCTGAATATTAATGCAACATATAGTATAAATATATATATATAAGTAATATATAATAGTGATACAATTAAAGTTTATCAATTTAAAATTAACAGTTTTAATTGGGATTAAAATTCAATTAATATAAAAAAAAATATGAAACAATGAAGATGATTAAAAAAGGCATTTTAATCTCTAATTTTTCACATTTCACCATTATTAAATAAAATATTAAATTTATATATATAACGTTACCTAAATAAAAAATTTCTTTGCAAAATGAGGAGATGATGTAATGATGGTACTTTTTATTTATTTCTATTAACAAGTATTTTTGAAAACAATTTAATTACATTAATTAAAGTTTCATTCTTCGTATTTTTTGGAGAGAACTTTTATTGTTATTAAAAGTAATTTAAATTTCATCCAAATTTAAAAAGTGGAGGGATAATTTTTGGTAGATGAAACTTTCATTCTTTTGCAATTAAAACTTTTAGACATTGTATTAATAAATGTTTATGATTACAAAGTTATTATGTTTATTTAATTTTAAAAAAATAAGAATGAATTAATTATTTTATCAAGTGAATTAACTAGTACTTAAAACATAACTTGTGTTGTACTTTTTTATGCCGTTTTTTCTTCTATTTTCTAGCGTACCAGTAAAAAGAGCATGAAAAATCTACAAAGAAAACATTAAAATTTTTTATTTTTCCATTGAATATATTTATTAATTCCTACACATGGGTTTTTAATTTATGACAATAATTAATAGAGAGTGATTATTCATTCTATGTAATTTGTTTATTTTTTTGAGATAAAAAGTTATGCAAGTAAAGCTATTTCTAATAGATGTATCTTTGAGTCATCAGACAAATTATGAATATTTAAAGCAATAAATTACAAAAAAATAAATAGTTTTTTAATGGGATATTACTTTCTTTGATCGTATTTTTAACAAATGTATTATTATTTTTGATCATGTTTCATTTTTCACCTCTCATTAGTAAGAAATTATTACGTATGATGTTATTAAAAGTATTATTCAGGTATTGTTTGATAACATTTTAATAAAGACTAATTAATATTATTTATCAAAAATTATATTTAAAAAAATAATTTTTTCGCAAAGAAGTAATGATAGAATAAAATAAAGGTATACAATATAAAGTTTATTTGTAAAAATGTGTGGTGCTTTCTGATACTTTGAAATAATGTTTGAAAAATAGAATTTATTTTCTTATAATAATATTAAAGAAGAATTATATCAAAACTATTTTGTTATATATGTATTTGTATATTATTAAAAAAAAGTTAATTAAGCAATATTGAATGAAAGGAGATTGACGATAAAATTAAATCAAGATAAAAAATTTTAAGATTTACGATGACGTGATGAGCTGTCGGAGTAAACTATAAACTTAAGAAAATTCAATAGCCTAAGATTTTTAAATTGGCAAAAAAAAGAAAAACATATAAAAATTTAATTTTTTTTTTGGATTTTATAAAAATAAAACATTATTTAATTATAAAAAACAATAAAGGCTCCATCTCATAGAATAGCTTCATTTTTAACTCATATTTTAAATATTTACCGTTTTTACTTTTATTGTTAGATTAAGCATAATAATAATATTAACTGAAATTTTTATTTGTAAAAGAACCGTGAAAGGTGAAAAATAAATTATTTTTAATTTCTTAAAATGTTTTTATAATGAAAAAGAATTTTGTTGAGTTAAATTTTTGATGATAAACATTTCAAAATATTGTTATGTATTATAAGCTGAATATTTGTTTTCAATAAATTTGTCTTTTTTTTACTTACTTTTTATCTCTTTTACTTTAACTCCATATTTGTAATTCGAAATATTTTTATAGATGGAAATTAATAAAATTATATTATTTCTTTAGTATTTTAACCATATTTATTATTCATAAAATTTTGATAAAAAAGTTTCCTTGTTAGGAGTATTACTATGAATATTTAATTAATATTCATAGACAATGGATATTTTAATATATATTCTTTAATTATTTACTGTTTTTAAAAAAACCAGATTTAATGTTAAGAATCCTTATCAAAAAAAATTTCATTTCTAACAAAAAATACATCATAGACTTCAATATGATCAAAATAAATAAAAAAATTTTTAATAATTCTACATCAAGTTTTTTATCTCAATCTTTAAGATGTTAATTTAAGAGAAGTACAATATAATATATAAACCATGGAAGAAAAAATGTTAATTAAATATTCAAGGTACTATTTAATTAATATTTATATTATTTTAAACTTCAACACATAATTTAATGAGATATATTAGAAATGTTTATTTCAATTTAAACATTATTTTAATCATTCAAAATAGATATAACACTTATTATTCTCTTCTTCCATTGTCCAATTTTAGTAGTAGTCATTTTTAAAAACTTAATATATTTTTCTTAATATTATATTCTCCATGTGCAAGAGCTCGTTATTCCTAATAATCAAATAAATAGGTAGGTGCGGGTATGAAGAATTGTTTAAAAATTCATTCACCATATTTCAAAAGAAATTATTAATAATTTAAGTGATTATCATTAATTTTTAATTTTATAATTTTTACATATTTTACCTAGAATTATTAATTATCTCTCCATACAAATTGGTTGTAATACTTTTTAAAAATTCTTTTAAATAACAATTAATAAAAACATTGAAACTCGTTTAAGTTTTATACAAAAAAATTAATAAGCTAACTTTAAAATTGTTAAAAAAGAAATGTCAATGATCTTGAGAATAAACCCTTAAAATGCAATAAATTTATGAGGCGTAATTTTTGATGAGAGACACTAAAATATGTAAAAGAAATACATTAAGGCATGTTAAAAGATATTTCCGTCTCTTTCTGATATTCATATTTATAAATTCCTAAGGTAGTGCCTATCTTTAATTATGCTTATGAATCAACGGTCCAAAATGCTAAAAGCATTTATGTGATATTTTTATTTAATTGCAAAATATTTCAATGTGTCATTTACTTCTTTTTTTAATCATTCAAAAAGTTCTATAATCCTTATCATATATCTTGCATTTAAGTTCAGTTGAACTATCACTTTTAATGGTAGATGTATCTTTGAAAATTAATATATTTTCTTCTAATATTCATTAACATTAATATAATTCTTTTTTACAGTTCTTTAACATTAAAAGATCATTAAACATGTTTGCTGTTAGAAATTATTCATTTATATTTCTTTGTTTTCTTTTATCATTTAACATGAATACAAAAATAGTTGCATTTTCAATAAAAAGAAATTTTGTTCTTAATGCATACAGGTAAATTAATTTTCATTTTTTTATATAGTAAAAATAAAATATTTTCTTTAGAAATGGTGAATATTTAAATGCATTACCAGGACAAGGATTAATGTCATATGAATTTCAAGATTATGGAGTACCTGTTGTTGATAATTCAGGAAAAGGAACATATGGATTGCGCAAAAAATACGACCGTAATTGTTTTTTTTCACCAGTTCAATGTATGACTTCTTTTGGCAACTCTCCATTGGATACCCAAGTTGGGTGGGCAAGAATATAAATTTAGAAACTTTCGCTTAATTATCAAATTAAATAATTACTTTTATAGATAATCATTTATCTTAAAATCATATTTTTCATATTTGGACTCTTTATACTTGTTGATCATCTGGCTATTAATACTTTTTAAAATAAAAATTACAATTGTACAAATTTTGATATGAGCATACTTTTTATTAAAATAAATGATAATATTTATTGTTTTGAAATCTTTATGAAAAAATGTGAAATAATTACTTTGTTTTCGAAACCCGATAATTCTAAATTAAAAGATTTTATTAAAGTATTATTCTTATGATATGATTTTACTTGATTAAATATTTTGTCATTTTAAAAATATTAAATTCTAAAGAAAGATATTATACATCATGTAGTTTATTTTTAACTTTAAAACTACAATATTTTTAAAATATTTTTTAATATATATTTTAAATTTATATTATTAAAAACCTTATTAAAACGATTATTTAGTAGTACAACAAGAATATTGATAAATAATCTCTTCATCCCATGATTGTTTGAGAATGCCAAAGGATTTCACAATAACATTTATCAATAACATAATTCATTAAAATGATGATACATGCGTAGCAGAGATATTTAAGTATATTCATCTTTTAATTAGAATCTCCTAATCAATATAAATAAATTGAACTTGGAAAATGTTTAAATGAATTTTCTAACTACTATTTTCAATATTAAGGTAAAACAGCTGTCAAAAGCATATTTAAAATTGTTTTTTTGTATTAAATCAAACTGTATTCGACAGAAATCATTTCTTTTTGCTTACCGCAACAAGCTATGTTATTTACAATAAAAGAAATATTATAATCATAAAACAAAATTATTTTTTTCTGAATAATAAAATATGTTTTTAACCAACATACATAAACTATTTATAACAAGGTGTTTTTAAATTTTTACTTTCCGGTTTTTAAATAACTTTATAACATGTAATTATTTAAATTATTTATGAAAGAGATTGTAATAAAGAAGTTTAAAATTAATTTATCTTTGTATTAGATGGAAGTTGATTTCATACTTTTAAGATGAAAAATGAAAAACATTTTAATAAGATAGAGTTCAAAGTTTAACACTGCAAAATTTTATTAATACTTAAAGATGATGAGGGATATCTTAAAATTAGATGTAGTATTATTATAATGTAATAAATAAACTTATTTTAAAAATATACTATAAACAAAAAGTTCACCTGTTTCTGAGAATGATTATAAAGCAGATTTATCTTTATTGAAAGGGAACAAAAATTTTTTCAAATTGAAAAAGTTCTGTGAATGGAGATTAAAATTTTTTTTACCTTTAATTATTTTCAGCAAAAAAAGTATTTTATAGATTATTCAAATTATTAGTTTAATTAAAAATACAAATTTTATTGTTTTAATTCTCTTTTATCCAGCAAATGGTAATGTCTTTATAGTCTTTGCTAAACATTATGTATGAATTACAAAAAAATATCGTTAAATATATATATATAATTAATAAAAGTTAGTTAAAAGTTTTTCTTAAACATTTTATAAATTAATTTAATTTTTTTAATATATCAGTTTTAAGCTAATAAATTTTTAAAGTCAATTAGTAATTTTTATTTTAAGTATATGAATTAATCAATAAAGAATAACAACAATTTTTTTTAAAAATATTTATCATTAAACATTTTACATATTCAAGTATAGACATTTTAAATGTAATTATTATGTATTTTTTAATGTAAAATAATTGCTCATTAATTCTGTTAATAAAAAGAATTATTTCAATATAGATTTTTTTAGGTACTAACTAATTTATTTACCATTTAAAATTTATAATCTCATTCTCCAGACAATGATATAAAAAATTTCAATGTATAATAAAGATTAATAGTGAATAAATGAAATTTCATGTTATGATAAATTTATGATGAATGTCCTCTAACATTGTCTTTGTTGTCAATAAAAATAATAACTTTCATACCAAAATTCTTTTGGCATTTTTAAAAATTCAAAAAAGAATATATTAATGAATTATAACTTACCGTCATTTATTAAAATGGAAATTCCCAGAAAAGGAAGATTAACACATTAAAAATTTTTAAATATGTATATTTTTTTCGTATACCTAGTAAGAACGTTATAAGAAACATTTTCTACGTATAAAAAATTTTTAAAATTATTGATATTTAATTAACAAACAAATTACTGCACCATTTATTTAAAATTACTATAAATAAATATGTGAAAAAATTATGTAGTATCAAAATTTTTACAAACTTCAAACAAATTGATTTCTTCCTCAAATTAAACTTCATTGCATTTAAATTTGGAAATTATATATTCATCAGAAATATTTGATAAATATGTCATAATAAAAAAATTATTTTTTTTTTGTAACGATAAACTTTTAGTTTTTATAAAGTTTATTTTTAAAATATATATTATATAGAACTTAACAGAAACTAAGTCATGATATAGAATCGGGGTATATTTAAATAACATATTTTACATAATCTTTCTTTTCTTTAAAAAAGAAGATTAGAAAATGAAAAAAAATGGTTATTATGTTGATAATGTAAGATTATTCTTGTCACCGTTATGCAATTTTGTCTAGTTACTTTTGAAAATTGCTTTTAAATCACATTATAGATAACGTTTTTATCTGTTTATCACAAAAAAATTCATATTTAATAATATAAATCAATCTAGAACATACATTTTAATAATGAAATCATTTCAAATTAAAATCCTTACTTATCAAATCTATAAAATAATAAAATTTAATATACATCTTATTATGTGATAAATATTTATAATTTGTATCTGTAGTAATGATTTACCATAATTTTTTAAATAATAAAATAATGCTATCAACAATGATTCAGGCCATAATTTTAAAAACAATAAAAGAAAACGTCATTTAGTATAATATTATTTTAAACATAAGATGATTATATAAAAGTAATAATTTACCCTAATTACTTTTCAAAAAACGTGTATTCCTTTAAATAGAAATAAAGTTTTCTTTTTAAAATTTGCTCAAAATTATGGTCTTTGACTTTATTTTTGGTTTTATTTTTATTGGCAAAACTATTTTTAAAGCACATGTAATTGCTCATTAAGTATATCACTATCTTGTGGAAATGTCTATGATTTATGATATTTTAATTAACTTAAAATTCTTTACTTTTTTTGTGATATCTTAAATTGTAGCATACAATTAAGTGACTTTTTTAATTAAATGATATGTTGCATTTTTTAGATAAGTTATACAATCAAACCTGTAATTTAGGACCACCAAAATGTTTTCGGAAAAGTGGTCCTAAACGACAGGTGGTCTTAAATTAGAAGCTCTATATTATTGCAGATATTAGTATAGTTGTAAGTACAAATAAGCATATTATTTTTAATTTTCATATTAAAATGAATGATAGTTATAAATTAAGTGATAAAAAAAAGTTAAAATTATTTATTTGTTAAAATATCCGTTATTTTCATTTTTTCATTCTACCTGACAACTCCTTACTAAATTCTGATTTCAAATTTTTGATTTAATTATAAGTAATGACGTATCAAACACTTAGTGTCATTACGTTACTATTTTCCTCAAGGGACTAATTTTTCTATTTATGAGTGGTTCTATTTCAAATAGTGAACATTACTCAAAAATTTATGTGTTCTTCTTCCTCGTTAACATATACCCCAAAAATTTTATTATTATGCTAACTATCCTAAAATTTTAATTAATATCATGTTGTATAATTGTGTTTTATTTTAGGGGTAAACTCCAGTCTTATATTTAATAAAATTTTTACTTATAGAAAATTATTGAGTAAGATTTTTTAGGCTTCATTAAAAACTTTAAATCCCTTATGAAATTTTGTATTAGAATTGATTATAATAATATAATAAATACATTTAAGTTCATTTATATTTACTAAAAAAAAGGAATAACATACAATATCGTTTAATGTATAAACACTTCTAACATATTGGTTATTTTTGTTGGATAGCTGTTCTTAGAAATCACTAAAAATGTATCTTTTACTACTAAAATTATAAAAATGAATACAAAAAATATCACATGATCATTTATTTTTTTTAAATTATGTTTTTTTCAAACATAGTACGACAAATAAAATTTTAGACAAAGAGAAACCGTTTATAACATTTTTTTATCAAAAGGTATTTTATTTTTAAGCTAGCTAATAATAAAATGACCAAATGTTATGGTTAAATATACCTGGTCTTAAATTAGAGGTTTTTTTATATGGTCATAATCAAAAATTATCTTAAAAAGTGGTCCTAAATTACAGGTGGTATTAAATTAAAGGTTGTCTTAAATCGCAGATACTTGAAACATATTTGTATGGGTAAAAATAGGGTTTTTAAAAAAATGATCCTAAATTAGAGGTGGTCTTTAGGACAGGTTTGACTGTATTTTATAAATTAAAAACTGTCATCTACATTTAACAATAACATTCTATCTAAATTATCCACATTTTTTGTTTTCGTCTAAGCACTGAATCTTTAATCATTTTTTAACATTAATCTTGAGAAAAATCTCTTTTAAGTCCTATATCTTATTTTATGGGATATAAAATAAATCAAAGTGCTTTTTAAAATTAATCTTTTTATAACGTATTTTACTCCCCCTTTAAATTAAATTTTACTTTTAAAGATCCTTCATATGTAATTAGCATTTAAAAATAGGCCTAATTAATGTTGTACCATAATTTCTATTAATCCAAAAAAAACCGTTAAAGCGAAAGTAAAAATTGCTTTTTTATTCTTGTGGTGTTTTCAACACCTTAGAAATAATAACAATGATTTGAGTTAACTTTTATTAGAAATACTTAAAGACTGAATAAGCATTACAATGAATATCTTATATATATTTTTCTTGCGTTGAACATAGTGTTTGACACAACAATTCGAACTTAAATTTATATAAATTCTAATACTTTAAGGAAATAGTCAAAATATTTAAAGCCTATGAACGTTTCTAGATGTATCAAACCTTAATATCTTCAAAAACACTTTTTGTTTTAACTATAAAGTTCATATTACTAAAAAATATACATTATTATTTTTTGATATCTTAATATAACTTTGAATAAAAGTTGCACTTAAGTTTATGGGATTTCGAAAAATAAATGTTATTGTTTTTTCCAATGTACTTTGTATAACATTAAAATTCATTTACTAAATTTATTTTTTATTAAAAAAACAATTAAAGTAAATAATCTATTTTAATTTTCAATATAACATTGTTTTAAAATACAAAATAGAAAAATATATTATTTAAAAAACATGATAGAAACGTCTTTAAATTGAAAACATGCTTTTTATTACGAAAAAAAATTAAATGTCGTTTTTTTAAAGTGTATTTTAGTAGACAAAAATGGTAACAATATTCTGTAGGATATTAGAATATTAGGACAAAAAAGTGTTTTATTTCCATAATCCTTTATCGTGACAATTATTAGCAGCTTTCATTAAATAAAACATTCTTCTACATTGTTGACTTGGATTATAAGTTATCCAGTGAAAAAAATTTGAATTATACAATGTCCAACCAATACCACTTGACATACATTGTTCTCCAAAGAAATTAGCACTCTGATAAATATTCTTAAATTCATCGAAATGTTCCACCAATACATGGCATTTAGCTGTTTCTCTTAAATCATCAGTAATAATATTATAAGTGTAGTATGTTCTTAGGATACTAACTTGCCTATCCAATTCCTTATGTTGACTATCAGATAAGTCATCAGCCAAACATAATGATTGAATATTATAAATACTACTGATAATCCATTCGTAGTCATCAATGTTTTGCTTTGTTAACTCTCCCAACGGAATATTGCTGAATATTCTTTGAAAAGCTTGAAGTGTATGTATAATCTCTTCACCATCTAGTGTTTTCCAATATAAACCTATATGTTTATCAATATTATTAAAACCTTCATCAAAAATCTTTTTTAAAAATAATTTTGACACTGATTTTTTGATATTTATTTTTAATTTATTAAAAATATCAGTAAACATTCCCATAAACAAGTGTAGCAATGGTATAAGAATTCTTTGAATTGGTATAACAGTAAATATTGTATTTTCATTACAATTTTGATTTTCAAATTTAACATTAGCTGTTGTTTCGTAATCCTCCCATAGTGGTTTACCCTTAAAATTTGTACAATATGGAGATGGATGTTTATTAAAATGAACTTTACTTCCCATTACATAATGAACAAATTTAAAGTCACCAATCATAAACCATCTTATTTTAACAGTGTACTTATCGTGATCTTTTGATGGTTTAACTGTTAAATCTTTAAGATTATTGATTTGATTGGCAATTAAGGATGCAACTTTTCTCAGTGTTTCTTTTGTATAAATACCTTTAAAAATAGCTAAAGGTAAAAGATTAGAGTAGGTACTTGTGACGTTATCCAATTTAAAATAAGCACAAATTTTTGTAGTATCATTACAGTTATCACCAGTTATACAGATATCAACTACCCTTTGGTTAGTATTAATTTTATTATTATAAACTAAATGTTCATATCTTGAAGTAAGATCATCAGCAACAGTTGTATTGTAACAACCTATAATTTCATGAGATTGTGAGCGATCTGTATCATTAATAGTATCAACAAATATATATTGATTATTATTTTTAATTGTAATAAAGTTAAAATATTCAAGATCAGAGTCATCACCTATCTCAAACCAAAGTTTATTTAAAACAATTGTCGGAGGAAATATTTCAATACCTATAGCTTTTTCTATAAACTCTTTAAGTTTAAAGAATTTATCTCTTGACAGACCACATAAAAGCTGTAGTGATAAGCATTCATCAAGATTTAATTTTGTAACACGGGCTGATAAAATCGTGCCAAAGTGTTGTGCCAAATAATGAAGGGTACCTTGTGTTATGATATCAGAATAACCTTTTTCATGGATAAAAGTTCTCAATTCACTACAAAATGATTCTATTTTTACTCTTTTTTGTTCCGGTTCTTTATCAGTATTATCAATATATTCCGTTTCCATAAATTCATTGGTTTCAACAGGAAGGACTGTTATTACTTGTTTAATACCTCTAACTTTATTTCTTAAGTAAGCTATGTTATATGCTTGACTTTCATTAGTCATTCGAAGTTTATGTAACTCATTTAACTTCTCAATAAATAATTCTTTAGCACCCTCGAAATCATTATTTTTTATTAATTTTTCATATTTTTCTAGAGCATTTGATTTATCTCGCCTACAATCCATACTATATCCATAATAGGCGTCAGAATTTTCAAAAGATTCATTATAAGGTATTGAATCCATAGTTAAGAATAATAATTAAAGTTTAGCTTGTTTACAGTTTTTATAATACCTGAAATATAACTCATTCAACGGTAAAGTTTTATAAATAGAAATAACTTGAATTATAATGTCAATAACTCTATAATATTAACAATTTTTAATGAAAATTACATTTTTAAGAATGTTTTGCTTTTTTTTCAATGTACGAAGTCGAAAAATGTATAGCTGTTTTTTTATCACTAATCACATTTTTCACTTCTTAATCTTAATAAATGTATTTTAGATAAGAAAAAATTATACATTTTTGTGGTGATATTTTAAAAAAGCTACCAAATTGGTTTATAAAAAATATATTTGAAAGGTATAACTTAATGCTACATCATAAATTTAAGATTAATTTATTTAATTCTATATTTAAAAAAATTATAATAATGTTTTTAAAATAAAAAATTAATATATACTTATTTAAATGGATAAATTGTACTTTGAAAGTGTGTAGATAATGTAAATGTCAATTTTTCCTTATATATCATCCACATTTTTTAATTGTTTTTACTGATGTACAACAGTATCCCCAAAAGTAGAGTAATCTTTTTGTTGCTTAAGTGATAATAAAATTGAAAATTTTTTAACTTAACGGATAATAAATTTCTTTAATTTTCTATAATTAACTTTATACACGTATTTACTTACGCTAGAAAAGTAAAAATTATTTTAAGGATAGTTAATCTATTGTGTTTTTAAGTTTGTCTGCTTGGAGTACACTCTGTTATTCTTTCTTTATGAGACTCCAAAAAAGCTACAATTTAAAAGTACTTTTTTGTAATTGGAAAAGATATCTTGAGGTATTGTCTTAAAAAATGGTAGAACAAATAAATTTAAAAGATATTAGCCTTTATATGTGCCTATTAGTAATATCAAAGAATAATTTTTTTGATATTCAAATTCAACGCAATTTTTACTTTTTCATTCATTTCTTTTATTTTTCTCAGTACACCACTCAAAACACGCCTGTTAATAATATTTTATTAAGTGTTAATAGATAAGCTGTGTAACTAATGCGGATATACAAATATTTTGCACTTTTTTATTATATTTTATATATTTTTAAGTTCACTTTTCCATAAAATTTTAATTTTCTTAAAAGCAAAAAGAGACTTAAGAACAACAATATAGTTCATTATAATGCAACAAATTACGTAATACTATAATTCTTTGTTAAAGTAATTCTAAAAATATTTACAACGCTTTTTAATACTTGATAAGAACCGTTATTAAGTAAAATACAAAGATATTATGATATATTAAAGTATTAATATTTTAAAAAAGTCAAAATAATATATTTTGTAAAAAAATAATTTTGAAATGACGGAATATTAGCAAAAGCGATTTATTTCATAAATGAAAAAGATAAAGAATTCTAATGAGTAATGAAAGTGTCAACAATGAAATGATTATATATAGATATATATATTACGTAATTACCAAAGGAAATTAATTGTATCATTAAAGCGTCATTTCTCTACCCTTTTTTATTTTATTTTTAGATTAGCAAAAAATATATTCTAATAATAAAAAATAGTTTCAATTGTATCTCGTTCTAAAAAATATACTTTTTAAGAATTTAATTGTTATAATAAGATAGTAATTTGATGGTAAATCTAAATTACAACAATAAAATATAATGAAAAAATTTTTAGTATTCATTAAAAAGATATCTTTATATATAAATGTGATGTACATCTCATCATAATTATTTTTATTCCATTTAACCATTATATTATCTATTCCCTGGTTTTCTATACCTAAACGATTTTTTCATCACATTGTTATTTATTAAATACTTTAATTTACATCATTTTATGGTATTTTTATCCAAAGTACAAAAATAAATGTTGAGATAAATGTTATTCATGAATAAAAATTTTAGTTTTTTTTAAATGTTTTCATATTAATAGAAATTTTATGTTTAAAATGAAACTATACATGAAAGGACTAGATAGAAATTTTATTACAGAAAGTGTTTTAATCAAAATAATTAAAAAAACAAATTACCTAAATTAAAGTGCAAGTTTAATATTAATTAGACATATACTTGTTTTATTTATGTTCAAGTGCCTGAATCTTAATTTTATCTAAATTATTAAACATAATAAAATAGTTAGAAACATTAAATTAAACTTTTGTTAAGTCAAATGTGGACAAATATGTCTAAAAATTCTTGACTCGGTACTCCAAAGCGTAAAAAGTTTTATAATAACAATAACAAAAAAAATTTATTGAGTGACTCGAGAGTGTTATCATACTATAAATAATTTTAGGCAAACAAGTATTTATGCACAAATGGTGCTTTTCATTTTTTAACTATATAAAACAAATAATTTTTTACGTAGTAAAATAATTATCAATTTGAAAAGGCATTTGATGTTGACAATTATATAAAATAAAGTGATAAGCAATATTTCAATTTTTTGTATACTTTAAGCAAAATATCCAGCAATTAATAAACAATAATTCAGCTATGTTCTGAAGCACAATCTAAAAAATCATTAAAAAACCAAAAAAAACTTTATAAGAGTTATTTGGAGATTAAATATTTCTAGGGAAGTCGATTTTACACATCATAATTATCATCTACATGACTCCATTCATTTTATCCATGAGTCTTTTAAATCCATCAATGGATATTATGAAAATAAAGATTTTAAATTGAATTTTCAAGTTTCATATTTCTGATCCATTCATCTACTCATTTTAAGTTGAATTTCCTAATCCTTCTCTTCGGACCCATGAATCGTTAGAATCCACATTCTCAACCTTGAATATACAATCCTGATTTAGAATGCTCCTGATTCACCTTTTTGACATTTAACCCTCATAATCTATATTCTATGAATTCCTATTCTTCTTTCAACAATTACTCCAATGTAATTATCTTAACTTTGAATTCACCTCTTACGGTAAAGAGCTCTCTGAGATCAATTACTACGGACATGAATCCTCAAAAATCACATTCACCTTACGAACTATCCTCATAACACCATTACACCACTCATATTCAAGCACACACTATCGAAGACAACTACCCCAGCCAACTAAGGGACATCACATCTACAAAACTATCTCAAAGATATCTAAAATAAGAAAGAAACTAGTTTCAAGTTATTTCACACTACAATTGTGAACACGACACCTAAACCTAACAAGTAATCTCTTGACAAGGTTCAAAACGGAATCTTCACCTCGAGGTGGTGATTTCGCACTTTTTTATGTAAATGCTTAATCATCATATTAAGAAAAGGGTTCATTTCTTCACAAAGCATATTTAAAAAAAGAAACTACGCATTTAGCTGAAGCTTTATCTATGAGTTAACTACTCAATTAAAACTTGCTATCTACTAAATTAAAATCGTATATACGTTAAATATTTGTTTACTAAAGATGGTATCAATTACCATCTTATTTGTATAATAAGCCATTCTTATTCATGATAAGTTAAATTTACATGCTTCAAATGAAGCCTAATACATTAATATTTTAAGTTTATTACCTACAGGGTGGGCCAAAATATGCATCAAAGTTACAATATAACACTTTATAACTTTTTTTCTACGTGAGATAAAAGTGTAAAATTTTGTAGGTTTGTAGATAAGCGAAGTAATATTTTTTATTTTTTTTTCTATTAAAAAATTATGGTTCCATCAGGACTTATGGCCTCTTGAAAAAAAATCTTTTTTTTGCCCTATTTGTGCGTGTAACTTTTTTAAATGAAAAGATATTAACATGATTCTTTTATAGATCGAAAGCCCAACTTCTTTTATACTAGAATCACTGATACCATAAATGTTAAACTTCACTAACATTGTTTAATTTTCAATAAAAACAAAAAAAACATAATTTTTGCCAAAATTTCGTGCTTTTTTCAAAATTAAAGCTCATTGAGAAGATTATCAAGAATGTTGTATAATTATTCTGATAGAGCAAACGATTCTCTATTAAATGGATGTAGTATCATAAAAATAAAATAAAATTGAAGAAAGTTATGATTTACTAAAGATCGCCGATTTCGTACTTTTGGTAAAAAATTATGTTGCAAACACTATTTTTCTCAACATATTTGATACTTTATAGTATTATTATCATCAAAAAATATGTTATTTTACAAAATATTGCTTCTTTATTCATATATGATTAAAAAAATTCTAATAATTTCGAACACTTAAATTTTGAAAAAAATCATTTTTTTAAATATTTATTACCATTTATCTGCATTATCTACTATTTTACGTATTTATTATCCTATAAGAGCATTTTTAAGCATCTTTAAACAATATCGTATGTTCGATCTTCTTCTCAAAGAATTTATGTTTGAAATATGAACAGTTAACAATAAAAAATAAAATAATATTTTAACTACTTTCAATAAAGAATCATTATCAATGTTAAAAAATTAAAAAAAGTAACATAATTTTTTTTAATTTCTAGAAAAATGAAAAAATTGAACTATTTTTGAATTGTCATAACTTACTTAAAACTTATTTATAATAGACAAGATTATTACCCTTGAATAGAGCATCGTTAACGCTATTAGAATAATGATACTACATTTGAGAGATTCTCCTCAATGAGCTTTAATTTTGAAAAAAGCACGAAAGTTTGGCAAAAATCATGGTTTTTTTGTTTTTATTAAAAATTAAACAATGTTAATGAAGTTTAACATTTAAGGTATTAGTAATTCTAGTACAAAAGAAGTTGTGCTTTCGATCTATAAAAGAATCATGTTAATATCTTTTCATTCAAAAAAGTTACATGCACAAATAGGGCAAAAAAAAGATTTTTTTTCAAGAAGCCATAAGTCCTGATGGAACCATAATTTTTTAATAAGAAAAAAAATAAAAAATATTACTTCGCTTATCTACAAACCCACAAAATTTTACACTTTTATCTCACGTAGAAAAAAAGTTATAAGCGTTTGCAACTGGGGAGTTACTTTTGAGACACCCTGTATATTACAAGATCGTTTTCAAGAATGAACTTTAAAAAATTTCTTAATATTTTACATTTGAAAGAAAGTATTTCTTAATTTTATTCAATTTAAACTTGTTTTTAAATTTAAAATACATGGATACAATTCGCAGTAAGTCAATATTTCACACAAATATGTGTGGAAAATATCTTTTAAATGATCACCATTTAATTTCTTGCACAAGCTTGTTCATTATAAAACATTAATTATTACTCTTATTAAATTGTTTTATTTAACTTTTTGAAATGATTTACCACACTTAATATTGCATGTCTTGACGAAGCTTGGATCAAATTTTAGTAGGTTTTGGATAATTTTTGAGTTAAAACAATTGAAAATTTATTGATGTAGTAATCACGAACTATTTTTGTCCGTTCTTCAGTAGAATACTTTCTTAAAGAGGTAACAACGGTAAAAAATATTTAAAATATATGGAAGAAATTAATATTGTATAAACAAAATATTTTATGAAGAAAAATGTTTCAAAGTAACATTTTAAACATCTAGCATTTATTTTTAAATAAATTGGAATATTTTTAGGTGCAATTTTAAACCAAAGATATAAACATTTTTATTTAACTTAATACAACTTTCCATTAAGACCATTCTTAAGAACGATCTTGTGGTATATTATTCTACGAATTGTTCTGTACAAAGTGCGTATAATATCATAAAAAAACGCTAACAACAAAAAAAGTTATAACAGTTATAAAGTGTTTCATGCAACTGTGATGCATATTTTGGCCCACCCTGTATAGTTGGAATTTCTATGTTACTAACTTTTAGTTTTTGAAGTATATGAAAAACTCCTGTGAAATTACTTTAAATTTTAACTCCCTCTAAATTCTTTAAAAAAAACAAATTAGTATAACTATTTCAGTTAAAATACAGGATATTCTCCTTCTATCAATTATCTCTTCTATCATTTTCTTTTAAAAAATTGTTTATGTGACATAATATATCGTATTTCTAAGATTTATATAATATTTTACTAGAGATTGGTTTATTATGTATAATTCATAAGTATATATAAAATTTTATTTATATACTGTTGCATAATAGTGTCTTTAAGAAAAATCTTATAAAAAAATATCTATAGAAGAATGACTTATAATAATGTAAGACAATATTACTTATAAAGAACGATCTACAAAAAACATGTTTTTTTCATATCAGTTAGACATAAAATAATCATTGGATAAGGATACAAATTGAGTACTCTAGCATATAAAATCCTACTATTATATAGAGGAGAGTCGACCTCGAAAAAATAATTTTCGATTTTGAATAAAATTTTGATAAAAATATTTTTGTGCCATAACGATAAATACAAAAATGCAATATCAGTTCCATAAAAAATCCCGTTCTTGAGATACATCTTTAAATGTGTTGCAAAATCTTGACTTTTGGTACCCCTATTTCTCCCCTTTGAAATAAAGATAAAAACTTGAAAATTCACAAATATACGTAATTTTATGTGCTCTTTACAAAGGAATATTAAAAAAATGACATTTCAAGTTTATTCTCAAGATTGGGACACTTTTCCATAATGCTATTTTTCACCCCAAATTTTAGTGCTTCAAAATAGAATATCTCAATAATGAAAGCGAAATCCAAAAAAAAAAACACCACGAGGTATTTTAATTCCCTACATTTTAAGTATAATCACGGAAAATTTGAACAAGATTAAATGATAGTAAATATGGAAAAAAGGTTTTTTTAAAAAAATTAATTTTTGAAAATTTTGCCTTTTTTGTCAAAAATGAATGCCAAAATGAAAGAATTTTACTACGATCTCTTCAGCAAAGTGTGTAGAATAAAAATGTTTATACAACGGTATAAACAACGTGTTTGTAGGATTCTTTGTTACCGAGATATGATAATTCAAATTTTCATCAAATTTTTTTCAAAAAAAAACTTTTTTTCATTTGTACCTAAAAAAAAGTGCCAAGACGATAAGATATCAAAAAAAGAAAAATTTACGAACTAGATTTATTTGTTGCGAACATTTTAAGACCTTAAACGTTAAGATGCGATATGCCGTTGTGGGGATATCCGTGTCCGCCCAAATTCACTCAAGAAAAATTTTCTAAATATTTTAAAATAAAGTAATAAAATAAGTATTTTAATAATAATTTCAATTAGTTTTTTTTATAAATTTTATAAAATAATGATAATTTAAAGATCTTAACCGTTGAAATAAGCATTGCCGTCTGTTTGTCCATCACTGACAGCGCAATTCACCCCTCTGAAATTTTTTTAAAAATATTTTAAAATAAAATAATTATGAATATTTTTTTAACAAGTTTGATCTGTTTTTTTATAAATCTTTTAAAAAATATAATAATGCAAAGATATATTGAAAATGATTATATGATAGAAATGCATTGCACAAGCCTGATACAACTCAAATAAAGTTTTTTCTGAAATGGAATAAATTGAAAATAATCTTGAGAATTCCTTCAGATGTGAAGCTTAATCTCACATCGTCCTCCAACTATTGAAAAATCTTAAGGTAGAAACAACTACCCTCATTATCATTCATAATTAATTAAACATATTATGAATGCTATTTATTGATAATTGCAAAAATATTGATATAATGAATAAATTTATTTTGACAAGTAAAAAAAACTAACACAAATCAACGAGTAAAACTAAATTTTCAAATCTTTCATTTATTAATCGCATACAAAAATAAATTTAAGATTATACAAAAAAAGCATTTTTCTGTTTTATCCCCTTCTAAAACGAAGCACATAAAAACGAACTATTGTAAATAAGTTAATAAGTGAATCATTACCAATAAACTGTTAGTAAAAAAGTAATTTTTCGATAAAAAAATTATTAATGATAAAGTCTCTGAGAAAGTTAAAAGTCTTTGAGTCCGTGAATGATAGGTGTTCCTCAATCTTAATAGAAGTACTAAAAGAAAAGATAAATGAGGCTACACTTATCATTTACGATATGCAAAAAGGGTATGAAAAATAGGTTATTCATAAATTGTATTAAAAATTTTAAAAATGAAAAATTCTAAAATTTAATTTTCATAGAAATTGTTTTAAATTTTAAAAATTAATTTTTTTAACGATAAATATTTTAAAATAGCTTTATTTATATTACTTTTTCATAAATAATCAAAAACTGCCGTAAATAACCAGTAGATTCAATATTTTTAGGAGGGATAAAACTTAGAAGTACCAAAAAAATCCTAAAAATTAGATTTTTATATTAAAAATTATATGTCAAATTATATAATATAGAAAGTATAACCCAAAAATAAAGTTTAAATAAATTTTAAAAAGCATCATGATTAAGTGAATTCAAACGAAAATAACATTTAGAATTAGTTTTATACATCTAGCAGCTATAGGTAAATCTTCTTTTAAATTTCTATCTAAGAATTTTTTTTAATTTAGTAGCTATATACATACTTATTAAATTAAAAAAAGAATAAAATAAAAGGGGGTAGATGCATACTTTATGTTTACGTAATAGATCCTGGCTTTGCAAGCAAGCATCGATGAGCGAAGCGAAATGCTACAAAGAAAATCATGGGTTTTACATAAAAACACCAACCCTACAAGTAAGCAGTGACGAGCGAAGTGAGTTGCTGCAAAGAAAAACAACGGCTTTGGGTAAAAATACCGGCCGTGCAAGTAAGCAGCAACGAGCGAAGCGAGTTGCTTCAATAAAAAACATCGGCTTTGCGTAATAACACCGGCTCTGCGAGCAAGCAGGTCACGAGCGAAGCGAGTGGGATGCTTGTTATTCTGTTTAATAAAAAAAGGACTTTAAAACTTATTTTGTATTCTATACTTTCAATAGTCTCAACAATAAAAAAGTGATATTATGAATATTAACTTTCTACTCATTAAATCTTAAACGTTATTTTATTATCAAAAAAGAAACAAATCATAATTTAATATTGTGACAGTATACATATACGTGCATAAATATATGTATATACAGATTTCATCCATATTTTGGGAATTTATTAAAAATTATGAGATTGAGAAAAATATTATGTTAGTAAAAATTATAATAATATTTCATACATTAATTAATTATATATATTCAGCGATTACTATATTTTTAATTATTTTTTTTAATAAAAAAGACAAAATTATGGAATGTTAAAAGTTTCATTGACTTTATCGTTTAATTTTATTGTTAATTTGCTTACTTTCCACCTCTTCTTCTTAATTGTTCAGCTTGTGAACTAATCTCATTAATAAAGTTCTTGAAAGCATTTGGATCACGAAGACATTTTTGTTGTTTATCTTGAAGATGATACTTACATACATCAACCCATAAACGAGCACATCCAAGTTTCTTATCTTTACCATCAGTAAAGGAGAATGTCAACCAATATTCATTAGACTGTAAGGGCCCAAAAAATGATTTTGGGAGATCATCAACAGAAAAAACTTTTGAGAATGTCATTGTCCAATGGCCCTTTGGTGGAGGACACAATTTATTATTTTTAAGAAAATCTGTTGCTTTTTTATCATGAACATATTTGTATGCTGAGTTGACAGTTTCCTGACATTTATCAAGCATATCACAATATCTACATGATCCAACACCATCACAACCATCAATCATATTCCATCCTTGGCATGGAATTACTTGCCATCCTTTACTACCTTGTTTATTTGTAACAGCATGTCTAACCTCAAGATCCATCTCAATTTTTCCAACTGGAAGATCTTCATTGACATCCATTGTTACATTGAAGAATATTGGTCCTGGAAATCTTGGGTAGTCTGGCCAAATAACTATATTACTAACATTAACAACGTAGTTAGTCCATTGTTCTGAGGCACATCTACTAAATTGCCATCCACGAATGACAATACCGTATGGTCCATTACTATATTTTTCCCAAAATGGTTGAACACCTGGTAATGCTTCCTCCCAAGCACGTGATAATGGTGATTGCCTTTTTGATCTTTTAATCTCGTCACCTAGGACTGAACCATTACTCAATCCATAAATAATAAATAATAGGAAACAAATTAAAGAAGCCCGCATCTGTAAATAAAAATAAATTTAAAAAAAAAACTTTTTTTAATCATATAATCATATTAATTTAAACCTTTACAACTACTTTTATAAATAGATTATATAGTATAATGAATACGTATATATTTTTATATAAAGAAGTAATATAAAGAATGGGATCATCTTTATACATGATAAAATATGAATGAGAAGATAAAAAATTTTAAAATTATTTCAATGATAGTAAAATTATCTACACATATATAAACTAAATTTTGTAATATTATAAAGTTGAAAAGTTTTAAAGTATTTAAAATTTTAAAAATTTTATATTCTAATTTAAGTATATTGATAAAATGATTTGACAAGATCTAAAAATGATAAAACCAAGGTGAAGGAATATTCCTATACCCTAGTAATAGGCGTTATTTTTACATATATATTTGAAAATACACATAATAAGATATCACAAACACTAATAATACTTTAAAATAGTATTCATGAAGAGACATGAAAGCAATTAAAATGAGGGCACTAAACCTTTTGATGGCCTCCTTTATATTTATAGGGGTTGTCGTCTAAGTATAGAGTATTAATAGGCTTGTAGTAAGAAAATTAATCATGATAGGGTTATTATATATGATAGACACACATATATTTAAATTGGTAATTATATAGGATCAAGAAAAACCAGGGTCAGGAAAGGAGTGATAATTATACTAACATCAAAAAGATATTCTTCTTTGACGTAGGAGAAAGAAGAAGATTCCAATTGATGAGACATTTATATTTTAGGAAATATTATTACACATCATATGATATTGAATTACTAAATTAGGCAATTTATATTCAGATTATTTGGCTCAAATAATGTAATATTAATACTTACACATGTGCATTCTATTCGTAGAATTTAATAAAAAACATATTTATAATAAAATTAATGAGACAAAAAATTTTCGTTCAAAATTTCAAGATAGTAACTCCTAAAATATTATTAATAAGATATACAGCGTAAATTGAATAATTTTAAAAATGAATAATAATTAAAATTTTATACAAATTTATACTACAAAATACCTTAAATAAAAAGGTGGGCAATTTAAATTCATAATACTTTATCCCTAAGGCAAGTATACATATAATAATGGTAACAAGATCTATCAAAATCAAACTGCGATTGTTAAAATTTCAACTTTCAGCATCCTCTAAACATATTATTTGATCATTTGACACTAAAATTAATAAATTGTTCAAATATGTATACTATATTTTTAACCCCTTTTTGCAAAAAAGATAGCGTCATTATAATATGTTGTATGTCATATATCCTTTAAAAAGATAATACTAATTAAAAATAAGACCTCATTAGATATATAGAATTTTTGATGACGAATTTTTATTAACATTCTTTTATATATTTTATATTTGGCACATTCTTAAAAATGTATAAAAATAAAACTGTTAAATTAAAAAAGTTTTAAATTACCAATGATTAAAATATTTATTATATCTTCTAATATTAGAAATCAAGTGTAGAACTATTTTAATTACACATAAACAATTGAACTTCGCATTATAAACTTGATCAAAAAGAAGACATACAAAGATTTTTATTATCTCAAAAAATGTAAAAAAAATAAATAAAATATTTCTACTTAATATAATATATATGTATTTATTTAATAATAAAGGTGCATAAATTAATTCTTAATGTAAGAGTAATAGATTTACATTAAAATATACTCTATCCTTCTACAACTACAATGATATATCTCTTTATCAATTCACCTTTCTCTCTCTTCTACATTTCTTCAACGTTATTTTATCTTTTTTTACAATTCTTTGTGATTGAAAATTCATATTACAAATGATTCTTAATTTAAAGATATCATTAAATACATGTCATTATCCCATCTTTTTTTATAAATAAATTTTACAAAAAAAAATTTATTTTTGTTAAAGGTAATTATAAAAGATGCATTGATAAATAATTGGTGGTTGTTTATGAATATTATAACATTTTTTATAAATAGTAATTGTTGTAAACTTACTTTCCTTTCTTCTTCTTTTTTTTATAATAAATTATTATAAAGAAATAAATTATATTTTTTATTCTATTAAAAACAAGAAATATTGTATTTATAATAATAAAAAAAACTGAAATTTAAATATTGGGTATAATATATATGAAGTTAAAAGTGAAGGATAAAGAAGTATAGTTAAAATATTACATACAATTATTGCCCCATTTTGTATAATCTTCTAAAGAATCTTTTGATACGGACTTTACTGTTTGATCTATTGCCCTATCAAAATGTTCCTCTGATACTGGAAGTTGTGGGCAGCCACCTTTATCTTGAAGTGATGCCATGTCTGATAATGAGATTGATTTTAAAAATTCGCTTACTGGTATCATTGCTGCTGTCTTACATATATTTACAATATCTGATGCTGAATAACCTTCTAGTTTTTTTGCAACATTCTCAAATGAAAACTCATCCGATAGGTGAATTTCTCTCATTGCATTCCTTACTATTGTTGCTCTTGATACCTCATCTGGTAAAGGGACATAAAATTTAGCCTCAAATCTCCTTAAAACTGCCTCATCAATATCCCATGGACGATTTGTTGCTGCTAGTACGTATACTTTTGTCTCATCACTTTTCGAAATCTCTAAAAAAAATTTTATTTTATTATTATCATTAAAAAACTGTTACTTACCTTCAAATTGAACTAAAAATTCACATATAGTTCTCCTAGTTGCTTCGTGTTCAGCATTTTTACCTCTCTTCAAAGTTATTGAATCAATCTCATCAAAAAACAAAATAGATGGTGCATACGATTTTGCTGTATCAAACAAAACTCTTATCAATTTCTCGGAATCACCCCTCCATTTGGATGAGATTACTGATGGTGTAACACAAAAAAATTTATATTGACATTCAGTAGCAACTGCTTTTGCGATTAATGTTTTTCCAGTTCCTGGCGGTCCATATAATAGGAATGTCCTTGTTGGTCTTCTAATACCAACAAATAATTGAGGTAAGATCTTTGAAACAACAATTGAATGTCTCAAAGATGTTTTTAGTTGATCTAGACCAACTATATCATCCCATTGAACATTTGGATTCTCATCTTTAATACTTGTTTTAACTGATTCAACAAGTTCTGGTGATTGAAGTGATACAAATTCACTTTGTTCATTTTGTTCATTGTTTTCGCCCTTACTATTTTCTTCCTCATTTTTATTAATAGAATCATATGATGTTGCTACATTACTAGCAGCTTTTGCTTTTGTTTCCCTTGAAACATATCCTTTATTTTTTCCTCCTGTCGGTGTACCCTTCTTAGCTGAGATTGGGGGGGTAGAGTTTATTGATGATGGTGAATTGGTACTTCCACCACGTCCGGTAACTCGTGATTTTATTGTCTTCCCTTGGATGGGTGTTATTTTTGTTGACTTTTGTTGTGGTAATGGATCTGATGGTGTTGGCTCCAAACTAGATTGGCATCTTATCAGTTTACCAATATCGTCAACCTTCTTTTCTAGTTCATCAATACTCTTCTCATGATCTTTCATAATCTTAAGAACCTAAAAAAATTAACCACTCATAAGATACTTTAACAAATTAATAGTTACCTGAATAGCATTACTTCTATCTTTACTAGTTTTAGAATTGTCAATAAGAGATTCACATGCTTTTATAGCCTCTTTTATAAAAACACTTGCCATTTTTAAATTTCCATGGTCATTGTGTTTACAACCTTTCTCATAAATTTCATAAATATTATCTAATGATATAGACATACTTTTACATTTATAAAAGTAAAAAATAGCAATACGAAAAGGAGTCAAATAAATCTAACAATAAATATATTGTGAACAGTGCAAGAACAGTACACGAAGTTATTGGACGTTTTGTCTTTATATATACTAACTACCACACAATTGACATATACACAACGGAGATACTCTTTATGCATTCTATAGATGAATGAAGGCAATCTAACTCCACAATAATTCGTTACAAGAAAACTAATGAAAAAAGAAACTTTTTTCCTTATATGCATAGAATATATATAAAGTATATCATAATCAATTAAATTTTATTACTATAAGAATATTATTAATAATAACACAAATTAATTAGTATTAATGTTTAAATATTCGTGTTTTTTCATTAATTTAGCATTATAATTAATACTAGTATAATAATCAGTATTATAAACTTTTTTAGGATGGTAAATACCATTCCCATAATTATTTTCTTCAATATCTTCATAGTAACCTGACATCCCATTTGAACTTCCTCGACCACTGGAACTTTCACAAGAATGAACATATTTTGTCTCCTCAAATTTCCATCTCTTTAAGTCAACTAAATTCTTTGACGTCAATATCAATTCTGTAAATAATACTACTTTTATTTCACATAAAATAACAATTAAACTGATTATAATACTCATGCATTGTGTTTTTTTAAAAATTTACTTGATGCTTACATGCAAATAATATAAAAATAAAAATCTTTTTCTAGTCATGCTTTAGGGGGAATAAAACTTTCACGAACCGTTTGATGAATTTGATTTTTTATTTAAAATTTTACGACTACTACTTTGATGGAGGGATGATAATTCACTTGGTTGATATCGCTTAATATCTTTTCCTCCCATATTTGTATTATAATATTGTGATATACCGTTAGATTTTTCTGTTTCATTGGATCCACTACTATTCTCTGAAGATGATTTTTTACTAGCTCTAGAACTCTCTAGTTCCTCATTAATTTTTGGTAATATTGTTGGAATAATTGGATGATTATTATATATTTCATTGGATAATTTATGTTTCTCTCTCTCTGGTCTTCCCAATCTTGGTGGTAATGGAGGGGGACTTGATTGTGTTTGAATGTAATGTATTGGTGATGAATCTCTTCTAATTCTTTTCCTACTTCCTGGTGACATTTCATGATCGTCCCCATTGTACCATGGCGAGTTTCCTTCACTTGAATCAATGTCAAATGCTTTCTCTATAATACCTGGTGATCTAAATATTTCACTAGCTCTTGCTGTCATTGCTTCAGTCATCCTATTTCTTCGGACATCCTGGAAAATTTAAAAAAATATAATTATCGATATTATGTGATAAAAACTTACTTCAGGTTCAATAACAACAACCTCATCAAGACCTCTAATTAACTTTGTCTTCTTCAACAAATTTTTATTATCAACTTTTGGAAGTAAAGCATTTGTCTCATCTTTACTCTCATCATCACTAGATTCATACTCAATAATTTCACCTCTTTGTAGTGCATCATCATTCTTTATCATCCATTGAAAATAATCAATTATTGCTGTGAAATTTGGTCTGTCATCAGGTTTCTCTTGCCAACAAGCTTGCATAACATTATATATCTCTTGAGGACAATTATGTGGTGCCTCCATTCTATAACCTTTTTTAAGAATAGTAAATAATTTTGCCATATCAATGGTTGGATATGGTGTACCGCCTAATGTCATTATTTCCCATAATAATATACCAAATGACCAAACATCAGACGCCAAGGTGTAGACTAATGAGTCTAAAGCTTCTAGTGCCATCCATTTTATTGGTAACCTCCCATTCTCTTTCTTACGATAATAGTTATTTAAATTAATATCACGAGACAAACCAAAATCTGATATCTTTAAAACATAATTATCAGCGACAAGAACATTCCTTGCAGCTAAATCTCTATGGATTATTTTTCTTTTTGCTAGATGCTCCATTCCCGATGCTATTTGAAGAGCAAATTGTACAAGATGCCTTTGTGTTAAACTTTGTACTGGTTCATTATCACTACCATCAAGAGGTTTCAAATAATTAACTGTCGAGGTATCGAAGACATCCAATTCATTCTGTATACCTTGAATTCTTCTTTCATTAGCCTCTCTAACTTCGTTAGGACGATGTGATCGTAGGAAATCACGTAAATTGCCATATTTGCATAATTGTAAAACCATTAGTAATGGACCACGTCCAGTACAACACCCCAATAATGATAAGATATTTTCATGATGTCCAATGGATTTAAATGTTTGCATCTCACCGATCAAATCAACAAACTCCTTCTCTTGAGCATCTCTCTTCAATTTTTTTACTGCAACTGGTATTGTTTCTCCTTTACCACCTTTAGAAGTCTTTTGTGTTAGCAAACCTTTCCATACTTGGCCAAAAGCCCCTTCACCAAGTATGCTTAACATCTGTAATCTATTTCTATCAATCTCCCACTTTGGATCTGTTTCAGCTTCATAATTAGCTAGTCCTGGGACATCATTATTAACACAATGGTGCTTCGACAACACCTGTCTTATAGATATTTCATATGATGAGGTGAAATCTGACCAATTCGGATCACAATTATTGACTTTTTTAGGGACAATTGATACAATTTTCTTAACACCAACATTGACATCATCAGGATTGAAGACTTTAAATTGATCAGCATTCTTTTTCCTCGTCAACCAACAATATATTCCACTACCGATTACTAAAGCAAAGAGAATTAAACCAACGATTGAAGCGTAAATTATGTATGGTGATATATTAACATTTGATGGATCGAGGGTTTTGATAATATATGTATGAAATTCGTTTACCGTTAAATTAGCCATATCCATTGTCTATGAAATTAATTAGATTATTATTCGATTTTACAAATAAACTTACAAATCCTAAAGAATTTCCAATTAAACACGCATAAACACCTTTATCTTCAATCGTTACATTATTAATAAGTAACGTTGTTGTATCAATACCATCAATAATTGTTGCTCTTGGATTTTCCATAACATCAGTGTAATTAAATTTATACTTCGGAGAGGTGTGATTAAAAACAACAAAATCATGATCAGTATTTTTCTTCAATTTAACCCACATAATATGTGGAGTCAAGTCACTAATGTATCGACAAGTAAAATTTGCTGTTTTATTGGTATCAATTGATTGACTTTGTAAAATCCCTGGTACCATTATTGGTTTGGTACGTAATCTATCAACTACCTCAACAATATATGTTTTTTTAGCACTACCCTGAGAATTGAATGCTTCACATATAAAGGTACCAGAATCAGCATCCGAGATATCTTCAATCTGTAAAGACCACTTTCTTTTTTTATATATTGAACCAGTTGGTCTTGTTGTCCCACCCATGATTAATTTATAATTTCTAAACCATACAGTATCAGGTTCTGGGACACCAAATGCTTTACATGGTAAATTTATTGTCTTACCAGCTGGTACAACAATATGTTCTTTCATATTTTCTGAATCATTTTTACCTTTAAAATATGGTTTTGTCCTTTCACCCTCATTATATCCTTTGTATTTTGGTTGATTTTTAGAGGGTTGTGTTAAATAGTTTTTATCCAATAAACTTGGATCAAAAAGACTTTCATCACTATCATCATCTCCACCAGTCTCCTGAATGTCTGGTTGTTTTCCTAAAATTTCTTTAGCTCTTTTAATTTTATCATTTAAAGTTAGGTAATTCCAACCAACTAAGTTTTTACGATAATAAAATAATCTATTTAAATCAATGATGCCAGGAAATAATTTATCATACTCTAAATTATCTCCTCCCACACTAATGATATCAAATAATTTTATTGGATCTGGAAAAAAAATATAAGTAATTATTTACTCACCAGTTGTTGGGGGTACAGTTTCATGCTCAATTGGATCATCATCAATATTATCATGCTTTTGTTCTTTTTTAGGATGTGGGGTTGTTGTATAGATGGCTGGAAGGAGTTTATTAGCATAACTTTCATATGTTTTAGTTACATATCCTAATGTTGATCTTGTCTCCTCTTCCTCCTCCTCTTTAACTTCCATACCGGTATTAAGATTTTGAATATTTCTTTTAATAAAATCTCTATGTGGTAGGCAATCAGTTTTATTTATATCAACCCACACATCCTCTTCTGTTATTCTTTCATGCAACGTCAACCATAAACAAATACACTCTAATGGGACAATTGAAGGATTTATACCTTCTTTTTTATAGTAATCACAATAATCTAAAAGATTAAAAATAATATATATTGGTACATGCAAACAACACACAAAAAGAAAGAGTTAAATTAATTTTAAAAAGTTAAACAAACAAATATGAACTTACCAATAACTTCGATTGTAAAATTTCTAAATATATATCCTTGACTATTCCAAGCCTTGCATGCCCATTTCCCTTGATCTTTCACCTCAATACCATTAATCTCAAGTGTCATTTTTTTTTCTTGTAATCTTTCATCACTTTTTAACATGTTATATGTTAAAAAAATATCATTTCTATACCAATGAATTGAGGGTGCTGGTCTAGCTAGAGCACTACAATCTAATTTTACTGATTCACCCAATAAAACATCATGAGTTAATTTTGCAATCTTCTCAAATCTCGGCGGTCCTTCAGCAAATAATGAATCTAGAATTGATAGAAATTTATTTTGTAGAAAAAAAAGGTATCAACTTACTTTCAAATCTTAATCCAAATAAACTTGGAAAATAATTCAAAATGAGAATGAATCCACCAAGTAATATGGTATGAAACATTTCTCTTTATTTTGGAGAAAAAAGTTGTTATCTTATTGAAATTAAATATGTTCAATGTTAAGAGATGTTTAATTACAAAATAAATATAATGTAGTTAAAATGGACCTATCTTTTTTATTGATAATACAGTCAAAAAAAAGATCATCTCTTGAGGTAACTTATCAAAAAGTTTCCTTCAGTCTTTTCAATTTTTTTAATCCTTTAATTAACGGTCAGTAATTAAAAATAAAATTTTATAGGTAAATATTAATAAAAATATTCTATTTTATTATTATTATATTACTAAAAGAAAAAGATTGCTATATTAAATTTTGAAATTGTCTCTCTGTGTATGATTAATTTACACTTTTAATTAATAAAAATACACAAAATCAACATTTTAATTAACTTTTATGTTTTTAATATACACATACACTCTCTATCTAATTTAAGTAAATATATTCATATAATATTTTATGATAATTTCTTCACCCATCATCGCCTTCATATTTTCACCGTTAACCTCCTTCTTTCTCTATACTACTAATTTTTTTATGATAATTAAAAATGATGGCTTAAAATTTTTTTGGTATATCAATATAAAAATATTTTATAGACTTTTTAAATGATCTTTTGATATTATAAAAATATTACTGTTATTTAAAGATGATGTAGTAGTAAAATGTGAAGTGTTAAAATTCTTTTTATGTATAGTATTTTTTAATATATTATATACAATTCTCATAAAATTTTGATTTTTTTGTTGGTATTTTGATAAATAACATAAAATAAAAAGGTTAAAATTTATTTTTAAAATATCAAATATTGTAAAAGGGGAGAATAAGTAGGTAGATGATGGAAAGAGAGATAGAAAAATGATAAAGATGTTATTGTGATGGAGGAAGAAATGATATGTAAATAAGTAAAAATGGGAAAGAGAATGTAAGTTTTGTATGGACGTTTATTCATAATACTCCATCTTTTCCACTAAAATTTCAATAGATGCGCCTCCAAGACACATTAAAAAATTTTGATGTTAGTTTTTGGAAATGAAGATATTTAAATATAAAAGACGTGTATATTATTAAACTTTATCATGTGGTGGTTTTTCAGTGTTAAATGAAGTTTTATCAATTGATCAAGTAGTGATAGATCTGAAAGTGTATGTGCAATGCATAATTGTATTAACATACTTTTTTTTTAAAAAGAAATACCATAAATGTTTATTAAAGGTGGTAAAAAAAACGATAAAAATGACAAATATTATATTATGAAGTTGGAACATTTACTATCATTAGGTTTACTTTTTTTCCAAGTATATAATCAAGATGACTATAATTTTTTGATAACTTAATAATAAATCTTTTATATTTGAAACAAGTTTATTCGTAACGTTTAATTAATTATCATTTTCATAGACTCTATTATCACGTAATTATATTTATTAAAAGTAATAGATGACATTATACATTCAATAGTAATATCCGTATCATTAATCACAATTTGTCTATTCCAATGAATATATTAAAGCAAAATATAATTAAAAAAATAAATACTGAATATTAAATTGTAAAAATTCATTAGAAAATTGTTTTTACTAAAAAAACTTGATAAAAGATTATAGAAATTTAGAGAAATGATAGAATAAAAATTTGTATAATGATAAGAAATGTCAAATAGATGTTAATAGAGATATCCCTTAACTACTTGTCTGTTCATTGTCGATTACAAAATAATTAGTCATCTTCTATTAAATTAAGATACTTGACAAATTTTACCAATTAATATTGTACAATATATTAATGTATGGAAAAAATTAAATAAAAAATTCCTTTAATATATTATAAAATTTATTGAATTAAGAAAAAAACCTTTAATGATTTATAAAATGTTTAAATACTATATTATATTGTAATTTTTTACAAAAGATAAATTAAAATAAAGTGCATCAATTATTAGTTTTAATGGAGCAACAGTATCATTTTTTTATTAATAAAAAGGATTTCCGTTAATTTTTTTGAGTAAATAAATTAGACGATTTAATAGAAAAGATGAAACATATTTAAAAAAAGAAGGTGGCGATCTAAAACTTTTACAATCATTAATTTTACTTGAACTTTCCAGTAAAAAAATAACCTTCCTATAAATTATTTTAAAATACACTTTACAGATGTTCAAGTAAATAATATATGTTAATTTAGTTAAACTGTATCTTATGAACTTTTAATAAAAATCTATCATTATTTTAAATTTTACAACCTTGTAACAAATAGTAATTTATAATATGATGAAAAGAATATAATATGTCTATCTATAAACATTCATATTAAATTGGTACATAATTGTGATAAAGATAATGAAATACAAAACTGTGATTGATATATAAAGTTAAAGGAAACAAACTTTTTATTAACACTTTTTGTAATATGATATATTGAAAAAGATGTTTATTAAATGATATGTTTAAAGATTTTAAAAGTTTAGATGTATCTTAGTAGACATTTCAGGATATATAAGAGAAATTATACCGCTACCAGTCAGTGTCATAATTATCGAAAAGAATCACCAATATATAATTCATTTTGACAAAAATATTAATAAACAAATGACTATGAACTTTTAAAAAGGCTGTTCTTCATTTATTATATATAATCTCCAAAAATCTTTAATAATTTCCTTCAAAAATTAACTTCACAGTGATCATAATTCTCTTTATTGTTAAGAATAAATTCTAACCATTTGTAACTTGTTTTTTACGATGGTGAAAAAAAAGAAGAGGGAAAGTATTGTTATGTAGATTAATTGCCATATTGTATATCATTCCACACTTCGTATCTTGAAGAAAATAATCTAGTAAATTTTGTAAATTAGTTATTTTAAAATAGTAATTATGGATTAACGATTATAAAGAAACAAAAATTTATTAACGTTAAGTATAAACTATTGTTTATTGTTTATATCAATAGAATTTTAATGACTTCTGCTATGCTCACTTTACTTTGTCTCATAAAACAAATAATTTTGATTTGTATAATTTTTAATTAAAAACATAATTTCCTTATTATTATATTGTTATTCTTTAAATAAATAAATTTTTAACATAAATATCTTTGACAACATATAAAGAAAAAAATTTAAGATTTTCAATTTCACGAGGATGTATTATTAAATAACTATGTGGTAATGAATTATAGTTTAATAGAAGAAAATTAGTATCCAGAAGAAGAAGCACAATAATATATTTTTCTTCTAAAACATTTTTTTCAATAAATACGTTGTACTGTTTGCAAATTATTAAAACAATTAAATTTAAATAAATTTTAAATTAAAAACATGAATTTCTTTTGTTTAAACAATACTCTGTTTCGACAACACTTTCAATTTTTTTATTTCCTATATCATTTTTCTTTCATCTTTAACTACATTAAGTTAATTTTAAAACGTTACTATAAATATTTTCTTTACTTGAATCTAAAAAATATAAAAATCTTTTTTTTTATATGTTATTTAAATATTTCGTTTACATTTACCAAAGCATATGCTAAATTACAAATAGTTTGCTGCAATTATTTTGTATTAATTTAAAAATCCACCTGACACTATCTTGTACAGAGACATGCCTTTTAGAAATAATCTTTTATCAAACAAATTTTGTTTAAAATTTATAATTTTCTTACTATTTTTGCACAATGTATTAATATACTCATATAAACACAAAAGTCTCCCCTCCTCAAAATATTTTTTTGTCTTTGATTTTTTATACTGTTTTAAAATTACCTTGTCTTATGAAAGTAATTATATTATAAAAAATGTGTAGATCTAGTGCATCATTGCATAAAGAAGGGTACTCAATAATATAATTTTATCACCTTAAAAACGTAAGATATATTAATGAGTATATTGTTATTTTTCCCCTATTTATTCATTTTCTAATTTTTATAATAATATATGTTTTTAAAATTATTTTTTTAGAATATATTATTATCACAAATTTTCTAACATTTACTATTAATTTAAAAAATAACATATATAATGATATATACATATTTTTTTAAAAAACCATCTGTAAGATAATAATAATTATGACAATCAAGATATGTTAAAAATTTTTAACGAATTATATATGTACATAAACAATTAAGAATTTTTTAAATATCCTTAATTTAGTAGAAATATAAAAAAAGCTTTTTTTCCTGAAATTTTAAAGTATCGAAATGTGTAATTACATACTTTAATATTCCTTAAAACTTTTCCTCATTCTACAAAATATGTATCTTCCTAAATTTTTACTTATTTAATATATATATCGTGACATATGTTGCGGTACCATGTAATTAAAAAAAATTTTTATAATAACTAAAACTTCCGGTTTGTGGTAAAAAAATTTCTTTAAAACACATCTTCAAATATTTATTATTTATAAATTATCATTTTTGACATTAAAAAAATTTGCCACTCAACATATAGGAAGATTTATTTACAGAAATATTTATACATCATTTCTTCTCTTTTAAGAATGTTATAATAATTTATTAATAAATGATTTAAATTATGTAATTTTTCTACTATATAAATTTCAACCATTATTTCTACTCCTTGTTTTTATAGAGAATAAAAATAAGATAGAATATTAAAAAAATATCTTTTAATAATTAATTTTGGTTTTCTAATAAAACTTTCTTTGGTTTTTTTTGTTTTTAAAGAATAATTAAATTCAAATTGTGTCAAATTTATTATTAGTATGTATTTTTAAAAACTTTGAGAATCACTTTTGAATTTTTGTTAGCTCTTATTTATCTATTCATGACAATAACAACACATGTATCTTACTACATTATCTTCCTCCTTTGTGTGATAAATTATTTTTTATTTTGTAAGAGAAAAAAAAGAGGGATATTTAGTTCTTGAAGAAGTTCTCCAATAACAATGATGATATTCAATTTTCAATATATTATCATGAATGGGAAGGAAAGAAATTTTTTCCTCCTAATTATCTTCTTTATTGTGATAAATTTTTTATCTTACAAAATTTAATCTAATCTTTTTTTTTTAAAAAAAAGAAAAAGTTATTATTTTTTTAAATTTAGAAAAATAGAGCTTTTCTTGAAATTTTTTATACACAATAGATACTAGGTATATATTTTAAAATTCCCGTAAAGTTTCCTCTTCCTTATAGACATGATTTTGGCATGTTAATAAGGTAAAAATATTTAACCAGTTATAAAGAGTAAAAAAATATACATATATTTAGAATTTTCATGGAAAGAACATCAAACAAACATTTTAAGACTAAATGTTTATATTATTTGAGGTATTTGTAATTGTCAAATTTTAATATTTTAAGTCATTTACATTTAAATGTTATAAAACTTTTAACTAACAAAAATTGAGCCCTTTTCAGGATACATATATAGATAAATATAAAGATATTGAAATTTTTTATTATACTTTATGTTAATATTCTATTTTAATGAATATATCAGCTAATCCTTCTCTCTCTCCTCTCCCACTTAAAAGTGGGTTTAGTATCTCATTGGTATGATATTTTTAAATATTTTTATTATTGGCACTTTAGTTTGTTGAACTTTTCCTCATAAAAATAGAGAAAATAAAATGTTATCCTATTACATTAACAACTATTTTTAGTGGTCTTCAACCTTTTTGAAATAAATATTTCATTATAATAATTTTTAAAATCTACCATTACCCAAATATACTTCCACATTATGAAATGACAGTATTCTTTAAAACAATATCCAATTATAAATAAAATTCATTAACCTTTTCTTAAACTTTAAAGCTTACCATCATCAAAAAATTTTTACTATATCTTAACTCACTCATCTCAAAAACTTCTTCTTCATCCTTAAATAGATACATAAAAATAAACAAGTAGGATGATTCTTATAATAATGAATAATCATGATTTATTCAAAGTTTATCAATGAAAAACTTTATTTAAAAAAACTATAGATTATAATAGGTTTTTTTGTTTTATAATTCTATTTAAATTTTAAGGACAACAAAAAACATTGAATAAATTTCTCAATTATTTATAACTTTAGCAAACATTATTTTAATATGAACTGTTTAAAATAATACACTTTAAAAGGATTAAGAGTATAAAAAATGATCAATTGCTTTTTTGTTATTTTAAAGTGTAATATATTTTAGAAATAATTTTATTGTCCTACTATCATAACTATCTTAATGAAGAGGTTTTTTGAGTAAAAAAATAACAAACAAAGTTTTACATTTTAATAGTAGGAGTAGCTTTTGATAAAATCTCATTATTTATCATTATATCAATGATGATGTTTTTTCTCCATATTATTATATTAACTCTTATCTTTCTCTTTTTATATTATCTTTTTTTTACTTTAACACTTCAATTAATCGTCAAACATTGTATAATAACATTAATTTTTTCATGTAACGTTATATAAATAATAATATAAACATATTTGTAAAATTGGTCTATAAAAAATTTAAAAAAAACACGTTATATTTCATATTTATTTAAAAATTTTTTTCTCATATGTTGCCTATATATTTATTCATTTACAAAAATTTTATTTTAGACCATAATTTATTTACTAAAAATTTTGGTACCAAAAATGCTAATAAAATTAACAAAAATTAATTTTTTTATCTCTTCATCACCTTATTTTCATTACAAATATAATTTTAAGCAAAAAATATACATATATATAATTGATATCAAAAACAAAAATGAATGTTTCTGTTAATATTTTTTAATTCATCTTTCAAGTCTAAATATTTATAAAGTGAAGTCCTAAAGTAATTTTTTGTTAGTCTTTAAGAAACTTCTAATAAAAGTCCCATAAACGTTAAACATTTTTGTTTTATGGTTTATAATATATTTGCGTAGTCTTATATTTATGCTTCAACAAATATTTTTTTTAAATCAGTAACAAAATTGTGTATTTATTAAAATGTTTCTATGTCATTTATTAAAAAGGAAGATAAAAAAAGAAAAAAGATACGATACATATATAAGTATATATTTATATCAATGAGATATACTTTATAATTCTATTTTTACTAATTTTTAATTATCCATTTATTTTAATTTTAACTATTAACACATCTATGGAAAGTAAGCTTTACCCAAAAATGATTCTTGCCGTTTAGGATAATCATATGTCACTAATTACCAACCGGATCTAGAAATACTATATATTAGGCTATTCCTATAATCCTTTCACAAATTATATTTTAAAATATTTATATATACACATAATTTGAAGCTAAAAGTGATATGTTCTTCATTTATTTTAACGGTTTTGTAGAGATATTTTTATATATTGACATAAAATATATCTTACTATATATTTAACGATATGTAAATTAAGTTTCATTTTGTCATATTTTTATTCGTTTTCATGATTAATAATTTAAATTATTTTTAAATTTATGAGAAAAATTATTACATATAAAAAAAGTTTAATTTTGTTAATTGTTAAACAAAATCATACACTCTACCTTAATCGTTTTTTATTTTCTCAAAAAATTGTATTTAAGTAATTTACAATAAAAAAAACAAGCAAGTAATTTTACTTAAAAAAGTATCTTTTAGCAGAGCTGATTTTTTTGTTAAAAAATTTATATAATTGATATATGTCTCATTACTTAAAATGGAAAAAAATGGAAAATTAAATTAAATTTTTTTTGTCTATTCCGTTTTTTTTATCTATTAAAATTACAAACGAAATATAACTTTTTAAACTTAATCATTATTTGTTTTTTGTCTTTAAAATATATACGATTTCTAAAAACAATCATTACCAATTCTTTTTTTGACAATTTTTTATGCTTTTATGTTTCTTGTGATGATGTCATGATAATATATAATTAGAGAGATAAAGTTATAGCAATTATTATTATTATGCTTTTTTTTGATCGATCTAATTTTTTTTTAAAAATGAGATTCATCTAGAGATAGACTAAAATTTCTAAAACATTTAAATATATGTTTTTTACTAATATTTTTTACAATTACAATACCTTAATTTTTCTAACTTTAATTTAAAATAATATAATAAATTTTCCCTTTAAAAATAGAAATACTTCTCATGAACTCTATAAAATTTAGCAACATATTATTTACCAATGATTTTTGACGTAAATTTTGTAAAAAGGTTTGACTTTTCTATTCAACAAATATGTCAATTAAGTTTAAATAATTAATGAAGAATAAGATTGAGTTGTATGAATTTATTTAAATATTATAACTTGTATATTATCATTTTGTTAAAATGAATAATAGTTAAATATATAATTTATTTCAAATATACATAAACATTTTTGTCATTTATCAAAATAATATTTCTTTTTTTTACCTTCCTTACATATAATTATAACACAGCAGGTGGTAATGATAACAATAAAACTTCAACAGTACTTTTAACTTATTTCATTCTTTTTTCTACGCTTTAAATATTTATTCTTTTGATGTAGATTTTTATCAAAAGTACATCTTAATTTTTTGCCACTTTACTATACAGAAAAAAATATAACAATTCCTACAGCTATTATTATAATTTTTTATATTTAAATATATGTTTTTTGCTTTTTTTTTGTCAACATAAAGAAAGTAAACGTTTTGATAATCAAGATAAAGTGTATATAAATATGGTATAAGAGTACCAGAAAAAAGATTAAATAAAATTACACTTTAAATAAAATAATAATATTGAATGATAGGATAAAAAATTAAAATCACAATATAATTACATTAGGATATAATGAATAAAAGTATTTAAAATATTTATGGTAAAAAATTTTTAAATTATACTTTATGGTAGATGTTAATTATGGATAATTATTGTGGACAATTAGAAAAGCAAGATTTTATAATTTAAACCATTAAACAAGCAGTAATACGGAAAGATGCCATTCGAGAATGAATAAAGAAAGATTTTTTGACTTCACATTTAATTTTTGATCTACTTCCATATTTACAAACTTCCCTTCAAACATATCATTATTTATATTTACTTTTTTTTGTTGTTGTTATCTTCTTTATTTTTATTAAATATTTTTGATATTATTTGCATATAAATTCTTTTATTTATATTAATTACCACCTTATCCATATTTTCTTTATTTTTCTAGCCTATTATTCCATGATATCATATATACTATTTAGCTAGAAAGAGGAGAAGTAAATGATAGAGAGAGATAAGAAAAATTAATGAATCATCCATTGAAAAGGATGAAGAGACAACAAAAAGAAAGAAAAATAATACATAAAAACTAAGAAAATCTTTAAAAAAGCAAGTAGAAATTCTAATAATATGATAATATTATTTTTTTATTAAATATATCGTTATATCCTCATTATCATTCATCATCTTAACTATTTAAAATTTTTAACAACATTTGAGAAAAAACGTTTTTATTATAGTTTTTTTAATCATTTAAGGTTAAAGACAAAAAGTGATAAAATTAGTGTATAAAAAAGTGAAATTGAGTAAATTATGTCACTTAAAATATACTTTACCTATTAATTTTTTAAAATAGTAAAAAATTTCTACCATGAAAGGTTAATTTTCTTCCTTTTTTTTAAATTTTTTCTTATTTTTTTAGCATTTCTATTTTTAAATTTTAACTCTCTCTCTTTCTCCAATTGCCCCCTTTCCTCTCTTCTTTTTATCTGTCATTCTAGCAATTTATCAAAATTTGCATGCTCTTATTAAAAGTTATTTTATCTTTTCATATTTTAATCTATTGTCCTCTTATTTGTCTTTTTTTTATGCATTTGAAACATTATTTATAAGTCTTTTAAATAGAAATTTTTCATACTCCTTATTATCTATCCCAAATTTAGTTTTTTATTTCATTTCAAAACCTATTTTCATTAAATAAACTATTTTATATTTTTATTAAAAATTACAAATATAAAAATTTTATTTATCCTTATATTTTGTTATCTTTATCATATTCTCCTTCAAAAATAATGAAAACATTACTTTAACCAAAAAATATTAATATATACATATATAAATTTTCTTATTTTTAGCAAAAATAAAATATGTATAAGAAAGTTTCGAGTTTAGCAAAAATTTAAGACTTCTTCTTGAAATTTTTTCAATAAAAATTTAAATAGTTAGGTAAAAATTCAATTATTCAATTACTATATCAAAATTTTTTTATTTTTATTAAGGATAATCAAATATGTTTAAAGACTTTATATAAAGAATTTAGTTATCACTTTCCTTAAACAGTCATCTTATATCCACCCTCACAATTCAATTGAAAGTAAATTATTTTCATATAACAATATTCTATTTATTCTTAATCTGTTTCACTGTAAAGTATATAACAATATATTTATTCCAGTTTTTTTTATTTCAAATAGTTACTAAGTTTGTAAGATTATATCATTTTTCTTAAATACTCTCTCTTTTTATATAATAATCCTAAAATATGTTCCTAAAAAAGAATTTAGAGTTTATGCGTATAATAGTTAAATTTTTATTCTATTACTCTTACTTAAAAAGAACAAAAAAATAGGGAGAACTTTAAAAGGAATTAAACTTTTATCGTATATAAATTTACTAAACTTTTCAGTATAAATTTTTATAAAAAAAATTTTTAAAATTTGTATACTACTATTGTTTTACGATACATTTTTTTTGTCAATTTATTGTTGTCGAAAAAAATTATTAGGCGGTCCATATAAAATATAGGGCATAATAAACCACTACCTTTCTTCCAAAGAACTTGTAGAAAATTTTTTCCATTAATCATTTTTATCTTTTTTTACTATTTTACAATATTTTTAATGATATATAGAATTTTACATTATATAATATAAGTAGTTTTATTTTTTATAGTACATTCCTAGTGCATTCAGATCCCACTATATTTTGAGGGGGAAACGTTTTTTAATCAGGAAAGATGAAAAATTTCATGTACAAATTGTTTTAAAAAATTTTATATATCTTCCTCATTTGTTTTAACAAATTTAAAATGATATTTTTAAAATATTCTTTACATTTATGTATATCTCATGTCAAAATGTTTTGTTTCTTTTTTTCATTATCTTAATAAAGTTATATTTTAATATAATTTTGAGGTACATTTTAGAATATTGCTAGAAAGAATTATAAAGTAAATTTTTTAAATAACATTGTATGATTTTTTTCATTATTGTGATAGATAAATGAATATACCCTATGACAAGTTTAAAATCACCATTATACACAATATCTATATTGATAGATGAGGTTAATAAAAAAATTGGAACCTTTATTACTTGTTTAAAATATCTTTGTTATCTTATGAATATATTAATAAATCAAATATGTTTCATTAAACATTTTATTATTTTTACAAATATTATTCCTATTACTTATTATTACAAGTTGTTTGATATTCCAATAAATATTTTCTATTTTATTTCACCATCTCTTTATCACTGATATAAAAAATAAAACTTACTAATCCTTTATTACTTTTAGATTACATTTAAATTATTTTATCTCTTAAGATCAAAAAAATATGGGTATCTTTCAAGAGGTTACGAATATGACTAGTGTTACTGGATATGTGGGTGCTGGTAAAGACTACCTAATTAGTTCATTGTTTTATATTTTTTTGTACATTTTGGCATTACCACCAAATGGTTTGTTAGCTTATCTATCAATAAAACCAGGATTAATAAGTGCGAGAATTAAATATCCCACATTAGGAATGACATTAGCAAATTTATTTGGTCTTATATTTTTTTTAATTGTCAATATAGTTTATCTATTTGCATTATATCAAGATGTAAGTTGATATATGTATTAATTTATATTGTATTTTACATTTAATCTTTTATAGATTCAATTATCGTTAACATTTGCATCATTTCTTAGGACAATATTATATAACACGACATATGTTTGCTACTTTCTTTTCCCAGTATTGGCAATTGATCAATGGTTGATGGTTTGTCACAATTATACTTTAACACCAGGAGGATTAAGTAAAATAATCTCAATATGTTTTATTGTACCACTTCTTGTTGGTTGTTATGATTTACTGCTTCAGGAGACACTTTTATATGACTACATGTTTGAATATATTCGTATCTCACCATACTCAAATTTCTTCTTCTTTTGTATCCTTGCTCCATCCTTTTTTATCTTCTCATTTGTTTGTAATCTTTTTGTTCTTTCCTCCATTATTCATAGGCAATCAAAATCAACAAGAAAACAAATTGGAAGATCTTTAAATCCCAGACAATTACAACAACAAAAAACCATCGTCTTTATTTATATGCTTCAAGCATTTATGCCGTTGATACTTGCTGCACCGTATTATGCTGTTTGTAAGTAAATAATTGAGAGAAAACTGTATTATTACATTAAAAATACTTGTTCTTTAATTTTAGATGTCTGTGGTTTATTTGGATACCAGTTAGATAACAGTTATTTCATATTTGGTGATGCTATAATTGGATTACATCCATTAACAAATGCTTCTACAACACTTTTTCTCCTTAAACCATATAGAAAAGCATTAAAAAAACTTTTCAAAGGAAAGACAATTGATCAAAAGCGATATGATAGTGTTAAACAACACGATGATCAAAAAATTAAAGAAGATTTTCAAGAAATTTCTGATCAGAGAGATTCTACCAAAGAGTCAATAGAATTATAGTTATATTTTTTTATTTCAAAAATAATGTAAATTATCAAGTAGGAATAGGGTCTCAAATATATGATACGCAAAAATTTTATAAGAAAGAAATTATGATGGTAATTGAGTATAAAAAATAAGCATACCAAAGCAAGTGTATTTTTGGAAATAGCTTACTTTTTAAGGATACGTTTATAATTTATAAGAATACTAAATAAGAAAAGGATATCTTTCAAATTATAATATATTAAAAAAGTGCTTTTTGGTGGTATTAAATCTAATAATTTGTTTATTCCAGAAAAATTGAAATATTTGCTTTGGTTTTAGAAATATAAAAGAATTATTCAGTATTAAAAATAGTAAAAAAGTGAATAAAATGAACTTTTTTAAAAGAATGTATGGAAAATTAAATTTTATAAATGTTAATATATTACATTGTTCAAAAATAAATGTCATTTTTTTAATTAAATAAATTTAAAATAGTAAACATTCGTCAGAATTAATATATTCTATTTAAAATATGAACTATTAGATTAAATATATTATATACAATGCATTAAGTTGTTATTAAATGCATTTGAAAATAGTCTACGATTTTTTTTATATTTAAAAAAGTCTCAAATAATATATTTTTAATAATTTATTTCTGTAGAAACTTTTATGTTTCATTTTTATTGTTATATAGGGTTCACTTTTTATTCAATACAATACTTCGATCTAATTTATGGTTAGTTCTATTTAAAGTAAAGTAAGAAGGCCAACAGTTAAAGGAAAAAGATTAATTAAATTCATGACAAAAAGGTAAATAATTTAACATTTTTATCATTCATATAACCCAGCTACCGAACTGCTTAGTAATAATTATCATAAATATAAACTACACACAAAAAAGGACACAGGTTTGCATAAAATGCAACAAATTTGTCCCACCTAAAAAAATTTGAATTTTCTTGATTTGCGTCTAATTTTATCGCAATTATTTTGTATATGAAAAATTAAAACAATAATTAAAGAATTATTAAAATAAGTTTCTATTTTTCTAGTATACTATTTTTTTTAGAACACAAGTTGTTTTCTACAATCCATTTTAAAATACAAAGTTAAAATTTAATTCTGTATAAAATTACAAACACTTTTAACATGTTACAGTACATTTTTTAATATTTTTCAATAGTTTGAATTATTATAAATTGTATTTTATGAAATTTTCACATTTGATACACTAAATTGTTTTCATAACGTCTTTTAAAGATCATCTTTAAAAATCAAACTTATGAAAAGTTATAAAATAATTTGGATTTTTACTTCTATTAAAAAAATAACTTTTACATATTTTAATTTAAAATAAGAACGAATACTAAAATAATATCTTTATTAATAATACTTTGTGTGAGTAAATAATTATTGCTTTTCATTGTTATTTTTAGGAAATTTTTAAACTTTTTGTTGTTAGTAGATTGTTTAGAATAATGACCTTCATTAAAACATCAATAATTTTACACGAAATTGACTTTTAATAGCATATTTTATAAAATAAAAAAACAAGCTAATATCTAAATGAGCATAATGTCATAAAAAATATCAAAATTAAAAAAGTCACATTAATTTAAAAAGTCAAATATATATATCTTTGTAAAAAACGGCAAAAAGTAAGCGACAACCTAATATTTTGCGTTGTTTAAAAATTTTTGCTATCACTTGATAATTTTTAAGTTTTAATAATATTCAATTTTTTAAAATGGTGGGACATTTTTTTGCATTATAGATAGAATTGTCAAAATTTGTCCTTTTTTTATATGTGTATGAGTGTACATTTTAATTATACTTTTATGAATTAATAATAGGTGATCACAGCGTTTATGTTAAATTTATATTGCTTGAATTATCATATACCATTTTCTTAAGATTCCAATAAAAGTTTGTAAGAAATTTATAATCAAAACTTATAAAATTTACTGTAAATGCAGGGTAAATTTTAGCAACAATATATTTCTAATGTATTCTATTTTAAAACTTATATTGAGAGTTTTAAAAAGTCCTGCTTGATAAACGAACTGTTCGTTAAACATAACAATGTGTATAAAACTTTATTAATATTGAAAAATATTATGATTGGTCAAGATTATTAAGTTCATTTTTTGATAAAATGTAAATTGGAATAATTTCTTATTAACATTTCTGATACAAAATAACATTATTAACTTTACTTAAGCGCGTTTATTACCAAAACACAAATTAGTTGTTCATACCTGACTCATGAAATTCAAGCATTTCGTATTGTTTAAACTTTTTAAAAAAAATTACTCTTTTTTAGTATTTTAATGTTATTTATTAATATTCCATACTTTTTTTGCATAGGTATTACTTTGTAAAAACTTTTGGTATTTCTCACTCATCAAACATTTACGAAACCTTACATTACAAGTTGATCTACAGACTTAGTTGCAAATAAACTTTTTTAACCTTTTGGAATAATGGATATGGTAGAAAATTGTCCTACTGACATTTTTTACTAAACTTCTATGGAACCTTACTACTCAATCTGCAAGCTTACTTACCTCCAAAGGCGCTTATGGACCGTAAAAATAAATATTATCCGTAAAAACCTGTTTATTGACAAATCCCGTCTACTAGTTTCTTATCCGTGATAAAGATTTACCTTAATGATGTCAATCATGCCCAATGGTGGTATCTGCATCACCTAGACAGGTTTCACCATGGAAACATGCTCTGTAGCAGATTTCAGAAACATCAGGTAAATTCCGATATCTGATGTTAGGACAGATATCAACTGTTAACTTCAAAACTATATTTACAAGTTGTTCAATTGTTAAAAAGTAGTTAGGTTTATTAAAATTATGTTTTAAAAAACAGCTACTCGTATTATTACTGAAAGGTAGATCGAAGTCATTTTATTTATTTTTAATTTTTATTTCTCATTTATATAATACAAAATTAAGTATTTTAATATTTTTATTATTTGTAACATATCTTATATAGAACATACCCAATTAGATAAATGATTCTGGGTTAAGTTTTTATGCTCTATTGAATGAAACTAAGCAAATAATAATCCGTCTACAGATTCATGAGATTTTGTTAATCAATTCATGAAATATAAGTACGTTCATTAAAAATATTAGGGATAAAGAAAATTGTTCTAAATTTTTAAAGTATTTCTCAAGATTTCAATGTTACACTTGTGAAACTAGCAAAGAATTCTAATTAAACACTTCATGATCTACCGACTACAACTAATCATGAAGGATTCTAATATTCCTTTTGGATTTTAAAAAATAATAATTAAAATGTACTTTAATATTTATGTTTGTCCCAAAAATTTGCATTAGATCACTCTAATTATTGAAGAATCCTGATATGAAATAACATTTCATAATTTTTAGATTTCAATGTTCATGTTATTAAAGAATATGTAGAAAATAAGTTAAGCTTTCAATAACAACTTTATGTAAAAAAATTACATTAATTTAAATTTCAAAATAAAGTACCAAACATTTGAGGATTCATAATTTCATAACAAATATACAGGGTGGGTCAAAAGTCACATCACAGTTGCATGAAACACTTTATAACTATAATAACTTTTTTTGCAGTTGACATATTGTTATGATATTATATGCATTTTGTAGACAATAATTTATAGAACAATTACCACAGGATCGTTTTCAAGAATGATCTTATCGAAAAATTATATTAAGTCAAAATGTATAAACTTTTGTTTTAAAGATATATCTTATATTTATTTAATTAATTAAAAAATAGATACATGATGTTAAAAAAATTAGTTCAGAGCATATTTCTTCATAAAATGTCCTATTTTTATAATATTACTTTTTTTCATATATTTTCTACTGTTGCTACCTCGGTAAGAAAATATTCTATTGAGAAAAAGTTAAGAATAGATCGTTATTATTATACCAACAAATGTTCAATTGCTAAACCTAAAATTAATCGGATCCCCTTCAATGTGACCCAAGCTGTATCAAAACGCGCAATACTATATATGGTAAACGATTTCAAAAAATCCGATTAAACCATTTTAAAAAGATTAGTAAATAATGCTTTAGAAATAGTAACTTTTGTGCAAAGAATCAGGTGGTGGTCAACAAAAAGATATTTTTCACACATAATTGTATGAAATATTGTTCTTTTACGAAATGTATTCATGCATTTTGAACTTTCAAATAAGTTTAAATCAGATAAAATTAAAAATATTTTTTTAAATGTCAAATATTAAAAAGTTATGTAACTTTTTTTAAGTTCATTCTTGAGAACGATCTTGTTAAATATTATTATCTAGCACATCTTCTACACACAGAGAAATTTACACAAAAAATCATCCTCAGCTTTAAATTTTCGTCCTCAGACTTAATTTTTCGTTCCGAGCATATAATTTTCTATGCTAAACGCAAAATTTGACCGTTATATTTATTATTGTCGCTTACGATATATTTTTTAATATTTATTTGGAATTATGGTTTTTTTTTTAAATATATTAAAACAATTCATATATGAAATTTGATAAAAGATAGATATTTAACAAACAGCAACTCGCTTCACTCGTTCCACTTGGACAAGCTATTTGCCTTCTTTTTAATTACAAAAAAAATGTATCAAAAAAACTTAAAAATCTTTTGTTTCATAATAATGTTGTTGTAAATTATCTATTAACATTTTATTTTTATCATGTTTTATAATATTAATGATTAGTATTAAAATATTACATAAGTTTTTGAATGTTAAAAAAGTATAAATATTCTTTAAAAATTGTTTTATTATATATTTTAATGATTTTAAAACAGTTTGATATTTGAATAATTTTTCTTAAATTTTTAATAATAAAATAGTAAAATAAAAAGAGTACTTAAATTAAACTTCTAATTAGTATAGAAGGCTAGATTTATATTATTAGATATGATCGAAATTCAAAGTATAGATTAGTTTTCACTTTCGTTATTTTTTCTAAACATTAGTAATGTTTAAGAATTGGCATATAAAGCTACGTATATTAAAATTGATAAAAGTTTTAATATTAAAAATAATTTCGTGATCTCTCTTCCTATTATTTTAAATATAGGAATTATCTAGCATATGTTAACTTAAAATGTATGGGACTAAATTCTTGATAATGTTTATATAAATACTTTAGATATTTTATGTGTTATTAAAAAAAATTACTAAATATTTTTAATTCTATTTGATAAAAAATAATAATTTATAATCTGTCTAAGAAAAAATATTGTAAAAAAAGCAGAAATGTTTTACGATCTGCGACAAAATCATAAGATGGTAATTCGCATAATTAAAATTGAATAAAATTTTATGTAATTTTAATTTGGGGACGAAAAATTATGACCCGAGGATATTTTTTTGTGTAAATTTCTCTGTGTGTACAAAATGTGTGTAATACCATGGAAATATATCGTCTAAAAAAAGTTATAAAGTGTTTTATTGCAACTGTGATGTAACTTTTAGCCCACCCTGTAGATTTCTATATGGGATCTATAAAAAATAACTGCTTTTTAAAATAACGACATAAATTTAATATTACACATGTAGCTTAAGAATGAATAATGCTATTAATGTCAAAATGTATGGATCCTTATGTCGGATACCACCTAACTTTAATAAAAAATAATCATAATGATAATTCAAATATGCATAAGTAATTTATATTGCTAATATTTTTAAATAAAAGTTTGTAGAAATCTCAACTATATTAAAGAAATAATAAATTTAGTAAATTTTGGTTTCACTAAAGAATCATTTAAAAGAAACAATTTATCAAAACAATAAACAATTATAAAGATCTGACAACTATAATTTTGTGTTTACTAAGAAATTAAACTTAAAAAAATATCCCATTGATTCGTAAAATGTTTATAAAAAAAATAATGCTGCAGTACAAAGTGAACAAAAATATCCAAACTACAATAAAATCATGAAAATTATTGTTAATACTAGGCAAGTGAATTATTTTCATAGCAAAATAAACTTCAAATTTGGATAGTAAATAGCTAAGTGTTCAAACGACATTTTTTAACTTTATTTTTTTCCTTAAAACAACTTCAATAGGTACTTCACCTTTTGATATATTAAACTTTTCATCAATTTCTTTATTTACCTCAATACAAGGTACTGCAATTTTTTTACTTCTCTTTAAAGCATTTCCTTTGATAATATATTTATTATAAAGTGATTCTATCATAACAGTATCAAGAACCGTTCCTTGAATTTTCTTTATTGTATATTTATTTCCAACATCCAAATACCTCTTCTTTGATGCTTCAAGTACATTTTTAAATGCTTTGAAATCCAATACAATTTTCTTAATTTCTTCTTTTTCACTTTTTTTTGTATTATTAGCAAAGATATTACTGATAAAAACATAACAACTTCTTGTAGCAGGAGTATTTTTAATAACATGTTTATTATGTAATATATATTGTAAAAAATCAATTGAATCTATCTCTGAAAGTGATATCATTTTCAAAAGCTTAACTAAAATCTTTGATCTTTCCACAATATTATAATCAACATATTCATTTAAAAGAAATACAGCAAGTTCCAATTGATTATAATTACTTCTAATTTCTTTTGTCAGGAGCCCATTTAATTTATCATATGGTAATGTTTTTAAATTATTTACAATAACTCCTTTTGGTAGCATATTTCTTAGAGTAAATTCGAGATCTTTATATTCAGGAGAATCAATATCATCATTATTCCTCAGATCAATTATTAGTTTTTCAACAACATATAAATTACTCATAATTTTTGTATAGTTATAAATCTAAAAATGAAATATAGTTTTCAAGATGCAAAAATAATATAGAATACTAATTAAAATAATAAAAATGTCGAAACAATGTAAATGAATATAAAAAAGTTTGATTATTTGATCATTGAATACTTTTGCATTAAAATAAACTAAGGATAAGTCTTATAAACATTCTATTAAAGAGTCAATACATGAAAGGTGTTGGAAGAAAGTTAACATATACAATTTTAAACTTCATATGAAAAACGAATTATTTTTTAGTTGTTATCTGTAATTTTACTCCTAATTTCTGTATTTTTAGAGCTTCTATTTGTTATAATAAAATTCTATTATTTATGGGTAAATATTAAAAAAATAGTGGTAAAATTTATAGCTATTGTGACATTTAATTATGCTTATTTCCTTCAAATTATTTATTTAAACAGTTTACAAACTTTATCACTACATTTTTTTGCTTTTACATACGCTTAGAAAAATCTTTCTGTATCTATTTTTTTAAATAACCTTTTATCAACATGATGTTGCATTAAATATTTTAACTTTAAACAATTAACCACATATTTAAAAAGGAAATTTCATTTTATTGTTTTTTTTTTAATTTTACCACTTAATAAGAAAGATGAAATATTTGAAAGATTTAAAAAATTAAAGGAATTTGTAACAAAACTAAGAATGATAAAATTTTAATACTACTTCTTTTTTTTATAAAAAAAAAGTAATCTTTAGTTTTTTAAAGTTATTTATATGATGTTTAAACAAAAATTATTTTTTTCGCTATAAATCCACAGAAAAAAAAGATATTAAAAATTATGAAAAGTTATGAAAAATATTAAAAATATAAAAGTAGTCATAAGTGATATTGTGATATCCGTCGATGATGTATTACAATAGTCTTTTCCACTACAACAACATATTAATCCATTCTTTCCATAATCTGAACTTTTTTTGCAACCATTTTTATCCCAGCCATATGCTGCTTTTTCAATACCAATACAATCATTCTTATCACATCCATAACTAATACCATTCATTTTACTGGGATTTGGATCATTATAGATAGCTTTAACACAATATGGTGTACTTGAGTAACATGTTGATTCTACAATCTCTCTTTTCTTGAACTCTTCATAATATTTATGATAACTTTTACATATAATACCATGCGATAATGATGTTAATACATTAATAATATAAATATATTTGGTTATAAAAGTAAAATTTAATTTTTTAAAGTAAAACATTAAAGAAATTGAAAATAATACAAAGTAATACCTTATAAGAATGATATTATTTAGAAATAGTAATAATAAACAAAACAAACATATATATACTCCAGAAATTCACAAATGATACGTCACAAAACTCATCAAATATTAATAAAATATATAAGAAAAACTCTTTAAATTGATACATAAAATAATTTATCGTTTACCATCAGTTGAAATTCACTTCATTTTCATTTATAACCAAACATCATTCTATAGAAAGAATTTTTAATGATCATTACACTTCATTTATATATCCTTTATTGTTCTAAATATATATTTAAAAAATTTATCAAAAAGAAAAAAATATTTATATATATAAAATGAGAGATATAGAGAGATCTTACAACATTTTAATATGTAATATACTTTTTCACCCTCCTATTTTTATCTTCATATACCTATATAAAAATATAAATAATGAAGTAAAAAATAAAAAGTTAAAAAATATATAAACAACTTTATGACAGAGTAATTTAAAAAAATACTATCTTTCTCTATAAATAAACAATTTTGATTTTTCCATTAAAATGTTACATATAATAATGTTAAAGACAATTAAAACATATGATTGCACTATTTTTTTTTCTCGTTAATTAAATTAAAATATTTTTTCACTTTTTTTTCTTTTATTCATAATATTAAAAAAAACTACTGATTGTTTAAATGTTACAGACTTGGGTACCTTCCAAATATTATTAGACATAAAAACACCGTAAAATTTTTTTGTAAAGCACAATGGAATTAGAAATTTTTTTGAATGTTTTCATTAACTTCTAAACACTTCCTTCAAAATATTCCACAAAAAAGAGATATTGAACCAACATATTTGACAGGACATCGATTTTTGAGATAGGAAAATAATAAATTATTATCTAATCATGATATTATTATACATTCAAATAACTTATAGACAATAATTTTTGATTTACACACAATTAACACTATTTTTTCCCTCCTATCTTTAGTATGGTTGGTAACGATTTGCCTGCCTATATTGCGAGTTATATGTTGACATATGAGTTTGTAAAGCATTTCCTAAATATGGTTCGCCTAATATATTTGCACCATTTTGAGCTGTAACAACTGTTGTGGGTGTTGATGATGCTCCAGTAACTGTTGGTTGGGGTACACGGGCATTAACTGCTACACTATTTGCTAAAGCATTTTGTTGTTGTGATAATAATATTTGTTGTAATCTAGCATGATCTACACCATATAACGCTGCTGTATTTGGATCTAAAATGCCTGCACTTGTTACATTACTTGTTGAGATTGAATTATTAGATAATTGAGTTTGAAGTTGTAATTGTACTGCTGCAGCTGCTGCTTGTTGTGGTACACCGCCAGAAGCAAACAGTAATGGTTGTGCTTGTTGATATAACTGAGCAGCATACAATTGTTGCAATGCTTGATTTTGTGCTTGGACAGCAGCTGATTGCTGTAATGCCAATGGTAAAACTAATGACGTTGCTGTGGCAGCAAGAGGATTTCTTAGTCCTAAATTTCCATATGGATTTCTAGCAGCAATATTATTAATAGCTTGTTTCAATGCAGCATTCTGCAAAACAGCAATCGTTGCATTTTGATCAATATTTGCTAAAAGTAAATAAACAATAAAATAAATATAACCCTTTTAAAATTAAAAAAAGTAAAAGATGTACAAAGCTCCAATTAAATTCTCATGCTTTGAAACATGCTAAGATACAAAAAAGATAAAAAAAATTCATTCAAAAAAAAAGTAATAAAATAATAATACTCACCATAAACGTTTTTCGGTTTTTTAGAGTGGACTCGGGCAGTTGCATGATTCACCTCAAAAGCAAACAAATTATTAAAATAAATTTAAAAATCAAACAATATTATGAATAATTTTTTTAAAAAATTATCTAAATTTATTTTTCTTTTATAAAAAAAGCTAACTTGTCATTATTATTGACTTCTCCTCTCATATTTAAAACCACATAAATTTCAGAAAAAGAAAAATAATGAATCATCTGGATTTAAATAATATGATATGTTACATATCATAAGTTGATATAATATCAACTATAAATATTATTAGGTATAATATTTTTCCTTCCTAACCAATATATTTTGATAGAGAGTATAAATTTAAAAGCATAACCATATGACGTGCTTAAAAAAATTATTATTCACAAACTTGAAGAAGTGAAAGAGACTACAAATTTTAAAATCGTAAAGTTTAAACCTTCAAAAAGATTATATATTATTGTCAATTGATATGGATGGTTGTAGAAACACTCTACTAAAAACAATACACTTTCAATTTTTTTTGATTTTATGTTGATTTCAAGCTATCATATATATTAATGTCTCTATCTAACGTGCTGTTGTTGATAGTTTATATATGTTATATATAATGTATAACTTAATGTAGTTTTATAAAAAATAATAATAATATAATAATACTTTTCCATGCACATCCTCTTTTATGATATATAGTTGCCGGTAAAAAATGATTTTGCACAAATGATGTCGTTTTGTGCTTGTGATATAATAACTTACCTCTATTTTTCTTCCTTCAACCGTTGTTCCATTGAGTGATGCTTTAGCTTTCTCAGCATCTGAAGCATTATCCATCGTAACAAAACCAAAACCCTAGAAAAAAATATTAATAATAATAATAAACAAAAAAATATCCCTTACTTTACTTCCACGATCATTGAAAATAATCTCAACATCAGTAACTGTACCATACTTCTCAAACATACTCTTCAAATCATTATCACGAAAACGAAATGGTATATTTGACACATGTAATCTTTTTGGCACAGATTCATTTTGATTATTATTACTATTCCCACCATTTAATGGTGGTGTTTTTGGACCAACAAATGAATTTAATTGTGGTGAGGTTCCAACGGATGTGGCAGATTTTGCGCTCGTTCCACATGATATTGTTGTCGAGGCATTAGAAAGTTTATCTGTTGATGCCTGAGAGGATGAAGAACTATTTGGTGTCGGTGTTCTCCCATCCATATTTAATTTTACTTGATCTTTTGTTGATGTTGTTGTTGTAGGTGTTGATGATGATGTTGTATCAATGATAACATCTTTAGATGTATTAGAAGATTGATGATTAGGTTGTAATTGTAGTATTGTTACTTCACTATTGTTATTTTCTAATAGTGGTTGATTAATTTCAGAAGTTTGGTAGATACCATCATATGTTGTGTTAGCCATTATAGGTGCTAAAAATAGTTTTTTAACTAATAATATAAAAAATACATTAATAAATAATATTATATTAAATATTACAAATACATATATTATTGAGGAAAAGACAAGTTAAATGACGATGGCAATAATATATATTATATTTATATTATGGTGTAGGATAAAAATTAATCAGACAAATCTAGGCACAAAGAAGAAACAAAGTAAAGATAATATTTCTAGGTATTAGCAAGTGAGATGGGAAGCATTAAAAAGAGTTAAGTGAGATGTATTAAATAATTGCCCTCCTACTTAAACTTTCTTTTTAACTGATTGATATTTATACATTGAAAATTTTTGTGAATGGGACAAGATGTCCTAGGTCTACTAATCATCATATATATTTTATTTTTACTACCCTGGAATGTATCTTGTAACCAGAGGAACATTAATGTCTCATCATTTACTTACCAATAAGTCAAAAGGAGAGATTTAAAACTTGATGAGGAAGAAAAAAGATGGAAAAGGAAGATTTTAATATGTGATACATCTTATATATATAAATCTAAGAACAATATTATAATCTTCATTATGCTTACTATATACTAAATAATATCACATTTGCCATTGATGATACCTTATGCTCTCAAAAATAAAAATCACTAAAAACTTGTGATATTATATATATAAATAACATCATTATTACATATGTATGATTAAAATAACAATATACTTTTGAAAGTGCAATCAACAGAATGAAGAATATTTAAAAATGTATAAGTTACAATTTTACTTATCCAGATGTTCTTTTAAATTACTTTTTATTATCTCTTAACTTCTTTCCCCCTGCCAGACTTTATATATTTTTACAATAATGTTTGTTATTCGAAATTATAGTAACTGTTGAAACAGAAACAAATAACTAAACAGAAACATAATTCACATCCTTATTCATTCTTTTAGCTTTTTATAACTCTGGCATTTTATTAAATTATGTAAATAACATATTATTAAGATGAATTATGATGTATTGAAAAGAGGGGGAGAGATATCAATTAAATTGTGATGAAGTAATATTTCAAAAAATAATAATATTTACTTACCTTGATTTATTTGTTGTAATGGTACTCTTTCATTTACTTGACTCCAATGACCATTAGTTTGTCCTCCAATTATAGAATAATTTTCAAGGAGTGGTCCAACATTCATGGATGGATATGTTGTTACTGGATCAACGACACGTAATATTGGATAATGAGCAATAGTGCGTGAATGGTGATATGCTGATGTAGCATTCATGATTATCTGGAAAGAAAATATGATAGTAACAAATTGTTTATAATACTTCCAGTTATAAACTAAATAACATTTAGAAAAGAAAAATGTTTATCAATTTCATGGTAAATAATTATCAAATATCATTAAATACAATTGTTCTAAACTATATCATTTAAATAGTTAGGAATATAACAAATTTGGCAAATTTTACGTTAACTCTTATTCATGGGAACATTTTGAAGGGTAAGGAAGATGAATTAAGTAGTCAAACAGATGAGAAACTTAATCAAATCAAATAGTTGTGTATTACTTTAATAGTTACATTTTCTCAAGTAATGTAATAACAAAAATAATTCTAAAAAGCTAATCACATATAAAATAAAGATAAAAGAATATGTATTTTATTATTTACATGAACAAAAATTTACATCCAAATATTCTATGAAGAAATAAAAGTTTTTAGTAAAAATAATATACATAATAAAAAACCTTTTAAAAGTAAATTTTCAATGTACATTTTAAGTTTCTTTTGTCTTCACTCATATATCTATATAGTTAAGAAGAAATATTTATTATAAATATATATCTTTATATTAGACTTTGTTAAAATAAAATTTGTATCTTATTAAAGAATATAAAGAAACAATCTTTTTATTCACATATTTATTCAAGAAACAAAAAAAGGAAGATAATAGTAGTTAGAAGGAGAGGAGAAAGATTAATAAATAATATCTAGAAATTTTAAAAGTGATTTAATATTTTATGAAACAATAATATTTTATAATTTAACAAGAATATGATGTGAGAAAATATATTTTTTTTTCAATACAAAAAATATTATTATTTCAGTATTTTAGAGACATGCAATCTTATATATGTGATATTAATGGATAAAATATATACATTTACTATGTGATTTTAATTTTTTAGTAGTTATATGTACATATAATTTAACCGCCAATAATAAAATTATAATTTTTCTAAAAATTGGGCGCCTTCAACACCATAAATTGTTATACATATTTAAATTAATGTAAAAAAAATATTTATTTTGAATTTATAATAATAATAGATATATTTTCAAATAAATTTAAGACGATTTTATAATATATCAAAAGGGTTATGATAAATAATTTTTGTGCAATATTAAAACATTCTGCACTTTAATAAATCAAAAATATGACAATATTAATGTTAAAAAGATTAAATAAATTAATAATTTTTTAAGATGAAAGTGTAAAAGCAAAAAAAGAAGAGAAGGAATTATAAAGGGATGTTTTATTGTTAGGAAAGGTAAACTTTGAACCGTGTTTTTTTTCTATTTATTAATACTTAAAACCTATCTCTTCATCACAATTTTATGATATATAATAATAGCAAGATACTTTTATGGAGTAATAAAGTCATCAGTGTGTGTAACATTTATTGTCTAACTAATTTACAGGACAGGTCGAATGGCGGTTGGCCGATAGTTAAGTTAAATTATACATATAATCAAATGCTAATCATTTTTAGATGCCTATTATTTATATAGATTTATTCACATCAAATTTTAATGAACCTTTATAATATTAAAAATATTTTACAAATAACCGATAATAAAAGGAAAAAAAGTAATTTATATGGTATGAGAGATAAAAGGATTCATAAAATATATATTTATTTGTTATGTACCTCATTAAAAGGAATTGTCTTTTTAATTTAATGTGTGGTCTAAATTAGGAGAAAATAACTGTAAATTGTGTATGATATAAATATAAGAATAATAAAAATTTTTTTCTATTTTTGTCTTTATGAGCAATGATTATATAATAAATATATTTGTTCCGTAAGCACTTACAATTTATATGATTTTACCAGGTATAAAAAGATGATGTGAGAAAAAAATAGAAGGGAAGAGGAAGAAAATGTAAATGACCATTAAGTATATAAAAATATTTTGATAAAATTGATATATTAAAGGATAAACACCAAGAAAGAGGAGGAAAAAAGAGTTTTGTGAATATTTGGAGAGGGATGACTTCCCTTATCATTTTATATTATATTAAAAACCATTAATAAATGTTTTTTAATCCTTAGAAATGTGAAATAACATATAAATACTAAAATGATATTTATAACGTTTTTTCAGACTGAACGATACATTTATGTTATGTGTAAATCTAAAGCAATCTGTTTAAAATGATTAAGTAACATATAATGTTAACTTTAAATTCTAATAAATAGATTAAAAATGATACAATTAAGTACATTAGCTATCTTTTTGGAAACTGTTAGATTGAATCTTATTAGATATAATATAAATAAATATATATTAGCTATTCCTTATAAACATTCAATAAACATTTGCTTTTTTTATCATAAATGAATAAGTTTTTTTAATTATGATTTGCTATAATATTATAATCATAATTTGTTTGTTATATAATATCAATTATATACATATATCAATTATCTTTTAACATTTAAGGATAGTGGATGATTGAAATAATATTTTAAAAGAACAGATAGTTTCTCTAAATATTATAGTTTGTCCAAAAAAAAGAGACAAAAAAGTGGTAATGTCAATTTTTTTCTTTTATCTAACAAATTTTATTTATGTTTTCCTTAGTACATAATTGTATTATACAAGATAAAATTTTCACTCCCTGAAACCTAATTATAATCATATTTTTTTATATTTAAAATTAAATCTATTGTCTTTGTTTGTTTTTCAATATAAATAAATAGATGATAATTACAATATATATATTTTTCTTATTATAAGTTTTCCTAATTTTAAAAAATGTGATCAAAAGAAGCAATGACATGTGAAAAATAAAAAATTAATTTTTTTAAAATGACAGAAAAATAAGTTACATGGTAAGGATATTTATTTAGAATAAAAACGCTTAAATATCATTTGAAAGGATACTTTTTTGATAAATTAATTTTACGGAAGATTATAGGGAATAATAATGAAAATTGTATTAATAATGTGGAATATTTTATTTGAAGTTGGTATATGCGTGTGGAAGAATCATTTATAAATTTAATGCATAGTAGCTGCAAGAAAGAAGATTAAGATGCAATTTAAAATTAAAGAGAGTGAATATAAGTTTTTGTATCTTTAAGTAGCTGATACGCCATCAAAATACAAATTTTATAGTCATAATGATTATAGTGAGTTTTATGGGAAAGGAAAATGAATAATTATTATGTAATAAAAATTATGTAAAAGAAGTTCTAAGGGAAAAAAAGAAGGGAAAGAAAATTATATAAAATATTAAAGATTAAAGAAAATACTTTTATCTTACTACTAATGATAAATGGTTCTTTAATTAAGACCTAAAATTAAGGCAATATTTGTTTATCTAACATTTTATAAAAATAAATATAAATTGAGATGCCATAATGTATAAAATCTTTAAATTAATATCAAAATGATTAATAAATAAATAATTTTCTTCTCATGAGTAATCATATTAAACTATCTTTTTGATTCATATACCTTTTAGTTATTGTATGAATAAAAAAAAGAATTGGTCCATGTAATAATTATAATTTTAAATATACATTTAACTTTATCTACTTAATAAAGTTTAAAAGCGTAAATATAGATTGGCAGAAAGCTTAAAATTATATCGTATCATTAATTCCGGTTAAATAGATAAAACCTTTTTCTCAATATCACCGATAGCATGACTTTATCAAAAGATATAGGAAATACTTTATAAATAAGTTCAATAATAAAAGGAATAAATGTTTGTCTTTTATTACATATATTTTCAAATAAGTTTATATTTTGATTTTTAGACTACATGATATAAATGTACATATATAAAAAGGAATATTATTTTTTATCTCACCCTTTATATTTATTTTACATTTTTGTCGTAAAAAAAGTTAATTAAATTATGACAAAAATTGATAATATAATTATTAAAAAATATAAATTATAAAATGTTTAAATAAATAATATTTTGTACCAGTCAAAAAAGGAGTAATAACAAAAGGATTTTATTATCATTTATGGAATGTCCCGGTCAGATAAATAATATAGATAAAAAAATAGTTCTCCGATTATGGTTAGTAAACTACTAAAATAAGAAACATCTTCTTATATATTGGTTTAATTAAGAAAACAAAATTTCAATTTGCTACAAGAAAGTGGATGTATATTTATAATTATGTAGATGAGCAGAGAATGAAGTAAGATTAAAAATGAGTTGTATATTAATATGGTAAATAATAAACTATAAGGTTTTACGATAAAAGTTTTGAATGTAAATGAAATATGACAAAAAAATCATTATATTAATTGTTTTTATCCATTATTAAAAAAATAAATAGATATACGGTTGAGACAATAGATAAAAAAATACATATTTTTTTCGAAGAACAGTGAAATTATTGTATCATGTTTCAAGTTAAATTTAATACTTAGGAAGTATATAATAAAAAATTGTTATGAGAAAAGAAAAATATATTAAAGGATTTTATTACTTACTTACTTATCCTTCCATTAAAATAAGAATGAATAACGACAAGGAAATTTTTTGTTACTTAAGAATATAAAAAAAAAACTTTGACATTTTATAAAATAAAGTAATTAAATCAATCACAAGATATGCTTAAAACTTACTTTAAGATCTTTATACTTTAAGTAAAAATGAGTGCTTTTAATGAAAAGATCAGGATTGAGAAGTGGAGTGAGATATAATATGTATACTCAAAAGAAACTGTAGATTTTAGGGTAAGTATAAATATGACATACAAAAGGATATACATATATTATATAAAGGTGTAAGTGATAGAAAAGATATACAAATAAATGGGAAATAAGCTATTTCACTGTTAGCTTTGTATACTCTCTAAAATCTCGTCAAAATCTTGAATTTTGGGAAGATATAAGAAGAATTGGTATATTTGTACAAATAATATCGTTTTTATAAGATATGTGATGTATTTTTCATTTTATTAAAAACATTTTATCTAACAATGTAATATGATATATTTTGGTTTATCTTGATCTATTCTTAACTACCTCTCATTAAAATAATGTTTATTATAAATAATTAACTAGATCATGATAATGAAGTATGCCTTTTTTTATATGTGAAGTAGAGAATGTCAAAAACTAATAATTTTGTCAAATGTTTTCACGCTTTAAACGAGATTATAAAATAAAAAAATCAAATTTTTAATGGTAAGAGTATAATAAAAAAGTACTAAAAATGACCAATTGTTAGGAGAAGAACTACAAAATGTCTAAAGAAGGAGAGGAAGATGGATTAAATATATATTTTTTTAAATAAAATATTTACTTAAATCATTTACTACAAATATATATATTTCTTAGCAAAATGTACTAAACTACTCATTTCCTATCAAGCTAACTTTTATCAATAGTCTTTTATTTATTGAAAACATCTATTTATGTGTCAAAACAATTTATAAAATAAATTTATTTTTATTCTATCAATTATATATTGTTTAAAAAAATATTAGAACATAATTTGGATGAATAAGAAATTTTATTTATAGAATATTGTATAATAAGTTATTTTTAACACTCTTTTTTATATATATTTTACTCTATCTCCCTCCTTCTATTATTTTAATAAAATATTATTAATTCAAATTTTTATAGACACGTTCTCAAGTTTGATATGATTAATTCATGTTTTTTTATTACATATGTAATTTCCTTTGTACCATATATATAACAACACATAAAATATTATGATATATAAAGAATTATATGAGAAATTGAAGATATAAAAGTTGTGGAGAGAAAAAACATTGTATTTTCTTTGATACACAATTATGTTAAAAATAGAATAGAAATTTGTATAATATGGAAGTGAATTAAAATTAGAAATCATTTGTTCTTGAAGATAAATTGTGCATTTTGATAAAAATAGACATATAAATTGATGAAGGTAATCTATAAATTTATTTACCATCGCAATCAATTCCTTAGAATAAAATAAAAAAACAATTATATCACATTACAAAAATAAGCAATTTAAAAAACATATGTTATAGATTTTTTAATTAAAAATGCCATTTGATTAAATAAAAAAGATATATAAAAGAGAAACTTTCATTATCAAGAGTGTGAAAAATTTTGTTACTAGATAAGAGATATAACTTAAAAAGAGACACCAACACTTGGAACCTTCTTAACATTGCAATATAGAAGAATATATCTTAAAAAATTTATGAACTGTTACTGATGGTAGGATGATATGGAACATTTCTTCAAAAGAGAGATGGAAAGTGAAGTTAATTGTAATTTAATATAAAGTACGGTACTTTAACATTTTATAAGTTTATATATATTTTCATTATTTTTATCATATTATAGGAATATTTTAGATACATCGTCTATATCTGCTACAAAAACAAATTGGTGATAAAAAAAAGGTATATAGAAAAAGATATTTATTATTTATAAAAAAATAATTTTATTATTTTTGACAAATCGTAACTTTTTAAAGTTCCCAACAAAATTTTCATAATTATATTTTAATAAAAATTATATGGACCATCAAAAATAATTTCTAGCTTTGATAAGTGATAAAGAATTTAAAATGTGTGAATGTATGGTAAAAAAAGATTAAGAAAGAAATATTTATGTAGTTTTAATTTAGTAGTGATAAAAGTATATTTTCTTTTTGGTAATAGGAATAGAAGAAAAATAGAAGTTGAAGTAGGTTGTTGGAGTGAATTTTAGTTGAAGTAGTACTTATTAACTATTATCATCACAAATATTTTGTGTGCCTAAGAAAGGAGAGAATTGTGATTTTGAAGGATTATTTATAGCTTCAGATGTGTATATACATAAGTGTAAAGGAAAAAAGTTTTTTTATGATTCATTAAATTTTGTCGGCATTGGCTTTATGTAAGGATATATAAATGTCACATTAAAAGGAAAATATTTTTTTTATACTATCATTAGGAACGATTTTTTCTTCGATTGAAGTTGTAGTTTGGTGGTGATTATGTTAACCTTGAGAGTAAGAATTACTTTTATAATTTTCTTCTAGAAATTAACAGTCTAATATTAATAAAAATGGTGAGATAAATCATAAAATGCCCAAAGAAAAAGAAGATATGTGTCTATTAATTTTTTTAAAATATGCCATATAACATTCTAATAATTATGTTTAAGTAAGAAAGGATTTTAATAAGATGATAAGATATCGAAAAAGGTAAAGTAATCTTCAAGCAAAGTATTATTATAAATAATAAAAATAAAAAAAGGTCAATTTAAAATCTTGATAAAAGAAAATAATGGAAAAATTTTTTAAAAAGGTGGTTTACAATATAGATGAATGAGAGAAATGTACTTTTTTGTTATCTATATCAAATTACAATATCATTATTTTTTATGATAATATTTTTTCCTTATACAAAATTATGTTATTTTGTAAGTTTTATTTTGAGAAAACGCCTCTCTGTGTGGGAGAGTGAGGTGTTAACATCTAAGGTTTTAAAATATTGAAACTTTTATGTAATAAAATGAAATTTTCCCAATAAAATAAACATTTATTACATTAAATTAATTGTTTTTTCAACTTTATTATTCACCACCATTTTGAAATATTTTGTAAAAAATTAATGAAATCAAACTAATGAAATCCAATTTTCTGTTTGTTATAAATGTTACCTTAAAATTTCATATATCTAACACATGCTGGTGTCAATTACAGGACAACTAAAGAAATAATTTTGATGGTAGAATAAGTATAAAAAAGAAACTCATTTCAAATGCCTTTAGCTATTTGGAACAAATTATTATAAATTCAAGTACTCTAATCTGTGGTATTATTTTCTTTTGCATCCATCACAAATTATTCGTTAAGAAAATTATTATTTGTTTCATTAATATTAAAAATTAAAAAAATTTTTCCAATAAAATTGTTCTAAGAATAAACTAATATTTCCTCGAAGCATATATTTTTAAAATTTGTGATAAAAAACATTTTTTAATGCAAAAAATAATAAAGTGCATATATAACTAATTATTTTAATAAAACATGTAGTGTAACTTGTGATAAAAAAAGTTTTATACATACTCACACATTCCTTCAGGCAACATCTAATTAAAATACCATACATGATATGTAGAAAAACAAATTAGATGTCACGTAAAAATATTAAATAAACTAAGATTGTACTTAATTTTATTTAAAAAAATTTTTTTTGGTAAAAATTTAAGTTTTAAAATAAAAGAATTAAGATGAGAAGGTAATTAAATATGACATTAAATATTAACATGAATAATTTGGATGGAATAAATTATTAAATAGAATTTTCTAATTTTAAAAAAGTAAACCTTACAAATTTTGTAAAAAATTTCTTTACATTTAAACAAAAATTGTTTTATTGAATTTTAATAGATATAATTCACATCTTTTTTTGACAAGTGTCAAAGATTAAGTAAATGAGTCTATTCCATTAACTTTAAATTATAAATACTGAAAAAAGTTTTTCTCCCATTTTTTTTGAAATAAAATGACACTTAAATGAATGATCATATAGGAGAGTCTTCTATTCTATAGAGTTTATAGCTTACATTTTTTTCAATGAATAAAGTTATAAAAAAAATTGAAAATACAATCTCTTAAATGAATAAGATTTTTTTATCAAAAAATAAATGTAAAAAAAAAGCACCTGAGAAATTGATATATATATTTGTAATTTAGCATGAGCAAACATAAAATAAATAAATAAATTTTTTATACATAAATTTTTTCAAAATATATAACATAAATCGTCCCTTCGTAATAATAAATGTATAATAAAAAAATAATAATATAAATATGTTGAAATAATTTGTTTTTTAATTTTTACCAAGACAAAAAGGAAAAAAATAAATGTTTTATGATATTAAGAGATATATTCATTGTTTTATTAAATTTATAAACAACAAGTACAATTCAAACTTTTAATGGTTGAAGATGAAAGCTGTGTAAATGACCTTTTGGATGGGAGAAGAATGTATTTTATAAATTAGTGAAAAATTTTTGATAATAGTAGAAGGAGTAAAAAGGATATGTTGTTGGATGATTTTGTGTGGGTGAACAATTTATTAAGTTCTTATATAGCTCTTCTTGTTAATTCTAATATATACTTAAGTATTGTAATTGATTTAAAACATATGGTGTATTTATTTATCTATTATAATTTTAAAATTAATGGGAAAATTATTAGATGTATAAGGATAATAAATCAAAAATTAAATAAAAAATAAGCAAACTTTTTTCACTTATGTTGGATAACATTTATTCTCTCATTTTTAATAATCTCTATTCCTTCACAAAAATAACAAAGAAATTCCCTAACATTTATTAATTAGTATATATTTTATTGAAATATTGAAAGGTTATCGTTTGAATTGGTGTAATAAAAATCAATCAGTAGAAAATATAGCTCTTGAAAAGATGGGAATCCTATTTTGAAATACCGTCCTTAATTATATTTTTGGCCTCAAAAAACAAACAAAAAGATATTATTATCTTTATAACATACCATAAAAGAAAAAAATTAACTCAAAAAAGTGTTTTTTGAAACACTATTACTATTTAAATAAGAAAATAGTATTTATGTGAATAACTAAAGTATAAAGAAAATATTTTTTCATAATAATTTTAGTATTAAAAAATAGTATTATAATATATATATAAGCGAATATATTTATGAATCTGTTTTGAATTTAATAGATTAACTATCTTTGAAAATTGATGTTGATGCTTTTACTTTTATTTAAAATGACATAAGCTTTTTAGGAAGAAACGGCAGATGGTAAGATGAAGAAAAATATATTTTATAAAATATATATATTATAGAAGCAATTAAATATGCTAATGACTTATTTGATTAGTAATAAAATACCAAATTTTACAAGAAATCAGTTTTACAAATCGTTTTATACAACAATAAAAAATATATATACAATATGTAAATCTATCTAAATAGATAATATATAACCTTCACAGGTGTATGTTTTTTTAAGAAAGATTTTTGTAAAAGATAACAATAAAAAAACACACATATAGAAATATTTTATTTGACTGTTCCGGTGTTTAACATTTAAAAAAATTATAACCAACAGATGTACTTTAAATTTTATTTATTTTAACAAACAAAAAAAATTACTTTTAATATATGATAAATTTCATTTTAAATGCTGAAATACTTATTTTACTTAATATCCCTATAAATTTGCATAATCTAATATAATGCCCTTTTTTATGCTTTTTTTTGATAATATAACTAAGAAGAAAAACATCATTTGAAAACTCATTATTTTGTTTGAAGTATTAAAAAAAAACTAGAGAAAAAATCTAAACGGCATGTCCATATATATAAAATATTGAAGATTATTATTTTTTTTGAAAATACTCAGCAAATAACTCAAATGAACAAAAAGATAATCCCGCCATTACACCAGCTTTTAAAATTGAAGCAACAAGACCTTTGTATAATCCTAGTATAGACTCTTCATATAATATCTTTTTAAATGTATTAATCATACCAATGTGATTTGTAGCTTTACCAAATCCTTGTCTATCACTAGCTAGTACTTGCATCCGATGTCTAACAACATCAAAAGGATACATTAAAAATTTTGAAAAACAACCCGATAGTCCACCACATATTACTGATCCCATTGGTGAATTATTATTTGATATCATTTTATTCCATATATTAGCTAAACAATTATATGATAAAAATTGTAAACCTGTAAATGGTGCTGTTTGAGTTATGGAAGCTGAAAGGCCTTTGTAAAAACCACGATATCCTTCTTTTAGAAATATTTTTTTTGATGCGTCAAAAATATTTTTATATACTTTTGGTTTACCCTGTGCTACCATTCGTGTTCTAATTACATCAAATGGCATAGATGCTGTAATACTTAATGATCCTGATAGTGAACCAGCCAGAAAATCACCTATCTCTTTATTTTGGTTATACTCTTTGAATACTTCTGTAAAGCATTTTGCAAATTGAAGATATGTTGTGAATTGAACAACTGCATAAATTTGTGACAATAATTGGGCAGGTATATGGCCTTAAAATATGAATATTTATTATTTTTAACTATTAATTTTTTTCTATACCTTTCCAGAAAGCTGTTATTCCTTCTTCTTTGTATATTGTTTTTATAGCCTGATTTATATTTCTATATTTTCCCCGTTCCTTACCAATGGTTGGCTCTTCTTGAAGCTATAAATAAAAGCAATTAAAAAAATGAGATATTAAGAACTTACTTGAAAACGAATCTTCAATACATCTAATGGTTGGACGATTAATCTTGTTGTTATACCAGTAAGAAAACCAGATTTGACGTTCTCAATAAGCGTCATTGATTTCATATCTGGATGATCTGGATGTATGCCAACCATTTTCTAAAAATAATATAAACTTAATTAAAATGTCTAAGAAATAAAAAAAAGTATGTACATAATAAAATTACATATACATACTTAACGGATAAAATTTAATCAAAAATGGTTGTAAATGGTGTGGACATATACATGTTAGTTTATCAAGCAAAAATTTATCTAAATGTTAGCAAAAAAATAGTTATTACAATTATTTTTAAAAATTTAAATGATGGCAAATATTAAAATTTAACAATACATAGTTTTATATAAGCGTCTCTCCACAATAAGCATCTCTAAGAATAATGGGACCAAAGAATTATATTACTTGAATCATTACATTTTTTACTGTCCCACTCATTTTGAGTGATTTTTTTAATGATAAAAAAGTTTTTAACAGACTAATGGAAAATCAAATAAAGGTACATTAAAGTTAGGAAGTATAAATTGTAATGTAAAGGAAAAACAAATAGAAAATTGTTAAATGAATAATAAAAAGTGTCTAATAATAATGGAAAACAGCAATTTTTTTGTAATAGTAATGTCTAAATGATAAGATATATATTGACCAATATTATTAATAAATCTTTTAATACAAGAAAAAAGAAGTTAATGTAAAAAGAAAATAGTAAAAATAAATAAAATAAAATTACGTTATTATATTTATATATGATAACTCTTGAAAGAAAAATCATTTGTACAAAATCTTCTTCAAAAATACTACTACAATATTTTGTTAAAAGATTACTTCTTAAAAGAACTTTCCAATTAACACAGTAAAGAAAAATGTTTAATCACAAATAGTTCTCCTTGTGTCATTTTATTGTTGATCATTATATATATAAAAATTTTATATACATTATATAATTAACCGCACTTACTTTTAGAAGTTTTATCAGTTCTTATTCTCTCCATATAATATTATACAATATGTGAAAGTTTTTTTTAGAAAAAGCATTTTTTCTAATTAATTTTATCAATCCTTTTTTTACCTTATCGTGTTTTTACATTTTTTTGCTTTTTTTACCTCTACAAAAGAGATGATATTATTGCTTCTATATTATTTTTTAATAATCATATAAAAAATATATTTTTTTGGATCCATTTTTAATTGAAAAAAGGTACACAGCGTAAGAAATTTTGTTTTATTTTGTAGATGTATGTATACAGAAATTTTAATTTATTTTACAATTTAAAAAAATACTTTTTTATCCTATTTTCTTTAACCTGTCATGGGTGTGAATTTTATTAATGGAGTATAAATATAATTGACAATAAAATAACTTTTTTTGTGGTTACTATTTTTTTAATAAATATATTGTAAGAAAGTGACAAATATCTATATATTTAGTCATACCGGTAATTGAGAGATACATTTTTTTCTTTTGTATGCTTTGTTTTGATAATTGAATGTGAATTAACTTTATTTTTATTGTGTTGTCAAGTAGCATGTGTATCTTTATTTTCCTTTTATCAATTATTTTATATATTCTTTTTGTTCTACTAAAAAGTATTATTATACTCACCTGTTAAGTTGATTTTGTTTATTATTCTTAATATCTCATTTATAATATTTAAATATTTCAAGAAATGCCACAAAGTCTTTTGGAGAAGGGCAATCAATTGATGGAGGATAATTTTATATCTGATAATAATCCACTTTTATATAGTAGTAAAAAAAGTTACTCAGATAATGGAAGGCACCTAACACATAGATCAAAACTTAAAAGGCAAAGAAATAGACTTGTCCAGAAACAAGGAATATGTAATATTTCATTAGTTAATGTTCCAATGCAACATCGAGGATATTTTAGAGATATCTTTAATACCATTCTTGAAATAAAGTGGCGTTGGTGTATCTTTTTTTTTTGTATGTCTTTTGCAATTAGTTGGTTATTTTTTGCTTTAATTTATTGTATCATTTCTGTTTATCATGGTGATTTTGAACATACTGAGGAGGAATGGAAGCCATGTGTACAAAATGGAAATTCCTTTTTGAATATTTTTTTGTTTTCATTTACATCGCAAACAACAATAGGTATAATTTAATTAAAAATTTTTTATTTTCACTTTTTTAGGATATGGATACAGGTAAAAGATATTTCAAGTAAAAATTTGACTAAATTTCTAGATATCCAACTGATGCATGTCCTATAATTATTTTAATTATGATGATACAATTTAAACTTGGTGTTATTTGTCAAGCACTAATGACTGGAGTTATTTTTGCTAAGTTAGCACGTCCGATTAAAAGAGCTGCAACAATAATATTTAGTAAGAATGCTGTTATTTGTATGAGGAATGGTAAATTATGTCTCCTATTTCGTGTTGGTGATATGCGCAAAAGTTCATTAGCAGAGGCACATGTTAGATTACAGGTTAGATATTATCAATTAATTATAATTTGTTATCTTAGATGATAAAAAAACATACAACAAATGAGGGAGAAGTACTACCATTTCATCAATATGATATGAATGTTGGTTATGATTTAGGATTGGATAGAGTTGTTGTAATGTGGCCAATAACAATATGTCATGTTATCAATGAAGATAGTCCTTTATATGAGATGTCAAAGGAGGATTTGGAGACATCGCAATTTGAAATCATTGCTATTTTAGAGGGTGTTGTGGAATCTGTCGGTTCAACAACACAAGCAAGAACTAGTTATCTTCCTAATGAAGTTTTATGGGGAAGAAGATTTGATAAGTTAGTTACATATCAAAAAGATAATGGTGCATATCAAATTGATTTTGGAAAATTCCATAATACTATAAATGTTGATACACCATCTTGTTCTGCAAAAGACATGGATGAGGTAACTTGTTTTAAGTAAACAAATTCATTTCCTATTGTTTTAGAGTGAAATTGATAATACCGATGATATTCAATGTAATGTTCATGATAATTTTTCACCATACATAACAATTGAAGATGCCCCCGATGATGATATTTCAAGTTATCCTCCAAGTGGAACTGATAGTAAATTAACATCAGCAGGACAATTTCAAGAACTCATTGATGATGATGACAAATTTTCATCAAGTAAACTTAATACTAGAAAATATTCATTATCAGCACGGTCTACAGTTTGTTTCCCATCATCTCATAAAGTAAGTTATATATTTTATTGTTGGCTTTTCTTTTAATTAAAAAATTTTTCTAATTAAGCTCTCCGTACGAAGTCACCGTTTCTCAACATACAATCCCCAACATTTTCCACCTTACAAACGATCGGGAAGCGTCCACCTTGGCCACGATATATTTTAAAGTAAATTCAATATTTAAAATTATTTTATGCTATGCTTAAAAAATGATAAAACAATAATATGTATAATGTAAAAGTAAACTAGAACGCAATAAAATATTTTTTAATTATGATATTGCATAGTAATTTGTTTGAAAATAAATTTTGGTTTTAAGATTTATTTTTATAAATGGTTATTTTATTCAACAGCAGTGTCGGATACACCTCAATCAGCATGTATATAAGGGTTGTTCTCTTATATACATGAACATTTCTTATAGTTACATATATCATTACATACACACCTTATCATATATCATTTACTATCCATATAATAAAAAATTATAACACTAAATCACTTTGTCATATACGCAGACTGATTCTGGAGATTTCCTCTCATAAGAAGGGATCTTAAGGATTATAGTTATATTTGTATTTTTATCAATTAATATATTGTGTATTGGAACTTTAAGAGTAAAATAAACTTTAAATCTACAGTTGGCTAGTCTTTTATTACCTTTAATTTGAAATTCTTTATCACTTAAAAATAAATTGTATCTAAGAAATTGGTTATAATTAAGAATTAGTACTTTTTAATAACTGCCAATGGTTCCTGGTTATTAAAAAGTCATTTAAAGACCATCAGTAGACTAGATTTTTGGTATCCACAAAGAATTTTAAGGAAGTATTAGTCATGAATGCAAACAAGACAGAGTCTTTCGCATAAAATGAGTTTAAGGAATGCAAATATAGAACGTTCTATAAATGCAGAATTTTACAATTCAATAAATTTTACAACTATTTAGAGATATATGTTTTACTTGTTTTAAGATTAAATATGCGATTTTATATATACTTGAGATTAATGATTTATTAATTAAAACCCGTTTTGTGATTCAATCAGACATTGGAGGTACAACTAAAAATTTGACGCTCCATTTTTATTTCATTAGTAAAAAGTGCAACTAAAAAAATGTATGTTGGCAAATTTATTCGGCCTGAAACTTTAAGATACAAGAGCTGCAGGGAGTCAAAGTCGGAAAAATTGATTTCTAGAAGTTTGCAGTTAATAGATTTTTTTAGAAACAAATGTTGTTTCTGGGGGTAATGTTTTATGAAAAATCGAATGAGCACACCTTCGGCTTCATAAATTTACGTCTTTATTGTTTTTTGGAATTTTTTTTTAGTTTTTTCAATTTTTGAGTGCAAAAAATCAAAAAAGCGCATATTTTCAGCATGCTCATTTGATTTCTTATATAACTTTTCATCTAAATTTATGAAAAAAAGGAAATTAAAAAGTGTAAATCATTGTGCTCTTGAATTTCAGTACAAAAATCAGGAAATCGCATGTTCCCACTCTGCTCATTCGTTTTTTCATAGAAAGTTACCCCCAGAAACAATATTTATTTCTAAAAAAATCTATTTACCGGGAACTTATAAAAATCAATTTTTCCGAATTTGTATCACTGCAGCTGCTGTATCTCAAAGTCTCAAGCCGAATAAATTTGCTAACATATATTATTTTAGTCCCTCTTTTTATTAATAAAATAAAAATGGGGGGGGGGTAAAATTTTTAGTTGTATCAAATTTTTAAAAAATGTTTGACTGACTCAAAAACGGAATTTAAAAAATTTGTTTCCTAAAAAATAGAAGGAAGATTGTATTTAATATTTATATTAATTAAAATTATAAACAGGAAAATAATATATTACAATTTAATTATTTAATATGATGGTTAATGAATAAGTAAATAATATAATAAGTAAGAAATTCATAAGTGAAAGATTGGATTTTTTTTCACCGGACATAACTGTTGAAAGTATTTCATTTTCTTTCCATTTCTCCAAACGATCACGATTCATATCAAATATTGATTTTGTTGTGTTTTCATCCCCATCCTCCTCGATTTTCACATTATTGTTATTAAATGATTTTGATAATTTTACTTCATTATTAACAAAGTCATTAAAACCATTTGAAGATGTAGCTTTGGAAGTTAATATTGGTTTATCAAATGCATTTCCTTTAACTGGAACAAGAATTGGCTCTGAATTTGCATTATCAACGTGAGATTTTAAAGTTGTAGATTTTGTTGTCGTCTCGTACTTAGCTTCTTTATCACTATCAATAGATGATGGATTTTTATTTGTATCAGTAAATAATCCACCTAAATTGTTTATTTTCTGCACTTGACCAATTAACGTTTCTTTATTACAATTATTTGTATCACAAATACAATAATTAACAAATCCATCAAAGACTGATGCACAACCAACTTGTAACTCCTTATTATATGCCTGCTCTTCTGGAAAGTTTTCTCTAAACTCCTTTTCAGATATACATCTTTTTTCTACATTAAATAATCCAGAAGACAATTGAGTTTGCCTTGTTAGACAAAAATTTTTCTTATCATTATTTGAAGGACATTCGGATGACATTTGTTTAGAACAATCAGCGGTAGCATGAGTTAAATCACTTTGTGAACAAATATTACAAGTTAAATGTTGTTTAATTATTGGTTTTATAGGTTGAATGTTAGATGATTCAATTTTAACAGGGTTTACTTTAGAAGTCATTTCTTTGTTACTTACAATCATCATGTGTTTTGTTATCTAAAAAATAAACATAATAAAAAAGGTTACTTTACTGTTACCTGAGATGATATAGAATTTCTATTACATTCACTATCCTTACAAACACAATAACGTATTCTACCATTCTCACTTATTTCACAATTATCAATTTTAACATCACTTCCATACTCCTGTATTAATGCTTCATGTGAAACACACATCTTCTCAATAGCATTTTTTTGTTTTCCTAGAATAATTTGACGAGTAAAACAATAATTTTTACCACTTGAACTTGATGTTGGTAAAGAATTACAATCAACAATCTTTGTTTGAGTACAATCTGAATCTTCGTCCTCCAATTTCCCTTGGGCACATTGAATACAATGTAAATCATTATTACCATTTAGTGAATTTATTTTTTTAATATTACTTAAACCACTTCCAAATTGTTTTCCATTGACATTTTCAGGCACAATTGGTTTATTAGGTGAAATATCCGTTATTGGGAAGGATGGAATCATAATATTAGATGGTAAAGCATCTTTATCAGCTTCATTATTTTTCTCCAATCTACTATTCGATGGATGGCGTTTTAAATCATTATTTTCATTTATTGTTGCCATATTTATATCAGGAGAGACACTTTTTTGTGTACCATCATCATTATCAAAAAGTTCAGGATGTTCTTCTTCAAATTTTATAAATTGTTCAGAAATTGGTTTTTGATTACAAAAATCATTAGATTTACATAAACAATAAGCTATCTCTAAACCATTGACATCAACTAAATCACATTCTTCAGCAAATTTTGACGCTTTCTTAGGAAATGTCTTATAATGATCACTCTCAGAAATGCATTCCTTCATAATTGTATATGTATCTAAAACAAAATTATTATTATATATAATAATTAAAAAGATTCTTACTATTTGTAGCTTTTTGTCTTGTTGTCCTACAAAAAATTTGTTCGCTACCACTAAATCTTTTACCATAATTTGTACAGTCATATTGAAATTGTGTACTACATTCTCCAAACTCATCCAAATTTGAGTCACCACAAATGAAACAATTTAATGTTGAGACTATAGTAAAAAAAACGTAATTATTTTTTTTTTTAAAATTTAGTACAAAGATGAGTAATTTATTATTATTAATTTTAATCAATTTAAATTAATACTTGACCTTCTAATAAAATTATTGTATTTTGAATTAACACAAAAATTTTTAAAACGCACAGAAGATTAATTTTTAAAAATTTAAATCTTAAATATTATTCCTCATCAATCACCTTAGATGTATGTCAAAGAATGTAGTAAAGTTTACAATTAGGGTCACAATAATAAAAGCATAATTAAAAGATTTATTTTTAATATTATGAAGGTAGACTATAAAATACATACTTTTTAAATCATCTTCCTACTTTTTAATGCATTTTGACAAAGGAGTGAAATAGAACAATTGGTGGTGTTGTGAAATGATTTTCTTAAACACCGTCTTTAATGTTAAAAATAATTTATGTATGTAATCGGATCGTAAAACTTTAATTTTACCATACAACTTTTTGGCTATTATAAATAGATAATAGAAGATGTTAACTTATGGTAATATCAATATATTTAACAAAAAGGACTCAATAATCATAAAATATTTTTACATAAAGAAATTAGGTGAGCGTAAGATTATTTTAAAATTCCTACCAGTTAATGGATTTATTTTATAATGACCTTTTTTATGATAAATTAGTTTTATCAAATAAAAAAGCATGAAATAATTTTTTTCCAATTAACTTACCAATATTTGCAGAAGATAATAAATTTATTAGTAAAATACAAAGTGTAATCTTACCCAATGGCATTTTCTGAAATAAAATTATAAACATACATACTATAATAATTATATTTTGAAAGCAAAAATTATTATATAAGATAAAATTTAATGAAAATTAGCAATAATTTATAATTATAATAAATTTCTCTAACATTTTAAGTATTTAATGGCTTAACCACTTCTTTACCACTTGAAGCTAAATCATGGTTATATTATGTATATAAAAAGTTATAATAATGATAAAATAAATTTTATTTAATGTTTTAATAATTATTATTAAAAAGGATTGAACATTAATTCTTTTAACAGTTTACTGGTCCTGGAATTTAGTGATTATTGAGAGGGGATATATATATTTAGAAAACAAGTTTATTTTATAATAGATTAAGAATTTACAGTAGAATAAGAGTGAGGCAAAATTTTAAATAGAGGTAATGAAGCTAGTTGCATAAAATTAACACAATACATTTCTTTATTGGCAAACTACATGTTAGAAATAATTAAAAATTTAAAATGATAATTTTCCAAAATCTAAAAAAAATATGATATTTCTTATTAATATATAGATATATCCCAAAAATATATAGGTAGGTTGGTCTTTAAAATCATTTATATTTATAAAATTAAATAGAAACACAAAAATGAGGGTCAGTAGTAGTATTAACTATAAAAATCCCCTCAAAGGTTGGAATAACCTATGACTAACAATATATTATAGATAGATATAATAATATAAAAGGTTGTAATCATAATATTAATAAAAGAACTGATAAAATTTGTATTTATGGATTTTAGAAATAATATACTTTAATAATAGGTATATATTATTTAAGAGTGATTGACATCAAAAATATGACTATAAATCATAAAGTTAGCCATTTATTATGGTAAATTTTTATCACGCAAATATTTTTTTTAATAATGTTCCAAAACGTAAGTATTTGTATATTTATTAACACATCGAATAATTATTTTTTTCAAATAAACTGACCAATAGACTTTTTTTAAAAGTGTTAGTTGTACAAAATTATTTTGTTTATTGTAAAAAAAATCTAAACTCGTTTGCTTAGATAATTTCAGTATTTATTATTCTTATTTAGATAGGTATATTATAAGAAAATCAAAATAATATAAAAAGATTATAATGAAAATATTTACAATTTATCTTTGATTTAAAGTGGCATGTGAGTATATAACTAAAAAATTATTTTTTGTATTAGTAATCTATTATAACAATATAATAAATACAAAATTTGAAAATAACTTATTAAAATTATAAAAAAATATTTATTACAATCTGGTAAATATATGCTATCAGGATTTTTAATATTCATATGCAATATTGATAATTAAAAAGTTTTTGTTTAACAATTCTTTGCAGAAATACATATATATACCGAACTTTCTAGTTTTTATTTGTAATCCGTGATAATGTACAGTCTAATATACTTAATAAGTCTCCATTAATATGTTTCTTTGTAAATTGATATATATTAGTATAAAAACTTGCATCATCCTTTAATTTTCATTATTTGATTGATATTGTGACAATGGAGTACAATGAGGTCTCCTACAAACATTATTTATTTTTATTAATAATTTAATGTTACATTGAAAAAATAAAGCTGGTTTGTCAATATCAAGACTAAAGGCATTCACTGGTAGTCCTCCTTGAAGATCACTAGTATACTCTATATGAGGTATAATAGATGGATAGTAAGAGCATCCAAATTCATCTATAATCGGAATAATTTGGTTATTTGAATTATCTTTTGAATGAGACACTGTACAATTATGAACCATTATGCAATACATTCGGACACTACGAATACCATAATTACATGACCACTGATGATATAAAGGTTCCCCAATACTAACTTCTCTAAAAATTATAAATATACATATTAAATTGATAAATGATAAAATGTATTATATAATAAAAATGACCTCACCTGCTAACCTTATTTCCATGTTTTGTACCTTCTAAAATATTATAAACACATTCAGGTTCTGGGAATTTACTTGGGGGTAATTCAATTACCTTTCTATCATTTTTATTATCATTATCATAACTTTCTCCTGTTGGTAACGTAATTATAAAGTTATATAAAATAAAGAATATTGTTATAACTAAAGGTCTATTAACACTTAATATATTCATCATATATATATATTTTATAAATATTTATTTAGGTACATTAATGAACCAAAAAATTATAACACAGGTAATGTTTTATAATGACTGTTTCAAATCAAGAAATTTATACTTAAGTTTGTTTTATTAACATTAATGCAAAATAGATTAGATTATTTAAGGTTAAAAGATCAAAACTAATTTGCTATAACTATTTGTTCTTCAATGACAATCTTTTTTTTACAAAAAAGCAAAAAAAATTTACGGCTTTATTGATAAAATCACCCCCTCTTCATTACATGTTTTCTTGCAATTAATAATCATAATAGAAAAAAAAATTTTTAAGTAAAATTCCCAAACAAAGGTTGTTTTTAATCATATAACTTAAAAGCATAAAATATATATTAATTAATATTTTACAAAACAAATACGATTCATCATCAGGGACTGTTGTTTATTTTATATTCATAAGAAATAACGTTTTTAATCTTTAAGAATTATTTAAAATTGAGTTTTATTTATTTAATGTACAATTGAAAAATTGTTTTCCATGGATATTTATATTTACATTAAATTGTATATTCATACAATAATACATTACATTATTACTTAGACAATCTGTTGAGTAATCCATCTTCTTTTAAACTATCGTTATCTTATCACTAAGAAATTTAAGAAATTATATCTTAAAGAAACTTTTGTAATAAATATTATTTTAAATAAAACTTTAAAAACAAAAATTACATTTATCATTTGAAATTTTTTCCAATTGAATTCCAATGTTATTAAAATCATTGTAAAATTGATTGAAATAGTCTTTCAACTTCTGATTGATGAGAAGGTTACCTTGAAAATCAAAGGCAATGCAATAAAAAAGAGAATTAAATGAAAAAAAAGTGATTCCGTGTCATGTCAAATCGTCACATATTAAGTCCGCGTCGTCATTTAACATTGTAAATCAGTTTCAAACTGTCTTTTAAATAAATTTATTTGTCTATTTCTTCTTATTTTACATTATCATGGTTCCCTTATCTGATGCTTATATTGTCTCTTGTGTACGTACCCCAATTGGAGGATTTAAATCAACACTTTCCTCATTCAGTGCCGTGGAGTTGGGAACAATTGCTATCAAGGGAGCTATGGAGAAAATTTCCTTAAATCCAGAGGCTGTAGAAGAAGTATTTATGGGTAATGTTTGTCAAGCTCAAAATGGACAAGCTCCAGCTCGAAATGCCGCCTTAAAAGCTGGCATCCCTATTACTGCCCCTGCTACCACAATCAATAAGGTTTGTTCTTCTGGAATGAAAGCAATTATCTTTGGGGCACAAGCAATTAAATTAAAAGATCGTGAATTAGTTGTTTGTGGTGGAATGGAGTCCATGTCAAATGTCCCGTTTTATATCAAGAGAGGTGAACTTCCTTATGGTGGTTTTAATATAATTGATGGAATTCTCCATGATGGCCTCACTGATGGGTTACTTAAATTACATATGGGTGAATGTGTCGAAAATACAGCAAGTACCAATAGTATTACGAGAGAGGAGCAGGATGAGTTTGCATCTCTTAGTTATAAAAGATCAACCAATGCATGGAATAGTGGCGCATTCAATAACGAAATTATTCCGGTTGTTGTGAAAGATCGCAATGGAGAAAAAACAATTGATAAAGATGAAGAATACCAGAAATTTAATCCATCAAAAATGAAGACATTAAAGACTGTTTTCAAAAAAGATGGTACTGTTACTGCTGCCAACGCCTCACCTCTCAGTGATGGTGGATGTGCTGTCATTCTTGCCAATGAAAATAAAATTAAAGAATTTAATCTTACCCCATTAGCCAAAATTATTGCCTATGATGATGCTTCTATTGACCCAATTAGATTTGATCAAGCACCAACTTTCCTTATTGGGCAACTTTTAAAGAAAGCTGGATTAACAGAAAATGACATCTCACGTTATGAGTTGAATGAAGCATTCAGTACTGTTGTACTTTTTGCTGTTAAACGCCTTGGAATTGATATTGAAAAAATAAACGTTCATGGAGGTGCTGTATCACTTGGCCATCCAATTGGAATGTCTGGAGCAAGACTTGTAACACATCTTGCCCATACATTAAAACAAGGAGAGTATGGTTTATGTGCTATTTGCAATGGTGGAGGTGGTGCCTCAGGAATGATAATCCAAAAAATGTAGACTATCTTTTATGTAATATCAATCTTAAGGAAATAAAAATCTAAATAATTTTTTCTATTAGAATTGTATTTTCAATATTCAAAATGTTTACAATAAAAGATTTCTTTTCTTTATTCAATTAAAAACAAATACACTTTTTTAACATTCTAATCTTTTCCACTCCATACAAATATTATAATAAAAAAGATTAATAAACAAATATAGAATTATAAAATATAAGTTTTATAACAAGAAAAGAAAATAATTTTCTTTATCTCACCCTACAATATATTATATCTCAATCATTTGAAACTTTTTTCTATGCATTTTATAATACTCCATTTTTAATTATTTTTATCCTTAAAATACATTGTCCAAATTTTTATATTACCAAGAAATCCTAAATGAATACAATATTTTCTCATTACAGTGAGAAAAATATATTGGTTTATGTATGGTAAAATAAATGGGGTTTTTTATCATTGTCAGATATTATCACTTGTTATATAATTTATATTTAGTTAACTGATTTAAATATTAAAAACCAATTACTACATTTTAAGTTAACGAGTACCGAGCACAAATAATACCCCAAATATGTATATAATTTCCATTTTCAAAAAGGAAATATAATAACTTAAAATGGTCCACAATACAATTCTTTTATTAATATACACTATTATGTATAATTAGTTCAAAAACTAAAAATTTTTAACTTATCACTAGTTTTTTTTTAAACGATTAAAGAAATTAAATACCATGTAAACATATTTTTTATATCTAACTACAATTTTAAAATTTGATTATTATCTATCAACTTTTTAAAAAGCATTTAAGCTTTTGTTTTTCCCTTTTCTTTCAATATTTTTATTATATACATATTCATATATCTTAAAAATTAATTTTCCTTTCCATATAGTTATAAATACGATATAAATGTAGTCTTTAGAAATTCAAAATCATCCATAAATTAATACCTCAATATCCTCTATAGACATTTTTTAATATATCCCATAGATGTGTATGATAATGAAATAAATGTAAAAAAGTATTTTTTCTTATTTATATAGGTAGTGTATTAATTTTTTCTAATATTAAATGATAATGACTATAAAATATTTTAATAAAATTATTTTTTCCATTTTTTATTTAAAATTTTTATTTCTTTCTATGTTGTTTATCATAACATTTCCCATCAAAAGGATGATTATTCTCATTTTTTAAGTTTAAGATTTATGTAGGTAATAATATGAAATAAATAAATCATTAATATTCCCACATTCTTAAAAAGATATATCATATCATACAGTGGTATTGGAAAATGAAAAAAATTACATCTTTAAAAAATTCTCCTACAATAAATGCTTCTTAATCATTAAATAATAAATAAATTCAATAATTTACTGATATATCAAAAAATATGTTTTGTTTACGTGAAAAATAGAGAAAATAAGTTCTTCAAATTTCATCTCCTAAATTTGCACTTTATATTCCTAGAAACCTTTTGATATTCCTCATCATTAAACAAGCGGCATTGATACAAAGGACAACATTTTTTGGAAATTTTTTTGTTCTTTTTTTAGAATAAAAAAAATTTTTTTCATCCTTCATCCCTCCTATCTTCATTTTTATAGCAAAGACTTTCCAAATGTGACAATTTTCTTTTTCAACTCATTTTATAATCTTCTCTTTATTTGCTTTTTGTTACTAAAATTATGTAATTTTTACTTGTTAACTTTTTAAACAAATGTGTTTGTTGAAAAGATATAATAAAAAGTGATAAAATATTGTTTTACAATCCTTATAATATTGCTATCATTCCTATTTTAGAGAAATATTTAAATTTTTTTCGTCACTTTCCTTCTTTCTTATAATCAACCTTAACAAGGATGGATACTGAAAACGGAACTTTTAACACGATGGATGATGGAAACGAATTTGATAACACAATAACGATAAATCCTATTCATGATGAATTCTGGGAAGAACATTGTTCTGTCATCACTCCTGAAGAGAGTAGATTTATTATGGTCGGGATTGTCGGAAGTTTGGTTGCAATTATTTCAGTTATCTTCAATACATTTTTATTCACAATTCTTATCTCCAGTCGTAATAACCGTTACTCTCAATTATTATATCTTATTTTTCTTGCCTTCAGCGATATCTTTTTATCAGGTTTGTCAAAGTTTATAAACTTCATATATACTATCCCCTTTCTCCTAAATCCATTACTTTTTTATCATTTTATTAACCTCAATTAAATTTTGAGTTCATCTTCCTTCTTTTCAATCCCTTAATAACCACTATTCTAAACAAAATGAAAGATAGTTAACCAAAAAAAAACAACTTTTTTTATTAAAATTAACATGATTATTGATACATTAATTTTTTTTATTTTTTCTAGCGTCATATATACTTATGTTTCCTGTAAATATCTTTATGGACTATTTTAAAAATGAGTTTATGTCAACTGCATGGTTTAGTTATGTTAAGTACGTTTTTTCAACATGTCATATAACAATGACAGGGTCTGCACTATTAATTACGTTAGCAACTTTTGAACGGTTTTTAACAGTTAAAAAAATTAAGAATAACTTTACAATGGCACATAGAATTATACTAACAGTTATTGTGTTTTTCTTTGCCTTACTAGCTAAAGGACCATTATTTTGGGAATTGATGGTTGAGAATAACTATAATTGTACTGGAGTCACAGCATATATCGTTGGTTTTAATGAATTTGCCAAGGAAGAACCTTATAAAACAATGTATACTTTTTGGTTTCGTTGTCTTGTCTCTACATTTTTACCATTTTTTTTAAGTTTTTATTTTAATATACAAATTGTTCTCCAACTACGAAGGCAACAGGTAGGAGCTCGGCTTTTTCGCTTTGGAATTTCTGAACATCGCGTAAGTGTGTTGTACCTTCATAAACTTTTTTTTTATTAAAAAACAAGTAGTTTTATATTTTTTATATATAGTAAATGCAGATAACAATTTATTAATGTTTATAGTATTATTTGTGTAGTTAAATTTTAATTTATTAATCGCTATTTTTTTAACATACATATTTATGAAATATTTTATGTTAAATCGTATTTTAATGCTTCTCAAATATTTAAATACATTATCATGTCCTGGTTCAGTTTATCAGAAGTTTTTATAACAAAATGCTTAAACTACAATAATTTTAATTTTCATGCCTAACAAAGAAGTTTTTCAAATCACTCTTATGTAAATATACAATATATAACAAATATTTTTTTATAGCATAATATTCGATCAGCCACTAGGATGTTAGTTTTGGTTACTTGCACTTATCTGGCATCAAATCTCTTGAATGTTGTTGTCGCAACATGGGAAGCTTTTGATTCTGTTAGTTTAACTTTAGTACTATCAATTTACAGAGGAAAAAATACATTTATTTTTCAGGAATTTTTGACAAGTGAACATATTCGGCCATACTACACAATTTCGTCAGATCTTATATCATTATTAACTGTTCTAGCTTGTGCATTACGTTTACCAATATACTACGCATGTAATCAAAGAATTAGACAAGAAGTTAATTTAAGATTATCAAATATGTGTTTTTGTAAAAATTACTTTGATAGATTTCAATTTGAGTATACTCCAACAATGAGATATTTAAATAGTGGTAATGGATATGTAATAAGGAGAAATAAAAGTAAGATGATGTCTCAAAATCAGGAAAATTCAAGTTTGAATTTACAACAAGGTGGTGAAAAATGTATAGGTACTGGATTAGACAAAATTGTTTTATCAGTTGCCATGACCAATACCATCACATCAAACTACTCCGATAAATAAATCACGTAATTAATAAAAAAAATAAAAATGATATATACTTTGTAAAAATAAATCTATTAAGTATTTTAAAACAAAATAATTAACTACACAAGTTGTAATATTTTAATAATTTCATGAAAAAGCTGATCTATTCAAAGTTGTTGTAATGACTACGGTTTTAAGAAGTTTATAATTTGCTATAAAATTAATAGATAATCAATGTTCTACTATAAATTTCTAAAAGTATCAATATTTCTTTCTTGAACACAATATCTTTAAAGTTAAAGGATTATTATATAATGAGACACTACTTTTCTGTCAAGGTTGTTAAAATATTACCCCTTTTTAATTGGTAATGATAAAACTAATTTTATACAATTTAACAGGAATATCAATTTTAAAGAATGGATAAATTACAATAAATATAACTTCATATTTCAAACATTTATATACATTAAACTTCTATTCTACCATAATTTGATAATAATACAAAAAAAATTTTCATAATAATTATATGATAAAAAAATAGTAAATAAAGTTTAAATTATTCTATCTCATTTTATCATATTAATTTTTAAAAACCTTAATATATAATTTCATCACTTTTCTCTGATTTTTATAAATAAAAACACAGTTTTTACTAAAATTTTGAAAGCATATTAAAAAATAAGCGGTTTAATATAAGTTAGTCCTTCTTTTTTGTTATATTTATTATGAAATACCTAAGTTATACTTTCATTTTTAGAATTTACCATGGCAAGAGAATTGTTATTAGTTCATCTTCTTGGTGTTGGATTTCTTTTTCTATACCTGGGATTTGATATTAAATCTATGATTGAAGAAAATATGCTTCATAGTGTATCACATCTTGATCCTAATAGAATGAATCCATATGCTGGATATTATGGATTAGCATTAAATTATGCCGCCAGTGCTATAACAGCATTAATAACATCTTATATCGTTGACACAATTGGTGCTAAATGGAGTATGGTACTATCAGGATTTATCTTTACAATTCATATGGCGTTTTTTATGTTTCTTAATAGTCATGTTTATTACATTGTTTCAGCATTAATGGGCCTTGGAAATTCATGTAAGTAAAGGATTATAAAAAAACCCATAAGTAAATTTAATAATTTTTTAAGTATCCTGGACTGGACATGGTGTTTACCTTCGTGAAATAACAACAAAAAACAATTATCTAAGAAATAGTGCAATATGTTGGGCTGTCAATTTAATATCACTCCCACTTGGAGGAATAGCATTATTAGTATTGGAAGAATTTTTAGAAGGTGAACTAATGGATTACATGCCAATTTCAACAATAAGAATAGTAATGTCCCTCTTTTTAGCAACGTCATTTATTAGTTTTATATTGTTTAGTACTCTACCAAATTTTAGTGGGTCAATAAATGCTTTTAGCAAAGAAAAATTGGTTAATTCATTGAAAAAAAATTTAACAATGATAAAGGATAGGAGATTACAACTACTTATACCATGTTTTTTTTTTATTGGTTATGAAAGTGGATATTGGGTTGCAATATACCCAACATGTTTAACATTCTTAAAAACATTAAATTTAGGAAGTACTTTAAGATTAACTGCCTTCTACACAATAGCATGTGGTATTGGGCAAATAATTATGAGTTTAATTATATCATGGATATCAAAAAAGTATACTGTAAATGGTTATAAATATTCAATAACATTAGCTGGAATATTACATTTCATGACATTTGTTTTGATATTTTGCTGTATACCACCAGAATCAAAATATATGCATACAAGTAAAGAAAGTTTTTTACCAGCAAATGCATTTACTGTCCTCCTTATTTCATTTCTCCTTGGCGCTGGTGATGGAGCATGGAATTCAATTAGGACAGGTGCTTGTACATCACAATTTAAAGATGAAACAAGTCAAGCTGTATCATTATCAAGACTTTTTCAATCCATCGGATGCAGTTTATCATTTATATTTGGACCGTCATTAAATTTATACATTGAGATGACTGGTCTTACAATAGTATTAGTCGTAACACTCATATCACTCTTTTTTTTAAATCACAATTATCTAGTACATACTTTAATGGAGGAAAATGATAAAATTAAAAATGATTCTGAAAGAAAAAAAGAAGATATTTATCATATTGAATCTGAGAATACATTTAAAAACATTGCATTATAAAATCTTGTTAGATTTATTTTAAAAATAATTGACGATTGTTTTATGGTATTTGTAAAACATGCAAAAAAATTAATTATTAAATATTATATATATAATTTGAAAGAGTAAAATGCTAAAATAATATTTGAGACAGGATTATTTTGTTTAAATTTTATAAATTTAATTTCAGTGCCAAATAAATTAATCCTTCAAAATGTTAGGAGTACCGTTATTCACAGGTAAGGAAAAGATTTTTTGCTGCTAAAGCTAATGCAAATGCAGCTAATGATGCTTCATGAACATTAATATTTGGATTCGAACATATTGATTCCAATTTATACATGGAATTTTCTAGCTTTTGCATCAAAACAATAACTGTCTTCCTTTGTAAACTTTTTGGTACACTGTTAAGAATATTAAAAACAACAACATTAACTGCTTCACAATGGGGATAAACAAATGGTGATGGTTTTAATAATTCAGTTTGTAAACTTCTTATAGCACTTGTTAAATCATCAACAAAGCGTACAATTTTTGTTTTTGATAACCCATCTTTCAAAGGACGGTTTTTTTCATTTCTCGTCGATATTCTTTTCTCTGACAACACATTTACATATGAATTATCCATTTGTGATTGGACGTTCTGTGATGAGACATATTTTTCATTTACCTCTAAATTATGCATATAATCATTATCAGGAGAAATATGTCCTTTAAAGGTATTACTACTATTTTGTGGTGCTATAATAGTTCTTTGTACTGAGTAAGTTGTGTTAAAAATTGGAGGGGTATTAGAAATATTTGATGTATTTGAGGATGGTCCATTAGTTGGTGAGAATGATGGTGTATTTTTAGTGTTGAATGCATTGGTTTGACTGGCAAATTGAGTATCTTTCATATAAACATGAGCACGTAACCTAGATAAATCATTTTGAAGAGTGGCGTTTTCCTCAGCTACACGATCAATCTTCTCCTGCATTACTTTCATTTCTCTATAAAATTATAGGAAAAAAAGATAATCAATGATAGTGGATTTAGAAATATTGCTTACCTTGAGAAAGAAATAATTACATCAGACAAATTATTTATTGTCTCTGTTTGTTTTTTAACGACATTCTGTAGAATTTCAACATCCCTGTTTGAGGTTGTATCACAACCGAATCTATTTTGTAATGGTGATTGCCTTTTTACAAATTTTCTTTCACTTAATCTACTTAAGGATTCTGGTGATGGAACACTTGCATAATCCTCGTAGTCATTATTACTGTAGTTTTTTTCACTTGATTTTTGTGATCTTCTAAGTTGTTGTTTTATACTTCTTCCTATAGAAGTTTCAATATCTTCACAATAAAATCGCCTTTTTGTTTCTTTTAAATGGCACACTAGTAGATAAACAAATGCATTAGTATCAAATTTTGCCAGCTTTTGTCTTCTTTGATTTCTGAAAGATGGGATTAAGGGATTTAATGGCAGAAAGGATGATATAACATTTACAACAGATCCTAATTTTTCATGGCGTTCTTTTGTCTCACCATACCAAATTTTCTCGTTGGTACGTCTTTCAATCTAAACAAAAAAATTATAATCAATAAGATTTTAATAAATTAAATTACTTCATCAAATATATCCTGAGAAATGCTACAAAATAAATCATTATTCTGATTCACATACTTCTTTATAACCATTCTTTGTTTATCAGTCAATTGTGACCCAACAATATCAGGTATAAGAAAATGGCTATTCTTATCATGACTAGGCATCTTACCACACAAAAACCATGAAATTCTATCAGAAATCTCAAATTCAATCTCAAGTAAACGTGTTAGTAAATCAGTACTACCACTGGCTTGGCAAATGCTTTTAGCGGATTCCTCTTTATTATTAATAAAATGCAAATTTGCTCCATATATACATAATAATTCAACTTGTTTCAATTGACCTTCCTTAACGGCAATATGTAAAGGTGTTTCCCCTGTTTCATAGTTAACATAATTAGGATTAGCACCATGGATTAGTAGTCGGAATGCTGTTTCAACATGACATGTTCTTACACAAGCAAATAGCTGCATATCTAAATCGTTTTGGTTTTCATCTACTCCTCTCGAAGCATACTTCTTGTCAACATACTTCTCTTTAATAAATCGTTCTTTTGTTGGTGTTATGGCGCTTTCGGGTTTTGGTTTTATAAAATGTTTCTGATTATTGTGGTCATTTCGTGATGTATCTGTTAAAAAATATTCCCAAACATTATTTGAACCGTTTGCGTAGAGATATAAAAGTAGGTCTAAACGATATGGGCTCCAATAACTTTTTTGAAGAGATGCTAATTGACTGATATGTCTTCCTGAAAAAATAAAAGAAAAAATTTATAATAAAAATAATGTAAAATATGTTACCATACCGAGATCTCTATGAATTGATGCACAATCACTACATAAAAGTACTGCTAAATTGATTGATGCCCATGTTGGTTTCTCAGCATCACAGTCTGCGCATCTCCATGATGAAAATATTGTATGATCTAAAATAATTATGTTATTATTTTTAATAATTCAAGAAAAAGGACTAAAACTTACTGTTAAATATGGCCATTATTTTGTTTAACAATCCTCGTATCTTATTTTTTATAAACCTAAAATTTCTAATTATTTATTTGTTTCTGAATATGTAATCAAAAAAAATATATATACATTAATATATCGATAAAAAAAAGATCAATATGACTCTATGTTAATTTACAATTTTTACTAAAAATGTTAAGTATGCAATTTTTAATATATAAAAGTAATAATTACGGAAAAATATACAATAAGAAAACAAGAGAACTAAATAATTATTTTTACCCATATATTGCAAATAAATTTCTCAAACAATTTAAATTTGATACTTTTAGAAAAAAATGACATTTAAACGATGATAAATTTGAGAAAGATTAGAAAGGTAATAATGTCTTTAAATATTCTAAAATGTGTTAACAAATTAATGAGTACATATTATGTGATTATAATATATCTTTAATTGTCATAAACAATATTGGTTTAATTACAATTAAGAAGTATACTATATCATAATATCTTCTATTAATCTGTAGTTACACTGCTTGGTCAAGGTGAGATATGTATTTTCCTCTTGCACATAAGAATATCCTTTTGTTTATTTTTAAATACCCCTACAGTTCAATCGATGAAGTATATAGTAAGGATTAATATTTATAACCTGCTGTTCAAGTTAAGAAACTAACTATAAACTTTACTTTGCTTATAATAGCTATTAAAAAGAATTATACAGCGAAGCTGTAAAATGTTATTTTAATGACATTCCTGTGTATATTAATATATGTTTTATTACTCTTTTTTTAAATAAATCAACATTCAATTCTGGAGTGGTTGGTGGATTGATAAATTTATAAAATAAGGTCACCTAAAATTAACTTCATTTTCTATTTTTTCTCCATATTTTCATTTCAAATATTTTATGAAAAAAAATGATCATTAAATACACGTGAAGAATATTTTTATGTATATATTATTTGATCAAAAGTATTTTTTCTTTTCTATATTTACATCTTAAAATTATGCATCAATATAACATTATTATATATGTTTTTTTGCATCTCCCCTTTTTATAAAAATTGTTTTGTTTTCATAAATTTGTCATAGTTTATATTGTACTTAGAAAATAAAGAATGCTTATAATATATAGTACACATCGCGTCAAAAGATAATACTTGCGGCAACTCTCCTATATACATTACATATCAAAAACTTTTTTTTTTCTCCTCCATCCCTCGAAATAATTTGAATTATTTTGACCCCTCTAAATATATATATATATATATATTTATGGTGAAGGGAACAAACTTGAATACCATTCAATTGAATAATCTTTACATTCCAACAACAAATATTTTCGGCGCTCTTTTATTCCCTCTCTTCTTAAAAAATTTTATGATATTTATTAAAAGTTTCCCCTATATTATTTATATACAATTATCATTCAATAAATATATAATAAATTTTGAAAATAAAAAAAAATTACTGACCTGGCGCGAAAAATAACACATATGTGCCTTTATAATTCTTCTATACGAACAATAGATGAGAAACAAAGTACATTTTTTTTGAAATGATTCAAAGGAAACAGTATCAATATAATTTGCATCCCCAAATAAAAGTACAAATAATAAAAATTTTGTAAAAGTACATGTTGTTGAGTTGTAATTTAAATGATATTATCATCATTGTTAAATAATAACGATTAAAATAAAAAGCTTTGTTTTATTTTATAGAGAAAATGATATAAATAACTTTTTTTATTATAATCATCATCAGCATCATCATCCAAATATCCAATAAAATATTTTTTTATATATTTAACAAAATGATATATATACATAATTTTTATTAACAATGTGTTAAATATTATATATAATAAAATATTTTATGGAATACTTTTAGTTTATAATGTCTTTTATCTTATCAATTGATATTATTTCTATATACAATTGAAAAAATTTTTCCTAAAAATTTTAATTACTTCATCCATTTATTAGACAGTTTACACTATATTTTATAACACCACCAACCCCCATATTTATTTGAATTTTATCATTTTTTCTAATTAATATACAAAAAGGATAAAAACAATTAAAAAATAATTATATATAAATTTATTGGTATGCCATAAATCGAAGTGGGAATTTCTTCCCACTTTATTTTCCATTTTTTTTATTTCTGAGCATAAGTACATTTTATGAGAAAATAAATGTTATAGGATTGGCCTTGTTACCATTATTGCTTGAATAAACATCTAAAAATTTTTGATATATTATTTTTTGGTGAAATAAAATGTAAGATGATGGTATTAAAAAACTCATCTATTTAACATAAACATTCTTCTATGTCATATCTTTTTGTCAGTTTCATATAACTTATTAGATTGACATTTATATTTTATACTATTTTTTTCCATGATGTGTATGAAATTTATTCAAATATATTTATATCAAATTTTTATATGTCCTTGTTCCTATCTATATACATAATAAATAGAGTCATATTAAATATATATTATTGCTAAAATGTATAAGACATTTATAAAATATTCCGTTCCCTCTAGAATTTAGGAAATCTTATTTGGAGGTGTGTACTTTATATTTCGGCAAACGGTTGGTAGGATGAGTAAAAAAATAACACTGCCAATAAGATATAACAATTCACATTGTAGATATATATCTTGAAAAACGCCTACCAACTAATAAGTATAAATGGTAATTTTTTGATTACTAATATCATTTCATTCTTCTCCCCATTTTCGAAATACATTCTTTATTAAAAATATATGCCATCATACTTTAGATTACTACTATGTAATATTATATATATGATGGTCCCACTTTTATATATATAATCATCTGAATAGATACATCTAACACTTACATACAAAATTTATATATGTTAGTCATTTTTCAATTGCTTAATAATTTATATCGTTCTCTTGTATCTGCGACAAAATTGTCATCAGAGCTGCCATCGCATAGCACCTAGGAGGCGGATGGAAGTGTAAATAATATGAAGCCATGCCCACAGCTAGTAAAACGTATAACACTTCCAGACTATTTCATCTTTTAGTCAACAGTGATAGTCATTATTTTATTTAGTGGCATTGCTGGTAGTCATTGAACATTTTTATTTTGTCCTAGTAGAAGAACATCATGTTTTTCTTATATCACAATACACATAAAAAATTTTTTTAAACATCTATACTTCTATATGTTGGATATTTTTATTTTGTATGAATGAATTGATAATTACAGTATTGATATGTGGGTGACAGATTTTATATTCATGTACCCGTAATCCAATGCTGCAATTATTTTTTCATTTAACGAAAAAAGTATACTGTTAGAGTTTGTTAATATTTATTTTAACTGATTCCTATGTTAAAATAAGAGTACATTTTTTATCCATACGATTATAAGTATAGAAGAACTAAAGGTAAGTAAAATTAATGTGTAAATGTATTTGAAATAAAAAATTACTTTTGAATTTATTGATTATTAACATTGTGCAAGAATGTTATTTGGATTTCCTTTCAACTTTTATTTAAAATTTCTACAAAAAAACGACTTCTAAATGTAATCTCATTTCTTAGATTCATATTAAAACTTATACACGATATCATAGGAAATGACATAATGCATAATACCCTATATTATTTCGACATTTCATCTGGTATAAATAAGAACGATATAATTATTTCTTTATCAAACAAATATGCGCCTCACTTTAAATATAAGCAACATTAAATTATCACATATATAATCTTTACTTATGATAAAAAAATTATTCTTCCTCCATAAAGATAATTAAATACTATTATTTTTATTACTATATATTTCAAAATGATTCAAATTTTATAATTGTGTAAAAAAAGTAGGACGAATTCATTTTTATCATGTTAAAGAAAAATAATTTATGTTAGGTAAACGTTTTGGAAAAAGCATGAATCATTATATTGCGTATCGTTAAATGGTTAGATACAACGAAAATAAATAAAAAAAATTTTTTGTAATTTACTTTGTTGTCGTTTTAAATTAAAATCTGATCCTCTAACATTAAAAAAATATTATTAGAAGTTGTACTGTTTTTTTGTGTCCTTGATAAACAAAATACTTGCTTTTAAAATTATTTCTTTTATAACTTTTCATTGACATCTTCATTATCTATATGAATAAGCAACTAAATCAGATATTGAAGTAATTTTCTGAGCATTATTTACATTATAGGGAATATTTATATGTTTATTTTTGTAAAAATACCAACTCATCATACTAACATTTAAACACCTACAATAGCTAATATTTTGTTTATTTATACTTATTATGTAGAGATTACTTTTTTTTTCTTACTCAAAAAACATTTACCATAATCTTTTTAAATCATAAGAATGTCTTTTTGTCATCTCTTTTTAAAGATTGTGATCAAAGGTACTAAAAAAATTTGATGACATTTGGTGGACCCTTTTAATGAAATAAAACTACAAAGAAAATTTCCCCTATTTAATATATTTCATTCAATTATCTATTAAAATATTTTAAAACAATAATAATAACCAAATAATTACACTTAATTTTGTACGATATTTTATTCATAATTAATACATAAATACACAACAACATCTTCAAGACATGCCATACCCAATCCATTTATCTTATCAAATGTTTAAAAAAATTATTTACCCTTCATAAATCTTATTCTTTCTCGTTAATGCTTATTATATATTTTTAAGAACATTTTTAAATGCACCATTAACCCAGTACAGAACTCGATATATAATGATATACCCTCAAATGAAGATATAAAATTATTTTGGGTAATGATCGACAATGTGGTGAATCATCTCAATGTGTTTTATGAATGTTTTTTTACACAGCCTACAACCGCCAATGACTCTTAAATCTCTTACTAACATATCATTTTCTTTTATCATTCAAATAGAAAAGGGACATTTTTTTTGAAAGTGGAAGAAGAAATGTTTGTAATTTCCTTTGCATTATAAGAATTGTTTATAGAAGTATTGTTGGAAATGACTGCTGTAATAGCATATAATAGTGCAATGGTAGATGATAAATAATCTGAAGATGTCATAGAATTATATATTTCTAAAAGACAAAAAATATAGGGATATATTTATTTTATTATAATTTTTATGTGAATGATTAAATGGAAATGAAGATAATTCTTATTTCTTTTTAAATTTTTTGTATTGTAAGTTGGTGTAAAGATTTCAGTTTGAATCATAAAATAATATTTAAGTGTGATTTAATTAAATTATAGTAATTTTCCTTATCAAAGATAAAAATCATATGAATTAATACATATTTGTTTATAAGTTATAAATTTATTTATTCAGTATATTTTAAATTATTAAATTGTAGGGTCTATGAATTTTTTAAAAGCATATTATGTTGATACTTGGTATTAAGTTCTTTATCCAGCAAAAAATTACTAAATCACCATCGTAGACTGTGATTCGCTAAAGTTAGGTCTGATGAGTAAGGAGTGTGAGGTAGAACCTCATATCCTAGCTGACTCAGATCTTCGAGGACCATATGTGATACACTCATATTTTTAATTATTAGTGGCTTTTAAATTGTTATATAAAGATCTAGTACTAACATTTAAGAACACCATATATTATTGGAAACATTGGCATTGCTTATGGTGCATTTACATATACTTAATTTTTTAATTCACATATTAGTTCAAACAAAGCTAAAAGTCTCAAAAACCATTCAATTTCTAGACAGTACCTTAAGAAAAAGAGAAAAAAGTTTCCTTTTATTTACAATTGTCATAAAAAAATATTTGCGCCACAAATATCCCAGTGAAAAGTTTAAATATCGCATACGCTTTTTTCCAGTTTGAAAGAAAATTTAAATTAATATTTTTATTAAATGAGGAAGTACATAATTTGGTATAAAGAGATAAATTAAAGTGTTATTATTATTTAACTAAAATTAAATTAACATCTATTTATATTACAATAAGTTTTTGAGGTAGTTGATTGAAGATAGTTCTATTATCTTAAAAGATTAGAAAAAGCTTTATTAAATGAGCATAACAATATTAATTAGTTTTTAAAAATGTTATGATTAGTGAAATATCCTATTTTTCATAATTTTTGAAAAGTATAATTTAAATATTAATCTTTAAGAGTATTTATGAACAGAATAAAATGATTAATATTGGCAAGATATGTTAATCTACAAAGTATTGCTCATTTATTTACACATGTTTCAAAAAACTAAAATTTTAAAAAAAAAATATAATTCTTTCACATTATTCATCATAAATTTTATATAATTAATATCTTATAAGATTGTTATTAAGAATATTTTAATTCGTCAAATATTTAATTTTATTTTCATTATTTTCAACTTTTTGAAATACGCCAGGTAAAAATAAAAAAATACATTCATAAAACAATTTAAAAAATATAAAAAATAAAATATATTTGACAAATGTAACCTTATTAAAATTTGTTACAAAAAGCGATTACATACGTTTTATCGATAGAGCTTATTTTAATCTATCAAAATATTGATAAAACAATTTTCAGAAATTATTTTATTCAAAATTTTTAATTAAAAAGCATTAAATTCTAATTAAACTCGTGGGGTTTTTTCTTAAATAAGTAGTTAAGCATTAATAATGTTTTTATAAATCTATGATATATTAAAATTAGATAGAGAAAAAATGATCCTTAACTATTATTAAAAATTATATTTATTGCTTTTCATCAATGAAATCTATATTTATTTATTAAAAAGACCTTAATTGTAAAAATCCATTACTTTATTTAGAACTACGATTTCATAACTGAATTTAAGGCAAAAAATTTTCATCTTCTTAGATTCGAAATGATATAATATCACATTTGTATGCTAATAACAATAAAGTTATTTACTTTTTAATATGAAAAGATACTTCTAAATTCACATGCAATCATATGATAAATACGGTGAAAAAGTAGAAATAATGACCCTAAAACAAAAGTTTGCGTTCAAATTATTGTCGTCACCCCAATCCTCGTGGAACACCTGATGTCTGCACTATTTATCTATAGATAATTCTTTGAAATTGAATAATTTTTATGACTTTTAGCTCTGTGTATAAATTAGATGATCTTTTCTTCTTTAAATATTTGTACCTCCATTGTGGGATATTATAAAAATAAAGCATTATAGCCTCTCTCCCTATACCGTAAAGGTAAATAGTGGATTAATTTTCCTGCTAATTTTAGCCTCAGTACATTAAATTAACTATAAACTTATTAAAATATCATTCGGAATATGTTTTAAACATTTTTTCTTACCAAAATAAAAATAAATCTTATAATATCAAGATGATAGTAACAGTTTTATGATAAAATTAGAGTTCAATTTTATTTACAAGTTGAAATATATCTTTAACTGATAGGTATACTTTCTAAGTAAATTACATCTTTTTGAAAAGTATATTATCAAACCATCATTCACTTTTGAACAATCTAATTGATAACATGATAATTATGCAATACAAAGAGCGGTAAAAACTTGAAATAATGAAAATAAGAAATACTTTATTAATAAGTTCTTAATTCAAAGATTAGGTTATATAAAATCACCTGATAAATCTTTCAATAATGATTTTACAGTTGAATTAAGTTTTTGTGTAATATATTTTTCAATTTCAAGATTTTGAAGTCATATGCATGCAAACCATAGCTCGAAGATTATTTGACACTCACTTAATCCTTTAATAAAATCTTATCTATCTGACAATCAATTTATCACAAGAAAGATAAAGTTATGTCGTGCATAGTTTCCTGAAACCAACATAGTTTTTATTTCTATTCTTAAAATAAAAAAATCTTAACAAAATCATTAATTTTTGGTGTGATTTAACAGAACATTTCATGAATATAAAATTTGTATAATTTATTAAAAAATGTATTCTTTTTTTTCAATGGATATACCAATAATAAATGACCTTAAATTAATTTTTCATGTTTATAATATTTAGAATTTAAATTAAGGCTATTTTTAAAAATAAATTACTGATGTGTTGTTTAAAACTTTATAATATTTACATGATACCAAAAAAAAATTATATATTTACATTTAGTGCGTATTAGAAAACCGATAAAGTAATTTTTAATGCATAAAAAAACAGGAGATTAATGATCATTGTAATTTTTTATTAGAAAAGTAACTTTTTAGGTTATTACAATTATAGATGACTTTCATTGGAGTTAAATTTAGTAATAAAGTATAAAATGGCATTATATTCTTTATCATCAAAAATTGCTAACCGGTTTTATGATTTTAATAATTATTTATAACAATTTGGATGTTGCAAGATTTAATATTTACCACGTGTTTATATAAAATATATAGTTTATATTATAAACTCGTTAATATTTCTTTAAAAGATACATTTTCTGACCTTACCTACAGTTATTTATTTTTATTTTCAGTAAATATCACATTTTATAGTATAAAAAATAACAATTATGTCAAAGGTGAAGTAGAATATTTAAGAAAAAAAACAATTAAAAAATTGGAATGTAATTAAATCAAAAACTAAGCAAAAAAAATCAAAAATCTTTCTGATATATAAAAATATAAACAAGTAGGATAAAAACTTTTATTTTACTATTATTTTTTGTATAAATATATTGATAAACTTCTTTTGTATGACTAAAGATATGTAAATAATATAAATTTAATAATTATTATTTATAAAAATATTATTTAAGGAAGTTTCAATACTGATATCATGTGATATCCTATGTAATTTAGATATTTTTGAGACACCTATACTCAAATATAGAACCTATATCTTACATTTAAATTTTAATACCTTCCTTATTTTATTATAAATGTTTAATAAAACCCTTTCATCATCACGTGTTTGGTGTTATTAATAAAGTTGATTATTGCTGTTTTAATAAAAAAATTTTTCAACAGCTTAATGTTTAAATTACTAATAATTTACAAAATAAAATACGTGCTTGGTATTTTTGATAATTAATAAAATATTTTATTATAGTTCTTTTTTGTTCATTTTTCTATAGACTCACCTTGAAATTTCAAATTATCTCTCTTATTCCTATCAATCATTATAATCATTTATCTTATCATTAACATATACTAAATGATATTATAATATTTTAGGAGAATTATTATGCTTTTTGTAATTATTAATGATAACGACAAAAAATTTAAAAAAATAAACGTCTGATGCATTCTTTAATTTACTAATTCATCATTTACTTATAAATATAATAAGCTCTTAAATATTACTATTATACTTTTTAAAATAAATATTAAGATAGTACATATACCTCTTCTTATATTGTTAAAGAATTGAACATATTAATTATATAGGAAAAGCAGACGTTGATTTTGGTTCGTGTTAAGACCAAAACACATAATTTTGTCCTTATACACATTTAAAATATAACAAAACAACTATTTTAAAATAGACTTTTTCATTACTTTCAATTTTTATCGTTATTTTTTAACACTTCAAAAACACAAATTCGGACATTTTTTAATGTAATTCATCATTTAACGCTCTAAATGTTAGGTGAAAATATACTATTATGTAAACATATGATTCAATTAAGTTTTATACTAATATTTATATGTTTCTTTATACATTAATAACTGTTACGCTACACATATAATGAAGTTTTACTTATCATCATTCCAATTATGCTATTTGATACTCTATATCTTTTCTATTTTCTATAAAATTTATTATCTATCATTTCTATTATTTTTTTTTATTCTAATAAGAACAAAAAATTCTATTTGTTTTTATATTTTTAGGTGTATGAATTTATAATTGTCATACAATTGGAAAGTATTACTCTTCTATTATTAACATGCATACTCATTCACTTAATACCTATCAATCTACAGATAACATTAGTTTATCATTTGCTGGATGTGGATTTCTATGCATATACCATGCCGGGGTATGTGCTGCAATCAAAGAATATGCTCCACAGTTAGCAAGAAATAAAATATGTGGAGCTTCTGCTGGTTCAATTGCTGCAACGTTTTTACTTTGTGATATTTGTATTTCAAAAGCAACAAGTAACATCCTTCAAGTTGTTACACAAGCACGTTCTCGAGCACTTGGAGCATTACATCCATCCTTTAATTTACTACAACTTGTTAGAGATGGTTTAGAATTGGCACTTCCTGAGAATGCTCATGAACTTTGCTCTGGAAAATTATTTATATCGTTGACAAGAGTTAAAGATCATCAAAATGTTATTGTATCACAATATGATACCAGAGAAGAACTTATTCAGGTGTGTTTTGTGCTTTATTTATCTAAAAATGACGGTATTGTTTAAGGCGATCATATGTAGTTGTTTTATTCCATTTTATTGTGGTAGGGTACCACCTAAATTTAGAGGTGAACAATATGTTGATGGTGGAATTTCATTAAACCAACCAACTATTGATAATAATAGTATAACAATTTCACCTTTCAGCGGTGAAAGTGATATTTGTCCTATGGATGAAGATAGTCAAAGTTTTTTTAGTTTTGATTTTACTGGAACCAATATTAGATTTACAACAAAAAATTTATATAGAATCACAGTTTGTTTAATACCTCCAAATACTGAAATTTGTTCAAGAATCTGTAGACAAGGTTTTGAAGATGCTTTACGTTACTTAAGTAGGAACGGTTTAGCACCGTGTTCAAGATGTTTATCAATTAGATCAAATGCAATATTAATGGAGGCTCAAGAGGAGAATACAAATAATATAACAATAGAAAGTAAGAAAATTTTAGCAGAGAAAGGAATCTATCTGAGTAGAAAAAGAAATATTTCAGTTAGAACATCAAATTCAAGGCTTAGAATTGAAAGTGAATGTGGTGAATGTAATGATAAAGTGGATAATACAACGGTCTACCTTCCAGAGGGGAAGATGCTTTTTCCAAAGGCTTTAGTTAAATTATTTAACGATTGTTCTGATAAGGAATCAAAATTATTTGAATATCTTACATCATTTAAAGTTGTTCAAATAATAAGTTACTTTGTTAAACCATCAATTAAACCTATTGAACAATTGATAACGATTATCAATAGTGTTCGTAAATGGATATCAGAGTATAATCTTAATGAGTATTTTACAGCAAGATTTTCGCAAATTTTTGATTTTCTATGGGATGAAATATATAAACAAAAAGCAAATTATACAGATAAGATGTCTTACCAAGTTGTTTTAACTGGTTTTGATCCAAAAAGACATTACGTTTATGTTAAGGAAAAAGAAAAACAGGTATCTTTAAGTCCGGAAGCGGTAATGGAATTAAAATTACTTCGTCAATGTGATTTAATGAAGGAAAAGGTTGCAAGAAAAATATCATTATCTCACGATTCTCATACAAATAACGAGGTTCTTAAGATTCTTGAGGATGATGATGCCACATTTGATGCTGATGTTGATTCATTGTCAAGTTTAGTAAAATTTACTAATGAACGTGAGGCTATCTTAACATATTACTATAGAGATGAAGAAGATAATATTAAAGTTTGTGAAATTTTTGATATTGATCATTCTAAGCAACATTACTGTAAAAATCACCCACCACGTGCTATAAAAGGATTCGTATCAAGTTCTAATATGCCAATACATAGAAAAAATTCACATCTACCATATATTAAAGAAGAAAATTTAAATCAATGTGATAATGAGAGTAAAAAAAATTTAATTTCAGAGGTATCAGATAATAATAAGGATTTTAAAGTATTTGAATCGCCGGACTCAGGACATTCTGTATCAGACGACACAACATCAGAAGTAACTAAAACACCCTACAATAATTTAATATTCTCCTCTACTTCAGATAAGGGAATATCAGTAACAACGACAGGTAACAGAACACGTCTAAAGAAATATGGGCATCAAAGTCATCATCGTAAATCATCTTCACAAGCGTCAAACGTTCGATTAAATAGTTTATCATCAGACACCGACACTGATAATAATGATCTCCTTTTTGTTCCAACAAAAAGTACCAGGAATTATTGTACTAATTATGATGGTGAAGAAGAGCAATCAGACAGTTCCTTATAAATTGCTTTTATTATTCTATACACAAAACACACTTTTAAAGTAATTTTGAATTAATATTGTTTTTTCTTTTTATAATTAAATGATTAATTATTTTTTAAATATATTCTAAATTAATTTATGAACAAAAAACAAGTAGAACTATTATTTTTTTATAATATCATAATATATAATTTGGAAATTCATTAATAATCAGTCATAATAGAAAAAAATATATTTTCAAATGATAACAAAAAAATAATTTATTGATTTGTACATTTTTTAAGCAGAACCTATGTCGGAGGACATTGAAAGGTACCATGAAACCCCATCATCATCGACAATTGTGTACATTCTATTGTTACATTCCCGTGATCCAATATGTGGTCTTCTACATTTACACTTCAAGAGATATTCCTTCCTTTCTGGTTGAGGAAAAGATGTTCCTTCATTTATGTTTTCACACATCGTTGCTAGTTGATTTATAATCTGCCCTATGAATCCTTTCGGACCTCCTAAAATAGGTATTTTGGCACTTATATATTCATTTTTCCCTTCAACTTCAATCTCAGTCATATCTTCACGATTTATTAACTTCAAAATCAATTCCTCTAAACGATCTTCTTCATCTACACTTAAATTACCATTAACTTTTGTAAATAGAGATTTCAATGAATTATAATAAAATATTGAATTCTGAATATTCTTTAAACTTTTTGTAAAATGGACCAACACGTTGTATTGATTCGTTCCTGATGTTTTCAATAAATATTTTTGTAAATCATTTAACTGTTCTTGAGAATACCTATCTTTTAATGGTACATTTTCAAGTAACGTCTTAAATCCAATTTTAATACCACATGGAATGACTAAATTTATCAACTCCTGAATATTGACATCTTTTAATATATCTAGTATTTTATATGCCTCAATTGTTTCATTAAATATATGTTCTTGTTCAGTAATGGGAGCGATTGGTGCTTCTTTCCATGTTAATTGCCAAATATTATCAATATCTGTCATTCTTTGTGATAATGCATATGTACCATTTTCCTCATTTAAAATCCAGTCATTTGGTGAATGCCATCTAACAAAATCTTCAAAGCAACATCCTGGATTCGCTGCTTTAAATGCACTCATATCAGATTTCAAGACAATAATTTGTTTCTTCATCCTTTCACTCCTACTTAATTCTGTATCCTCACACAATTGATTATTAAACTGTTCCTCAGTTATTGGCGCTGGATATTGAAGAAATGGTACATACATTATTCTATCATCATAATTAAGTAAACGTAAACTACCTTGAATTGGATGTGATCTTCCAATAGGCCTAAATTCATCACTACTATTATTAATAATTTTTTCATCAATATTTTGAAACTCCTCCTCAGCATCATGAAATTCATCATAATCATGATTATTAAAATCATCACTATCATAATAATTATACCATCGTTTCTTAGCATCAATACAACATTGAAAAAGTTGTAAAAGTTGTTGCAGTTTACAATCATTAAAATTCGGTTCAACATTATGCTCTGTTCCTGGGATATCTTTAACCTCATCAAAATACTTTCCTAATTTATTTACAAATTCCATCCATACATATGCTGCAAGTTTATAGGAATCTTCATAAGGTAAATTAAAACATTTAATGATAACTATTGATATCCTCTCTGATAATGAACCAACTTTTGACGATTTATACTTCTCAAAATCCTCCAACATAAAGTTTTTCCAATTTCCAATTTTTTCAAACTCCTCATCGGAGCAGTGGGATATTCTTTGCGAATTTTGTTTTGGGATAGGGTTATTAGAATTGCAACTATCAAATACATATCTAATAATCTTTTGCGGCAAATGTTGTAGGATAGGGGTATGAGAATTTGTATTGCAATCTTCTAATAAATTTTCAAAAAATATTAATTTGTTCTTATTAATAACGTTCAAATCATTTCTCTCACTATCATTATTTATGTCATATGGTATATTACGATTAAGTTTCTCTTTGCAATACCAATATGGGATATTTTGAGTGTTTTTATGTTTATTGTGATATTTTATCATTCTTGAGAACATTTTGTAGAAATATCCTTCATTATTGATGTCAAAATTTACTTCCAGTGACCATTTTGATGTCATTTTTGGATCTAAATCCGAAAATAATGGACTCTCATTGATTAAATCAGTTGATAGATTATTCCATTCTGTATAGAGTTTAACTTCTTTAATGGGATCTTGCGTAGGGAGAATTTTAAATGAATTTTCATCCTCCTCCAAATATTCAATAAATTGATCATATTTTATAATTTCACGGAGATTTATTTCATTTTTAAATTGTTGTTCTCTATAAATAACGTATTGAGTTTTTATTGTACTAAAAACATCAACTGGATAGTCACTTGAATTATTCTGGAATTTAATCTTACATCAAATGTAATACAATAAAGAAACTTACAATTTTCTCTACAAATAATTCTTTTAATCCATTGAGATACCGTAAACTTTCAGGTGGTTTAACTAATGTACTCTGAAGAAAGTCTATTCTTTTATCATTCTCTAAAAAAGCACCTAATCCACGCCATGATGTATGAATATCAGAGGAACAAAAAATAGGTACACCACAACCATATTCTCTATCAAATAATCCAACTGATGAGAGAATTTGCTTGATTTCGGAAAGGTTAAATGGTGAGATGTAATAATCAGGCATCGGACTAATCCATACAACTCCATAAATACCAAATGCCTTTCCAAAGGACATCTCATGCTCAAGATTGAGGTAATTATCACCTTGAAAGTTAGATACCCTTCCAATATCAATTTCAAAATATTCTTTATCATTCTCTTCAGAAGTTAGAATAGGACTATTATTTATTGGTTCAGGAAAAGATGATAAGTACGTAAATGTAACTGACAATTTCCCATCATTATAATCAATAACATCTTCTTCGTGTTCCCACTTCTAAAAAAATAGAAAAGAACCGTTAAAAGATTTATATTTAAAAAAGCAAATAAACATACGACACTATCACTTAAGTACACTTTCCTTTTGAGTCCTTCACTATTCAATCTTGAAATTTTATGTTTCCTTAAAATATGGTCCAGTTGAGCAGCCAATTTCTCAGCCTCCGTAACAGTTGTAAAATCTTCGATCTCGAAAATAGAGTCTGTATCAGTATCCTCAAAACTTGTTGAAGGAATTAACTTTTTATCAACCAATATCTCTTTTTTTGTTGATTCACTCTCTTCATCACCACTCTCAGACAACATTTCTCCATCATCTTTGATGCATAAATTTCTAACATCATCCATTAACAATTTCGATGACTCGCACAACAAATTACAATTATTTTCACTTAAATTTTCATTTTTTACACAACAATCTTTACTTATATACAAATTATCTGTTGATTTTGTAAGTATATTTACATCACCTTCAATCAATTTTATATTACTTTCCTCATCCATAGTAATGATAATAAAAAAATGATATGTAAAATAAGTATATATTGTTGTAAAGTTTGTACTTTTGTGGTATAAAAAATCTATAATATAACAAATAAAATAATTATTTTATCAAAAGGATAATATAAGTAATAAGTGATAGAAACATTCAAATAAAACGAGAGAAAAAATTAATATTCAAATAATATCAAAATTGCGGGTTGTTAAAATAAAATATTTAATGAAATGATATTTAAAATTATTAATATTATCTGTGATATAATCCAACCGTAGATAAATATATATGTTCTGGAGAATCAATAAAAAATATATTCAAATTTAATTACATATATTAAAATTTTTACTACATACACAATACTTTACTTAAATTTTTATATCATATTTACATAAACTCTATTATTTAAAATATTTTTTAAAAGAAAATTTAGGTTATCTAATGCAAAAAAATGGAATGAATATAACAAAAATCCATCACTTCTCCCAAAGCAATTTATTTTAAACAGATGATGAAATTAGAAGTTTTTTCCACCGATATTTTTATTAATTTTTTGGAATGGTAAGATATATTTATGTACCTACAATAATTTAAAAAGAAGAAGTTATCTAAAAGGGAAGTATACAAAAAATTGGAGTAACCTAATATTTTCTACTAATGTAATAATATTTATAGCAACATTACACATATTGATTATTATTCAAAAGGGGAGAAAATAAAAAATAATACAGTATTTAGGGGGAAAACATTATTGTGTTCGGTTTTTATTTAATCACGTGTCCAAATCTTGTGACGATACTTTGTATACGGTTGAATAGAGTATCTTTTGTGACTTATTGTATGAGGAATGTGTGATCTTAAATATTGTGGAGATGGAATGAAAAGAAGTATTTTGTTTATTTACTTAATAAAAGAAAATCTCCTGTTTTTTAATTGTTTTTCAATACAAAAATCAATATTGATCTTTTGTTATGTGTATACTTCACTCTTGATATAAATCATCTGATTAAAACTTCAAATATAATTCCAATAACCTAAAAATTATTTTAAATTTAATTTGGATAATTTCCTTTTTGTATCTCTAGTACGAAAAAACATTTTGGTTTAATTTTTTTTCTTCTTTTAAACTAAAGTAATTTTAGAAAATCAAAAGAAGTTTAAAATGAATATGTTACTACATTTTGGACTTAAAGAATATATTCTCTTTGATTTCTGGAAGACTGGAAGTTTTAGTGGTTAGTTCTATAACTAAAACTACAATTTACTTATCATCATTTTTCTTTAACATTCCAGGTATATTTGGCTCGATGGTAATAATATTTTTGATTGGTTTTTTATATGAAGGTATACGTAAGGCAAGGGTTTGGATGGCGAAATATGAAGCAAGAGAAAAAAATGATGGGATTGCTAGTGAAAATTATCACCAACCATTGACACCAGAAGTTAGAGCGAATTCTAACATACCTTCGTCAGTTAATACAACACCTGAGTAGGTTAAAAAAACAAAAAATTGAATTATATCTACCTAAATTTAGGTCATTTAAAAAAACAATACCTTTTTACAGGATTATTCATGCACTTCTTTATGGAACTCAAACAACAATATCATTTGCTTTAATGCTTATCATCATGACATTCAATGGATGGATTATTATTGCAGCTTTACTTGGCCTAACTATAGGCTACTTTACTTTTAATAAGACACCTCTTGAAGAAATGTCTTTTAGTAATAATTGTTGTTAATTTGTTAAAAATTAACGTCATTAAATAAGCATAAGATTTTTTTAAATACCCACACCTTTCCTTTTGTTTACCCCCAAAAAAGTTAAAATTTTTAAAATTGTACTATAATTTATTTTATAACATATTTAAATTGTTTTAAATACGACTTTTTTTCACAATTTCTTTTGAAATAGTCGCTTTTATGATAAGAGAAAAATAAAAATATTAACATGATTTTTTTCTTAATTTTGTTTACTGAAATTGTACATAATAATGATAAAAATAAATTTTAAGTAACGAAAAATGCCACTCCTAAATATCTTAAAAACATCTTAACATTTGGTGTGTTTTTTACATATTATCAATGTCGGCCAAAACTTATTCATCTATGATATTTTATTCACCAAGTAATAAATTATTTCTATTTAACCATCTTCAGGAGATATTTAGGAATTTGTCATTTATTTTTACTAGCAGATGTTTTAAGAGTCTTTGAAAATAAGTTATATGTTTTAAATTACAAATATTCATATAAAAAGTATGTTTCGAAAATATACTGATATATTTTCACATAGTAAAATGAGGTAATTAAGGATACATTACTATGGTACTATATTTAAAAAATATGTATGTACATATATTTATTGAAAATCTATTTTTTAATTAGTATCTATTAGAGTTAGTTTTCTTTTTTTACAACCTTTTTTATTTTATAATTTTTTTCATATTTCCTTTTCACAACAGTTTCCTTAGGTGAAAAAGATATAAAAAGTATTTTATTATCAAATAGAGTCTTTAAAAAATTTTACTTGTAACAATTTTATTGACATACCTCCTTTTCAAATACTTTTTAATAGATACTTAAGTAAATCAACTTTTTTTTATTTATTTTATCAGCAATATTTATATAAAAATATATATATCCCCTACAATACCTGTGTAAATATTATAAATTCTAGTCTCTAAAAATTACATTTTATCAAGTAACCTACAATTTGTTTTGATAAATATTATCTTTAAAATTATAAGCAAAGTCCAATTCATCTGATTAAAAATTAAACAAGAAATTTTTAATAAACCTATCAAGTACTACTAATAAATAGTATGGAGGAACTGAGTGTAGAACAGTCTTCTAGAAAGTCTAAATATTCAAGTAAAATGACTAACACACGTCCAAGTCAAGGTAAGTTTGATATTTTTATAAGGTTGGTGTTAAAGTTCTGTCATATTTCCACAATAATTTTTTAACATCAAAAAAATGTGATTACAAGTCATAGAAAATTAAGTTACCATAGTAATCAGATAGTGCAGCTTCTTAGCTTTTTAATTTGTATGATCACAATTTGTTATATTATCTACACCTCATTTTTCTGTTAAAACATGAATGTAGTAAGTAGTCATTTTTGACATTGTATTTCCAACATGCTTTAACTAAAAAATAACACAACTGAGGCTTCTAAATATTTATGTAGAGCATTGTGAGCAAGTGTAGTGAGTGTTAGAACAGTGAAAAGATCGTTTTTAAAGCTTCGAAGCAAAGAAAAAATCTTGAAGATAAAGCATGTTTTTGTAGGTCTTCTAATTTTAGTAAAAATTTTTTGAAAATCTTCCACATGTAAACTATTTTTTGATGATCTCTATTTAAGCATGTTATCAAAACTAAACAAAAAATTCTTTTAAAAATGACGAAATTTGAAAAATAATAAAAAATTGTTTTCAAAATGACGACACATGACATTGAAGATTAAATTAAATATGGATGAGTTAAGTTATGAAGTTCTTTCTCACCCAAAATATACTCTCGAAGTGTGTCTTCATCTAACTATTATCTATTTTAATGTCTACATAACTTTTTTAATAGTAGACTTTATAGTGAATCAATGAAGAAAATATTGATTTTTGCGGGACTTTCTTTAAAAAGATTAAGAGATTCTTCAACATCTGGAATCGGTAAGGTGCTTGATAAATAGAAACGAGTTGTAGATAATAATGTATAATATATTAAAAAATTAAAGTTTTCTTATTTACTTTAAATGGTTTTAAAGTATTTTGTAGAAATGTAGCAGAACTTAGCACTAACCTAATATAATTATTGATATAAAAATAATCATTTTTTTAACTTTTAAGCTAGTATACGCTTTGAGAATGATCCTTTCAACATTCCTGAACATGTTATCACATTAAGAGGGAAAGAATTAATTATTTTTACCATTGGATATATTATTGCTGTTATAATGATATTGATAATGTTTGAATGTTTAATGCCTGTACTATTTACAGATGATTACTATAATGTCCCATCAAAAAATTAAAAATAAAAAAGTCACTTTTTTGTTTTATATAAATATATTATACTTTTAATTGTCACAATATCGTCTTAATATTTAAGAAATCAACTTATAAAGAAATTAAAAGTTTTGTGATTAGAATTATATAAAATAATTTTACATTTTTCATACTTTTTTCACTGCAAAATAAAAATCTATATGTACAATAAAATCATTCTAGCTATCAATTATGAGCTTAAAATTTTAACGTACAAGGTCAAGAAATAAAAAAAATCTATGATGAATCACTTGTATGATCCTCATCATAATCACTGTCTGGTAAACCATTACATTTCAAGAGATCTGCATATGTACTAACCGGTAAAAGATCCTTCTTAGTATAATTAAAATGTTTGCTCATGATATCGGTAATTGTTTTAAATGCATCCTCATCAGAAATGTCCTTACTTTTATCCAAAATATATTTTAAACTCATAAAATGTCCTAATCCTTCAACATGATCTAAATTAATTATTATACAATCCTTCTCAAATTGTCTTCTCAATATATTAATTCCCGTTTTCTCTCCTAAGGCTAATGAAAGGACAGACTAAAATTATATAGTTTATAAGATCATTGTTATTAAGAAAGTAAAATTACCGTAGTTTCAAGACAATTATCTAGAGTAGCATATTTCATCTCCCCAACACATTTCCTTGAATTACATGGCAATTTTGCATAAGAAATAAGTTCTCCATAGTTATCAGCATTCTTATATTGCCTAATCTTGAGAACTCCGTTAAAACTGTTAAAATAAACAGTTTCAATTTGACTACGATGTCCCAAACTTTCTGTAAACTTAAAAATCATTGATTCCATTTGTTCAATATTCTGGACTGGTGCACGAAGTTTAACGAATCTTATTGTGTTGTCAAAGTGAAAATTTTCCATCATTTTTATGAAATAAGATTTTAATTAACAAATCTACTTTTTTTATTATAACTAAAATAAATTACATCGTTAGCAAGTTATTGATAGAAACAATATTTTAACGCGTAAAATTTATTACATATTTTTTTAGTACTTTTTACTATTTTATTCGTGGAGAAAAATAAAAATTGTGATGACATAATTTTGATGAAATAATATCTAAAAATAATAATGGTAATAAAAATATGATAAAAGGATGATAAATTATAATTTATATATTTAAAATTGGTAAAGATTATGCTAAAATACTTTTTAACACGTATGCGTTATAATAAAAAGTATCTTTTGATGAAAAGTATTGAAAAAGACAGATAATCATCAAAATTGCATTCAGCTAATACATGAACAGTATATAAAATAAGTCATTTTCACCATTGTAAATATAAAGATCATCAGAAATTTTATATATACAGCATATATACGATAAAATGTTATAATATCAAGGAAAGGACTTTGTACTTTGACTTAAATTTATTAAATAATTCAACCTATTCGTTAAATATAATAAAATTTATTTAATAATAAAGAAAATTAAGGCTTTCCTTAAATAATCTATCTTATAGTTTAATATTTTTTTTTGAAAATAAGTAATAGTTAGTAAAAACTAATATATGTCAAGTAAAATACTTGATTATTAATACAATGTATGTTTTTTCGCCTACTATTTTTACACAACTAAAAATACTTGTTTTTTTAATATTACAAAAATTTATTTTATTTGTTAAAAATTGTGTAATATAGAAAAAAAGAAATTTTTTAATTAAAGAAATAAAAGTTTAGTTTAAATGTTAGTTGCAATTGATAAGAAATAGATAAAATTATAAGTATTTACTATATTTAATAAATTTAAATACAAAATCAAACTATAAACTATTATATTATTATTATTATTAATATTCAAGTAGAAATCAACAAACAATATATATTTAAATCCCTGTAATTGAAATCAGTTACAAAATCAGTAGAGCAGTATGGAAATAAATCAAAAAATATTTTAGCTACGAAATACCATAAAATCCGAAAATTTTTGAATAACATAAATTGCATCATTCTTATAGAAATGATTATAATTTAAACAAGAAAAGTAACACATTTATATATACAAGATTTTGGTCATAATGATAAAGTAATCATATGAATTTTTATTTTTCTTCTAAAACACTACAAACTAAAAAATCTAAAAAAAGAAATATATTTTGTCATGTTTAAATCTAATTATTATATACATTTCTTTTAAAAATTCAAAAACAACATTAAAACTTTTTTTTTGATTAAACATTGAAAAAAGTGAAGGAATATTATTATCAGTTTTTGTTAACGAAATATAAATAAACAAAATGTGTAGTTTAAATTGTTATACAATTATTAAGAAGTGATCATTAAGAAGTAAAATATAATAAACAGATTGATCAAAATTTAGTGTCAATTTATGTTTTTGCTTTGTTTATTTGCCATTTTCTAGATGTATTTATTTTAGAAACAAATTGCAATATGGTGTCCAGGAACCCTAAAGATCAAGGTAAATAACATTTTAGCTCGATCTTTCTCTCCCCCTTTATTTTGTTATTTTTTTATTATAAAAATAATTAATTTATAACGATACATTAAAATTAATGAATTTACCTGAGAAAGTAAATAGAGAAATTTTAAAATGATCCATAAAGAAAGAAAAATATATATTAAAATAATTTTATTTCACCTCTGTTGTCAACATCCGAAATTTCGCTGCATTAAAATTTTAAACAATTTAATTAATAATAATTGATGAATCAACAATTTTTATCATTAATTTGATAATAATCTGGAGATTGAATTCAAATAATAGTGTTATACCTATCTTTCCCCTTATAATAATCATATAAAGTACAAAAATATGAAATATTCTAGCTATCATTAAGTACATACACATTTGACAGTTTCAGATATACTTGTGCCTTTCATCTAAATTCACATCCAAATCCTTTTATAAAACATGTGATAGAGCAGATATGTAAAGGCCATTCACGTGAAGATGTCATGAGTAAACCCTAGCAACGGGTACATTTTAGTACTCCTTATAAATTATTACTTATGTTTCAAAGAAACGAATAACATATTTAATAATATAAGTATCTGTGGCAAAATGTTGTTTACTAAAACAATTATCAACACATCTTTCATTTTGATTAGACAATCAAGACAAAACAAATGTAATGTTTCATGACAAATTTTATGATAATATTTATCTTCATTTATAAAAATATGTTATTTTCCAATCAAATTATATAACTGATTTTACTTTTAATATACAAGTTTTTATCTACAGTAATAATCTTAGTAATTATATCTTTCCATCAAAAATATAGCATAAAGGAATAAAAAATAATTATTTTGTAAACAATATTTTATAAATATTACAGAAAAACAAATAAAAATGTTAATTATAACCGTAAAGGAAAAAAATAAAACTAATGAATATTTTTTACAAAAAATAATATATACTTTTATAATACAGAAATAACTTTTTAATGAAAAGGCAGTTATAAAAATGATACAAAAATATTTGCCAATTAATAGTAAAAATGTTGAACCTTCCAAAAATGGCACCATAAACATTTTTAAAAAAGTAAAATAAAAACAAAAAACATAATTCATGTTAAATTTATTACACCGTAATCATTATCTTTATCTACTTATTTTGTGAGTTAAAAATCATTATATTTAAAGTGGAAAATGCTAATTTCCATGTGATTCCTATTCAAAATCTTCTTCGATAATATCAAAGAGTTGAGGCGATGGTGGTCGAGATGCAAGTCTTTTTTTGTTACTCTTCACAATTGGACGTAAGATCGCTGTTTGTGGACAGGTAAGATGTCTTAATAACTAAAAATAAAAAAATTGTATTAATTAAAGGAATGTTTAAAGAAAAAAAGACACGTACTTGAATCTCAATTTGTGTTACATTTTTCGTTCTTTTATTTCCTTTAATAATACTACTAGAACGAATATTTTTACTTGATACTGAAAAAATTGCACTTGACTGGAGATTACTTTTAGTAAGACTTTTACGAATATCCTGCAATGTTTTATTTTTATTGTAATGAAGATCTCCACAGGCACCCATAACACAAATAATTGTTAACCAAAACAATTGACAACACCATTGGTGTAATCTTGTTATTACAGCCAATGCAATTGTATTCTTGATGGCTTTCTCTGTTTCGTATGGAGATGTTTGTATATTGTCATCACTTGATATATATACACCATTACTACTTGTGGTCTTCATTACGTTTTTTGACTTGCAACTTGTTTTTTTTAATAAATTAGAGGAAGAAGAATATTTTGATTCCAATAGAGAATCACAAGAATGATTTTCAACTTTAGAATGACTGACATTGCCACAATGGATTTTATCTTTTTCTATTGAAAGGGCGGTAGTAGGTATTGAAGAGTAAGGCATTATATTATAGACCATCCTTCTTTTTATATATGTTATACAAATGTTCCTTGCAATAAAAGTTGGTCTAACAAAAATGTTCCTTTTATATAGATATATAAGCAAATTGTTTGGAGATTAGCGTTAAAAGAATAAAAATAATGCTGTAAATTTTACAAATGTAAAACAATATTAAAATAAAATCTAAAAAACAAAAAATATTGTTTTTAGTGTTAATCATTAAAGATAGACGGCAAATATTTTTCATTTTAATAACGAATATTTTAATTATTAACAAATATAAATTGACTTGTAGTTTTTTAAAAAAAAAGTATTACTCAAAATATTTGCAACTTGAAGTTAATTGATAATAGTAGGTAATAATTGAACTTTAAATATAAATAGAATTGTTTACGATAGTTAAATAGCAAAGCCATCATTTAAAATGCAATCAAAAAGTACAGCAGTCTTAGAGTTTAGATAATATCTTGTCTGGATATCATCTAATTTAACCTAAGGATGATTCAACATTTTCACGTGAAGATTTAATTTGTAATAATTTAATATATTGCTAAATGTTTGTTTTTATTATTATTAATGTTTAACAAAAAAATAAAACAAAACAATATATAAATTGATGACGTCGTGAGGAGAAATAATTAATAGATGGTTGTAGTATATAGTAAAAATCAAAATAGTTAAACTTTTGACGTCAAACGGAAACTCTAACATTTTTCTTTCTTACTCACTCTATCAGCATTGCTATAATGAATACTTTTTTTAGATAAACAATAATTACATAAACATGATTAGCAGTACTCAAAGAACCGTTCGATAAGGGGATACAAAGAGTAGGGTTATTGCACATGGATAGATGGTAATACCTGTATTTTTTTTGTTGATAAATGATGAAATAGGTATATCATAAAATATGTAACAAGTTTTCATTAGGAAATGATCTATGAAATATATTAAAATATATACAGTTTAAAGTATCTGTAAAAATAAGGGGGTATGCCCAAAAAATAGTAATAGTAGAAATAATATAGTAGCAATACAATAAGAATATTATTTTTATTAATTATTTTTGCAAAAATTGTTTATAAGTGTGGTGGAATAAGAAGAAAGGGCTTTGCAACAAATATTTATCACAAATTTTTCTGTAAACGAAATCAACAAAATTGCAAAAATATTTATCAATTTATTATATTATAGTTATCATTAAAATAAAAAAGAATTATCATCATTTTTATCGAGTAAACTATAGTAGATACCATTTTTTAATAAACAAATAGATGGCTTTTAAGGAGTTTAAAATGGAATGATTGGAAAATATTAAATTAATAATATTGGGGATTTAAATGGTAAAATAATTTTTTTCTCTTTAATTTTATATATATATTTTAAGAAAAAGAAATTTTAGAAAGGTAGGATGGTTGACCAAAGTACAAAATCAAAAATTTGTGTATTCTTTTAGAATTTCCTTCTCAAAATGGTTGTTCATTGGAGTATATATATTTATATTTGTATATATATTCATGTACCTTTCTCATGATTTTAATAAAAATTTATTTATAAACACATTTTCAAAACACACAATCATTTAATTTTATATGTATCTATGTGTATTATTAAATATAAGGTACAATTGTACTAGAAATCACTAAAAGATGTTTAATATATGTAACTTGTATGCTACAAAATACAATTACGTTTAAATTTTATTTACCAAACTCATTTATTAAATTTATCAAGTCTTACTTAAACCTATATCAAAAGAACACCGAAATTTGACTACAAATGTGATCCATTAAATTAGTTTACCAGTAAAAAAAGTTGTTTTTATAAACTTTTTTTCATAAAAATTTGATATTAACATAAGTTGACTATAAAATCGAAATGTAATTTTATGTGAATAAATATAAAGTTTACTGGGTTACATTAACATTCCATTAAAACAATAAATTTTAACCAATTTAGTGGAAACAATCCTATTATATAAAAATGATATACTTGCTTCACAATATAATAATAGATTTTAATGAAAAAAAAAGAAAATAATAATTTATTTGAATGATAAAAAATTCTCAAAATTTTATTGAATATCTATAGAATTAAAACTTTTCTTTTTTTGTTGATTATCTTTTATTTATTTATCTTTAATCAAAATCAGTTTGATAGTAATTTTTACAATATAGTTTGTTTTTTACCTATTTCTTAGAGAACATTCTAATAATAACCTTGTGTTTTTTAAAATTTTTATTTTCATCTTTTTTAACATCATAAATTTGTGATAAAAAATTTATAAAATTGTTTATTTAACATCTGTATTAAAAAGATTTTTATTATTTTAAAATAATTATTTTTTTCACGTGAATAAAGTGATGGTAAAAGTAGTGGAATCGTAACCATAAATAGATAACATTAATAAATGAGAAAATAAACTTCTACAAAACTAGGTACAAAGGTTATATTTTAATCTTATTTTACTAAAAATCGTAAAAAAAATTAAGCTATCTTTTTTCAATGAAATAAAAATTCACAAAATGCGAAAAATTTATTTGTATTGGAATATAAATATTTTTCAAGGAAATAATTGTAATTGTTTATATTTGATAAAAATTACCAGTGGAAAATTAAAATTATCATTATTCAAGTAGAGTAGAATAAAAGAAATATATAGAATTTTTTATGTTTAATCTTCTTTAGTAGTTCTTAGCTTTTGTAATTTTGAAAACATAAAAAAATAAACATGCAAATTTTAATAATATTTTTGATAAGAAATTATGTTAAAACAACTTATTTACATATATTTTTTATTTTTTTCTAAAAATAAATATTACATAATAACTTATGATGTTTGGAATTAGAAATATTGGGTAAATATTTTCATGATTCTTATCAAAAATCTTTTTTAAACTAAATGTATTCTTTGATTTTGGTTATTGTTTAATATAAAACCAAACACCAATATTCTATTAAATTAAAATAACTTTATAAACTTCTATAAACACTTTAAAAATCAGTTTTTATTTATATAAAAAATATATATTTTAATATTATAAGAAAAATAATATTTTTTTAAAAGAAGATGATATATTAATCAAACAATTAAACCATACAAATATCATTTTTTACCTTATAATTTATCTATGTAAGGAAAATTTTAAATCATCCTAGGTATTTGGAAAATGACATAAATAGAAGGTTTTTATATTTAAAGATAATTATGTAATATTCTTATTTATGTATCAAGGAAGGTAGAAAGAGATAAATATATATTTCAAATTTTCAAGATCTGCCCCGTTTTTAAATAAAAGTATATATATATTTAATTAATAGTATAAATATTTAAATAAAATTATATTACAATTAAAATAGTAAAAATCTCTGGAATGTTACTAAATTGTCCCATAATAATCTATAGAGATATGTTGTATTATTTAAAATTTAAATTTAGCTTGTTTTTATTTTTAATATGGATTGTAATATCGCAACAACTCTGTACACTGCCACCAGCATTTTGGTGTGATAACGAGGAAGTTGCATTAAAATGTACTGGTTCATTAAGTTATTGCCAAAGTTATAAAAAAAATGTTGAGGAAAATAAGAATAAAATTTCTTTCAAGACATCATTTGGACCATTATGTTCTGATTCAATTGCTTTTATCTTTAAACGTTTATATCCTACAATTCTTGCTAGTCCACAAGCATTATCACAATTTGATTTTGAAGCTGTAGCTTGGGGAGTGTCTAAAAGGCTAGGTAAAAGATTGTGTGATTTTTTAATGACCATTAAATTAATTATTTTTTAACTTCTAGAAAATGGTAAAATTCAATGCCATCATGGTAAAAAGGAGTGTGAATATAATACCCTTTTCTCATGTTCACATTACAGAATAAAAGATGAGTATAAACGTGTCAAATTTTTTATATGTGCTATGAAATATGTTGTCCAATATTCTAAAGTAAAAGATATTATAAAGAAATGTGGGCCATCAAAGAAGATAATGAGCAGATATGAAGGAAACAAAATAAGCTATTGTGTTAAAGGTTCTGAAGGTAAGGATCTTCAAAATAAAGCAGAAAAAGAAACAGCGAAAATAATAAATCCACCAATATTTATACCACAAATTTTAATTGGCAATAATGATAAGACAATGGATATGCAAATATATCAATTATTACTTAATGAAAAACCAAAGATGTGGAAGAAGCAATTAGAGGTATTATTTTTTAATCAAAAAATGACTATATATTTTTTAGAATATCAAAAGTGGAGGACAAAAAATTAATAACTGTACAACACCACCTGATTTTTGGTGTTCAACTGAGAAATTATCATCTGATTGCTTTAATAACGAAATGTGTATAGGGTATATAAGCACGATACAGGATAAAAAAATTGATTTTGTTATGTTATATGATCCCGAGGAACCAGTAACTCAAAGGATGTTATCTGAATCATTTCAGAACAATTTTCTCGAGAATAATGCGTATTATATTAAAAAAACTTATAATTTTGAAATGAAGCCGAAATGGAATGATTGGAATAGGGATGAATGCACTAGGAAAGTTTCCAAGGGTTGTCGCAATATTGCTGTTTATTCTTGTATATCAAAGCATGTATTTGACCATAAGATATCAACAAACTTACAAATATGTCTAATGAAAGCAAAATTAACAAGAAATGTATATGCATTTGATGCATTAAAAAATGACTGTAGAGGAAAATATTTGAGTATTCATAAAACAATTAAAACCAATATTGAGTAAGTTTTTTTATTTTATTATATTTTTTTATTATTAATAATCCCTTTTCCCCATTTTTAAGAAATTGCATGAAAACAAATGATTTTATTTCCGCAATTAAAGAATACACCGATTATATTGATAAATTGACGCCGGATAAAGTTACGAAAGAGCCTTGGTTATTAATAAACGATTTCAGTCTTAACAGCACCCAAGAATATATTCCAATTCTTGATAAAATGGTTTGTACATGGTATTATGGGTATAACCACGATAGAGATTTTTGTGGTCGTTGTCAGTATGAGGAATCAAGATGTTAACCAAGGTATACAATTACTTTAACTATTATAGAGGCAAATTTTTTTAGTATTTTTTTATTATTTTTTTATATAAAAATAATGTATATCTCATCACTCTTGTTTTTATACATAATAATTGAAAATATCATAAATAGCACACCATTAACTTATCTAATTTTTATTGATAAGATATTATTTTGTTTTATTTTTTTTGTTTTAATGTGAATAATGTATTTGATTAAAAGCATAAAAATTTATAAAATAATATCTAATCATGTTTTGTTTGCTTCTTATAAAGTATTATAATTCTGTCTAAAATTTTAATGTTCATATTACAGATAGTATATAGATTTAATATAAACAAGTAATCTTTCTTAATTTAAAATGTAGGTTTACAACATATCTATTAATCATTTAAAAATTACTTTTTAATGATAAAAAAGTATTAAAAATGTATATTTTATTTTATAATATAATAATAAGATTAAAACCACTATTTAATCTTATTTTAAGTATAGGATAAAATAAATGCAATTTAAATTGAATTCCATTCATATCATTTTACTTTTAATATCAGTATTTTATAAGTTTTAAATGAAATAATTATTTATTTATTCTTTTTTTGCTTTAAGTAATTTAAAAATTTTTCCTTTTTTGATAGAATTTTATCTATTAAAATTTATTTTTTTACACTATAAATATATATAACATTCTAGAGAATCATTTATACCACGTGATCAATTTTTTGAATTGGCATATTTTAAATATGCATATAAATTTTTGTATGTTTATAAATATATATATATATATATATATCCATTGTAATATTATCAGTTAAAAAAGCTTGTCATACATTTTCAAACATCAGTTATTTGACAGAGCACAAATTTATCAAACAATAAGAGTAGATTTATATTATATGTATTATTAATTTATTCATTGAAAATCTAGCATTTTATATTTAAATAAATTATATTCATTTATTTTTTTATTCCTTCAAAATATATACAAATATCTATCCTACATTAATTTATTTTACTTGACTTCTCTCCTACTTTTCATGTTATTCCATTTAAATTGAAAACTAATTTTGTCTCTGGTAAATGTCATCTCTCCCATATTCTCATTAATTTATTTTAACACCAATTTTTTTGGCTTATTATTTATTTTTTTGCCCCATTATCAATTAATTTATAAATCGTACTACTGTTACATTTTTGTCATTTAATAAGACTTCAGATATAATAATTTATATATAAATATATTATATGAAGGAAAATGTATGACCTTTTATTGAAAACATTTATCGGTAAGCAATATCAATTTATCAGCCTCTTAAAATAGTTCAGTTGTTGTATCTGGTCGTTCATTTGATTAAACATATTTCAAAATATTATACATTTTTACATTATTTAGTATGTTTTAAAGTTTAGTATTGTGAGAAAAGTAACTTGATGATGTATTAATATACAGAAGGATAAAAGGTAAATGTTAAGATATTTATAACTGTAATGTAGTCATTATTTTCATCACACTTCCTTCTCATACACATATCATCCCCCTTTTTATTTTAAAGTAACGCCATTTTGTAATATCATTAAATATTCTTATGCTTAGTTCAATTGAACATTCATTGTATATAATAGTTTATTAATGAATGTTTAGCATTTATTATACTAAAAAGTATGCATGTATAAATTACAAGGGTAAATTATTTTTAATATTTAATCTTATAGTGTGTTGAATGCCGTTAATGGTTATATATATAACTGGAGAATCTACCAAAATATTAATATTTAAATGATGGTTAGGAAAATTAATTTATAGATGTTTCAAATTACTACTTCATCATTAATTTATTTAAACAAAGGTGTAATCTTTTTTTAATTGTTAAAGAAACAGACCGATATTTTCTGTATTACACGTTTGATCGAGCTTTAAATACAATCTATTGAAGCTATTAAAGCTTAGATTAAACGTCTAATGTTGAAGATATATCTGTGTAAAAAGTATACACCTAACCTTTTGGAGAATAATATAAAATTAATAAATCTATTAATTATTTATTATTAGACAAGTAATTACTTACTTGGTATGGAAGTGAATTTTCTACTTTTAAGATAGTTGACAAAATAATTCCAAATAAAATGTATGTTGGTTATCAAATTACAATTCTTTTTAATTTGTCATTTATTAACTCACTAACATTTTAATTATAAATAAAATATTTTTATAAACTTTTTTTTCTAATTTTTTGATTGATATTAAAATAAAGAAGAATTATCAATTACCATTGAATTGTAAGATATAAAGTACAAGAACTTAATAATGTTTTTTAATATATCATATCATTATAATATAGATAGAATAAAAATGATTTCTTTTGATATAATAAACTTTTACAAGTATTTATAGATAAAAAAGGAAGAAGTAGAACTAAGAATAAAGATATATTGGTTGTAAAGTTTATTTCATTAATACCTCCAATCACCCAAAATATACAATATACTCTCGCCTATGCCGTTAAATGCTTGATAATAAATGGAACAGAAAGTGATACTCTCAATAACACAAGACAATTTTTTATTGTTTAAATTTTGTCAAAACCCGTGTGCAAAAAACATTTTTAGCAATCTTTTTTATCTCTAAGCGCAAATTTATATCTACTCCATCTATCTATGTATATATCTTCAAATTAAAAGAATTTCTCATTTTTTCCCATTTAATTCACATGACTATGAAATGTCACTTTTGGTGGTAAAAAGTCACGCAGTTTAATTCAAAAGAAAATGTAAATTTTTTTCCACTATTGATCTTAAGCTTATCATAATCTGTCATCTAGTAATTTTCATTAAAAAAATATAAATTATTATTGATTGACACTTCACTTAAATTATAATTTCCTATTCTTTTAATTTCATTTTTATGCTTATGTCTTCAATTTAAAGAATGTTCGAGAAGGAAAGAGACGACTAGAGGTACCAATGACATCTCTCCAACTCGTAAAAAATGTTTTTTTTAGCGATACCATTTATTTTATCTTACATTTAGATGGCCTTGATTTGTGTGTATGATGATTTTTTTTGAAAATTACTCATTTGTTTTATTTTTTATTTGATTTTACCTCTTTTTTGTTATCATCTTTTACTGTTAACGGCTTTATTTGGTAGGAAAAAGATTTCGCCTAATTAAAAAATTGTTAGAAAATGGAGTGTTTTTTTCGGCTGTTTAAAAATCTCTCATATTATTGTTGGTAGTGTTATTGTAATGTGATTCATCATTAGACTTTTTAAAAACGATGACATTTTGAAATTATTTCTCTTTTACTGATAAAGATTTTTTTTGTGTCTGTAATTATTAGTAACAACAGTTGTATATTCACATATGAAATTGCTGATAACATTTAAATTATTTTGTCTTAAAGGTGTAGTTAAATATTTATTCTTTCCATTTGTCTTTAGCTATAAGGTACAAAATACAATATTCTACTAGAAGGTACTATTGGAAAAAAAATCTATTACTTCTTTTTTTAACTATTTCATTTTAATGTCATGGGATTTTAACCAGTTTCGATTGTTCATTTAATAATGCATACTATATATGACATGTATATTTTTTCTTGTTCGTTACAAGCAGAAAAAAGTCTATTTAATATTGTATAATTTAGACATCTATGGGAGCTTTCGCAAAGTTTGTATGGTTTACAGTTGGACTTTATGCAGGTGCATATTATGACCAAAATTACGAACTTCCAAGATTACCAGATCCCACAACTGTACCATCGATGATAGAAGACTATTTGAAACGTAACAAAAAAGAATAATAACATGTTGTCTTTTTTGGGTATTTGCGAAGTGGTGCTTTATAATTTTGAAATGAACAACTCTCTAAATGATTACAACTGTTTTTAATGTTAAAATCGTGGTTTTTTGTTATAGAAATGTTAACAACAACATTGTCATCATATAGATAGATATTTCATTAAAAATAGGCGTTAACGGTTCTACTTTTTGTTAACTTTCTTTAATCATTTTTCATTAATTTACACTTTTTATTTCATCAACTCTATCACTTTTAAGATAAGTACACGTCTTGATTTTACTTTTTTAAAGAAATTTTTACAATAAAAACATAATATATTTATCTATTTTAATAATCGTTCTCTCGATTTTATACCTTATTTTTTATTGTTTTAGATTATATTATATTTGTTGTAACACTTTTTAAATTTTACTGATAAGATTTCAGGATGAGTCAAAGTCCAACAGATGTCAAAAGAATTGACAAGATTCTTGAGAAGCATCGTCCAGGCTACCTCAATGTAGTTTCTGCATTCTTTAAGGTTTTCTTTTTCTTCTATGACATAGTTAGTTATATACCTTTCCAAATTTTTGCCAATCCCGAGAAAAAATTACAACTATCTGAACGTACAAAGGTAAGTAAATAACATTGTCACCATAAATTACTATTTTCTTCTTTTTTCAAGGCTGTTCGTATTGATGAGAGTGATCCAGCGTCCCCATTTAGACATGTTGATAGTATTGATGAATTACAAACAGAACTTTTTGAAAATTGTCCAACTTTAGGACATGTATGGGATAAGTATGTTGAATTGTACGAGGAATTACCGTGTTTTGGAACTCGTGAAATTATTAGTACTGAAAATGAAAAACAGGCTGATGGGAGGATGTTCCAAAAGGCTGAATTGGGTGATTATGAATGGATGAGTTATGGTGAAGTTGATGATAAAATAACAAACTTGGCAAATGCTTTAGCATTACTAGATTTACCACCAAAGACACATGTTGTTATTTTTGCTGAGACCCGTGCTGAATGGATGCTTACAGCTCAAGCCTGTTTCCGTAGTGGTTATCCAGGTAGGTGTAAATAATGCGTATGTATTTAACTAATAATGTGTAAATAATAATTTAGTTGTTACTGTTTATGCTACACTAGGTGAAGAGGCAGTTACCTACGCAATAAAAGAATCAGATGGTAAAGTATTATTTACGACAACTGCTCATTTAGATACAATTAAAAAAATAAGAGATAATATTCCAAACATTGAACATGTCATCTATTTTGAAGATCGTTTTAACCCCTCAATCAATGATACTAAGAAACAAGAAACAATTAAACAATTGAAGAATACATTCAAAAGATGTGATCTTTGGGATGATTTTGAATCAATGGGTAATGGAATGAAGAGAGAACTTGAGAAAGTTAGAGGTGATGATGTCTGTATGATTATGTATACCAGTGGTACAACAGGAAATCCAAAAGGCGTTGTATTATCCCATAAGAATATTATTGCTGCTGTTGCTGGACAGAGTTCTGTTATCCCAATAAAGTCTACTGATACATACATTGGATACCTTCCACTTGCTCACATTCTTGAAGTATGTGCTGAGATTGTTGTTCTATCCAAAGGATGTAGAATTGGTTACTCCTCGGCTCAGACATTATTTGACCGTGCTCCAAAGATTAAGAAAGGTACAAAAGGTGATACATCAGTTTTGAGACCAACACTTATGGCATGTGTACCAGCTGTAATGGATCGTATATTCAAAGCCGTAACTGATGAAGTTTCAAATGGGTCTGTTATATTTAGAGAACTTTTCCGTATCTGTTATGAACGTAGACGTGCCCGTTATGAGGATGGCTATTCAAGTTTCATAATGAATAAGCTAGCATTTAATAAGATTAAAAGACTTTTGGGTGGTAAACTTCGTGTTGTCCTTTCTGGTGGAGCTCCACTTAATGCTGAGACCCAACGTTTTATGAATATATGTTTTTGTTGTCCAGTTGTTCAAGGTTATGGATTAACTGAAACATGTGGTGGTGCAACACTGGCAGATATTCATGATTTATCCACAGGATCAGTAGGACCACCATTGACATGTTGTGAGATAATGCTTCGTGAATGGTCTGAGGCAAATTACAGTCCAAATAATGATCCACCACAAGGCGAAATATTAATTCATGGAAGTAATGTATGTCAGGGTTACTATAAAAATCCCGAAAAAACAAAAGAAGAGTTTATTGAAATTAACGGTAAACGTTACTTTTGTACCGGTGATATTGGTGAAGTTCGTAGTGACGGTTCAATCAAAATAATTGATCGCAAAAAAGATCTTATAAAATTAAGTCATGGTGAGTATATTTCACTAGGTAAAGTTGAGACAACCCTTCTTACAAACTCCAAAATTGATAATATATGTGTTTACGGAAATTCTCAATCAGCTTATCTTATTGCACTTGTTGTACCAAATGAAAAGAATATCACTAAATTTGCTGAGGAAAATGGTATTGTTGGGAAGTCTTTCAAAGAGATTTGTTCTAATGAGACTGTTATCAAAGGATTATTAAAAGAAATTCAGGATTCGGTAAAAGGGATTCTTACACGTGTTGAGATTCCAGCTAAAATCCACCTTTGTGATGAGCCATGGACACCAGCAAGTGGATTGTTGACAGAAGCATTAAAATTAAAGCGTAAGGTTATAGAGAATCATTATAAGAAAGAGATTACAGCTCTTTATAGTGGTAATTAATTAAGAATATATATTGTTCTAAAATTAATATATATATTTTAACTTTATAATATTTTTTCTAACTAACTATAGTTTGATATTTTATACACATGTGCCGCACATTAAGATGATAATATTAAAAATATAATATTAGCTTAAAATCCTAGTATTATTTTTTTGTTAAATTTCTAAAAATTAATTTTGACAAGGGGATAAAATTGCGTCGTTCGTAGATCCACTTGTTAAATTTGATAATATTAATGAAAATTTATATAATTCTATATTATCACTACTTACCTATGTAAATTTGTCCATTTATGTATAAGAAATTAATACATTATATATTGTAAAATTTTAAAAAATACTCCATCATAATATTTATTGTATTTTTCTTTGTAATAATGTTATAATTGATATCACTTTTAATCTATATCCACTAGGGATTAAAATAAAGTTTATTTCTAATATCTTTTTATTGATTAATTGGTGGAATTCAAATTATTCTCACCACATTATTTTATTGACAACTATAGGAAAAGTTTCAATTATTATCTTACATTTTTTTAATGTCACAACATTAGAAAATATATTTAATTCATAACATTCCTATCAGTTAGTTATTTGTAGCTTTATAAATATAAGATGTTTATTTATAATCAACAAAAACAAAATGAAATTGCCAGCATTTAATGTGACATCAATAAAACCAAAAAAATTAATGTCAATATGTTATCATTTTTATAAATATATACAAATTGTCGTTATGTATTTCCTCACATATAATAAATATTTGAAGTATCTAAGTTATTTGAATTATGCATTTCTTCCATTTGAAGTTACTTAATGCTACTTTAATGATAAAATTTGTAAATATAATCTTTTGCTCAAGATCATATTATTTATATTTGCTATATTTTTTGTTACAGAAATAATGATTTTGAATCAGTTAATTGAGAAAAGTTTTTTCAAAAATATTTAAAGACATAAATTACAGTTAGAACACATTAAATTACTCATAAAAATCTTTTAATTGTATTACAAAATTATTTATGAACCAAATTACAATTTTTTACTATGTGCTAATGTTTGACAATAATTTAACATTACAGTAAAGTCATATTTATTTTCCAAAATTAAATTTGTTGATTAGTGGTCTTTTATAATTTTTATACAATAACCTTATCTTCCTGTAAAAGTGTTTTCATTAATTATGAAGTGTAAAATAATGAAAAATTTTGTTATAAGAAAGAAATAATTTAATGATATTGTGAAGTTATTTAATAATATCATTATCCTTAATAATATTTTAAAAAATTTCCATTATATTAAAATAAATTGTTTGAAGGAAATCAAACTTAGTTGTCAAAATTAATATTCGGAGAATGAGATTTTTGATATTTTAAAAATTCACTTGAAAAATAATTTCTTTTTTTAAAATCAACGATTATAATTAAATTTCGTTTTTTTACTTCATCATGTAAGAAAAGTTTTATGATTACAACATAAAAGGAGGAAGTTAAGTTATTAATAGATAAAAAATATATTAATAAGGTTATTGTTATATGATTATGGTAATTTAATTTTATTAAAGTAAAATAGATTGTTGCTTGAAATAAAATTGAGTGTAATTTTTAAATAAAATGATAGAAATTAGAAGAATTAATCTTTAAAGCTATTTTAAGAATATTGAAATAAAGTTATTAATAAGATTTTTTATTGAAATGATTGTTATTGACATTTTGAGCTAAGGTAGCAATTCATCAAATACTTTGTTGGAAATTTAATTCTATAATTAATCGGTAATTTAATTGCTAATTAACTATTTTTTATTACTTCAAAAATATATCTTTTTTGTAACGATTTCGTTTTCAGAAATGATTCTTTTTATTCACTTGTATTTTAATGAAAAAATTTATTTTTATTAGAATTGTTTATAAAAGTTTTTTGAAAAAGCATTCTTAAGTTTTTGAATCAACATTCTTAGTTAAATTATCAATTTTATTCCCAAAAATATTTAAAAAAAATCATATGAAACATTTACTGTTTTATCTGAAAACAAAAATGAGGAATTTCAAAGTAATTAAAATTAACAAGATCTAATTTTAATCATTTTAAAAAATTTACATTCGTCAAAATATCCACACACTTCCACTAGAAATTAACTTTCAATGAATATGTATTTTCATACTCAAGCACACATAATTAATTAGATTTCCCACCACAAATCTCATCTTTCCTAAGTTATAACAAAATATACATAAAAACTTTTTTCTAAGAAACAATTGAAGAATTTAAACATCATTTCAAAAGAAAAAATTTTAAAAACTCTGTTTTTCAAAAAACATGATTAGTTTATCTTTTGAAGTGTTTACTATATTAAATATAGATAAAACTAAAAATAAATTTGTTATGTTAACAAAAAAATTTAAAGATTTACCACTATTTAGATTAAAATTTAGTTTTAAAAAGGCGAAAAAATGCTATAAAAACAAAAGTAGCTATAAAAAGTTTAAAAAACAATTGGCGAAGTGGAAATAGTACTACTTAATTTTCTTCATATTAAGAATGATACTTCAAAATATTTTAAAACGTGATGTAATATTTTATTTTAAAAGGAACACGTTCTCAAAATGAAACAGCATGAGACGTTATTTAAGTGAAGGTAAGGAAGGATAAAGTGCTTTGTGTATCAATATAAGTGTATAAATGTTTTGGAATTGAAGAAAATTTTACAAAGTAAAGTACAAATCAAATTTAATATAAGTTATTGTTTAAAATGTGCAAGTTTCTGTAGAATAGAAGCTAATATTAAAAGTCAAAGTTTTGAAATTTTAAAATCGTTTTCCACATCAAAGTTTTTATTCATTGAATCCCTATTAATTTTTGCTTCCTGTTCTTAAGTCAGATTGAATATTTTTAACATCATATATATTTTTTATTTATTTTAACATATTCACATTTTCTTGTGAAATTTCATTTTCCAATTGACTGAGTGGAAGTTAACAAATATTAAACTTAATTTATAGTTCTTCTAAGAATTTTATAAACAACTTTTTTATGAAATGTTTTATTATTTAATACTTTTGAGACTTTTAAAAAGTCAATAAGTTAGGAGAGTTTGATATAAAACGGGAAGTAGTGACATTGAAAATTGACTTCATGATTAACCTCAAGTATTATTCTAATCAATTGTTTGATTAGATAAAATCTATTGTTATTTAATAAAACAATGATTTCTTAAGCCATTATTTTTAATTTTTTTCTTTTATTTATTCTACTGCTTAAGAAACTCTTCAAAACTTTAAGACTATGACGATTTTTATGCTAGATAAACACAAAAAGTTCTTTGGTATATTTATTAAAAATTTCTAAAAAAATTAAATTATTTTTCTGTTATATTATAGTTTTACAAAGACATTTCTGTGTATTGAAGTTTTTGAATTTTATGGACATTTCAATAATTGGAAATTTGAATTATTTAATAGTTTTAAAACTTTAAACTGTTCGCATTTTAAACAAATGTTTCTGTAAAAAAGTTGTTAGAAGTTTGGAAAAAATATATAATCTATTAGTCATTTTGTGATCGATTTCACTGAAAGTTATGCAAAAATTGTGTCATAGAAAATTTTGCGTTTAAGTAAATTTAATAATGCTTTTTTATCGTTTTTTGTCAATATTTTCTAAATTTATTATTTCTTCTATTTCAAATTGTATAATTTCTAAAAAATGATGTTCTTTTTTCTTATTTAAAAACCACATATTGAATGATAATTTCTTATCCATTGAATATTTAATACTTATATAAAAGATTTAATGTTTTTTTTAAATAAATTGTATATATTCTAACATCCCCTTTTTTGAGGGAATCAAAGTATACATTCTAAACATAAAGAGGAAGTTAAAGAATGTACTTTCAATTAAAATTACCAGAATATCTTCATAATGTACATAAATCTTCACAGCACTATCTCCATAAATAAATTAATTTTTAAAATTTTTATTTATTTTAAAAATTTCTCTTGAAATATAAATAAATTTTAAAAAGTATATTCTTATCTTCAGAAAATCCCTTTTATATGTATACGTGCCAAAAATAAAATATGTCATTTACATTTTATTTTTTCTTTTAATTAATATTATACATGCAGTTTTTTAATCGTCATTTTAATGTGAAGTGAAACATGATTCCTTATATTCAAGGAACTCATTTTTCATATACATTTATACACATATTTTTGACAAGATAATATGACGAAATATTATGTGTAAAGATATTTTTGAACTTTCATTTTTTTAATTGATTTGAAGATAATTTTTGATGCCATAAGAAATAATTATTCTTATATTTATAATATTTCAAAGATTATTCGGAAAAATAATCAAAAGAAAGAACTTTTATGTAGTTTTAATGAAAGGTAATTGTCAATATTAAAATTTAATTTTCTATAAATTTGTTATGGAAGTAAACTTCTCACTTAATAGAATTCATATATCTTTATAGTTATATTATTTCTTGTTATGTTCCTTGAAACTTGTTTTTTCCTTTCAAAATTAATAACAACTGTTATAAAATTAGCAAGGAAATTAATCTATTTTTCATAATAACTATAGAAACTCAGCACGTAACATAATTATTATCAAACTTGTATAATTTTATGTGTTGATGTAAAAATATAAACTGATAAGGTTTTAAAAATCACTAACAAACAAATCGATGCAAAATGTTCTAAAAAATAGAAAATATTAAATAACTTCCCTGATTGATTTTTTATCTTTTAGAATAGAAAATTTCTATTAGATATATCTTTTGATTTTTCATAATTATCTATTAAACAAAGAATACATTTTATTTACTAAAAAACACAAACTACGATTGCTGATGAAATAATATATGTAATAATATTTTTGATACAGAAAAGTTTATGCTTATGAGTTTATTTACTTCTCAGATAAATATCTACTTTTTGTAATTTCCTAAATTTCATTTGTCTTTCAATAAACTAAATTAACCTTTCTTATTTATTTGGAACAACTAACCTTTAAATAGAAAACCAAATTAAATTTCTTTTTATTAATATTAAGCTTCTTGTTATATAAGAAATTAGATGAGTACTCTGATAAGTTAAATGAATAAATTATTTTTAAATTTTAATAGTTAAATTTCAAAACAATAATTAAAAATAGATAAAAAATTTTGAAATGTTATTTACAAATGAGAAATTGAATGAACCTTTAAATCATTTCACATAAAATAATAATTTTTCAATTAATCTGGATTTTTTATTACTCAAGTAATTTCTCAATGAATAATTAAATATAAAAGATTTAAAAACAGTCTTGTCTAATTTTTTTATGTTATTATGTTTATAAGCAACATATTTTTTTCATAAATCTTGTGATGTTTATGGTAATAGAAATTTTTAAAGATTTACTTTTTAAGTTGTGAGAATTGTCCCGACAAAAATAGAATTGTTTTTGCTTCTCTACATTTTTAATAAAATAACAAACTTAAATTGATTTATAGTACTTTTTTTTTATTGAATATTAAATAAAAATAGAAAAAAACCTTATAATGAAATTAACAAAGAAAACAAAGACTTTTTTTTATTTTTCTATTATAAAAATTTCTATTTTCTAAATATATTTGTACATATTTAAATGTTCCTGCTAAAAAACAAAAAAGACAATAAGGAACCAAAGTTTGTTGAAGTAATAAAAGAAAAAATATAATGACGTAAGACTTATAAATTCTAACTCTAAGATTATGATGTCAAATTTTGAATTTTTTCTAATAATTTTACTGGTGTTATCCTATCTTTATAATTAATTTCTAACATCTGATTAATAAGATCTTGGTAATCATGGTATAAATTATCTTCAAATGATGGTTTTTCGTATCCATCGTAATTATTACCAGCAGCATATAAAATTAATCGACATATATCTTTTTCATCAAATGGTATCTTTCCCATTAAACATTCATAAAATACACATCCCATACTCCAAACATCAACAGGGTAATTGTACATGCTTACGTGTAATAAATTAGCACCAACTTCAGGCGCCATGTAATGTAATGTTCCAGCAACATTTGATAACTCCAAATCTCCGGAACCATCTTCTTTAATCTCCATTACTCTTGAAATACCAAAATCGGTAATTTTTGCAGAAACTATGTTATTTGAAGTATTGTCAGTCATTATCAATATATTTTGCGGTTTGATATCTCTATGTACAATTTTATTTTCATATAAAACATAATAACCACGAACAATATTATCAATAACAGTTCTAGAAAATTAACATTTAAACAAACAAATAGGAAATAATTTACCTTAAATTATTTGTACACAAAACATTATTTACTTTTAAAAATTGTAGTAAATCAGAATCACAAAGTTCCATAATAAGATATGTTTTGAAAAAATTACAATCTTGATAAATATCAACTAATTTAACTAAAAATTCGCTGGAAACAGCCTTCATAATGTTCATCTCATTTTCATTAACAAATACAGATAACATTTCTTTTATTGCTACACCTTTATTTTTTAATAAATTATTTGTTGTTCCTTTGAATACTCTGCCATAACTTCCCTGTCCTAAACAATTTCCAAGAGACTGCATGTATGAATAAGTGTTGTTCTTTAAGGTAATTATCTGATTGCTATACACATTTTTATCTTCTGTATATGATAATCTTCTCTCTTGAAATGAATAGTGTTTTGATGATAGATTTATTTTTGAATCTGGATAATTTGAATTTTTCACCCCGCTCATGTCGTCTTCCTCGTTTTTTATGTGTAATTCATCCATACGTAATCCTTCTATAGGTAACATTTTACATTCTAATTCTCCATGTATTTTCTGCTGATCATAAATTCTTTTTTCAACTAGCATTATTAATAATATTTAAATATATATAAATCTATAAGTAAATGTTAAAATGGTAAATTTAAATGTTTTAACTTATATATATAAAATAATATGGCTTTAAAATTTGTTTATATATTAAACATATGTATAATATTAATATGGAGAATCTTAAACAAAAAATAGAGTGAATGATTTTAAACATTGAAAATCTTCTTTTTTCATATTAAGCTATCTATATATTAAATATATTAAAATAACATAATCTTAATTTTGTTTTCCATCCAATAAAATGAATAATGCAGACATGTTTGTTTAAAATTAGAAGAAACCCATTTAAATAAAGCAATTATAAGAAGTTATTTTTTAATGTTTAAATAAGAAAATTATGTAAATATTAGAGACTTCTAGTTGTTGTCTTAAGATTCTTAACAATTTCTAATGATCAGATTTAAAAAAAAAGAATAATAATGTTAATTCTATCTTTAACATGAGAAATATTTTATATTTGTAGACATCAAAACAAAATTTAACATTTACATTTGGAAAACTTTAGAAAAAAAGTGTAAACATTAGATATATAAAAAAAAATTTTTTAAATTAAGTAAAGTTTTTTTAATGAATGTATATGAGTTTTTCAAATAAAAAATTTAATACCACTAGTAGAATATAATTTAAAAAAATATAAACGATTCAAATAAATAGTAATTTTTATTTTCTATAAAACTACTTATGAGAATTTTCTATACAAAGTGACGTCTAATAAAATTGATAGAAATTTTAAAATGCAATTCTATGTTAATGGAGATAAATGAAAATCTATTTGTGATAAGTAGTCAAAATATTTAATAAAATAACTTTAAATCATAAAATTTTTATTTAATTGTAGCAAAACTTTCTATATTTTAACTTTCATGAATTTTCTTATAATATAAATTTATATAGATAAAATTTGATGAAAAATTTTACTTACAAGTAATAAAATATATAAAAACTTTTTTCTCTCATTTTTAAATGTGAAAGTGAAACTATAAGAAAAAAATTTATTGCATTCATATATTTCTTTTCACTAATAAATGATGTATCTTTATCAAAGCTTTAAATGAAAAAAATCAATAAATGATAGATATTCAATTTTAAATGAATAAATTTATCATTAGTAATAATTCAAAGTACACTCCTTCATCTTAAAACTTACAACTTTTTTTCAACTTCCTACTAACAAAAGGAAAATACTTATAAAATACACATTTTATATATATAAAGATATGTATAAACATAATGACGTCAAAATAGGATAAAAAGTTTTGAAAAATAGTATAGATATAAATTTTCAAACTTTTTAAAAATATGCGGCTTTGTTTTGTTCATTAAAAATTATTGTTTAAAATATTTGGTTCATAAGTAAATGATGGTAAAGAGCAGTATAGATGTAAAAGTAATGTAAAAATAAAAAAGAACTTTAACATATTACCTCTTCTCAATACCTTTAAAAAGTTTGTATATTTATATAACATTTCTTTTTATATCATCTTTTTTTAATAGAACATTTTTTATCTATTATTTCAAATACTTAGAAAGGATTAAAATGTAAATTTATTTTAAGACAAAAAAATTGAATATAAAATGATTTATCATTAATTATATAAAATCTTAATTTACTTTAAAGTTATTCATTATATAAAAAAAGAAATTTTAATTTAAGTTATATTTTTATTCACCCTAATTAAGTCTTTTTTTATATAATCCGTTTAAATTTTATAATAAAATTTCCAAACATAAGCTTTTTTAATGCAATTATCACAATTCATATAGTAAAGTGTTAAGAAAAATATATATAAATATACATATCCATTAAAAAAGAGATAGTATTCATTATGGTAATAAATGACAAGAATAAAATAATGGTGACAAATAATATAGATAGATTTATAAATGTTGAAGAACAATAGGGACAAAGCTCTGTATTTAATAATATGAAAATATGTCTGAAAAGATATGACGTAAGCAAAGACAAAATATTATAATTTAACATATAACATAAATTGATATGGCTTTTATCATTGACATTAGCTATAGTTATAACTTTTTTGCTACTAAAATATAAAATAAAATATTTTATATATAGGTTTTTCACCATATTTATATAACCAAATATTTCTTCCAATAAAAAATATTTATTTTTAAATATAGTTCGTTATTAGCCATTCATTCAAATGTATATTTACCTATAAATATATACATTTAACCTATTTCTTCCGTTTTATTTTGCTAAAAATAAATAATGATCTTAAAAATGTAATCATAAAAATGATAAATGTATTAAATTGTGGTATAAAAAAATGACATCATTTTGATCTTTCAATAGATGTAGAACAACTTTTCAAATGCTGCACAAATAATCAACATTTAACTACTCATTGTTTAATGAATAAAATAAATTTGCTACATTCAAAATATTGAAAAAATTTTTATTTTTGTGCGTATAATATAAATATTGAAAATAAGATAAGATTTTTTTGTAATCTTAAAATATGATTATAAAATGATAACAATTAGTAATAACGTAATATATTGTTAGATAAAGATAAATGAAAATGGTGTAATATTAACGACACATGAAAATTAACAACTAGTTCTGGAAAGACGGGCACCCCAAACTCCAGAAAGAACTGGTGCTCCAGTAGAATTTGCTGGTTGTGTGTTAGATGACATTGATGGAAATTGTTCCTCATTATCCATTTGCCATGGTGCTCCTGTAATTTGAACGGTACGTGATGATTTTGATGCCTCTTGAGAAGATTGATTTGTTGTTGGTGTATAGTACTGTCCTCTCTCAATTAAAAGTTCAACATAATCTTCTTCTTGGATTTTTAATTCCTCAATACAATTGAAAACATCATCTTCATTCTTACCAGAAACAACGACAAGTGATGGATTTTCGTCAGTCTTAGATGGCATACGGATGTCAACTTTGAAATCGTCACATAACTTTCTCAACGCTCTTCCACCAGTACCAATCATACGTGGGTGGAAACGTGGATCAAGTTCAACTTCTTGAGAAAACATTGAATCTAACTCAGCAACAATCTTCTCAATTTCCTCCTTACATTCATTGACATTCTTTTCATATCCAGTAATTGTAACCACATCTGGAGCATCACCATCCTTAGGGAATGAAATTTGAACATCAAATTTATTTCTCATCTCATTAACAGCAGCTCCGCGTCTACCAATTAATTTTTGATGGTATTTTGCTGGTACAGAAATCGAGACTTTGTATGATCTCAATTGTCTATCAGCAGCAATCTTTTCAAATTCTCCAATACGTTCCTCGATATCCTTGATACAAGCATCGACCTTATTAGCAACACCAGATACAGTAATAGTATCAGATTGTTCACTTTCTTGTGGAATGGAAACATTGACATTGTATGTTTGTTGAAGATTACGGATACCTTCACCACCACGACCAATCAATGAACGATGGTGTTCTCTAGATACAGTTACCTCTTTAGTTATTGGAACAAGAGCCAATAAGTCATTCTTAGCATCGTTAACTTTAGCATTATTACCAGTAATAGTGATAATATTAGCTAAATTTTTTCCATCTTCCTTAATTTCATCAACAACATTGCGCTCAGGGAACTTGATACGAACGTTGTATTGTTTGGAGATATCATGGATAGCTGCACCACGATTAGATAAAATTGAACGGAAATGTTTGTTGTCAATTTCAAATTCAATTGTAACTTGAGCTTTCAAATCTTCAACAATCTCCTCAATTCTGGCTTTGGCAGATTCAACACAATCTTTCGATCCTTTAAGTGTAACTGTATTACTTTGCTCTGAAATTTTTGGGAAATATATTTGAACATTTCCATTAGAGGTCTGAATCTCCTTTAATACCTCACTACCACGGGATACGAAATGCTTGTGGTAGACACGATCAACATCAATAGTATCTTCAACAGTCTGTTTAAGTTCTTCAATTTGTTGTTCAAGAAGTTTCTTAACAGCTTGTACTTCATCTTTCTTACCAACAATTTGAATAATATCAGATTTCTCATCTTTTTCATCAGGGAAAAGTATTCTTACAGTTGAGTAGGTTTCACGAATCTTCTTAACCTTACCACCAGCCTTACCAATAAGGAATTTATGGAAACTGGATTGAGCTTTAACAGAAGCTTCCTCAGTTTGTTCATTGAGAGTATTTAAAAGTTCATTAACAAGTTTCTCAGCATTACCAACATACTCCTTTGGTCCACGAATAACAATTTTTTCATTCTTATCCTTTGGTAATGAAAAGAAGACATTTTCACATTCCTTTTCAATATCAGCTAATAAACGTCTACCAGTGTAAGCGAAACGTGTTGCAGCTTTAGAAGGTATAGGAACATTAACAGAGATAATGTTACTTTGCTCATTTTGAATTTTTGTCAAGAGATCAACAGCCTTCTTAACATTTTCTTTCTTTCCTGTGACAACAATCTTATCATCAGAAGAACCATCAAGTGGAATGTCAATTCTTGTTGATGTTTCATCACGAATCTTGTTGATTGTAGAACCACCTTTACCAATAATATGTTTATGAAATTCTTTGAAGATCGGAACAGATTCTTGGTAGTTTGATTCAATGAGCTCTTTTTGGAGTTTAGTAAGATAAGCATGAACTTTATCAACTTCACCTTTGTTTCCACGAATATTGATGATATCAGATTTAGAGGAAGCATCTGGGACACCAATAGATACAGATGGGTATTGTTGACGAAGTTTATTGATAGATTCACCCTTATTACCAATGATATTTTTATGGAAGCGTTGTTCAATAATAATATCACGTGATTTCTCATTTTCCATCTTCTTAACAACTTCCTTAATTTGATCAATACATTTCTTAACACCGTCCTTCTTTCCCTCAACAACAATATCTTCAGAGTTGGTGTTTTCATTTGGCATAACAACATTAACATCAAATTCATCACGAAGTTTTGTAATATTCGTACCAGCCTTACCAACAAGATGACGATGGTAAGCAATTGGTACCTTAACTACTTGTGAATCCATTGTTGATAGTAATTTATCAATTTCATCACTTAAAATTTGTTTACCATTGCTAACTTCTTGAGGTGGTCCTTCAAGGAAGATGGTGGAATTGTCATTGAATTCAATCTTAAGTTTTTCACGTGATGGGAAAAGGTTTTGAAGATTACCTCCTTTAGGTCCAATAAGGTATTTATGGAGCCATTGAGGAGCCTTTATTTCAGTTGAAATTATACTAGTAGCACGAGTGTAGACAGCAGACAAAGCTAAGATAATTTTATCTTCAGTCCCGTGAATTGTGATGTTCTCAGAGTCATCATCTTCAGCTGGAACTTCAATGATGCAGTCAGTATTTTTAAGAATGTCTTGAATACCAGATCCTTTGTTTCCGAGAACAAAACGTCTTTGACTTCTTGGGATTTTAGTTGTAACAGTTTTAATCTTTTCTTTCTTTTCATTGTAGATTTTCTTAATCTCGTTAACAACTTTTGTTACAGCTTCCTTTTCTCCAGTAACGTTAATCTTGTTACTATCGACATTTGGTGGTGGGATGTTAACTTTAACATTTCCATTTTCTGTCCAACGTTCAATGTTAACATTGTAAGCTCCACGAATCCATGGGTAGTATTGTTTCTCAACCTCCAAGTTTTCAGATGTTTGTTTAGAGCGTTCAGAACTAATTGACAAAATTTTATCAGCACAAGCATCAGCGAAGTTACCTGGTCCAGTAATCTTGATAAAATCTTTGTTGTCCTCTTTATTTGGCATAAAAATGCGACAATAAAACTCGTTTTCCAATTTTTTCAAAATAGATCCTTCCTTTCCAATGATGAATCCATAATGTTCTTTGGGAATTTTGATTTCACGAACACCTTGAGTCTGAAGTTCACGGATTAGACGTCCTTGAGCTTCGGTTACATTCTTTTGTTTTCCTGTAATCATGATACTTAGTGATCCATCTTTAGCTTCAGAGAGATCAATTTTGCATCCGGTTTCAGAAGCAATCTCCTTACATTTCTTTGTCTCAGTTGGGACTGATCCATCATTCTTAGCAAATCCACGAGCAGCACGTTCGTTGGAGGAGAGTTTGATGAATTCAGTAACGAGAGTTGATTTCAATACAGGTTGTTTTCCCCAGGCAGATTGATTTCCACCAGCAGATTTGGTTGGAGCTGTTGGAAGACTTGGGAAATCGGTAGAATAATCCATAACAACCTTATCCTTTTTCTCTCCATTCATAGTAACGTTATTCTTCTTTCCGGTATTTTCATTATTTTCCAAGGAAAATCCAGTAGTTGGTTGGGAAGGAGAATCAAATGTGAATTCAGATTGTCCGTTCATCTTGAAAAATTGTTTAAACGACTAAGGCAAACGACGTGGGCGAGCAGTGTATCAGGTCCACAGAAACTGGGTATAAGTAAACAAAAATTGTAGAGTTCAGTAAAAGAAGCAACCAAAAACTACAATTATAATAACTCCGCTTGAAAACTAAAAAAAATGAAAAATAAATATACAAAATCTCATCAAATATTATCAAAGATAAAAGATTACACTTCAGAGTTGAAGTGTTAAAAAGAGAACAATTCTATGACATTTAAAGAAATAATTATACGTTTATTAATATAAAATACGCTGGAATTTGCCACGTTGGAAAGGTGATGTGTATGATTTGTCTTTTTGCATACATATTTGTATGACATACGAAAAATGATATTACTTCTTGCACAGAAGAGAACATTATAATAATTGATAATAAAAACATCGAACGCAGATATTGAACAGGCTAATATTTAAAGATAATTCAGAATTTTAAACAACTTTTAAGTTTTATTTTTTTAATATATATTTGACATTTAAAAAATGATAAATGTAATTTTTAAATAATGTGGATATTTTTTTTAAATCAATAATAATATTAATATTTCTAACTATATTCATTTTTTTAAGATATTTATGTTTTAATTATGGGTTAAATGGGAACTGTAAATTTATAGAGAAAAATGTATAAAGGAATATGCATTAAAATTTCTTGAAATATATACATATATCTTTCCTCTTAGTTGTAAAGAGAAATAACTTTAATTTGTTCTGTCCTTCTCTTTTATGTGTATTAGACCTGCCCCTGATCAAGTCACAATTATATGGGCAATCGGCCACGTATTCATTTTGGAAGGCACATATATATAAATGTATATATATAACGTCATTGTAAGCAGACATGAAGCGACCTATCTATGTCTAATCAAAGTAAATAATAAAGGTACTCTTATATATATTATACAGTTTCTGCCACATATGCAAAAGATAATAATGTTAATGTGTGCTATATGGAAAATAATGAAATACGGAAATGATGTTCCTTTAGATAAAATATATGTAAACCAGGAGGGAATATGGATGAATATAAGTATCTAATATGTACAAAAATAAAGCGCCCCTGAACATAATATCGCAGCGATAAAAATATTAAAATGTATAAGTAAATGAATGAATTATCTAAAAACCTTTTAGTGATCATAAGTAATGATGAGTTGTTCAGGAATTATGCTATATTATTGAGACAGAATGAAAAAAAATTATAATATAAAAAAATGTGCGTCCATTTATTGATATATTATTTTAAATGTCATACTTCTTTTAAATAAATATACAATATTAATTGGAAATGCAAATAACTTTAGTAAATTTATATGAAAAATTAGAAGGAAAAAAATAAGTAAAATAATATACTTATCTTCTGACCTAAATATTTTATTTTAAAATTTATTAAACATTGTAAATTATAGATAAGGTGTATAAATATAATATATATGATAGTGTTAAGAAGAGTAAAAGTCAATTAAAAGATAGGTGAATGAATTTGACTAACTTTTTTTTCCCTAATAACAGTTAACCTTATTTAAAAGGTAAATTTGCTAATTAATGTAGTATATCCATAGCAATACATTATTATTTTTAATTGCCCTATCTCTTTTATAAAGTTAGGATATATGAAATACTTTCTATCATTATTTTTCAAAAAAAGGATGAAATATCATACAAGTATTAAAAAATAAATTCATTTTTATTTATAAGGATGATATTGAATATGAAAACAAGTCATGTTTAATAGAATAGTCATTCTTTAAACTTTTAAAAGTGATAATAAATAAAATATTAGTGGTAAAGTGGATGATCAAAGATATGTATTATGATAAATTTGAAATATCATCCAACGATAAACATTTTTTTCATCCATTACACATAAAATATTTTTTATATTAAAATTTTGATCACATTACATGATTAAAATTATTTTAACAAAGAATGCAAAAGTGGTATAATATGATTATAAATTTTAATTTTGACAAACAATATTTATTTAATAGGATAGATGGTATAAAAATAGACAAGAAATAAAAGAAAGTACTCTTATCAGGGTAGAATAAATTAACGCAAAAGACATACTATTCCACTTTGAAAAAAAACATTGTCTTTTCATCCTAGTACATGAATTATTCTTTATTGATAAATATGAAAAATATTTTATATGTATTATAATAGAGATGGAAATTAATTTTTTATATAATGTATTTTTAGGCAGTGTAACTTGGAAAATATTTAAGGAATGGGCGGTGAATCATCAAAAAGTAAACCACTCAATAAAGGGAATGTCATTCCTTTCATTAAAAAAGGAACTAACTTAGGTAGAAGTTGTGACATTGAAACTTACCTTGCCACATCTCAAAAGACACGTGTTCTCAATATTAAAGGTTTAAAACTTAAGCAACTACCAGAAAAAATCATTGAAGTAAGAGTTATATATTTTTATCGGAAAAAATTTAAATTTAATTCATTTCTAGGTTAAAGACTTATTAAAACATTTGGATGCATCTCAAAATTTAATAACCACAATCCCATCATTTATTGGAACTTTTATTAACTTAAAACAATTAATATTAAATAATAATGTAATTAATTCAATTCCTGAAGAAATTGGACTATGTCAAAATTTAACAAAATTGGAGTTAAGTGATAATAAATTAACCAATCTACCAGATAACTTGAAAAGTCTTGAAAAATTGACAACTATATTATTATCAAAAAATTTATTCACTTCATTTCCAAAAGTATTATGTGACATGATAAATTTAGAGGTTGTTGATGTAAGTGAAAATAGTATCATTGAATTGCCAGATGAAATAGAAAAAATAAATTGTTTGGAGTTAAATTTGTCATTTAACAATCTTCAAAAGTTGAATGATAATCTTGGAAAATGCAAAAAATTGAAGGTATTAAGAGTAAACAATAATAATTTGACAATTGATTGTTTTCCAAAATCAATATTGGAGGAATCAAAGATTGCTAAAATTGATTTTGAGAATAACAATTTCACAGAAAAAAATTTTCAATCTCTTCCTGGATATGGGGCATATGAGCAAAGATATACAGCTAATCGCATGAAATTATAAGAATGAAAGCATTTTGTTTTTTTTATTTCCATGGTACAAATATCAAAATTATCTTTTAATCTTCAGCTTATCAAGTATTGCTTTTTTGTAATATTCCTACATATGACGAATATTTTTTGATAATATAAAAAATTTCTCCCACACATTTTTTCAGTTTTACCATTTTTTTTACCACATATACTACAAATAATGGTTCTTTTTTATATAAAGAAAGAAAATTATTTATTTTACTCAAAATTTATTAAAATCAAAAATTTACTATAAGATTATATTAACGACAGTGTTTGTCAGTGATGGATTAAAAATAAATGTATATTATTTATTTTGTTAACTAAATAAAGTGGAATAACATTTTAAAATTACATAAATCATAAAAATTAAAGAAAATTATGGATACTACAAAGTTATGTAACATTATATTGAGTAAGATTCTTTGGAAGTAATTATATTAGCATGTTTTATAAAATTTTTACCCACTATAACTATGAGAATAGATAACTTCTTATAATTATGTAAAAATAAAGTTCTGAAAATTATACTAAAAAGGTTACTGCACTCTATTTTAAGAAATGTTAAACATTGAATAAATAAATAATAATTATTCTTTCCTTTTCATTTTCCTTCCTATTTTTAAACTTTTTTTATATCTTTTTATATGTGCTTGGAACTTTTAATTAATTCTATTTTTTTGATTTTTAATGCTATTTAATGTCTTACATATGTAAAAATAAACACGTATTACAGGTAACTTATTTATAAGGCAATGTAAATAGTCAAAATGTTAGCCAAACGCGTGTTTATTTTTATAGCAATACTTCATAGTTTTCATGTTAGGTAATACCTTAACTTTAAAAAGTTTATTTTTAAATATAAAATATATTTGTTTATAGATTCTGAGAATATAAAAATGATATATCATGTTATTTTAAATATTAACAACATATATACATTTATATAGATAAAATGATATTGAAATGTAAATGAAATTTCTTTTTAGGTTTTCTTTTGACATTTCGAGTAATAATCTCAAGTCTATTCTTTAATTTGATATAAATTAATTTTTTTTATCTTACTTTAAGTAAATAGATGATTAATTTAATATCAAAGAATTTTTATATGTTATCTTTTTAATTCAAATTTACTTTTATATTTTGATTAAAGGATTAAATAGCAGTAAAGCTAACACTGTCTTTATAAGTACATTTTTTAAATAGTTTTTTTTTGTATTTGTTTCGTCTTTCATTTTTTTAATATAATATTTTTATATGTTTAACTTTTTTTTCGTTTTTATTAGTGTGTTTTATAAACATAAATAGATATAGATAAATGTATACTTATTATAAAAATTTTTCTCATTAAAAAAATTTCATGAGTTAATGAATCTATTCGTGTATTTTCCTACTTTAACTATGTATCTTCATAAAAATAAAGGTATTGTTGTTGAGTAAACCAATCTAATTTCATTTAAATGTAATCGTTATAAATATAATTATTAATTTTTACATTTTTCCTTTTACTTTAATTTAAAAAGATATAAAAAATTTAATTTGTTGATTAAATGTGTTTTATAAAAAATGTTTATATAAAATATAGAGAAGATAAATAGATTCATAATAAAGTCTCTTTGGTTTCAAAAGAGATAACATTTGACACAAAAATTCTTTTGTCATAAATTACATTCTTTTTTTTGCCTTCAGATTTTTCATTCCTCATTTAAAGTAAATGCTTTTAAATATTTAGCATGGAACCAATGAGAGGGATAAATTTATTGCTATTTTATGTAATTTTAAACATTCTAAATATCTGATTTATATTAGAAATCACATATGCACTCAGTATCATAGGTTTTGTTTAAATTTTTTATATTAAAAAACCTGTCTTTTATAAATGATATCCATTAAAATAACAATTTTTATGGAGAAAAATAAATTTAGTTTAATCAAATATAGACAATTTTATACAAGACTGTTTTGATGTATACAGCTTATTCTCCAGAATCGTACTTTTTTATAAAATTATAAATATTATTATATATATTATTGTTTACACTTTTTTTTGCATACTCTACTCCTTTGAATGTATGCTTCATCAATTACGATACATTAAAAATTATACTTTTTAATCTTTTATAATTGATAATTCTTTTAAATATTATATATTTTTTATATATTAAAAGTGCTTATGTAGTATGTATATAAAAAATTTAATAGTTAACTAATTATCTTTAAAACGACAATACATTATTACAAAAAATTACTTATAAATAGTCCTAAAATAAACTTTCTAAATTACACTATAAAATGGCTTTTTTTATAAATTATCTAACCACAATTATTATCCTTTAAATTTTACACCTCATTTATAATAATCTAGTATATTTTTATGTTACACATATTAATTTCTATAAATTTTAAGGGATATAACTTTTAAAGTATTATATATAAACTTTTAAGCATTCTAAATTTTCATGGGAAATAATCAAGCTATAGGAAGTAGTAAAAAATTTAAGGAAGATAGTCGCAATGATAAAAATGATGTAGACTCTCGTAGATTATCCTCTCCAGGTGAAACATTTTCAAAACCAACCAAAAAAAGACAATTTTTCAAGAAGAGACTACCATTAATTGGAAAAGTGGCACAAAAAACTCCACCAAAAATTCAAATTAATGGAGAGGAGTCATTTGTTAATGATGGAGTGGTTGAAAATAGTAAACAATCATTTGAAATTAATTTAAATAACAGCATTACAAAAGTTTGATAAAAATTTCTCATTCATTTTAATTATTTTTTCTTATTTTAGCCAACTTTTAAACATTCCGCTTCAGTTGATTGCCCTTATTATAGTGAAAAAAATCTTTTAAAAACAAAAAATTCATCATTGGAAATAGATGATGTAATTGGTGGTGGAGGAACATTTAAAAGAGGAGCATCAAGTAGGAGAATGCAATTTTTGAATTCTTCCGGAAGTTTAACTGTTAGAAGTTTAGATTCTGGTTCTGGTGCTAGTAGTACTGATATTGAATTTGAAATGAAACCATTTTCAAGAACAAGAAGTTATAGTCCATTACGTTACATTCGTTCAGCCAGTCAAAGATCTCTCATGACATCTGATTCAATAATAGATGCAGAACAAAGATTTATTTTAGTTGAGTCATGGAAAATACTAAAGGAAAAGGCAATACAAATATGTACAAGTAGATCGTTTTTCTCTTTCTTTGGTATGTGTGTTTTTGAAAGGCTATTTAAAAAGATGCCAGAATTATTATATGTCTTTAACATATCTGATGATATAAATATAAATATTTTATCAGAAGACCATATTTTAACTAGACATGCTATCCTTTTGGCAAGTTTAATTGACTTAGCTATTCGTAACATTGACCAATTAGAATCAGAACTTGGTCCTCCTTTACAAATATATGGCCAAAGGCATATACAATTTCCAAATTCAGTAAGTTACATATTTTATCATAATTTGATATAACACTTCCTTCTTAGAAACAATTTTTTTCTGAATGTGTTATAAGATGTTTGTGTGCACAAATTGTATGCACTGTTGCTGAACTTTTGTTGGATGACTTGGAAGCAAATACTGTTGATGCATGGGTTGATTTACTTAGATTTATGGGACGTTCTCTTTTGGAAGGATATGACAATGATAAATAATTAATATCATTTATTTAATACACAAAAAAATTAAATAAAATATAGTATTTACATATATTAATAGAAACAATCTATTAATATATTTTATTCTAATATAAGATAAAAATGATTAATAATACATAGTTCGTACTCAAAAAAAGATTTATAGAAACACTAACCGGATTTTCTTTGTATAATAAACTTTATTTGCTTATCACTTGAATTGCTTTATCATTCATCAGTACTAATATTTCAAATGCTACATATAGCAGGACCGTACCAGTCAAATCACCAAATGCAGTTAAGTATGGTATTGCTGCGTTATCTGGATCAATAGACTCACTCCACAAAAATGCTACTAACAATTGAGATATGTATAAAATAATAAATACTTGTAAAAGTGCTGCAATAAGATATAAACTTGTAAATAATGCTGAATTTGGTATATTACCACTACCAAATTGTAAAAGTTTAATTACCCAGTTGAAAAATATGTGTCCTGGAATTACTAAAAAAAGTAAAACTCTAGCAACTTTAGCATCCCAATCATTAGAAAAAAAAGCACGTTTAATATTGAAAAATTTGCGAACATTTAATGAGTATGGCAATATTCCTAGAGAGGCTGAAGATTTATGATAGAATGTTGATAATCTTGAAGCATGGACAGCAGCAAGATTGCCACCAACGCCATTAATCACAGGTTGAAATACAGCAATTTGTGGGAATTTTTTAATTCCCTTCTCCAAAACAAATCCACCAGCCGAACTTATTAGCATTGAAAAGATTATTGGTGACCATCCATTACATAAAACTTGATTAGTTGTATTTTCGTTATATGCTACAGCTGCACAAAATGGTGCAATACAAATAAATAAGATTATAACAATTAAATTAAGCCATGATTCAGTTTCATGAGCTCTAAGATAAAATGAACCAAAGCATGATAATATTGTTAAAGTTATTAAATCTCCAAGTGATGCTGCTATTGGTGTTGCTATATTATCAGGATCAATATTAAATTTTTTAGCTGTTAAAATAACTATTATCATTATTATAGATAAGACTATAGATGCAAAAGATGCTGTTGTTAAACTTGAGGCGCATAGTAGACATGCATGAGCCCAATCTACATATCCATTTGATATCCATGATAAAGTTATAGCAATTGAGGATGCTAAGAATGCTACTACAATAGCTTGAGTTTGAATTAGCGCCACATTTGCCAATAGAATTTTGTACTTCCTTTCTTCATCATCAATTTTACCTGTGTTTGCCTGAAAAGGGAGAAAAAATGATTATGTAAATATGCTATGATGTAAAAACATACTAATGTTGATAACCTAGATGCTAAAGTCATTTCTAAATTTCCTTTTAAACCTAATAACGCTGGAACTAAAATAAATATTTCTGGGACTTTTTTGAATAATGACCAATGTTGAACTATATCCAATAATGTACCAGCCAATACCATACCTAATCCGGCAACTAAGAATGGAAAAATAACTTGTGCCAAAAAGACATATGATGATTGTTTTTCATGATTGAAATTGTCCACTGAACACGTATCATCATTAAAATGAGATTTTGAATTAATTTGGTACATCTGGATTGATGAATCTCCATCTTTTAAATCATTGCTATTATTATCAACATTATTGTTATCATTTATAAAGTTAGGATTATCAAATGATGCCATAAATTTATCATAAACTAAAAAATGAAAAAATAAGTAACAAATAATGGAAATATTTGTGTAAAAAGTTAATTAACATATAACATACAAAGGTAAAATGAAGCATAATTATATCAACATAACATTTGTTGATATAAATTAATAACATAAGGACGTATTAAAGTATAGAAATCACACCTTTTAATTTTCTTTTTCGAATTTTTAGAGCATCGCTTTCATATATTTCACTATCTATCATTATTTCTAAGTGAAATTTATTTTGCAATTTGTAAGTATACTTATAAAAAATATAAAAATAAATCAATGTACTTAATATATTTAATGTGTTCCAAATTAACTATTCAAACTAAATAATATGTATATAAATTATATATAATATTTAGTTCAAAAATAAAAATTTTAGCATCAATAATTTACTTTGTTTGATTCTTAAAGCTAGTTTTTCTTTAAGATGACAGAACTAAACCAGTTGAATGTATAAATAATAACATAAAATAGAATAAAAAAATCGTTTAAATTTAGAATATTTTAAAAGTTATTAGAAACTTCATAAAAATCATATACACAATTGTTATATATATACATATTCCCTTATCATATACTTTGATTACGTGTAATCTTATAATTTTTGATGTTTTAATCTAATATTAAATTAATCTGAAAACTTTAACTTAGACTGATAGGTTACTACTAGTGTGATTTCCATTTACGTCATTATGGTATTAAGATAATTAAAAAAAATAAGGAGAATGACTTTTTAAAACGCAATAAAATAGATTTTATCAAAAAGTAGTGTAGAAATAATCTTCAAAGGGTAAAATCATCATCTTTAATATATATATATTTATCAAACAAACTAAATAAAAAATAACACTTAACATAAATAAGATCAGTTTTTTTGATGATTTTAAAGCGTAAAAAATGTTTATAAATAGACACACAGACAAAATCGTCCTCTACTACACGAATAAACATAAGCCAAAAATATTAAATTTAATGTATTGACGAGATGTTATATAATAATAATAAATGAAAATATTTTTACATTTTCCAAAGGTTTAAATTTTTTCTTTGTCAGTGTATAGAAAAAAATTATAATGAAAAAACAAATATAATAATTATGTTAATAAATAATAATGATGTAATATTAAAGCTGTTATATGTGTAATCAATAAATTTAATCATGAATTGTTTGGTTTGGATAAAAATAAATTTATAAACTTAATACTATCTTGTCGATATGAGATGTAGAATGAATAATATATATAAATATATACGTATTTGTATAGTAAATATTGTATAGATAGATGTAGTGAAATATTTGAATAACTTCACTTTTTATTCTTCTACACCTAAATTTTTGTTTTCTACCAAATCTTTAATGTAGTTTCCTTTCAATTTTGAAGGCACATTTATGATAACTTTTGAAGGAAGTTTTATAATAATTTATGAAAAAAAGTGCCAAAAATTGGTGCAAAAATAAAAAATTTATCTTACATGTCCTTCCTCATTATTTAGAATAAAGTGTAATATCTAAACCTTAAAATTAAAATCTTTTTAATTAGTATAAAAATGAAATGTTTACAGAAATTTATTTATAATAGCTTTACACATTCTTTGGATAAGGATAATGACTTTAATTTTGAAAAAATTTTGTTTCTATTTTGAATTTACAATAGGCTTCCTTAATGGATATCTTTTATGTTAGAAAAATGGAATTATTCTATATTTAAACTCTTTTTCACTTGTTAAAAATAGTTTTATCAAAAATAATATTTCCCCTTAATAATAAATTATAGTTCATTTACATGATTAGAAAAAATGGGTAAATTTGTTCGAGATATTCTAAATAACAAAAAAAATTATACTAGTAGGAAAAATGTTGGGGAAACAAAATCAAAAAAATTTTTTTTATAGTATATTAAAATTAAAAAATTGTTAACTTTATTAACACGTGAATATTTTTATTTGCATAATGCTATCATTTCTTCCTATACTATTGAAATTTTTAACATATTTGAGACATTAAATTTTGGTTAGCAAAAATGTCATGAGTTATTCTATGATATATTATTGAATTTTTGTTTGTTTTATTAAGATTCAATAAATATATCATTTAAAGAATGTTGAAAAACGTGATTCTATTCACTGTCTAGTCGTATCTAGAAGTTATGAGTTAAAAATTTAAAAATAATATTTTTTATTTGTTGTAAAAAAAGTACAATTATATAAGGGATATGAATAAATAATATCCATAACTTTAGGTGTCTTGAAAAAATTCTAAGGAAGAAGCATTGAATATAAAATTTACAGGCATATTTTATAAGAAATTAATAAAAAATAATGCTCCAATACATTTAAATTATTTTCTCAAAAATATCCCATAAATAGAAAAATTGATTATTTTGATATAATCTATTGCTTGATGACTATTTTTTTCATTAAAATAACATAAATTCTTCTAAATACTCTCATTATAATTTGGCATTTCATACTGTTTTTTTAAATTTTAATTAGAGAATACTTAGTTATTGTTATAAAACAAAATTCAAAGGATTTCCATGAGTTTTATTTAACAGTATACTCCTACCATTTCTGTTACATTTCAATAAAAATATTTTTACAAATAGAACGCATAAAAATGTGTTTAGTAAGAAGAGAATTATTTTTTTAAGTCATTTATTCATTAACTCATTCAAACAATCTATAAGTGGAAAAATTATTTAAAATTTACCATCATATATATATTTTCACTATCACCTGTCAAATTTTATATTTAAAATTTCAATTAAAAAGTAAGAAAGATTAACGTTTTTATTGTAAACACTTAAATGACATTAAAATTATTTGTTAAATTGACACTTATACTAACTTTTCTCACATATTTTATCATAACTAATTACTTGATGTCATTTATGAAGAAAAACAAGGAAATTGAATGCAATAAATATTTCACAGAAAGTGTTTAAACAAAAAAATTTTTTATTTTAAGTAACATATGTTGAAGAGGTAAAATAAATTATATTTAACTTTATTGTTTATTTTTTAAAAGTTTTCATTAAAATATTTAAGGCTCTAATGTTGTGTACTTGAAACATATTTATTAGAGACATTTAATGAGAGCAGATATATCAAAAAACAAGCCATTATTTTTATCATAAATTTTCTTTTTGGGTTAAAAATGGTAAAAGTATCTTTTTAGGATATTCTAAATTTTAACAAATAGTAGTGATATATTAAATTTATTCACTCATCTGATAAATATAATGTTTACCACCGTGTATTTTATGTTTGCTACAGAAAAAATGGATTTTAATTACTACTTACAGTATGAAATTATTAGAAAAAAAGGTTTTGCATACAGATAATAGATATTCTTTGCACAATTATCACTATCTTTTATATTATGTAAAATTACTCTTTTGTTTCTATAATCTACAGGATAACTATTTTTAATAATTATTCGCAGAAATTGTAAAATAATATATCATTAAATATAAAATTATAACTGTTTAAAATACTTATCATTATCGTTTTCTCAAAGAGATTGTACGAAACATGAATATTTAGTAATTTTCTAGAAAGTTGTTAATCTAACGACTCTTTTGAAATTTCATTTAGTAAGTAATTATGATCTCCGGAGTGAAAAATTAAATGATATCAAGTTTTACGCCATTTAAATTAATGGAAGTCTATTTCTCTAAATACCACTTCATAATCTTGAGCTAAATGTAATCTATTTGTGAAAAGTTAGGTAAGTAAAGTTGACTTTCAACTCCAATATAATTCAGCTTCTGAACATCCATTTACAAAGCACGTAGTTAAAGACAATCATGAAGTAGCATATGTTCTCTTTTATTTAATGACGCTATCAATACAATTAGCAACTTTTGATGTATGTTCTATCCATTTATCAGCAGACTTTCTGTGATTACAGTGCATGGTTAATTTATAAGCATATACAATAGTTTTACATGAAAATAGATCTTTCTTTTTTTTGTTGAATAAGAAGATGATATAATAAAATTTATAATTTTATTAAAAAAGATTGTTGTATGAAAACAGTTATCATTGCATTATCAAATGAACAAAAAATATTATAAAAAATATTACGCCCGTGATAAGTACATTTTTTTGGATATATGACGAAGAATTAATATGAATGTAAAATGAAATCGTCACTCTTCTATTAATTGCAGATCCAATACAACTATAATTACCAGTATTTTCTAGTGATGTTTTATTGATAAACATATCCTTATACTCCAATGATATATCAGGGGGTAAATTGGCAATATTTGTAAAAACATTCGAAGGTAAAATTTTTTCGTTAAATGAACAATTAATATTTGAGAAAGAGTCATTAAACAACCAAAGATATACATTTGCATTTTTCTGAATTATTGTACTATTTTTTGCTCTCATATCAATTGCAAATACTGGCGCTTTGTAGAGGACACGAAGAGTTTGACGATAACATATATACATGTTATCAACATCAAGAACACAACAATCATACAATCCTGTATCTTTTTCTGTTATATTTGATATCCTATAAAAAAAGATAATAATCTAGAAATTTTTAAAAAGCAACATACAATAATGTTGATTTATCCTTATCATTTAAATTTGGTGGAAGTATCTCACTATTATTATACATCCAAATAATTGAATTGTTAATTGGAGTAATTTGATTTTGACATTTTAATTTATAAAGCATTGCAACATCATTGTCTGAGTATTCTGTAAAAAATATATGTTATTTAAAAATAATAAAAAATTTTTCTTACGTTTAACAAGTGAACCCAAATTAATTGTGTTTTTTATATTTAGTGATAATATTGTTGTGAGTTGAAAAAAAAATAAAATTGTGTTAAATAACAATTTACCAATTGAGAAATTAGTCATATTGTTGTTTTTTAACGATTAATAATCTGTTAAACTCTAATAACGATAAGTAATGGAATATAATAATTACCGGCAGTTATACGTTTTTAAAAATTTAAGTAAAGTTGTATGTTATTCAAATAAAAATACAAAAAGAGAATAGGATATATTTATACTTTTATAGGGTTTTGAACATAAAGTAGTAATGAAATTGGTTGCTATGATAAAATTATTTCATATATATTATAAATAAAAGCACGACTACAATATTTAATTTCTATAATTTTCATAAATGAAAAATAATAACATATAAATTTATATATCCATAAAATATTCAGATAATATAGTTTGAATTTAAAAATCTTTATAATTAACAAAATAATTAGTATGTGCACATTTATCAATCAAAAATAATGCACATATTTACTTATGAGGGCATAAATTACATATTAATACGAGTTTAAAAAGTTTATTTTAACATAAAAAGAATAAATTATTTGATGTAATTAAAAGATATTATTGTTACTCTTAGTAAAAGTTATATTTTTAATAATTTATTATATTTATAGCTCAAAATTAGAATACATAAATATTTAATGAAATTATTTAAAAATAAAGTATTTTTGTCATGATTTTTGGTACTTTTTTAAATTAAAAAATTGTTTTATATGCATGAATTATTTGTTATACTAACTGATTAATTTTTTTAGTAAATAATACTATTAACCTTCTTTAATTAATAATATATCTATTTTATTAATTTTTAAAATAAAATATACATATATTTCTCGTTTCATCATTGCAATCAGGCAATAACTCCATATAAAATTATGAAAAACGCACACATTAAAGCATTAACAATCAATTTCATTAGTCACCTTAGATTGTTATTATATTTTCTAAAAAATAAAAAGGTGTACGTCAAAAGAAAATATTTTGTCGGATTTAGTAGAAAAATTAATTTATATTCAATATGAACTTTCATTAAAAATATATTACAAAAATATAGGTAATTTAGATTTTTTTGAATTAACAAACTATAAATAGTAAAACATAAATAAATTTCTATTTGAAAATTCTTACCAAGGTTAATAATAGAATAAAATGGTTAATCTTCCTTACTATTCTTCTCAATAGAAAATTTCTAGCCTAGTAAGACGCCAGATTGTTTGAACTGAAAAATTTTTTGGTTTAACTTTTGAAAGTGTTCTTCTAATCAATCACGTCTACATCATTCGGTTCAATTATCAAATTCTGAGATTTCAAGATACATCGACAAACTATATATTCTATTAACTTGTAACCTATTAAGTGTACCCTAAATGAGGTGACTGTTGTTTTTCCACTATTCACAGCTTAATAACATACACCTATGTAATCAGTATAAAGTCTCGTTTAGCGGCTGATATCACTAGGTTCAAATTTAGTGTCAACCTTAAATTGCGAATGCTTTGTAAATTTTGAGGACTTCGATTATCAATGTTGATTTAGGATCCTTTTTATTTGTTTTTGTTCTGTTGAAATTTCATTTCTTATCCTAAATCATCTTTATTATCCAAAAGATAAGCAATTTCTCGCCTTCTAGTACAATGAAAGAAATTAATTTATTTTCAGTTGACTTTCCTGTATATTACTTTGTTAATTAAAATAACTCTTTTTTTGAAAATTCATCAATAGCACCTTGATTATACACGTATGACCAATTTCTTTCATCATTTTCTGTTGAAGGTCTGATTTTTTAACAAGGAGAGAAGATTAACAGAAAAACTTCCTTAGAAAATTATTTTAAAACTAATATGTATAAAATGAATACAAAAAATGTTTTTACATTTCTGATATTTTTTAAAAAATGATTTCTTGTATAAATACGATTATATTATTAAAATGTTTTACAAAACAGAAAGTACAGTATTATTTCTAATTTTAATTTCAATAGTTTGATTTAAGCATATTTCCTTTGATTTTAATCCTCTTTGGTACTTTTATTGTGGTTTCCTGCAATATTCCGATATTTCAAAATAAGTTCATTCAAATATGAAGAAATATGAATAAAATACTGATAAAGATAGAAAATTTTATATCTATTTGTTAAGTACAAAAATCGGAATGAAGGATGTAAAATATGAGACGAAAGAAATTACGTTTTTATTAAAATAAGTACTAGTTAAAGAAATAATAAAAATTCTCTATTCAATAAATAATATTAACAAAATTGGGAAACATAATAAGTACTTTCTTTTAACTAGATATCTTTATTAATTATTATTAACAGTAACGTAAACTCAACTTTAAGTATATTATTATTATTGTAAAGAATATACGAGTATTATTATTTTTTTGCTCAATTAGACAAGGGCGGGTCGATAAATTTTTCGACCCGGGGTCGGTCGGTTTAGGGTCGCTTTTTAAAATCGACCCGTTAAGATAATAACATATACCCCTATAAAAACATAATTTTACTATAATTAATAAAAATTTTCTAGTAAAAAATATTACAATATATAAAATTACTCCTTAAAACTAATAAATCGTTCAAATTCTTAGTATTTAAATTAGTTCGTCGACAATTTCTAATATATATGTGTTGAAAAAGCACTTTCAAATCTGATGCTAGTTGACTTTATTATTCTCAATTTCTGATAAAGACTATGTAATTGAGGTGCTGATAATTTTACTGAACTCCAAAAATAGTCAACAGTAACCTTAGAACTAATATTTTTAATAGGTAAAGATAATTATTATTGTCACTAACAAATAAATTTCCCAAAATTGTTAATAAATAGTATAAAAACCGACCCTTAAATTTTTGTAATTTTGCATCGACCCTAAAATTTGGGGTCGACCCTTAGAATTTGATCGGGGGTCGACCAGGGTCGGATCCCATGTCTATGCTCAATCACAATTAAGTACTCCTTTAGAAGAATTGTTATATTTATTTTCTAGTTTACTAATTATTCGACTACAGAAATCAACGGTTGTCTGTGAAATTAATTTAAAAGTATACACGCAAAGAAGGGACACAGGTTTGCGTAAAGTGTTCTAAATTTTTTCCATACAATAAAATTTTAATATTTTTATAAAGAGCATTTATTAAGATATCATATTATCTTTTTTAATTTAGTTTGATCTCTAGAATAGTTGACCCACTCTACATAGAGTTAAAAAGGCCTTTTTTCGGCGGTAAAATATATTTTTCTGATGAACAAAAAAAAAATAAAAATATTTAGGTACATTTTGCAGCATTCGAAGCAAAAAAAACTTTTTTAGCACATTGATTTTTTAAATCAATGGCTGAAATTAAGAGTTGGTGACAACTTTAAATTTTTAACCCTTATTTACCCTTATATGCAATTTTTTAAGCTAAACATGCTTTTTTAGCATAAGTTATTTTACTACCATTTTTTTAACTTTCTTGCAAAATTTTTTTTAAATTAATTTTATAAATTTTTTTTAAAATATTTTAACATTTAGACAAAAACACCAGAATTTATTAGTAATTATTTAAATCTTAACTACCGATTTGTTTGTAAATGTTTTAAAGAAAGTACACTAATTTCATTCATTTTTCAATTAAGCTGGTGTACATTTCTACTATCAAGTAATGCCTCTTTAAATTAAAGCATATAGGGAGTGGGGAATACAAACATTCTATGAATATAATTCATTTATATAACTATTTATGTTTAGTAAATTGCCAAAAAGTCATCTAGTGAATCATTTTTTACCGGAAATGTAGCGACACCGCTTTCATTTACTTTTATGAGTCTAAAAGGTCAACTTTCTAACCTTAAAAAAGTGCATTCAAATTTTTTGAAAATTTTAAATCTTTAAAAATAATTTGTTTCTAGTTCATACATGCATTTATTTATAAAAGTTTATTTTTACAACGTTTAAGACTTTAAACACAAAAATAAGAAGGTGTCACCGACTCTAAAAAATTCCAATTTACTAAGATATGCTAAATTTGTTGAAAATATCGCTAAGTGTCACTATACCGTTATAAATATGAATAATAAATAAATTAATTTCATTTAAAATTTAGAAAATTGATGGGTTTACTAATCTAAAGATAATCCTTAATTTATTAAATAGTTTGAATTAGTACAGCACTGGGAGCGGATAATGCTCCGGATATTACGAAGCAGATAGTTGACTATCCGGTATGGATCAGGATTGAGAATTTTACTATCCGCTCCGACCCATAAAAGTATCCCCGGAGCGATCCATATGTATTCGCGGATACTTGTAAATTAAATATCTTAAAATATTGTTACACAAAAATATAATCATACAGCGTTTTAATATTTTTTATAATGTTTAAAATATTTTAAAACTAACTAATACAAAAAATTTATTAAAGGAGCACCGAAAATATTTAAATTATATTTTTGAACAAACAATAGAAAATACAATTTAATTTTTTCCGAAATTTTACTATTTCATCAAATCTTCACTAGATTTGAAGCTTTACGATCAAGAGATCGTGATAAGAATGTCACAATAATTTACTGTTACTATACATGCTTTATATTTTTTTAAACCGCACACTAGTTTACTTCTTCGGCAATTTCTACTATCCGCAGATATATCCGGATCTGATCCGTGCCCGCTCCGGAGCACCATATAAATTTTTTTAAGTATCCGTTCTGCCTCGCTCCAGATCTCTGTACTAGTTTGAATTATTATAAATTATATATTTTTTTAGCATTATACTCATCTAAAATTTTTATACTGTCTTTCAGAATTATATTACAAATCGTGCTTGTGAAAAGTTGTAAACATTATGCATTTTTGTTCATAGTAATAAATAATTTTTAAATACTTTAATTTAGATAAAATGTGCAAATACTACAATAATATTTTTGATTAGTACTTTGTGGTTAAATAATTATTACTCCTCGTTATTATTGTTACGAAACTTTTGAATTTATTATTGCTAGTAGAATGTTTTAAACAATGATTTCTGTTAAAACGTTGGCAACTTTACACGAAATTGACTTATAACAAAATAACTTATTATATACCATTAAAACAAGTTAGGCTACAAGACGATTGTAAAATCATAAGAAAATATCAAGAATAAATAAAAGTTAATTTAATTCCAAATGTTAAACATATATATTTTTGTAAAAAAACGGCAAAATTTATGGGACGATCTAATATTTTGCGTCATTTAAAATATTTTTGTTCTCGCTTGGTGTTTATTAAATTTGAATGAAATTTGATTTTTTTTCACAGGTATGATATCTTATTGCATTTCATCATGATTTTTCAGAATTTGTATTCGTTTTATTTTTGTGTGTAAATTTAAAGTAAACTGTTTAAATGCCAGTTTTGAGTCTAAGAAATTAAAAAAAAATTAGTAAAATTGATTGTAAAATGCCAATAAGTACACTGAAATTCATCCTAGATTGCCACTATTTACAATAATCTGAAGTTTTTTAGACATAAAGAATTTTTTGAATTGCTAATTACTACATTAAAAATAATGTAATTTTATGCTTTAAATGATAGCAGAATTTCTATGTAATATGAAGGTCATTCAATAAGTAAAGAGACAAATAATCATAACTCAAAAATTTATTATCGTATAATTCCCAAATTTCCTTCATTTTTGGACAAAATTTCCTGCTTCATTTATACACTTGTCCGATCTTTCCACGAGCTTTCTAATGCCAATAGCAAAGAAATTTTTACCCTGAGATCTTAGCCGTTTTTGTATTTTTTCCTTTACCTCTTCATTAACGTTAAATCTTACTCAACGAAAAGAATCTTTGAGAAGCTCAAACAGAATAAAAATCTGTTTGTTCACGGTCTAGACTGTACTGTGAATGTGAAGAAATCTCTCAACCAAGCATTTTCGCAATTTTTTTTACAATAGTTCAGTTTACTTTGAATTAGCGAATGAACTGTGCTTACACTTGTACTCCATTTTTTCAGAAATTTGCACGATTCATACAGCATCTACCATATTGCTTAGGCATCCGGGAATAGATTTCAGAAGGTTTAACGTTTTTAGAGACAAGGAATCTTATTACAGAATATTGTTCCTCTAAAGTACAGTTTTTAATAGTGGATGACATCATTAGATCGTAAAATATAGTTTATTTATAACGAAAAATTTTGATTGCAAATTATGTAAAAATAGTGAAAACAGTTCTTATTTCATGATTTATTTCCTATCATCGTTTTTATTTTGCTATTTTTTTACCTATGATGATTTCGTCTCTTTACTTATTGAATGACCCTCGTAGTATATAAATTGGATTTACTCATTTGGCAGAAAAATAATAAAATTGAACTTAATTTCAAAAATTACTATAAATTCTTTGAAACTTTTTTTCTTATAAATTCTATATTAAATATCTATTTCAAAAATGATTGATTATTATTTTGATTTGAAATTATTCAACTTTTCTATACCCTACCATCAGGTTTTGGAGTGATTCTATAAATATATTTAATATTAAGAGAAATCAAAAAGAAAAATGTTTATTTTAACAAACAATATTATTTGATTATTGTTTATAAATTAATAAATGACATTAATTACATTATAACTAAATTAATATTTTTTTAATTACCCAAATGGGAATTATATGATAGATTTTTGAAAGAACATGATTGGGTAGCAACAATTTACTATATTTTAGTGACACAAGAAATAATGTTCATGTTTCTTATAACCCTTCTAATAAATATAAATATTAGGTTGTTCCATAAGTTCCCTGGTTTTTTTCAAACGCTTATTTTACCACACTTTTTAATTTTTTCGTAGGCGTTATATATATCATTCGAAAGCTCTTTTTCCGCTCTACAAAACCCTGGTAATTCCCTTTTCATATCTTTTAATTTTGCTTTAATTTTATATCTTTAAAATGTAATGCCCAGTAGACAAAAAACAGCACTTTCGACAACTGCTGTTATTTGCTTTTAATCGTGACCAAAAAATGTCTGAAAATTTTCGAGAAATTTATTCTGTGTATAGAGAAGATGCTATGGGCTGGAGTACTGCAAAATATTGGTACAAAAAGTTCAGAAATGACAATTTCGACCTTCAAGACTCTCCATGAACAGATAGGCTATCTATCTTTGACGAGGATCGTTTGAGGAAAGACAACCGTCAAATATGCGAAGAGCTGGCTGAAAAAATGAACAGCGTTGTTAGAGCAATCTCCCGTCTTCTTACATCAATGGGTTCTGAGCAATAATTTCGAGTTTGATTGTTCTTTAGTATTACTGAAAAAAACAAAAAAAAGAGGTTTTTTATTGCTCCTTAAAATCTCGCTCGGCATCAAGCGACACGTAGCTACGAGAATCGATTTCTGTAAAGAATCGTCACCGGGGATGATAAATAATTTTTCTACGTCAACACGAGCCAAAAGAAGCAGTAGGTGTGAACAAGAGATGCGTCTAATTCTAGAGTGAAGCAAGTAATCTGTGTGTTTTGAGATTAAAATGCGTGATTCATTGAGAAGTAATTGAGAATAACCAAACAGTTGGTAAAGATCTTAATTTGGATCAATTTCATCGCGTAAATTAGACTATTCAACAAAAAAAAATCGGATTAATTAAGCTAAGTTATCCTACTCTACGACAACACTCGGACTCATACAGAAAAATTTTCAAAATCGCTCTCTAGGAGTTCAATTGGGAGGTTCTTTAGCATCCTCCGTATTCACCAGACTTTGCCCCCAACGGATTATCACCTACTCCGTTCATTGGCAAACTATATGAGGGACTTAACATTTGAAAACCAAGTGGCACTATATACCTGCCTGAATGAATTCTTTGAGTCAAGACCCATAGATTTCTGGCGTGAAGGGATCAAAAAATTAGTGGAAAGTTTGTAAATAATGACGAGGAATATATAATTAATTAATTTACTTTTAATTTTTTAAAAAAAATGTTTTTAAAATAAATTTTTAAAAATCACGGGAATTTATGGAACAACCTAGTAAATATGTAGCTGTTAAATATCCAACAACATATAAATCTTGTTTTTCAAAATCAAATATGATTAAAGTCATAATATTTTTTATTGTATTTTCAATACTTATTAGCATTCAAACTATTTACTTTCGTTTATCTTACAATGAAAAACATATATTTGGCTTTTACATTGAAAACAATATGTCCAAAAAAATGTTGTATTACAAAATTTTTTATACAATAGTTTCACTTGGAATCATTTCTATTGCAACATGCTTCTTTAATGTAATGGCAATTGTAAAATTGACAAAACACAGAAAAAGTTGTAATAACTATAATTACAAAAAAGAAATCATCTACGTTGTCTATTCAATTTTTGTTTTTATCACTTTGTCTTACGTTGAAACTTATTTTGTTCGTAGAATATTATCTATAATTTTTTATGATAATCCATTAATTATATCTCTTATTTCTTTTACCTTTGGGCATTTGATTTAACAACTATTGGAGATTTTTATATTCTTATTTTTTCGAGGTAGATAAATACTATTCAATCTTTTTTACTATTATATTATATGAATTTCCCGCAATGAACTTAGAAATGCTTTAAGAAATATATTTGTAAAGCCAAAAAAAACAAAATCAAAATCAAAGTTATTCGTCTAAGAAAATATTTATTAACTATTGAAAATAAATGATAGTATTTTTACAATTTTTTTATTCATTTCAATTAATGTCGAGTAATCCTAAATTTCTTTAGAAAAATAAAATTGATTTTATACATGGTGGACGCATAATGCTCCGCAATTTTAAACATTAATAACTTTTTTCATTCTTGAAATATAAATAAAAATTTAATATTCATTTTGTAGTCAAGAAACATATTGTTATCTCTTATACAAGATGAATTACATATAGATGTTCGAGTATTTATAATCATAACTTTTTCGCAGCCAAACCCGAATGTGATATTACAATCATTTTGAAGCCACTGACTTTGATTAATATATAAGATTAGCAAATAAATATTGGCCTTGGAAAGAAAAGATCAATTAAGGCAATATTTATTTTAATTAAATTTAAGTAAATTAATTAAAATACTGCCTGTTAGAATCTATACATTTTTGCCAACGTACTAACAATTTCTGACTACCCGTTTTGTAAAATTAGGAATCTCTGAGTCTAATAAAGTCACTAAAAGCGCTTTCAGCAGACTCCTGAATCTTAAACAACTTATCCTTTAAAAATGTGTCAAAATGCTTAAATAAATAGAAATCCATAGGGCAGAGATCAGGTAAGTAGGGTGGTGTAGAAATTCATACTTCAATTCGTTTAATTTTTTAAAGTTAATTTTGAAACATAACTCAGATTTTCATGCAATAATATTGAATTACTCTTATTCGTTAAAACCGGGCGAATTTTTTTTTAGATTTTCATTTATTTTCTCAAGCTCTTGGCAATAAATTTCAGCTCCCTTGTTGACTGCTTTGTATTTGACTTCACACTCTTCGGTAAATCTTCAGTATTGGTGTAAAAGGTCTTCATAAACTATTTTTATCATCGAGATCAAAATTAACCCCTTCAAATTTCTCCAACCACCGATGACCGAGCATTCAGAAATTGGCCTTCTTCTCATATATCTGCTATATTTTGAAATGCTTCAGATTCATTACGTCCAAGTTTAGAGCCATGTAAAAAAATTACCCGTAATTTCTTTTTAGACAACATTTGTAAGATCAGACTTAACTTTATTAAAAATTGTTAGATGTGACACGTCATCAGTGTCATCAAAATAATTTATATAAAAGAATGCCCACAGAACTTGTCAAGTATCTTTTGTATTACTAACAACATTATAGCAAATAACTAAAAAGTTCTGTAAATTAACTATAAATTTGTCAATATTATTGTATTTTTTAGAATGTGAAATAAATTAACTGATTTAAGATGATTACTCGTAGCAAAGTTGTTGATGATGAGGTTGCCGAAGTAAACTTAAGACTCTGTATTTTTAACAAAAATTAAGGTAATATGCAAAATATTACCAGAGCAAGTACTCCTACATTTCTACATAAACACTGTCTTAATATAAATTTGTTTATTGTAATTTTTTACAATAGAATGTTGCTTTAGGAATCTGCGTTAATTATTTATTTGCCAACCTAGTATTTTCTGTCGTTTAAAACATTTTTTTTATCGTTTAATATTTTTAAAATTTTAACCAAATCTTATTTTTTAACAGATTAGAAATCTTATTGCGTTTTATGAAGAATTGTCAAAATTCGTCCATTTTTTAATGTTTACTTTAATCTGGAGGATTTCTAACCTCATCCATAATTTAAATTTTGTTTTTAAACCTATGAAATATTTTACAATAAGTTAGTAGTTACAAAATGACTTAAATATCATGTTTGTAGCTTAACTGCAAAAAAAGTTAAGAATATCAATACTCGGGGATCTACATCTAATCCACCCTGAAGATGGCTGGTATTTAAAAAAAATATTTTTGTTTCCAAGGAGAAACGAGAGAAGCGGGTGGACTGATTGTAAAAATTTTCTAAATAATTTGCTGGCAAATAAAAATATTTTATTAAACAAATTTTTTAACAATTCATACTAAATTTCGCAGGAAATAGTAACTCAGTTAGTTTCCAACAATCACAATGTACATCAAAAAGCAATATAAAAAATGAACTTTTAAAATTATAGAAATTGATATATCGAAAAATGATGATTTTAGCATTATTAATATATTTGAGATAACGTACAATGGAAATTATTTTTATAATTATACAATACAAATTTAATAATAAATAATTTTTATAACAGATTTCATGTAGAAAATATCAAATAAATCAAAGGATTATGAATTACCTTTTTCTGTTCTATCGGATAGAATAAATTTTATAAAAATTTGTTGAATGATTCATAAAATATGAAGCCATTTATTAAGTTTCATTAAATAAATCATTAAATATGATTATTTTTATTGTTTTTCTCAAAATTGTTAATATTACGCCTATGAAACTGTTGATGGTTTCTAATGTAAAATTTCAAAATCTAACTACTAGAGTTATTTTTAGAAGATTCGATGAGTAATTCTTGAGATATGATGATTTTTCTCTAAAATATTAAAGAAAATTTCAAATTATGTTTATTTTTTGATTCATATCTTAAGACATTTCTACTACATATAAAAAGCCATTGACAGATTCTATTATGAAACTCTATGCTCTATCTATGAAACAAGTTTAATCAGATTCTGAGAACTTACTATTGTGTTATGAATACTTTTTTTAGTTTATATAAAGATTTAAGTTATGTATCTTCCTGTATTGCTTTCTTAAGATTTTAATATAACATTTCTTAAATTTTAAAATCACTTTGATGTAAAATTTCATGCTCTATAGACTGAATCTAATTTCATGGAATATAGGTTGATTTCAAAAATTCTTTTAAAAAAAGAACATCGTTCTTAATTTTTAAATTTTTTCTCAAAATTTTAATACTATAATTGTGAAAGTTTAATGATTTTTAATGTAAAAATTTATTTTCTATCGAATCGAACTGTTTTGAGAGGATTAAGAGCTTTTCAACTGAAGACGTGGTCAATTTGGTTGAAGAGATTTAAAAAAATAATAAAGATATTTATAATTTTTCGTATTTTCCCCGGAAATTTTGTGTGAGACATATTGGTTTATTGCAGGATTCTATTATTTATTTATTTAATACAATAAAAAGCTTCTATGTCCATGATATTCTAAGATTATATATATATTATGCTTCCAATATTAATAAAAGCTATAGTTCTTTTATATAAAATAAGATTCCCAATGAGGATAGAGTAATTTGTTATCTGACACAAATTCCAACCATTTTTTTTATTCTAATTTAATAAAATGGAAATCTCATAAATATTTAAAATTTGTATAAACAGCTTAAGGAAAGAGTGATTTATTAGAGTTATTGATAAATTAAAATACCAATTAAAATTTATATATGAAATATATAGTTATCATTGTATATTTCAAATTATCTAGAAACAAAAATTTAATGATGATTAGATATTAAATTTTATAATATATAAAATAATTCTCGCATACTTATTATTTATTGGTTAGAAGTCGTCTTTGTTGAATTTTTGATAATGAATAAAAGGCTTTAAACAATAAAGAAATATGTTTTACTAAAAAGAAAAGATAAAAATATAATGTTGTTAAATAAAATCATCTTTGATAAACAGAATAAGATGGTTACTTACTTTTAATACAACAAGGTGTTAAACTGTTTGACTTTTAAAATTACAGTCACTTTTGATGAAATTTTTGTTTACCAAAGTGAACGATTTTTAAAAAGGAATACTTAGATAAAAAAGTAGCGGAATTAATTTTCTTTCAATATTAATATTATTAAATTAGTTAAATTATTTTTAGGTAACATGAGAGGAAGGCTAGAAATTACTATGGCTATTTTAAAGTTTTATAGGAATCAACAGCTTCTTATTAAAAAAACTGTAGCTTTTATTCTCAATCTTTAGAAACTTTCATTCATTAATTATTTTTACTTAATATTATCATATTCTTATAAATGCCTTAAAAAACTGAAGAACTGTGTAATTTTCCATTAAAAAAAATTTCAGATATTTTTTTGCATTATTAAATATGTATAACTCAAGGTACAACAATGTAAATTTCCAAATTTTATTAAATATTATTAATATAGAAATCAAATTTGAATGAAGAATTTAACAAGTGGTTAATAAATTTTATCATATTACATTTTTTCTTTCTAATAGAGTGTACTATTTGCAACAACTTTCTTTATCATATCTAATAAAAAAGATTGCAGTTTGAAGGTATTTTATCAAAATATTTTACAGGTAATCTAATTTATTTCTTTTTAAATACGATGTACAAAGTTTGATGTCACCATTATGGTAACTTAATGTGAATTTTAAAATTCTTAATACATACGTGTACATATTTAAAAACATTATATTTTTTATAATTAAAAATCCATATAATTGTAATAAAAAATTGCGAGCATGGTAGTATTGATAAGTTATTACTACCACCTTGAAGTAGTAAAGTTAATTTTGAACAAATAAATACCAATGTTAATAACAAAATAAAAAATAACAAATAATTATCACTAAGTATATCAAATGTTTTTAAAATCTCCCTTTTTTTTATTGATACACAAATAAAAATTTCTATAATATTTAGTGGAGTTTAAAGAGCGATTAATTGTTATCTATTTTATTTTGTAGGTAATTTTTATTGTTTTCATAATGAGAACTGTATAAATAATTAGGTATTGAGTGACGTAATAAATAATCATGTAAAAGAAAAACTTCATAACCATGATTCAGCAATAATATTACAATTGATAAGCTGTTTTAAAATAATTTTAAAATATTTTCAGTACATTTTTAGCAAGTAGATATTGCACTTTTTTCAGTACTTTTTTTTATCAAAATCACGCAATACACAGATTTTATTCACGAGACTATCACAATAAAATAATAATTTTTACGTTAATTGAAAAAGTAAAATGTGTCATTGACAAAAATTAATTTTGACATGAAAATTTATCTTCCTTTTTATTTCAATAATATGTATATCAATCTATATTTTAAATTTGTGACTATTTTTTATAGTACTATCGTTAACATTTGTCGTTGAATATGTAAAATTTGTAAGTTGCAGAGTTTATAGAATCGCATTATCAGCTATTTAAACTTCTTTATAATTTTTAAAAGCATCAGCATTGAATCATATTGTTTAAATCTTTGCGTAATAGGGGCATGGAAAAAGATAAAAAATACTAATATATAAGGAGGAACGGTTTATCAAAATAAGTCAATTTTATTTATACCTTTTATTGTAAAATACTTTAACAACGGATTTCTACTGTAAAGGACAAAACACTAGTTACAAAAAAATGGTTGATGCTTCTAAAGTTTCCAAGACAGTTTCATTTAAAAATGAAGTTACAATATATCATTATGATTCTGGTGACGTCAAAAGGAAAATGAATATGCAAGAGTAAGTTATTAATTTACCGTATTTAAATATTTAACTTTTTTTATAGAAAATCAAGTACGAAATTACTTTTGAAAAAGTTATTTGGACCAAAATAAATTTTTATCTAGTTTTTGTGATGCAATATTAAAAGAAAAAACATAAGATCAATTTCAAATATCTTGTATATATATGTGAAGAGAAATATTTTCTTTTGAAATAATATGATCTAAAATTATCTTTATGTTAAAAACATTATTTATTTTTTCAACAATTACATTCTTTTACTTCTTTCATTTGAAAGTTTATTAATTATGTCTAATAATAATAAATAAAAAAATCTTTTCTTTATTTTTTCACGTAAAGTTTATCCAATCTCTCTTTTGTTTAATAGATGTTTACAAAAAAATTGTAAATATAGTAAAGATCTCCCACACAAATATATCTTTTGTAGGTTGATTTTGACAATTATTATATTTACCTAATTCTTAAGTTTCTTAAAAATTTTAATTTATCAAGATTGTGAGATAATAAGAATATTGTGGTAAGATACTTCAAAAGACTAGAGATATATTTTATTGTACCTTATGTAAATATAAAAATTTTTACTTATCATATAATTATACAATACATCAGATATCTGTTATCACTTTTATTTAAAGTTTTAAGCAAAAAGTACTTTTGTAAATGAGGTGATTTATTTATTCGAGATATTCTACTTCCACACAAAATATCTTTGTAACAAAAAGTCACATCAAAAATCTTTTCTATCAGACTACACACCTATTAACATTTATGATAGCTTTACTTAAACGTACTGTTTCACCTAAAGTACTCCATCTTATAATATCTTAGATAAAGTTGTTTATATAATTGTATTATGGGAATATATTTACTTCATTAATGTTACTATTTAGAAACTAGCTATCCTCCTTCACTTGATTGATAAAAATTTTTTACTTGGGGTGGAGACATTCCATTTCATGTAACTATTAAATATAAGAAGATTCACTTTACCTATTCTTTAAAAATTTTATTTGTTAAATTTTTGATAATAAAAGTTATAGAATAAAGTTCGTGTTATAAATAGTAACAATTATCACTTCATCCACCTTTTAAAATATCCAATATCAACCGTTTTCCCCTTAAAGTTAGTTATATTCCATTCAACAACTCCTATATTAACTTTATGATAAACAAAGAGATATTTCTTAAATTTTATTTTGCTAAAAAATGCTTTCTAATACTTTTTTGATCTTTCATATATTAGCTAGTGATCTGTATAGTCTAAATTGTATATACATATATTGTATATCAGGCTATAGGTATATAATAATATTATTCTCATAAAGTTATCTTTTTATTGCGATATATTGAAATCAAATGTAACTTACTTTCTTATTTTCATTATATTTGTTAGCCATAGGATAACCTGACTTCAAAAACATATATAATTTATTATTATATATATTTACTTCATTTTCATTTCTTTTATTAAAATTTCCTTTTTTCATTGCAAAATGTATATCATTACATTATCACGGTTATATAAACTTTTTATTCCAATATTTTATAATCATGTTTTTTTAGCGTGCCTTTGGATTTACAATGAAATTTTCTGACGACGAAGAGCAATAGTAAGTATCTTGATTTAAGTTTTTATTGTTACCACTATACATACACCTATCCATCACAATAATTTACATTTTCACAGCTGACACACCAAAACGACTTAACACATATTTTTACCTGATTAAAGTTATTCCTATACCATTCATTAATAATATTATTATCTATTTATCCTAACGAAATTATTCTAATACCTTTCTCCTGGTTCAATACTAATAATTGAAAAAGTAAAGAAAAAAATATTATTTCCCTGGGTATCTAACAAATTCTGTCTCTAAATTCAATTTGGGAAGATACATTGATGAAGGTTTGTACGAGGAAACTTACACACTTAGCCTAAAATAACAAGCTTGATATTAAAAGATTGTCTAAGGAATACATATTCATATATATTTTTTTTCTTATTTTTTTCATTATTCAATTGGTTTACATAGAAAAAAGAACATATATATTGGAAGGAAAGAAACTTTTTAATATTACTTAAAGTCACAGTGAATTTTTAAACGTATTGTAAAGAGATCCAAATAAAATTAATATTTCTCAGAAAAGATGTCTTCATATCGCAAATCATCATATACATCTCAACAAAATTTTAATATAAATTCTTCATCAAACATACCATCATTATATAATTTAGCAGAAAACTCACCACGTGGTTTATATAGTAGAAGGGGATCAAAAATAGATTCATTTAATGACATTTCTTCATTAAAACAATCGTTATTTATATCAAATGAAAAAGGCTCATCAATATTGTCTCCTCAAAAAAATGATACTACTTATTTACAACCAAAACCAAAAAAATTATCGTACTTATCAAGAGATTACAGCAATAAAAAAGGTGCCACCAGTGATACGGGTGATGAATCTAACAACAATAATAATGGTAAACATTATTCATTTACTCAAAATTTTAATCAACCAATATTTAAAAAAGTATCACAGCCAACAACAAAAACAGAAAATGTTCTTGATTCAAATTTACAACAAGAATTTGTTAAAAGACTTCTAAATGCTCATAATACTGTTGATAACCTACTACGTGGTCGCGGCCGTTGTATTGAAGATGAAAGTAATTATTTAATGCCAAAATTTAGCAGACATCAGGAAGCGGAATCATCAAATCAAAGTGGTGTTGATTGTAAAAGGCGTTTCAGCATACCAAAATATAACTTTATGACAAAAAAATATAGTCAATCACCTACTAACTCTACATCAACAATAGACTCTGAATCATCGAGTGCCTACTCTTCAAGTAGTATGGAGAATAGTTCTGTACCAGAAAATATTTCAGAAGATGATGATACATCCGTTGATTCGGTACTTAATACAGATTGTGAAGAAGATTTACCTGAAGAAGAGATTACAGCCCACTTTTTTCTGGAAGTTAATCTTTCAGAATATGTCCCAAATTCAAAAAATACTATATCTAAGTCAGGTGATAACATTATAAAAATATCTCTTCCAATGTGCCAAAAGAAGTTTGATTTTTTAAATATTACAAATAAAAAATTAAATTTGAAAAATCCTTTCAATAACATAAAAGGATCAACACATATAATACTACCGCAATACAATAAGTCTGCTGTTACATTAAATACTACTCTACCATCGTCAAGAAAAAAATATATAAAAAAAGTAAAGGAAACATCTGGAGAGGAGAAACCTATAATGGTCAAAAAGAGGCAATCAAGATTAAAAAGAATGAAAAAAGTAGATGAAAATGAGGATGATGATGTCTGGCAATGTAAAGCTGAAATATCCATACAACATTTCAGCTATTCATATAAAAAATCAGATCAAATAAAACCATTTCTCCATCCACCTCCTGAAAAATTAATTCGCCTCCATTTACGATTAACAAATCACCATCCGTTAAAAAGTGATGTTACCTCAACATTTATCCTAAACAAACAAACTATTGCAATTGAAAAGTCTATCAAACTAGGAATGAGAAGGAGAAAGGAGGATAAGAAAAAAGTATCGATGAATGATAAAAAAATTCATGCCCCCAATTTAGTTAATTTACATATGTTTGAAGGAAAACATTCTAGTGTAAGAAAAGATTCTCTTACACCACAATACAATTTAAAAGTGCCAGAAGTATTTTTGAAGGGTGATGTTGAAAATAAAATCACTAAAGATGGGTTTAACAATGGAAAAAGGAAACCACTTTCTGGTGTTAATGCTATTAAAATGTTAATAGATAAACAAAATCAAAATATCCCATCAAAAGAAACTGAAAATCATTATAAATCAATCAAAGAAAACTTAAAAAAGACTAATTTTCCTGGCAATATGTTACTTAAGAAACCTACAAAAGTCAAAATAGGTGCATCAGATAACAAAAGAATTGAAGATGATGATAAGAATGATAATAATTGTACGAAAGTCACAAAGATACTACACAATGATAACCATAATGCATCAGTAATAAGAAAAGAAAACAATCGAAAATATTCTGTTGATATTGATAAAAAACTTATAGAAAGATTTTGTAATACCAATCACATTCCTAAACCAACAACGATCATTAAAAATTATTCCTTACCAACGGTCCCTAAAAAGATGGATGGAAAAGAAAAAGAAATGTTTGTAAAGGATGAAAATAAAAATGATGGTATACATTTTATACGTTATAAATCTCCAAAACGTCTAAAAATAGATGAGGATAAGAAAAATATTGATAAAATTTTTGAGATTAAAACAAACTATAGTATAAGAAGAAGTTCAGTTGCTCCAGAAGTAACCATGTTTGATGCTCAAGATAAAAGGACTCTAATAAGAAGCTATAGTGAATGTCCTAAAGTTAGTAAAAATGTCTACTCACATAGTCTTCACAATTTTGGTGTTTCTCTGAAGAGTGTCAAAGAAAGGTTACTCCAAACAAAAGAGGAACTTGAACGTAAACCACCTAAAGAAGTTTTTATTCCACAATGGAGGAAAAAGTCTAGAACTGTTATAAAAAATCAAAATATATCTTAATAAATAAATTTATTTACATTTTTCAAGTCAAATTATATCAAAAAAAGAAAATTTAATTTATTTGGAAACATCAATGAAAATTTTTTATCATCGTATTTTATTTCAAAAATTTAATAATTTGGATCTCTATATTTAGTTATAATTTGTGAATCAAATATTTTATTATCAATTGGCATATTTATATGAAAATCTACTTAATATTGAATATTATTATTGGAAAAAAAAAGTTACCTTCATCAATTGATTAAGTAAAATGAGTAATTTATCTATCATTCTCCATACTTTTATCCTCCTCAATCCCTGAACCTTTTTTTTCTAACTACAGTCATTGTTAAACAAAATACTACATGCACTTCAAAGGGTTATAATTTTGGTTAAATATATATATTATATATCTTCATTTTAACACATTGCTGAGGAAAAAGATATAATTATATATGTAAATATTTTAGTTTTTAATGATATAAATTAATTATTTTGTCATTTTAATCTTTTTTAGTTCTGAAGAGGAGGAATATGAAGAGGAAGAAGTTGAAGAGGAGGAGGAAGAAGCTGAGGATGTTGAACCAGTAAAGGTTGAGGATGCCGAACATGATCATGAAGATGAAGAAGCAAAGTAAGTTTTTCTATTATTTTTTTTCCTTTTTGCGATTTGTTATGGCACAAACTACATCACATCGTTTGAAAAAAAAATGTCATAACAATTTATTTTCATTTATTGATAATAAAATAAAAAAAAACAAAAAAGGAAAATATATTACTTTTCGTATTGATGTTTCTTGATTACTTCTTTTTATCAATATTGATAAAAATATATGAATTCAAATATTCATTGTCCTGTACTTGAGCACATATTTTTTATGCAAAATTTTATTTTACACGTTATTTAATTCACTTTTTCATGCCAATTTTTATTATAGAACTTCACAAAAGTAAGTCTACTCTCTGTATTTGAAGACTTAACGCTTTAAGTTCTATTTACTAATACTTTTTTACTAGCTGCTATTACACTATAATTTTTTTTACAATTAAAAATAATTATCTTTATTTTAATATTCATATTCTTTAACTGCATTATATTTCACTTACACAAAAAACTAATTGTTTAAAACAAAACTTTTGTTGTTGTTTTTTTCTTTGATAACACTTGTAACACTTTTTTTTTTATTTTAAACTAATATTAAATAATATTTTTCTAGGGTACGAAAAAATTTGAAGGACTATGAGATTGATGATGCTAATATGACAGAAGGAGAAAAAGCTATGTTAGCAGCTAAACGTCGTCAAGAGGAAGAAGATAAAGCTAAAGTACAAGAGTATGAGGAGAAAAGAAGAATTGAAAGAGAACGTGAGGAGGAAGAATTACGTAAACTTAAAGAGAAACAAGAACGTAGACGTCTTGAACGTGAAGCTGAAGAAAGAGAAGCTGCTGAGAAATTAAGACTTGCTGAGGAGAGACGTAAACAAGAAGAAGTATGTTTTATTAATTTAAGTAATATAAAAATGAAAAAACTATTTATAGGAAGAGAGACGTGCTCGTATGGAAGCTGAGAAAAAGAAAAAGGAAGAGGAAGCCAAACGTAGAACACAAATGATGGGAGGCAGTTTTGCATCAGCAACTGCAGGAACTGGTGGTAGAAATTTCGTCATACCAGAGAAGAAAGAGAAAACCGCTGACAAATTCGGTAACATTGTCCAAGCTAAACAAGAAATGGGAATGACAAAAGAACAACAAGAAGAAGCTAAGCGTAATTATATGAGCACCATTGTCAAAGGTCTTGATTTATCAAATGTTTTATCCTCTGATCTTAAGGAAAAAATAAAAACACTCCATCAAAGAATCTGTAAATTGGAGATTGAGAAGTATGACTTAGAAAAAAGACATGAGAGACAAGTTTATGACTTGAAAGAGTTAAATGAAAGACAAAGACAGGTTGCTAGAAATACTGCCTTAAAGAAGGGTGTTGATCCATCTGATGCCGGTGGTAGACATCCACCAAAGGTTTGTATCTCCTCTAAATATGATAGACAAACTGATAGAAGAAGCTTCAAAGAGAAAAGAGCTATGTTTGATAATGTAAGTTGTTGATAAAAAAAATACTTTTAATAATTATTTTAGAAGTTTGCATATCCATGTTTCCCTAATGTTCCTCCACCGCCAACAATATTAGAGAAGAAAATTAAGCCAGACATTGGGGAAGAAGGAAAAGAGGGTCATGAGGGAGATTATGATGAATATGAAGAGGAGTATGAAGAGGAAGAGGAATAAATTAAGTATCATATACTTCTCCCACGCAAATACAAAATTTTTGTCCTCAATTAAAAAGAAAAAAATGAATCAAATATTAATGGTGGAAAACATTTAAAACAAATCTTTATTCTTTAGTCTTGTTTTGATGAGATGGTTCTTTTTTTACCAATAATTTTCATTTTCCTTTTTTTTAAGTAGACCTATAAATTTTCATCATACATAGTAAATTAGTTAAAAAAAATAAATTCATTTTACGAGAAGAATGTGATTTAAGAATAAAGTTTATTATATTGAAAAAATAACGATAATTGTTAAAAATAATGCATTGATAAAAAGATAAAATGGTAATTATAGTTATCGTTATATAACATATAATTTTCCTTACCACATTATATCTTTTTTCTCTCCACTGTGGATTGCCCTTTTCCATCAGGTAATAATTAAGCACAATACCATTATTTATCTTGTCTTATCCATATGAATATATTGGTTTGTTGAATAAAAATGATTGAATTTTTAAAAAAAAATATAGAAATTGGAAACAGTATATATTAAATTTCATTACTATTTTCATGAAGGGCTCCTAACTAAATTTCCATCTTTTTTTGTTATCATTTTAAAATATTATTTGTTTAAAATGTCTATTAAGGAAGTAGAAAAAACTATTTTTTACATAATACTACAAGCACGACTTTGTTGTTGTTGCCGTTTTTCATCCCTCTTCTTTTTTTCAGCTAATTGTATGATGTGATCTCTTACCTTGACACGTTGTTTATCCATCTCAATAGATTGTGCTTGAAAAAGAACAATTCTATACGTTCCAATAATTGCATTTCTTGCCCCTTTCCCAGCCGCATCATTCATCATTGCTTTTGTTATCCCATACTCATGAAGTTGGTTCCATAATGTTCTTGCAACTGGACTACTTTTAAGTTCTTTTTCATCAGGTTGAAGGGAACATTGTACATATGAGTCAACAAATTTAGCTTCACTCAACCAATATGTTTTTTTGATATCTTCAATAGTCATTCGTCTTTGCGGATTAATATCTAACATACGATTAATAACATGTTGAGCAAAAGTTGTTATGTAATCTGGCATATTATATTGCCCTTTAAGAATTGTCTGCTTTAAGTCTGATACTGTATCGCCACGAAATGGTGTCACACCAACAAGCATAAAGTATAATAAGACACCCAATGCCCATATATCTACACCAGGTCCATAATACTCCTACAAAATTAATGTTATAAAATGTATATATTTATAAAGATTAAATGTAATTAATGTGATGTATGATGCCGTATTTTGTAATCTTTTTAAATATATAAGAAACCATTAAATTTATTAGGATAGATAATGAAGTTTTTTTTAAAATCATATATATTAAAAAGACATACCTGATCTTTGAAAAGTTCTGGTGCAGCATATGGAGGACTACCACAAAAAGTTTTTAACAATACATTTTCTTGTATTTTACAGGAAAATCCAAAATCAGCCAATTTTACCCAACCAGGTTGAGAGAAGATAACATTTTCAGCTTTTATATCACGATGAATAACATTTTTAGAATGCTATAAAAGGTAAAAATTAATTAAAAATTATATTGTTATTTGAATTATTACCATATGTGCAACAGCCGATATTAATTGGGCAAAGATTGGTTTTGCAACATCCTCAGGCAGTTTACCCTTTGTATGAACATAATTATACAATTCTCCACCACCAGCATACTCCATAATTAAGTATGTTTTTGACAGTGTCTCGACACACTACAAATAATTAATGGTTAGATTTTTCGTTTTAAATTTTTATATTATTTAAATACCTATTACTGTATAATTATTTTTAAGATCAAATTTATAATAATAAATTTAAAAAAAAAGTTTTCAAATTGATTTTTAACGAAATTTATAAATAATCAATGACGTGGATAGTTATAAAAAAAATTTTGTCAACGTACCTCAAAAAGTCTAATAACATTTGGATGATGCAATATTTCCATACTTTCAATCTCTCTTTCCAATAGTCTTTGTGCTTTCTGATCCATTTTAGATTTTTCCATAACTTTAATAGCTACTTTTTCTTTTGTAAGGACATGCACACCAAGTTTAACTTTAGAAAAATTTCCAGCACCTAATTCTTTACCAAGTCTATAAAAACCGATTCTTTTACCAAGTGCAACTTCTTTTTGCTGTGCTGGATCATTTGCCAACAAATAAAGTGTTCTCTCATATAATGTCATTTGTGGTATATTTTTTTGTCCATTAGAATTAGTGCTATCATTGTTACTCCTAAGGCCTAAAGCAAATGATTGTGTAGAAATGGCCCGAGAAAATGGATAAGGATTAGTATGAGATCCTTTTATATCTTCATCTACCGAATGACTTTCAGCCTGTATAATCTTAAAAAGAATTATATATTTTTTTTGTATTCTTAAGGTTAAAAAAATTACTTACATTTTTTGAATTATGATATTTAAGATTCTTTAAAACAGTTCTATTAATAGCATCATCTGGATTATTCATTTTTGTTATTTTATTTGATGATGTCCTATGCCTTCCCATAGAAATATCAGTTGAAAATGTAGAGGAATCGGAAGAAGTATTTGATAATGCAATGGAATGTTTCTTTTGACCAGGAGTATTGACAGTACCTTCTGTTCCATTTGGTATATTAGGTTTTCTGTTACCAACAGGTGAACTTACACTTCGATTATGGTACATTTTATTACTAAATGTTTTAGAAGATGAAGTAGACGAGTTAGATGAGAATGGAGTATTATTTATTGTATCTTTATTTTCAAAATTTTTTAATATATCTTGATAACAAGAGGTATTTCCTTTAATCATTTCTATAAAATGATAATAAAAGACAAAAATTATATAAATTTATATAAATATAGTATTATTGAGGAAAAGGGCATATATGAAATGCTTTTAAATGATAAGGAAATGATAAGAAAAATCTAAATATATATAAGAAATTCATTATTTCATTCGAATTACTACTATAAGCAGATATATACAAAAAGTTTTTAACATTTTAATAACAAGTATAAGCGAATTGATGTCATTTTTATATAGTAAAATTATTACCTTGTTACTATATTATCCTTACTTATGATTACTTCTAACTACCTATTCTTTTTCTTCATCCACTTTTTGTTAAATAAATTACACAAAAAAAAATTTTTAATAAATTATGTGGAGATATTTTTTAAATAATAATAACATTTAATGAATTTAAAGGCTAATTAAGGCAAGTAAATGGTTTTTAAAATAAATCTATTTAATTATAGAAAAGGAATAGCGAGACTAATACTTTTTATATATTAATAATCATCTGAATTCTTAAAAAATGTTTGTTCATTATTAAAAAATAATAAATAATAAAAATATTTATTTAATCTTTTTTAAAACTTCTGAGAGTAGTTATTATAACACTAAATAAAGAAGGAAGTTAATTTGAAATATTAGTCACAAGAAAACTAAAGAATCCTCAGCATTTTAAATTTTTCACTTTTCCTAAACATAAAAAAATATGGTATTAATATAAAAAATTCTCTAATAAAAAGTACATAAGTTATAACATCTTAAGAATAGATCGTCATGTTGAATAAATATTAGAATAACTTTATCCCTAATTTGAAAAGATATTCTTTAAAAGGTAAAAATAAAATGAATATCTATATATTTATCATTTTAATTGTCTAAAAATAATGCAATAAATAATTTTTTTTGTATAATTTAATTGCCTTAAAACTAAACCTGATTTTTTTCAAAAACATATTTTATTTAATATATCATTAAGCATTTAAAAAAAACTTTGATAATACAATACATTAAAAATAATAAAATAAAGATAAATATATAAAAGTGAAAACAAGAAAAGATAAAAAATTATCACAAACATTCTAAAAAAATACACATAGTTTGGCAAAATAAACTCATTGCTGTATAGCATTTCCAAATTACAGGTGAAAAAAATCTTTATATTTTTTCTAGATGACAACTCTCTTCAATAATATGTACATATATATATATATTCATATAATATATATATATATATACAAATAAAGAAGATAATAGAGAAATCTTCTTACCAGTCTTTTTAAAGCTTCTTTAAAAATAATTGTAATAAGTGCCTGTCGTTAGATTAAAAGATTTATGATTTATAAAAATAAATTTTTTAATGGCATATTTTAATCAAATATTTGTTATGATAAATGACTTTTTATAATATAAAAATGTATAAACATCTAATATATATACATCTTTTATTAAAGGATAAAAAAAAGTTTATAAAATATATAGACATATAAATTGCATAAATCTTCAAAAAATACATCACCTTTAAATATTTAGAATGAAAGTATCAAAAAAAGATAGGTATTGTCTTAACACCCTCAATTTGTTTTGATGTTATGATAGTTGTATTCACTAATTTGATATTATAATTATCATATCTAGAGAAGCCTTTAAATAATAGAAAAATATGCATTGTATTATTTAAATGGAATAAAAAAGTTCTTCATCTTCATTCTCATAATATTAATATAAAAATAATATAATGTATAGATATATAGATAAAATAATAAAATATAAAGGATTTACTTTATATAAAATAATTTACCTGTCATTCATTATTATTGTTCTAAAATTTTAATTAACCATTTACGTACATTTGTTTTCCTTCCTAAATTATTAGAAAAAAGGAAATAGAAAAAGCGGATAATAAAAGATAATAAAATATTATTAAAGTAAACTTTTTTATTCTATTAAAAATTTTTATTATAATTTTCATTTCTTCATTTTATGTTGTTTTTTATTTATTAAAACATTAAATAATTATTTTAAAATACTATGGAATTTATATGGTTGATTGTATATTTATATTTAAAAAGGTAAATAATTTATAAACTAAAAGGGCATTTAATGATAACTTTCTATTTTGATGCTCAAAAATAAATAATGGTTTTAAAAATCGTGTTTTATATGTTTACAATTTATATATATGAATACCTACAATAACAAGACATATTTATTTTGTGGAGCAAATTGAGTTCTGTCTTTATCAGCAATTTGTTTTTACCACCTTAACTTAAAAGTTTTTATCATTTTAAAAAGAAAATATGTATAGAAGTGATTTTTCGGTCACTTTCATAATGATTAAACTTTAATATATTATAACTAAAATTGGTGGGAAAATTCATCATTATTTATCTTAATGGTATATGAGACAGATAAATATATTTAGGGTTAATTATCTCATAATAAAGGCATTAATAATAAAAAAGGAGAAAATCATCTAATCAAACTAAAAATATATATACTAAATATAAAGCAAATCATTTAAGTCATTTGTTACTCAATAATGATAACTTTTTACATATTTCATTGACTAAATTCTGATAATTCGTTAAAACAAATAAAAATTCATTCTCCACTGATTCAGTTATATGGTATTGACCAATTTTATAGATAAAGTTATTAGATTGGATAAAAAGTGGGTTCTTTATACCATCGCAAAGGATCTGTCTCATAATTAAATAAGAATAAAGCAATATTAGCTTCTATACATTCAGACGAACTGAAATCTACCGACTTAATGGTTTTTTGACTCTAGAAACACTGGTTTATTTTCAAATGGGTTTGATAGCTTTTACCTCTTTAATAACAATGTATTATTTATAAAAAATTTTTTTTAATTATAAATATCAAATTTTCAACAAACTTATGAAATTTTTAATTTATTTAATAGTATCCACGACATTTTTTTTGAAAAATCTAATATATTTAGAGAAAACAAAAAAAAATGATAACTATTTATAAAAAAAATTAGTAATGCATTAATTCTTTGGCTTTACTCCTACCATTTTACTTTTAAATTCATATCCATATAAGAATGTTGATCCTATTACAATTGTAGCACCAATACCAAAAGTCAAAGATGGTGAAAAGTCATCGAAAACAATCCAAGAAATGAAAGACGATAAAACAATTGATAATGAAACAGCAAAACCTTTTATAATATTGTCAGCATACTTTACGACTAATGCTATGACTAATCCTCCATAAGCCTGGAGAAATACAACAAACCATATTAAATAATTGTAACCTTGGAAAAATCCATTTTCTTTAACAGCATCATAGTCATACAACCACACCATTATATATCCACCAAATATTGAGAAGAAAGATAATTGAAAATTTCTAACCCACAAGGTTACATTAGATGTTTTCAATATCTTTTCAAAATATACTCCAGCAAAACCAGAAGAGAAACACGCTAAGACAACGGCAATTAATCCAATAAATTTATCAGAGAAGTTTCCATTACCTTCATTAACTTCTACATTCTTTTTACCTCCATCAGATGGTAACTGAACTAACGCAACACCAACAGTCAGTAATATTAAAGAGATCCACTTAAATTTGTCAAGTTTCTTTCCAAGTAATCCAATTGAGAAGAAAGCAGTTGTTAAAATTTTTAATTGATATGTAACTTGATAAGTTGCTGCATCTAACTTTGATAGTGCCAAAAATAAAAGATTATTTTGGATGACATATAATAATGCTGGTACACCAACTTTTATATTATCAAGAGGTTTTTGAAGGATATCTCTCCTAATTTCAGCATACCATTTTTTAAAACTAAAATCATTTGTTGTCCATAATATTATACTACTGATAATAAATTTCAAGACCTCTGATGATACGACAGCTGTTGAAGATAGATATCTGGAGCCAGTAATTTTTTGCGTTCTTGAGTATCTTAATGTTAAAACAAGGAGTGTTGTTTGGATGATTAAAACAATCAATGAAATTAACTTAATATATGATCCCATTTCTCCTTCTCTTCTCTTAAATGCATAATTAATCAGTTGTTAGTAAAAAATATCATTAATGGTGAAAAAAGTGACGAGTAAAATATTAAATTAGCGAAAAGAATTTTTTCAACGTTATTCATATTAAATATTGTATGCTGAGGTAGTATTTTAAGAATATTAAAACTTATATTTCTCAACTGAAAAGTTTAAAAAAAGTATTTCAATATACATAAGATAAATTATCATCTAAATTGTTGAAATATTTCATTTGTGTGTCTATAGAATTATTGACTAAAATGATATGTCTCTGATATTATATTTATAAATTAATCAGTATATTTCCATTTTGTTAAATTATAATTACATATAGATGCCTACATTTTATTTATTTTTTGGTTTTTTTTTTAAATTCATTGAAAAATGATAATCATACCTTGTAGGTATATAAAGCCTAGCCGATATACGGTGAAAAAAAGTTCTTTGTAGGAGATAGAAAATGATGATAGGATGATCGTGAAAATTATATTTTACGATGTTCCTACTAATTTTGACTGAGAATAATGGTAACTTTAGTCTTTATATTTTTTAGATGAAATAAATATTACATTTTATAATTTAAAATTTTTATCTATCTCTCCTTCTTTCTCTCTCCCGTTATTCTTTTCATACTTATTTATTTCCATATTTTTTTAGCTGTTTCAATTTTGTGTTTATAACATATGTTGCCTTAACATGAAACTATTTATCAATTATTTTATTTAAGCATTATACATTTTTGTTTATATTAAATTATATATACCTTTGATAATGTTTATATTTATAGTATTTAAAGTACTTGGGTATCTACTTTATTACACATATATAAGCAATAAATTTACCTCTTGATTTATATATCATTTTCTCCACTTTTTTTCGTTGTTATCAACTTCTTATATAATTATTCTGTCATAGTAAAAATTGTTATATATTTTTTTGTACATTTAGATATGAAGTATTGTTTATTATTTTACAATAAAAAATAACTATGATATGCATTGATAGTTTTAAAGCCATAACATAAGAATAAAAAAATCCTTTTTCTGTTCTATTTTTATCGTACCATTCTATTACCTCTATAAATAACTATAAAAACAAGAGGTAAAATAATAAAATTATTTTTATCATACACTTTATAATAACAATAAAATATATTTTATATTTCCTTTTATTAATGATATATTGAATGGTTTATTGTTAAATTTGATAATAGAAGTTTGACACATCGATTATACTTTCTTTTATAGGAGTATTTTAAATAAAAATTTTTCAAATTAAATTGTATAATTTTAAAAATTATACAAATTACTTTACTTACCTTAATCCCTTTAAAATTTCAATTTTTCAAGCTTTGATTATTTTTCCTCATCTAAACCTTTTGAAATATTTTAAATTTACCTGTATTTTTCAAAAAGATTAAATCAATGAAATAGAAAAAAAAATATATTATGTAACATTAAGATATATCTAATATTTGATTAATTTTACATCTATTATCTTTTATTGGTACTTATATGGAAAAAAAATTTATTTATGACGTAATTGACAAATGTGTATATACTATTTATACTTGTATTAGGAGAATGATTAATTTTAACAAATACAATGCTTGATAAATAAAATATTCAAAACTATACACTTATTCTCCTTTCACGATATACTTTTAAATATAATTATTTAATTTTTTCTCGTTATCAGTGGATAACGTTTGTATATATTTATTTTACCCTCCAAATAATATAGTAGTATTGATATAATTTAATAAAAAATATAAAAATAAATTATTTTATAATTCTAATACAGAGAAAAGATTATTAATCATGGATATAAGGATTATCTAGAAAAAAAACGACAAAATCTCTATTTACATTCCTGCTGATAAAAAGAAAAATAAATTTCTATGAATATTATTTTAAGTTGTATTAAGTAAAAATTGTTAGTTATATTTTATTGGAGCATTAATGAATTATATATTTTTAATATGATATTTTTATAAAACTAAATATTATTAATATTTTTTATATGTTTTTAATGTGAATAATATGAATTCGCATTTATTTGTTAACATCTATCATACATAAACTTTTACATGTCTTTTTTGCATTGTACTTTATATCACTAAAAAGCGATGAAATGTATACTAAATTTGTGTTTTCTTATTAAAATGTTTCCTTTCTTTTTTTACTACATTTAATTTTTTTTTTCTATGATATTATATTTCTTTTAGTATTAATTGATTAATCTAATTACAAATGACTTTTAGAGTAAATATTTTTTAGCTTATGCATATTTATTTCATCCATTAGTCATTTAACATTTTGCACCTTATCTTTTTGTTAGTTATAGAAAGTTTTTGCCTCAATATTACATCCTTTTTAATAAGATTATATTGTTGTTTTGTGATAAATATTTGATATGAATATTCATGTGATTATTTACGGCATCTATCTAGGTAATAAAGCACCAATATTTAAAGTCAACAAAAATGATACCTTTTTAGATAAGTTGTCTTTAAAATATGATGAAAATTTATTATTATTTACTGATAAAAAATAAAAATGTCTTATCGCGATATTTTATTTAAAAATTCAATTGGAATTTTAAGTACGATACTCTATATAAGCAGTGCCAGTTTCAACACTTTTTTTTAGACTTACGTCATGCATACATTTTTTTTAGACATAACATTGATCTATTGATTTCATTCTCTTAAAACATATCTTTTTCGAAATATATTTATACACACTGGACATTAAATTTATTTACATATTTGATTATAAACATTTGTTTAACATTTAAAAAAAATAAACTATCATTAGAATGATTTTATTTTTGATTTCTAATTAATTCCCTATACTTTTGTATGGTATTTCGAAATAGTATTAAAAACAAATACTATAAAATTTATAAATATTATATTTTATTTACTTAGATAACAATTTTAAATAATTTATTTTATTTTTAGAAAAAAACAGCATTCTTATTAGTTAAACAACTCATTTTTTATTTGATCCAAATAATTATGTCAGCAGTAATTGGTCCAAATCCTTCCTCCTCAACCTCAAGTAATGGAGAAGCCAAACCAGAGTTGTTGCAAAAAATTGAGGGACAAGGTTCACGTGTTACAGCTGTCCACCTTCTAGATAAAGAAGATGGTGTTTTATCTATTTCAGATGATCGTAGTGTAAGAATTTGGTTAAGAAGAGATACAGGACAGTATTGGCCATCAATTGTATATTATTTATCATCAACTCCAATATGTTTTTATTTTGATGAATCTTCAAATGAGTTAGTTTTTTCTTCAATTTCCTATACCATCTATAACAATATAATATTTTTCTTTTTCTATATCTTTTTATAGATTAATTGTAGGATTACTAAATGGTAGTGTAAGCTTGATGAGTATAACAGAGGATTATAATGCTATTAATGAAAAAGTTTGTCTCCAATTGCATGTTAATGTTGTTACTGGTTTAGCAATGTCTAAAAAGACACAACTTGTATATAGTTGTAGTAAAGATAAAACAGTTGTTTGGAGTAAAATAGACAATCTTCAAAGATGTGGAAGTTATATTGTTTCAGCACAAGCTACAGCTTTACAATATGACGATGATTTTGTTTTTATTGGTGATTCTAATGCAACTATAACTATATTGAGAATTCTAGGAGAAAGTGCACAACTTATTTCACATTTGAAAGGTCATTCATATCCAATAACGGCTTTAGCATGGGATGTCTCTAGACAACAATTGTTTTCGGCTAGCACAGATAAACTCATTATTGTATGGGATATTGGTGGTAAAAGAGGACAATGTTATGAATTAAATGGTCATGATCATAGAATAACAACACTTTCTTTTGTTGATACTTCAAATAAATTATTAAGTACTGATTGTAATGGTGGTCTTGTTTGTTGGGATATGTCAGCAAAGAGGATGATGACACCAGAATGGAGAAATAGTGATAAATGTGATTTATGTGATGTTCCATTTTTATGGAATGTTAAAGTTATGTGGGATCGCAAAGTTGTTGGTGTACGAAGACATCATTGCAGAACTTGTGGAATATCTGTTTGTGGTGACTGTTGTAATAGTACAACAACTTTTCCTGTTATGGGATTTGAAAAACCAACACGTATCTGTAAAACTTGTAATAATCGTATGAAACAATTCCCTGAGCAATATGATTTAACACCACTTGCTGTTTCTAATGATCTTAAATATGGAATTATATCAATGCACATTCATAGAGATAAAAAGAAAATGGTTACTGTTGGATATGATCGTGTAATTATGATATGGGATATATCTAAACTTATCTAAATATTATTTTTTTTTATCCCAAATCACTATTATTATTATTATTTATATGATTTATTTTTTTGTAAAGAATATCATTAAATCTAACATGCGCATGACTTATTATAAAATTCTTCATCATCCTCACATAATGATATAGCATCATAACCAATAAGTTGAGCACTTTTAATTCCATCCCATCCGTCTGTTAATTGTAATTCTCCCTTCTCAAAACGTTTGTATATTTCTCTTGTTATCATCAAAAAACATTCCTCAACATTTTCACCCGTACACGCAGATGTTTCAATAAATTTCATATCATGATATTTTGCGAAACAACTACCTTCCTCATACATTACTTCTCTTTGCGAATGGAGATCTGATTTGTGACCAACGAGTTGGAAAACACAATTATCAGGAAATGGACCACCAACGTTGTCTTGTGCCTCAACTAACCATTTTTCAACATTCTCAAATGATTGACGTTGTTGAATGTCATATGCTATTATAACACCAACAGAATTACGATAATAAGATCTTGTTATTGATCTAAAAAAAATAATGTGGAAAAATAATAAATTAACTTACTTGAATTTTTCTTGTCCTGCTGTATCCCATAATTGTAATTTAATTCTTAAACCATTTTCTAAAGTTACAATACGTGTGTAAAAATCAACACCGACAGTAGGATCACTTATCTCAGCAAATCTTCCGTCCGAAAAGTACTTAAGTAATGAAGATTTACCGACAGTTGAATCACCAATTAAAATAATACGAAATTGATAATAAAAAGGTATACCGGCATTTGACATTGAATCATCATTCTCCATTTTTTTATCTAAAATATTAATCTAACAACAAAATAGTGATTTAAAAAAACGTAATATCAACGAAAGTTCGATTTCAAATAAAAGAGAAAATAACGACAGAGTCAAAACAAATTGACAAATAAAAACAAATAAATTAAATATAGTTGTATACACATAAAAAATATAATAATATATTATTTTAGATGATAGAATCATTAAATATATACCTTCGTCAATCGTCACATGTTTATTTTATCTGCATTGCAAACAAAAAATAGAAGAAAGTTTCTTCCAAATTTACTGTAACTCGTTCCAGGATATTTTTGCACTTTATCAAGGTTTTTAGTGTCACTTTAACATTCTATACTTGTTTTTTTACTATACTATTGATAGATAATACCACGTGTTATTACATTACATTACAGATAAGTTAAATTTTAATAAATTTTTTTATTTGCAATTTAATAAACGTTCTACTATAAAAAAACAATATATAATTAATTAAAAGAGATTAAGAGAAAATTGATAAAATTTTTTTATCTTTTCTTCTATTTTAAAGAATAGCTACTATATTGTAAGGCAAAATATTAACACTCCAATGATATGAAAAATTCAGTATAATGGAGGCAAAGAATACATCAAATATGTATAATTTGATAAGAAAAAATCTTTTTGGTCATAAGAAATATTAATAATTTGCACTAAAACATATATATATATATTACCACTTAAAAAAAGGTAAAATAAGAATTTAAGATATATCAACGGGAATATATATATATAAAAGTAGAAAGTGAAATGAGTAAAAATATTACAATCAATTATATATCAGCGACAAACATTTTATCTGTATAGTACTTGTTATGTTTTTTTCATCATATTTAATGTTGAACTAGTACTGGTGCATCTCCCCATTGTTTACTAATCCATTTTATTGTTCGAACAGGAATTTGTGGACCAATAAGAGGATTTAATTGATGAAGGAATACAATTATCCAAAACATCCAGCAACAAACAGCAGTAAGAATAATCATTGTTTGAATAATTCCTTAAATAAATAATTTTATTAATTAAAATAAAACAAAATAAAAGTTATACCTTTGTTTGGGCCAGTTGGAACAAAAATTGGTCCAGCAATTCCAATGACAAGCCAGAAGGCACTTACAGCTACAAGAGGTATCCACACAGCCATGTCTATAAAAAGATAATAGATTAAAGTCACACAATATACAAACAAAGTTATGTAGCTTTATAATCAAAGCGTTTTAATGAAATTGATCAAAAGCATAAATTGAAAGTTTGGTCAATACACACTAATTTCAATATAAAATGTATTACGAAGTATAAAGACTGATTGTAACGGTTGTTCTGTTCATACAAAGACCGAAGATCATTCTACAATAAGAATAAAATTATCCTACCAAAAATCTACATATTTTACTAATCTACAATATATAAAATACGTAGTAAGTTAAAAAAATATTATTTTATAAATTTATAAAATAAAAATTTATTTTATAATGTAAAAATTTATAATATTCATAGTTATCTTATTTATAATGTCAAATAAATTGGAAATATGTATACTAAAAGGCTAAAGAGTGTGTAAACAACCATACAAAGATCGAAAATCAAGAAAGATGAAGTATTTAATTTTGATACCTTGTAGTTATTCTACAAAAAGAGTTATCAAAAATTATTACATAATTGTCTTTTTTATATTAATACAATTTACACCCCATAAGTTATATATCTTTTCAACTTTTATTTACCAATATTTATCCATTTTTAAAAATATTGGACATGTTGTCTTATACAGAATGATAATCAATTTTTTATTGTATTGTATCATTTTTTTTAATTTTTATGGATTTTATTTACTATTTTTAGGTTATTTATCATGGCTAAGATTTGTCCATTATGTGGTCCAAAGCTTTCAACATTTCTTATGCTTATCTCCGCATGGGGAGTTGTTTTTCTTGGAATTTTAGGAGTATTTTTTTATACTCAAGCAGTAACCTTATTCCCGGATCTTCATTTTAGTGAAGAAGGCGGTGTTCACGAGGGTCCATCTGATACGTAAGATATTATTACTTTAAATATATGATTTATAATTTTTTTTAGAGATATTGAAGCAAAATATTCTGAGAAGGCTACACAATGTTGGATTGCAGCAGGGATGTACGTAATTACATTTATCATTGTTGTATGGCAAAATAAATATAATCCAGTATCAATTCTTTAAAAATATTTCTTTATATTTAAAGACAGAAATATATTATTATAATTACACCCATATTCACTTCTTTTTTAACTGTACTTTAGCATAATTCAAATTTTGGTAAGGATAACTATTTTTTTGTTTAATTTATTAATAGTATTATCTTTTTATAGACATAATGATAAAAAAATTAAACGCAAAATAACAATAATTTTTTATGGTACAATGCTCTGAATGTGTATTAAGGAATTGAGACTGGTGTTAATGTATATGAGAAAATAATCGTTTTGAAAAGTGATATAGAATCTATGTTAAAACAAACTAAACAATACTCATAATTATTTCGTAAGTACCAGATATCAAAATTCTACCGATAGTTTATAAACAATAAACATTTTTTTTTAATCTTTTTTTTATAACTTTTTTAAATAATCCAAATAATACGCATTGAAGTATAATTTATCATTGCCATAAACGTGATATGTGATATAATTATAGTATAAATATTCTAAAGCACCAGGTATTTTACAAATAATTTCTAAATACATAAAATGTGTACTTATTTATACTCCAAATATAAGAATATATCCTTAATAGAATAGAGTAAAATGGAGAAGGGAAAACAATATAAATTTTATTTATAAATTGTTATAATAAGGGGAAGAAAAACTGTAATTAGTAACATTCTCATGACAAAGGTTATCAAATATACTCAAGATGTATTTATATTATTTATATGTGTCATAAATATAAAGAGGATACATTGGCAATTTTAGTATTTAAAATTTTTATGAATGACCCAAAATTTTTCATCCTTAAATTATAGGTTTAATTTTATAATTATTTTAAGTTTATACTGAGATATATTATATAAAATACATCAGTTAACTGTTGTAAGTATTTGAAAAAAAATGAATTTTCTACCAATTCTTATTTTGCCTATCTTTTATTCTTATATTTATTGTGATTTAAAAATTTTACCTCTTAATGCTAAGAATAAATACGATACTCCTAGTTCTGGGAACGTTTTGAAGAGCATCTCATTATCCAAAACTTCAAATGATATGAAAAACATTCTAAGAATTAGGAAATTCAAATGTGTTGAGGTTATTGAGATGATTGATATGGATACTGGAGATATTATTGATGAGCAGATTGTAAGAAAAGTTAAACCAAAAATTGTGGTATCTAAGAAAAAGTATGAAGGAAAAAGCTTTATTGAAAACGTTAAAAAAGATATAATAATTACAACTACATCCACAACAACTTTACTTCCAAAAACTTCAGAAATTAAAATTTTCCATAGAAAAAATCAGAAGCATTTATCAAATGGGCAATTATTCTCAAACAATTTTACAGAATTAGATAAACTTATTGAAAGAAAATACTTTGAAGGTAGGAATATTGATAATATAAGAAACAGAATGATAGATTTTACAAAAAATGAGTATGGTAGTAAAAAGTATTTAAATTATGCAGGTTCTAATAAAAAATGGATAAACAAATCTATAAATACTTCAAAAACTATATATGAAGTAAGTAACAATAATTTATTATACATAATAATATTTATTTTTTATAGGAACACAAAAAAGTTCACAATACAAGTGGTATATTAATTCCACTTGATGGTGTTAGTAAAAACTATAGTGATTCTGCTTTGTTACTAATTAAAAGTGATACCAAAAATAATTATACTAGTTTAAATAAAGGAGAATCAAAAGACAAGATGTTTCAACTTCCAGAATCACCTCCATATATACCATATCGACCTGAGAAATATAATTATCCTACTGAAAATGATTATATGAACAATTATAAGACACGATTATATGCGAAATCCGATCATAAGAAGATTAACACCGAAACTGAAGCTATTGATAAGAATATCCTTTTTACGACACCAACACCATTAATTACTCCCTCATTTACCTTCATGAATCAGGCGCCATTAGTTAAACCGTATCAATATAATCCAAATGTTTCAAAGCAGAGAAAGATATCAAAAGGAGATTCATCAAATAGCAACTTAACGATGACAAAAGAGAACTGCAACAAAATGAATTCCCTTGCAAAAACTTTTGGTATAGATGATGTACAAAAGTGGATACGAAACAATTGCATTTTCGCAAGATTTTACTTGCCTCAAGCAACATGTCAGGATATTTATACATTTGTTGACTCATGTTATAAAAAATTTTTCCTCTAATAATAATGATATCATATATTCGTGATCAATTAATAATAAAAAATTTTTATTTCGCAATTTAAGTAATAAAACAGAAAAAAGTTCTTAAAAGTTTATTCTATGAATTATTAATTAATGGTTAAAGAATAATACTATATTCTTAAAATTACTATTCATTTGAAACTTTCTCTTGCAAATAACATTTTTATTTATTTTAAACCAGCTAATGCCTCTGCAATTGTTATTCCACCTCTTGCAACCATATCAGGTGACATATCAAAGTAAAGTATTGAGATGTCCTCTCTTGGTATTTTGGTATGTTCTATCACAAAATGTGTTAAATCTCTTGACAATTCTTGAGTTTGTCTTGGTGATAATTGACCAACATTATTTATTTCAATCCATACACTTGGATGTCCAGGTACACCACCAGATGACATAATAGTATGAGGTTGAACAAGCATAACAATTCTTGATTTATCTTTACCAAGACATTTAGCTAGTAAATCAGTGAATTCTGTACAAAAATCGTTTGTAAAAGATGATTCTTCTAAATTGGTAAATAATCTAACGTACGGCATTATTTAATCTATAATAAAATAAATATACATAATTTAATATTTATTTAAACAGTGACAAAAAAAACAAGAAAATTTTTCTTTTCGTGATATACATAGTAATAAATATACCATTATATTGTTATTCTGAAATGACCGTTCACTATAAAACTACACGTTTATATAGAAGAAAACCAAATACATCATATGATAAATATTTCGTTTAAAGAAAAAGTTGTAGTTATCAATTTATTTATTGGTAAAAAGGAGTATGCTATAAGTTAACAACATTTTAAAACTTTTAGTAGTATTAAATTGTAAATATTTTAGCAATAAAGAATAATTAATATATTTTTATAAAAAAAATTATCGATAATTGTTTTGAGACGTCGGTATTATTAACATTTTTTGATGATTTCAAAATATTTCTTGTGGTAAAGAAAGAATATATATTCATCATCAATATATATTATACCGTGGATTTGTGGTATGTAAAATGTTTTAGAAATAGTGTTAAAAGAAGTTAAATCATTGGAAATTTATAGGAAAAGAAAAATATTAATGACATTACAATTTCAAAAGAAACAGAAGGTTTTAGAATATTTTTATACTTTTTATTATTGTTCATCAATAAAATATGCTTATAATTTATTGATACCTCATATAAAATACTATACCTTTATGAAATCTTTCAAAAAATTTATATTTATAAGAAATTAAAATATATTTTGATGATAGTAATATCTTTTTTATCGCATTAACACATAATTTTTTGGAAAATAAGTAATAGGAATAATACAATATATGTCTCTCCAATTGATGATATTATTTTTGATATGTTTATAAAATGGCTATGTTGTATATGTAAAAAACATTAACATTTTTATGCTTGTACTTTTATCATTTATTTAATACTTTAACATACAATTTCTGCGAGTATTATATCTTAACGTTATCATTATATTATTGTTTTTTGGTATATATTATTAAAAAAGGCTTTTAAGATTCAAGTTGTTCATACATTTTTTTAAATATTATGGACATAGAATTTTATTAACTTTATTAGATTAATGCTAGAATTCTTTAGTAAATCAAGAAATCTTACGCAAAATTTTAAGAAAAATATGTAAAACATAGAGTACTTTAATTATTTTTCTACATCTCTTTGAAAAATTAACTACCTCCGCGATACTAATGCTCTGATTTTTCTCAAAATAGTTCCAATCGATAGAGCACGAATTACATCAGAATACTTCCAGTGCTAGGAAGTGTAATGTTAAATACCTGAAAAAAACAAAATTAAAAGAAGACATTTGCTTTCATACACAAATTCTTATTTTTTTAAATAGGTACTTTTCCATTTCGGTCAGGCCATTTAAAGATATGATTTTTGGTTGAAAAAAACTATTATATGATAAAAATAAATCCGTAAATAATGATGACAGGATAATATTGATAATTGGAAAATAAATTGAAGAAGTTTAACAACTTTAAGTCATAAAAAACTGATAACGCACTCCGATCATTTTGACAGTATATGCGTCTATCAAGTTACAGATATATTTGATTTTTCAGATGAGAAAAATCATTATTTGATAAATCAAAGTTTTATAAAATAATAATATAATACTTTATCGGTGATAATGTGAAAAAAAATCACAAAAATAAAGTAATTTTAACATATAAATAATTGTTAAATCGCTTTAAAAAAAACTAATTTATATTATCTAAAATTAGCATATCTATAAATATTTGGAACATTCCTGCAACCGAAAAAGATGCTATTGCTGTCTTAATAAAGCATTATTTATTATCAAAAAAGATAATTTGTACAGAAGGACATAAAATGAAGCTATATATATGGCAAGGAATATAATGGAGAAGTAATTTACGTGCTTTCCGCAAAAAATAGCGCTTTGAGAATGGAATATCGTTCATTGACAGCAAATTGGATTTCGTAAACCTAGTTAAATTCGTATACTGCTTAAGTAAAAAGCATGTCTCCATTCAATCCTGTGGGGAATAGGTACAAACAAATCACAACGCAACGATTAATTGGTGCAGATACATGATAAAGATATGTTGTTGGTTCAATGAAGCAAAAAGAAACCCAAAAAATTGGAGGTCTTTGAATGGTTGTGGAAATTGATGAATCCTTGTTCAGTAAGAGGGAAAACAATAGTGGGGATTCTTACTTCCAGTAAGGATATTTAGAGAGCTGTATCGTGAAACCAGAGAGTTATTCCTCACAACAGTTCATGACAGAGGATTGAAGACACTATCAAGTGTCATTAAAGAAAGAATAGAAGAAGAATCAACAATCGATTCGGACAACCGGAAGTAATACAGGATCAGTGAACTTGAGGAACAGGGTTTCACTCACTTAAAGATCAGCCACAAATACAACTTTGTGGATCTTAGTTTCGAGCTCACACACAGACAATTGAAAGAATACTTGAGAATGTGAAATGAAAACAAAAATAAAATAACTAGAAGTGTGCTTTTTCAGCTACTTAACTGAATTTATTTGGTAAAAAAATAGCAGAATAAATGACATATTCATAAAAGGACTGAGCGATACTGCAGCATACTCGCCTCCAGAGGCGGAAATTGAAACTTCCCGTGAGCAAAAAGTGTTAAAAAACTTTAATTTATTATAATTGTTAATAAAAATTTAATTAAAAAATGTATTAATAAATAAAAACTACTTTTAAAAATAGACCTAGTAAAACGGAAAAGTAATTTGTGCTTTTATTAAAAATCCATTAAAAACGTATAGAATAAAACTAAACAAGCATATAAACGATAAATGACTTTGGTATTGTTTTACATTGCAATTTACAGGGATTGCATATGCATAACTAAAGTTTGTAAAGTCAATTGAAAAGTAACATCTATATCTATAAGTTCTTATAATTAATAAAAAGGTTTTATGCTAGTAAAAAATAAAATTAATAAATAAAGATTGTACGTGAATGGCTTAAAGAATATTTTGAATTGAACATTTAAATTTTCAAATGAAAATTAGTTATTAATTGCATAAAAAACTGGTTATTCTGTGAAGTTAATGCTTAAATAGCAAAAATTTATTTGATAGTAATTGTATATAAAATACTTAAAACTTACATACAAGTTACTAAATGAACAAATCATTAGTGTTTTTTCAAATTTTATGATAAGAAATTTTCGGTCCCATATATATGATAAATTTTTTTAAATATAAATGATTACAATGAATAATGAAGCAAATTTCTATTTAGAATTAATAAAATATTTTGTTTTTATTTACCGTACAGGATGGATTTCAGTGAGCGATGTCGAAATAAAACGAAACAATTCTCTACGAATAGTGCCATCTGACCATCTAGAAGGTTTTCATTTTTGAGACCTGCTCTGTACAGGCTTTAGGAGAATTGAAAGTATCTGAGTTTTCCAAATTAAGAGGGAAATCGGTTACTAAGCCCAATAGTCTACATACTAGGTTATTATTTTAACTATAAAATAGTAAACTTCATAAACAACGAGTCATATTTGTACTGATATGTAGATCAAAGTTGTGTCACCATTTACAACTTTTATTTCTTCTTTTACAACAGTAAACTTATTATTAAAATATTTTTTTCTTTGTAAAATATATTATAATGTGGAAAATACCGAATTAGTTGATTGATTCTGACGTAAATTTTTATGCTCTGCCAAATGACACTAATTTTTTAAGATATGCCTACAGATTCATGAAATTCTGGTAATTATTTTATTAAATATAAACTCATTCTTAAGAGTTATTATAAACAAAAAAAATTGCTCTTTATTTTAGTTCATTTCTCAAGATTTTAATATTACACTTTTAAAACTATTAATGAATTCTAATGTAAAAACAATGCTTTATCGACTGGAACAAATTTTAGAGGATTCTGATTACTATTTCCTATTATATATACATATGTCTCTACGAAATAAAACACAAATTCAAGATGTACATAGTTTATGAATCAAATGTTGAAACTAATGTTTGCTTTTGCTAGTTTTTTGTTATACTGTAAAGAAAGCTTTATTATTAATGCTACCGTTTTTTTGCTTCAACAAATTCATATGTGGTCATTTTTAGTAAAAAGTTAGTATATAAAATTAACAGACAATATGATGTTGTTTTAAATTATCTTTGAGTTATAATATCAATAAATATTTGAGTAGAGTCTTATTTGCCGAAAGTCTGAATTAATAAATGATAAAAATCTTAGAATCATTTAAAACGTACCAAGCAACATTCTTTTTCTTTTGTTATAATTTATTCTATTAATGTGTATCATAACCTTATTACAATAAATACCTTTCCCTGGACTACCTAGTATATTAAATATTTAATAATTTATAAATCTGAAATAAGAAAATTTTAGAAAAGAAAATATTGTTAACATATCCTTATCAACTAATAGATTAATATTAAACTTAATCGAACTCTTGGTAAATTAAAATGATTTTTTTTATCATCTACAGACTAACGCAGAATTAAACAGAAATGATAAAATTTATATTTATGGTATTTATATATTGACCAATTATTATCAGCACCAGATGTGTATATACTTTTAAACTATACTAAAAAATTATATAAATAAACTCTAATTTGATGCTTATTATGAAACTTTTCTTATTTTTATAACAATTTTAAATTTTAAAAAGAACAAAAAATACCACAAATATTTTTATCATTACTCTTCAAATATATGATGAAGTTTAACAAAATATTATTTATTTTATGAATATAACTAATAATATTTATTATTATTTTACCTTTAAATATTACATACACGTGTTTTTAAATATCTATCTTGCAAATTTTTATATAACATTATATCAAAAACTAATTTTTTGATCTTGGTAAAAAAATTTTTACATTCACTAGTATGTAAATGTATTTATCATTGTGTAAAGATATTTGATTTTAGTGAACAAAACAATATATATTTATAATACTATTTTAAATTTTTATTTATATAAATAATATTAGAATTATATATGTTTAATTTTTTTCATTATATCAAGAGATATTTTTCTTATTATTAATTAAAAATGATTTATTTTTCTTCTTGCAGAAATTACTCATTCTTTTATCACAGAATAATTGTTTATCTTTTCTTTCTGTTTTTTTTTATACAAAAATACATTGTTTTCGTCAAAAATTAACAATTTTTATTATCTTTTTCTTTATATTAATAATGTATAATTTTTATAAATTAAAAAGTTCAATTTATTATTATTCAAACCTTAATGTACACATACATACTAAATATTTTAAAATATTATTTTCAAATAAAAAACTATTTATTTTTCTTATGTATCGTGTTAATGACATAAAAAATATAATAAGATTATAATCATTTCCTTCATGTGATGGTAAATATTTAGAAGTACTATCTTTAAATTGTACTTTTTGTGACTAAAAATATATTTATAGATTATTTTACCTTATACTAAGAAGGAAAGAAAAAAGATTATTATTTTTTATTAATAAAAAATAAATGTACAACTTTATAAAGTACATAATACTAAAAAAGACGTTTTTTTTTTATAAAAGTACAAAATATTAGAAAAATTTAGTTTTTTTTTTATTAAATAAATTACAATACATATTTTTATTACTAGTCATCTGTATAGTTTAATCTTTTCTTTATTTCCCATTTCAACTTTTTTTAAATTTTGTTACAATTCTTTGATATTCTAAAAAAAGGATATAAAACAATATTGAGCATGACTTTTTTTTATCATTTTCTAACAATAATCACTTATCTTGATGTGGTGTATAAATTATTTTAATTAACTAAATGACAACTTTTTAATTTAAAACTAATTTAATGTTTAAGAAATTATCTCATTTTCGTATATTTTTAATACTTAAATAGATAGTTTTTAAAGATTTATTTTAATGATAAATTTAAAAATACTCTCATTTAATATTTATTATCTTTTTTTCTTAACACTAATATTTAATATCAATTCTCTCATTCATTTTTTACACTAACAACTTTTATTAATTGAAGAAAGATTCGATAAATAAGTCAAATTTCCTTTTATTACTTGTAATATCCTATTTATCACAAGCAACTTTTCCTTTAATCTTGATTTCCTATCTACGTTTACTAAATTTCAGTTACACTAAATACTATCACTTGAAGTATATGCATACCTATAGACCTAACAATATTTTCCATATTCCTAAAAAATAGTATTCAAGTTTTTCTGTGAAGTAAAACATTAATGCCTAACAAGGAAGTGAATAAAAGTTGTGTAAACATAATAATAACTGCTTCGAATTCTAGTTTTTTTCTGTTTTCAAAATATTTATTTAAAATTTGATGTGTAAGAGATAGAGAAATGTACTATTCACAAAAAACTTTTTTTTCATAAAACATCCCATAGGCATATGACAAAAAAAAGTTCATTTTTAATACAATTTTATCTATCATTAATATTATAGTTATTTCATAATAAATCTATTGTTATTATTATCTCCTTTATTATAGTATTAAGAATATTATTTTAATATATAGTCATACTAAAACATTAAACATTTAATCAAAACTTTTATTATTTACCAAAAAGCTAAGTATTTGCGTTTTTTACAGAAAAAAATTGTAAAGTTTTTTTTACTATTTTTAGTAGGAAAAATCTATATTTCTAATGACATTGGAATAAGTTGTTAAAAAAATAAAACAAAATTTTACAATACACATTATTGTAAAGTAAATTAAGAAAAAATTAAAAAAGAATAAAAATATATACAGTATAAAGTTATTTTAACATTTTCTCTATCAATAGTTATAGTAAAGTGCTTATTTTAAACATTTTTTTCTTGTAATTGGTAATAATAAAATTATTTATATTTTCCGTCTTTCTATTCCAAAATATCTTATTGTTTTAATTATATAATATTATTTGATATTTTTTAGTAATATATTTTGAATAAATTTACATATCGTATTGTATTGAAATACATTTTTTGCTTTATCCATTTACGGCAATTGTCTGGTACGTATATATAAATATATATTTATGCTAAGTGATTGATAATTAATGTAAAAATTATTTTACATCGTGACTAGAGTAAGTTTTGCTTATTAAATGTTGTTCGTTAAAGAAATTTCTTTCATTCATTAATCTTTGTATTTGTTTTTTAAAGATAGTATAATATGTGGAAAAAAAAGTAATTAGAAAAATAATATTCTCAAAAATATGATATTTGCTTTAGATTCATAGCCAAGCCATAAAGTTTTAATTATATTATTTAGTAGCAGTTTCTTGTGTTAAAAAAGCTACTAGTCTAAGTATTTGCTTATAAAAATTAATCCTTTTGATGTACTTTTTTTTCCTCTTTCTTATTTCTGAAAACAATGTTTTTAATAATGGTAATAATAATAAATATTTATACTTCATTTCCCTTCTTTAGTCACCATGAATTGGATAATTAGGTGTAACATCACCCTCTTCACAGACTTTACTATTCCCTATATTTCTCGAATCACAGCTTGTATCTAAGATACTCTAAAATTTACGAAAAATAATTAATATTATAAACTACACTTACTGTTGAAGAGGAACAAGATGATGATGTTGCCCAGGAGCTTTCAGAACTGTTAATATCCTCCTGAACACTATGACTGGTAACAGAACTTCTTGTTGATGATGTACTATTTTTAGACACAGCAATATTTTCATGAACTTTTTTTCCGGGTAAAGAATCTTTTAAATTCTGATCATCAGCCTCATAACTACCCGATGTTCTTGGTGTCACACTTGGTGATGAAAAATTTGGTTTAGCTGTTCCAAAATGTTCTAATGCCGTAGCTGGTATCATTGTTCTTGTTCTACCACTTTTTTGGTTATTCACATTATTACTACCCTCATATATTTCACAATCCTCATCATCATAGAAAATATTTGATCTTTCGTGATTCATACACTTCTCATTAGATACCTTATCAATCTCCTCATCTTTTATATCATTTTTATTTAAATTAATATGATTAATCGTATTATCATACTCATTCTGTTTATTTTTTAACCCACAATTACCGTTAACACATTCAGTAGAGGTGTATTTTTTTAAAGGACAATGATAATGAATATCGGGATGACGTGATAAAGAATCAATACGTTGTCTAAAGAAATATTGTCTTTGATTCTCATCTTCTAAACGTGGATCATTCTTAAATGCCTGGTCATCATAATCAGATTTATTGAAATTATTTTTATATCCTCCATAAATATTACTAGAATCCGTTGTATGAGATGACTTTCTTTGACTATTCCTATTCTTACGTATATCTCGTTCACGTTGTTTTTTATATGTTTCATTGATGAATTTATTTGCCATCTCAACTTCATCCTTATTTTCTGTATCAATACACCTTGTTACAATTATAAGTTTAAATTCACTATCAATAGATTTATTTTTATAAGCACGATCAACTTCCATAACACTGTACACCTGAACATGTTCATTTGCTTTCCTCCTCAAACAATATGGACCATCTCCATACGGTTCACCTTCTGGTGATTTTGGCATCAACTTTCCTTTACCTACAATCGACAAGCGCTTCTCATTGTACGTATCAACTATCAAATTCTTTTCATATGCCTCTTTAAACATTTCCTCAATATAGTATCTTGGAGGTTTACGATCTTTACTGTAAATTAATTTCAATGACTCCTCTGGACAATGGTCATTTAAACCAGGTGGTTTCTCAACAACAATCTCCTTACTATACTCAAAATCACTTTCATATTTTAATGTGTCACAATCGTCATATATACTATTATCTTTACGTAATGTCTCAGGTAAACTTTTTCTTCCATAATTTACTTTAGCATTTGATGAAATATTATCGCTTTTCTTACTAAACTTTTGCTTAACTTTACTAAGTGATAGTCCAATTTTAGAAGTATTTTTTGATACTTCACCAATTATATGGTTTTTTTTATCGCTCTCTCTACTAATACTTTTATTTGGTATAGATGAAGTACTTAAACTTTTATACTCCATTTCTTTATGATTTTTTACTATTGGTTTTATTACTTCTTTAACTAAATCTGATTTATTATTAGGATAAGTATAAACTTCATCCCCATGAATATATACACCGTCACAATAACCTGGACATGTAAATAGTGTATTAAACCATATATGTCCAATTTTTATATCATCTTTTTTATAACCAATCAACTTAACCTGTGGTTCACAAAATAAGTCAATTCTAACATCGCCTTCTAAGAATACTCTTTTCCCTGATTTACTAACAGTCCATCCATAACAACGTCTTGAAATAATATTATTTCCTTCTTGAGGATTAATAGGATTATATTGATCTTCACCAACACTCAATGGATACATTCTCCATATCTCATCCTCTTCATCAGCTATTCTACCATTAAATGATAATCCTTTACCACAATACACTTCAATATCTCTATCAGCTACTCTAATTTTCAGTAAACCTTTTGTAAACTTAGTGTCTGATCTTGGTGGCCTCTCAATATAAATACCAACTAATTCAATTCTTAAAGGAAAATAGTTAAGTTTCTTTTGACGTAAATGATGAAAATAGTAAACATATCTCCTTTGTGATGGTATTGTAACACCTTTATTATTCATTGTCCTTATAATACTATAATATTCCATAATTTTTCGTGGTGATTTATAAAAATTTATATATACAAGGTATGCACATATCATAACGCCAGTACGACCTTTTCCTGCTTTACAATGTACAGCAACAACATTCCTTGGATCTTCTTGTAAATATCTATGAACTTCTCTACAAAATGGCGCCATAAGTTCCAATTTCGGTGGATGGTGGTCTGTCATCTCAAATATTCTTACTCTATTGTCAAAATTTTTTTCATCATAAGTAAATTGTCCACGGAGATTGAAGACAAGGTAATGTTTTGAATGGTAATGTTCTAAAAAATTTTTTGTATCCTCCATACTATTACGATACAATTTTTCTGAGTATTCTGCCGGATATCCCATGGCAATAATTCTATCCGTTATATCTATAAAAATATTTAGATTAATATCTAAAAAAGATAACTTACAAGTTAAATCTAAATTAAATTCATCACTAATATAACGTCTCCTATTTTGACTAACAATTTTTTTTAATGGATTACATATCTTTCCAGAACCTTGGGAACTCATACTTGCGGTAGAATTTACTTTTGCAAATTTATTAGAATTAATATAATACTGATGAGTGATATCTAAAATTTTTACTTCTTTATTAGAATCACATAATTGTTCATTGTTTGATAATATATTGGTTGTCATTGTTGATGTATTATCATCATTAGAAAAAGTTTCTTCTCTTATAGTACTCTGACATAATGTATATTGGGATAATGAATCATTTGTACTGCACAAATCAGTTGTTGAGGAGAATGATAAAGTAGCTATGCCGCTTGAGGTAATTGTTGAATGAGAGGAACATTTTGAATCATTACTATTTTTCATTTCATTGTTTGAGGTGAATGATAATTGATTTATGTTTAACCTAAAATAGTTTAATATATTTGTCGCCCATTATCATTATAAAAACATACAGTGATGAGGTTTGTGGAATATTATCGTTACTAGTATCATTTTTTTTAAATGAAGAAGCAGAATCATTATTACAAGTAATTTTATTAGATTTTAAATTGGCATCTGCCATACTTTCTTTACAGTTGTTTTCTGATAATGTTTTCGCCTCTGTCACTGTTGTTGGCTTTGTGCCCTTAAGTTCTGAAATTGAAAAAGAACTTGATAAACTGTCACAAAAGCAGTTTTTTAGAAGTAAACTGTTGGAGGCGCAACTCATTAATGTCAAATAAAGAATCCTTAATTTTTATCCAATATAAAATTTTATCATTACAAATTATTTATAAAATATATTAATATAAACTCGTTATCTTTTTTTAAAAAAAAAAGAAAAAGAAGATAAGATAATTTTAAAATTTTGTTATGAATTATACTTTTAAGCAAAACTTTTCTTTTTTTCTTATCATCTTAAACACAATACAGATTAAGGAAGTAATATTTTTATAAAATTTAAAAGTTAATTAAATTAGATTTTTAGTTATTTGATGGGGATAAAAGAATAAATTAATTTTAAAGTATATTCAACTTCTAGCCAGAATTAGTTGTCTTTTTTTATTCTTAATCCTATAGACAGTTTATGGTCAAAAAGTTATTAAATAGAAATGTTAACATTTTATTAAGTAAGATTTTAAGGATAATGATATAGAGTAATGGGGAATTAGAATAAAGCATTAAGGAAGTAAAATAAAGAATAATGCAAAATATGATAAAACTTTTTAAAGAGGATTTAAAAGTAAGGATTAGGTGAAAACTTATCATACAGATATAAAAATTTTGTATTACAATTTCTGTGTAATTTTGGAAATGAAAGTTTAAAAAATATATTTATATATATATAATCTTTTGTGACTCCTTCTATTTTATAACAAATGTAAATTCAATCAAAAATTGTCAATCAAATAGATTGAAATGTTAGGTAGTTTTTTGAAAAAAAATTACACCAAATATCTTATGATAATATAGTAAAAATCAGTTAAAAGTTTAAGAAATTGGAAAAAATTATATACTTAAATTATGCGTCTATTTTAAAAGGATTTTTTATCCATTGCACTATTTTACACTCCTACACATCTATCTCTCTTAATAAAATATATTTTTTTATAGAAAAAATATATAGGTATTGAAAAGTGTCTAAAAATAATTATATAATTGTTATTTTAAATATTTTGGAATCATTTTTAATGAAAAGAAAAAACACATTACACTTGTAAGTTGCACTCTCTTTATAAGTTATGCATCACTGACTCCCGTTGCCATATTTAGAATTGTATTAATAAAATTTTCTATTGCAGACTACATATTTTAGTGTTTTATCTAATTCCTTTAAAACAGTTATATGTAAATTTATTAATATAAACGAATTTTTAATAGAGGTAGGAATAGCAATAAAAAGAAGTACTTTTGATAAATTCTTTAATTTTAATATATATTATATATATCATTTCTTTTAATCACGAATGAATAAATTTCTAGATATAATATATGAAATTGTATCGTATAATGGCACTAAAATATGTCATGCTTCTTTTTTGTTGACTTATTATGTTATAAAAAGTATAATAAAGGAATAAGAAGGTATTATATATATTTGATAAAAAAAAGGAAGATATTAATGAAGTATTTAATAAAATAAATGAAAATCTATATTAAATAGATAAAAGCATATGGAAATATTTCATTTTAAAATATTAATATCAATTACAAAAAAAAACTGAAGAAAAGTAATTAAACATATAAAAAAAGAGATATATTAATAATACAAAGGAGATAGGGAGGAGGCAAAAAACAACAACGTCATCAAGTTTACAAACACATTGAATCACACATTTTTATTACACAGCCTAATTATGGCCTGTTATACCTTTGAAAAGTTGGACTGTTTGAATTTTTATAAAAATTTATAAAAATCTATAATATGTGGGAAAATTAAAAAGGACGATATATAGAAAAGTTAATACCCAAATATCAAAATTTGTCCTTGAATAAAAATCAATCATTACAAGCTAAAATTACATTTTAAAAGTAAAATTTTGATCTTGTTAAAAAAAATTTTTTTAACATAAAATTTGAACACCTATATATGTTGTTATAGTCAATATGTGTTCTAGTGAATATATTTATATACATATTGTTGATAAAGTTATCTTAAATGAACAGTTGGTAAATAAATATATAGACTAAATATTAAGTAATTCATTGTGGTAGTTCCTTGTTGATTTAAATTCTTATATTTAAACAAACATATATATATGAAATTATAATATTTGAGGTTGTCAAATAATTTTTTATTTCCTTACTTTATAAAATGAATATTGTTATTTATCAATTAATCACAACTAAACTTTTTTTCCTCTCCTTCAAACTTATTATATAAATTTTTTTTGACATTTTTCAATATATTTTAGAAAGGAAAAATCTATCAATTCAGTAATAATTGAACTGGTTTATTTTTAGCAAAAAAAAATTTTTAACTGATGTTTCTATAAATATTAAAAAAGGTTTATTGAGTTATTGGTTAAAATTCTTATCAATAACATACATATTTTAATACTAAAAAATATTCATGATAATAGAAATATATTATAACAAACAATTAATTTTAATAGTATAAATTTAAAAAGGGACACAACGTCTGGACACACTACTTTAAAAAGTGTGTAAATGTAAATTTTAGGAAAGACAAAAAATTTCAATTTATATGATAGTTATAGGCATTTTAAGAAAAAGATAAATCTTTAAAGTCTTTTTCAACATCTATAGCTACGGGTTTTTATATTGAATTTTCTATACATACATATCTATATTTATCATTATTATCATATAACATTACGGCATCTTAAAGCTACACTACAGACCATAATATTTAAGTGGTATGATCATTATCACATATAAATAAAATAGGGATAAACGATTCATAGGTGACAGCATTTTATATATACAATTAAAAAGATAATATTTTGATATGCAAAAATATAAATATGCTACTTTTCATTAGCCTTAAACTCTTACTTGTCTCTTCACTTCTTTGATCATTGAACTCTTATAAACAGTGCTTAAAATAACATTATATTAAAAAAAATTATATATCAATTGGTCAAACAAAAATCATTTGATAGATGGAACTTTCATAACTTATAATTTTACTTTTTAAAAAATGCTTTAAATATAATAAAAAATCAATATATACATAAGTAGTAGTGGTAGTTAAAAAAATTTAAATCTAAATATCTTTAAATTTTTGGTGATGTACTTTTACCACAAAATCTACAAATGTATAATAACGAAAAATGTATAGAGTATTGGTCTTTTCTTTCAATAGACATATGTTTAGTTTGGTACTATAAGAACGAAAAATACTTTTTAAATATATAGAAAATACCCCTTTAGCAATTGTTTAAATTTTAAGACTAAGGCAAAAATTCTTCTATATCATTTTATAATTTTCACAATAACTAAATTTTAATATAAAAAATTTAATTAACCTTTATTATGTTAGTAATCTATGAAATTACTATCATTTTTAATTAAAATAACTTCTAAACAATAAATAAAGATTTATTTTAAAAAAGATAGTAGATGGAGAACTTTTAAAGGTTCTTTGACTAGATTATTAATCAAATCAATTATGTCAAATTTATCAATTTTTGACTACCATGATAGAAAGATATAAAAATATAATAAAATTAAACTTTTATCTAAAAAAATGAAATGTAAAGAAACCTAAATATAGGACTTTTAAGATAAGAAACTTTTTTATACTCAAAAGAAATGTACATTTTAGAAAGTAGAAATGGAAAAAAAATAAAAGAAATCATATAATAAATTTTACAATATTTTTCCTGCATCGTTTTTATAAAATATTTCTTCTCTTAGATTAATATATATTTTATTGAGATAAGGGGAATATATGGCAAAAACTATGATGAAACACTTTATTTTTTATTTAATAATCTCTGATATATATAAATATATATATTATATTGATAGATATAATAATTATAATTGTATACTTTTGAACAACGAGAAATGAAAATGTTAAAAATGCGCAATTCCACCATGAATATTGTTATTAATTGCTTGAACTATCTAACGGGTTTATATTTATTTTTTTTTATATATAATAATAAAGTATAGATGCACTTTAGGTAAAATAAAATATCAGATTTACAAATGTATTTCAGAGACATTATTATACATTTTTTAAAATTAATCTTTACAATAGATAAATATTAATCGTTTAATTATTTTAAAATAACTTAGTTTTTATCAAAATATATTAAAATGTATACATTTTTTAGAAGAGAAACTTTAGAGTTACCTCTTATTGTAATTTTAAATAAACATTATATAAATTAACTCATTTATTATATCAAAAATAACTATATATTTAATATGTAGACTTTAATAAAAAGAAAATTTATTACGCAATTTAGAAAATATACTTTTTAATTAATTAAAGCTCTTTTGATATTAATTTAAAACCATACTTATTGATCAATATTTTATATAGAGATATTTGATATAGATATTATTAAAAATGACAATTAAATAATAATTTGAATAACCTCTTAATGAATATAATTGTAGTGGATTATACTATGAAAAATATGTCTCTCTAATCTAAATTAATTATGGAAAATATTGAAAATTCTCCTCATCTCATTCTTTCATAATACACTTTTATCTTTTCCAATTAACAAGTAGCTATTTTTACGTTTATAAATTAAAAAAAATAGTTCATTTTAAATTAATAACTAATTATAATTCAGTCCAGTAGTATCACTTTTTTTCTCTTCCTTTTATCACTAAACTCTAAGATTTTCATTCATTATTATATATGTTTTTAGTAGTAACGTTAAAAAAAGTTATAAAAATGTAAAAATAATAGCATTAAAAAGATGGAGAAATAATATTTTTTTTTCTTACATTTATCAATATATAAATATATATCCAGTCAGGGTAATAATATATGAGCTTCAATGTCATTTTCTTAAAAATTATAATTCTTCCATAGAGTTTTTATTTCATCAAATTGCAAATGTTACTTCAGATGATCATCCATCCGATAATTTGAAATCAACCTTGAGGAAGAAAAAAATACGAATATAACATATATATTAATGTATGTATTTAAATATCCGGTAAGATTAGTAATTTAAAAATAAAATTTGTACTTTTAAATTTTTTCGATAGTTTTAAGAAAAAATTTTACAGCTACATACTTTTATAAGATAAATAAAATTTACGAAATAGTTATGAAAAGAAATCTTACTTCGTTATAATATACTTTTTTTATACATTTATTATTTTATTTCTCCTTTTTATCTTTTTAAAAGTAAGTAACTAAATAGGTAAAAGACATTAACTATCAAGGTAAATATAAATTTATGATTGATGCAATTTTTATATATATATTTAATGTTCAAAAATAAAATAGATAGAAAAAATTTAGATGCTAATAAATTATGTATAATGTCAAAGTAAAAGAACATAAACTTTTCTTCTTTTTTTGCAAAAGGTAATATAAAAATATCGTTGATAAAAAAAGATAGAAAGTAACGTGACCAGAGTATGCTTCATCTACCACACATACATTGGGTGATGTGTTTTAAAACGAAAATATTTAGGACAATAGTTTACGTAGCCATATATTCATAATAAATATAAAGAAATTATCATTTATCGGATTCAACTTCTTTAAAAATACTGTAATATTAAACTAAAAATATTAAAGTATGTGCAATTTTTATTATTCATTTTCTATTCACCACACGTCTACCAAGAAATTATGTGCATTTTAGAATATATATCTAAAGTACAACAGAACCAAAAAAAAAGATCTTTTATTTTTTTCAATAAGCATTAATATATATATTTATAATGAATGTTTGGTGATCAACAAAAAAAAGAAACATATATATAAATATTTCTTATTTAAATGATAAAAATGTACGTATATATATTTTTTTTTATTAAAATACTTACTTTTAAAAAAATATTATTCAGGAATACGGAAATTTTTCTTCCAATTTCAAAAGTTATTATATAATTGAGAGTTTATTCTTCTCATTCAAAAATTCAACTTTGTTTTCTAAAAACAAATATTATATAGTATATTATTATTTTTTTGAATGGTTAAAAAATATAAAGATGTAAATGATGGTAATTGAAGGATAAGATAAAAGATAATAGTACAATGTCAATAAAAACCATCTTATCACACCATTCCTTTACATTTATTAACAAAATTTGTACACTTAAAAATTAGTTAGATATTAAATATCAATTGATGAAAAAATAACGAATATTATAAATGCAGTAGTTTTGTAAAATAAGATTTTTTCGACTTTCAATAAAATAATAATAATATTTACAACATATTTTTCACGGTTTATTTACAATTAGTAAGAGTAATATACATTGTAATTAATGTTTTTAAAGGATAATCTTTTTTTGCTTAATTACGAATTCCTTTAGAAATTAAGAGAAATGAGTGTATATGTTTAAAAATTAATTCAAAGATGCTTGAATAATAGAAACGCATAAAAATGATTAAATTTTAAAATGCATATTTAATATTTTTTATAAAAAAAATGTGAATAACATTAATTTCGTGAAAATCCTTTTTAAGCTTATATTACACATTAACATCTATAAACTTTTTTTCATTTTCATAAAATGACGTTTATATGAGTAAAAATAGGATAGTTTTTTTATTTCCAAACTTGCGAGGAAATGTTCTCCTATTGAAAAACTTTTTGCAATTAAAATGAATAATGTCATTTATTTTTAACATTGTTAAAATTTGAAGAAAAAATGTATAAATTAGCATTAAAATATATTTTAATTTTTGTGCTCACAATAGATTTACACTTACCAATTTAATAAAATAAAATTTTATTTAACAATTGAAGAAAGAGATATCTATAAGGGTAAATTGATAAGAAAGAATGAATATGTGATAAGTGTAGTTTTAAAAATGTACCTCCCAAAGTATGTGAGAGGGAATGTAAAATTAGGGAAAATGTGATTTTAGTAGAAATGACATCTTGAATCTTCCCTTTCATCAAAAAGCAACCACCACCAAAATCTGTAAGTTTTGAGGAAAAAGAAATTAGATCATGAAATAGCTAATAAACCTAGAATAATCACGTTTCAATGGTAAAAATAATTATCCAAAATAAAATTGATTATTAATAAAATTTAATAAAACTCTTTTATTTTACCACAAATACACAATAAAAATGGCCAAATACAGACATAATTTTTTTCCTCTACACAACTTTATTGTTTTTGAAATAAAACAGTTGATATAAAAATCTAGTTTTGAACTTTTTACAATGTCAACAATATATTACATATGTATGGATAGAAAAAAAGGTGTTCTACACAATGTGCCGTCATATTATAATTTATAAAATGTTTTATAAAAATTAACATTTAAAGATTTTATACATATTTAAATTTTTTCTTTAAGTAGTGATCAAAAAGAAAAATATTACTCATTTCATGGAATTATAAAATGGATAACGTTAGAATATTAGATGGTATTTTAAGATTGTGCAGATAATATAATTTCATTGAAATACAAGAATACCAATATCAAAATATTTTATAAAAAATTAAAGAAATAAATTATTAGCTTCTGGTTATACAAAATCCCACGCATTGGCTCATACATATCCGATATCATCTTTTATGATTAATTGACAAAATTTGAGATAAAAGTACTTTTTTCAAATATATATTATATCCTACTATGTGAATATTTAAAACTCTTTTTTTGCTCCATAAATGTTATATATCATACCTACTCTTTCTTCTCACGGCGCTTCAGAAATAATTGATTATTCGATTCTGGAAGACTCTTAAGTTGAAGTTCTTTTTTAGACGATCTATTTTGCGATGCTTCATCATCATCACTTTGATCTGTTGGTTTGTGCCATTCAATTTTATTATCGTGATTCTTATCAATCTCAATTACCATCGGTGTTTTATTAAAGTGTGTTATCCATTTATGTTTTAGAGCTTCTTTAATTGTCAAACGATTTGCTGGATCAACTTCAAGTAACTTTTTGACAAAGTCTTTCGCCACAGCTGATACTGTATCCCATTCAGGAGCTGGAAAATCATATTGACCCTTCTTTATACGTGCCTTCATTCCAGGAGAAATAGGTTGACCATTATTGGAGTAAAAAGGTGGATACCCACATAGAAGTATATAAGTTATTATACCAACTGACCATACATCGCGACTTTTACAATATTTGGAGGAAGATAAAACTTCTGGTGCGACATATAATGGAGTATAACATGGTGTCTCAATAAAATTGTCATCCTCACTTGGAGAATATTTAGCAAATCCAAAATCAGTCAACTTCAACTCGGCATTTTCATTTTCGTCAGTAAAAAGTAAATTTTCAGGTTTTATATCTCTATGAGCTATATTTGAATCATGTAAATATGAGATAATATGACATATTTTACAGATAACCTGTGAAGCCTCTTTTTCCGTAAATCCACTGCAATTCTTCTTTTGTATTTTTACGAACAACTCACCACCCATCATAAATTCCATGACAACTAACAGATATTCTATATCATTAATTTTATTACTGAAAACATCATATATCTTAACAATATTAGGATGCTGTGATGCCAATAAGTGAAGTTCAATCTCTCGTCTTGCTTTTGGACAATCTTTTATTATTTTTAAGGCATAATTTTGTTTACTTTTTTTATTTACACATGATATTACCTTTCCATTTACACCAACACCAAGTTCGGACTAAAAGGGGACGTGAAAGCAATAATTAAAAAAGAGAATAAATGAAAATTTATTTTTGAAATGAAATTTAATAATCAAAAGATAAATTAGAAGATTTACTTAATATCTAACTTTTGTTTATTAAATCCTTCTATATATAGATATTTTCTTAAATAAAAAAGATCAAATTACCCTATTGTTACTTGTAATATCATCTTTTATGACTATAAAAAATTTAATTAACAAACCTGCCAGTCAATCACGTATTCATTATCAATGGAATAGTTTTTTACTCTCATTATAGTTTAATCTTTCTTAAAATATATAAAAATATATATATAAATTTCTAAGAATTATATATATATTATATAAAATAAATTCTGAAAAAAGGAAAAATTTTATATTTTTTTCTGAATTAAAGAAATGTCTATGAAGTTAAGAGAGATAAAATTAAGGGAAGTAAAGAAATGTCTTATTTTATATCAGAATTAACTAACCACAATATATGCTACATATACAAATTTTATACACAATAACTACTAAAAGTAAAAGAATTTTGATATATGTAACATTCTTTTCTACCGGTATATAAAATCATGACTATAATAAAAATTAAAACAAAAGTAACTACATTTATAAGATAAAAAATCATGACTAAGATATAAAAATAATTTATATTTTAGTAATCTATAAATATTAAATATAATTATAAACCATTAAATTTCTATTATTTAAATAAATAATAATAAAAAAATATTCAGTAATTTTATATGCAAAATAGTTATAATGGTTTTAATATGATTAAAATACACAATAATGCTAATATCATTAAATTCTTAAGATCAATCTAAAAGTATAAATCATTTTAAACTAATAAAAACACTTACAATTAGTCATTTTTATTTTATTAATATCAACTTGTAGTGGTATGGTAAAATTAAAAGTTAATGTTACATTAAAAAATTTTTTTGAATGTATTTATTTTAAAATTTTGTATATTTATACTATCCTTTTTTGCAAATTTTTAAATAAAATTTTATCTCAGTAGGACAGAGTACCAATAGAATTGCCTCCTTGGTAGATAGTTTATTATGGGAAACAGTAAATACCCAAGAAAGTAAAAAAAGTGATAAGATTTGCTTTGCCATTACGACTTATGATATTTTCCCCATCATATGAAGAATGTAAGCATGTATTACGGAGTGTAGAGCCGTCTAATGCCAATAAGATATATTATTATAACTGTTAGAGGAACAGAATTTTTCTCTACTTTTTTACATTCCACGGCATATACTTAGTTCTTAAAAAAAAGAAGAGAAATAACAGATATATTAAGTATAGTTAATGGAAGAAAAATGAGATGATTAACAGATATATAAAATAAATAGCATACAACATCACTACTTTATTTCGTTTTAGGTAACCTATACAAATAATTTACATATTAAACAGACTTTGAAAAATTGACATATCTAAAAATTTTTATACCAAACAACAAATGCACTTAGAAAAAAAATATTATATAATAGATGAATTATAACATTGTTTATACAATAAAATTTTACCTACTTATGAGATAAAAATTTGGTATTACATGATACATAAACATACTATTAAATGAAAGTTTGTAAATTTTGTGACATAAAGTATTTATAAATATAGTTATAATTTAGCAAACACTATACTAAACATTAACAAAAATAACTTTGTTAAAATATTTAAAAATAATTCTTTAATGCTTAGCATTTCAACAACAATACTAAAATTTTAAACAATTTTTTAACTATTTTTCGTAGGATATAAAAATTATTACACTCAGTTAATATTTATTTATTTTTTAGAAGTTTAAAAAGCACATATTTATTTTTATTATCAATATTATTATTAAATAACTTAAAAAACAACAATGTGACGTAACAAATATTCATATTAATTTAATTACTGCTTAAATAAAATAACATTCATAAAACAAAGCATTCTAATTTGTCCTATATATATTAATTTATAAATAAAAGTGAAAAAAAGTTTGTTCATTAAGTTAAACTTAATTTGATAGTAACTTAGAATTGTCCTTTATATATTGTTATTATAGCGCAAAACACATCAAAACTTAAACTGATTGAATCTTTACTTTCTCAAACATGAGATACTATCAATTCAATATACATATATATAAATAAATATTTAAAGCATCTTCTAAGTAAAAGGGTAATATATATAAACATTAAACAGCTTTAAAAACTTTATTCATAGTTGATAAAGGTGATTTATAAAAATAAATATATATAATAACATTAAAATTTATATGATAATATTTATATTTAAAATAAAGCAAAAAAATTATACTATAAAAATTTTGCATTTAATGTACTATCATTACATATACACTGATCATTGTAATTAGTCTTATTATTTTTTAACCTTTTTAAAAATCAGCTGATATAAATTATTTTAGGTATTTATAATAAAAAATCTCAATACTAAAAAATTTTAATGCAGCATATTGTAAGAGAATAAAATAGTATGGTAAAAAAATAAAGAAATTTCTTTAAAAATGAATATTTTGAAATATTATTTTTGGGCATAAAAAAAATAAACATACATATTATTACTATCAAAAAAATATTATGTTTTGTTACATTTAAACAAGATTTTTTTCTACGATGAAATAAGAAGTATATGACAAAGGGCAAATTTCTGCTTTTATGTACCATATTTTAACCATGTATTTTTCTCCTTCTATCTAATAAATAATATTTTAAAGATGAAATATTCTTATATACAAACTAAATGCACTATAAAATATATACGTAACATTTATTGTACATATAGATAAAATTTTTGCTCAAGACTACAAGTGTTTATTTAATATAAATTATTAATTATAAAAAAGTTTTAAAGTCCTTTTTACTAATAAGTGTACATATCATTTTTATGAAATTTTATAATGTAAATAAAAAATTTATTTAATTATATATATTTTTATGTATATTTATTGAAATTGGAATAGTCCTCAAATAAATAGAATATGAATGTTATTAAAAATTGTTACATATTCTGGAAAAGATAATAAAGAAATATAAATTGAAAAATGAGTAAATAATATATTTTAAAAATTATTTTGTTTATTCCTCTATTATTATATTTTTATTTTTGTATTTTTTTAATAAATATAATTTTCAAGAAAAAAAAGTTATGAGATATAACTTATATAAATATCGAATGACATAAAAATAAATGATAAAATATTTTTTAAGGAATTTTTAAAGTACTACGTCATAGATGGAAAATAAAATCAACATTACGATAAAAAGAATATTTATGTCAATATATGGATTATATTTTTATTGTATTTAATGATTCAATTAAGTAGAAGTATACAGAATTTAGAATAGTTATTTATAAAACAAAAAAAAAATAATATCTATATAATTTATGGGTATGCAGATGATGAAAAGAATTAAATATTCAATAGTAAAGCATTGAATTATAATAAAATAATACAAATAACAGGTGTTAAAATGTTTTTGTAAGAAAAATTATTAAAACAATTTTGTTGATTTATTATAAATCACATTTGGAAAGTGAATTGCATTTATAATAACTTATTATTATATATATTATTATTTTTATAATTTCTTCAATATAATATTATTATTACAGAGAACTAAGAAGAAAAAGTTTTATAAGAATAATACAACATCTAAAATTTTTGCTTTGCATAAATTTTGATAAATACACACTCATAAAAAAACTGTCGTAATTTTAAAATTCATCAAAAACAAATGCAGGATTTGAAAATTGTTTCTCATAAATACTCAAAAATATATTTTGAAGATCATGAAATCCAGGACGTCTCTCCGCATATTTATGCCAACATTTCATCATTATACTATATATCTCATCTGTTGCATAAATTGGTAGACGTGGTCTTTCGCCATTCTTCAATTTTCTTACCAAATCTTCTCTTTTTGTATCTTTGTATGGTGATTCACCCATTGTGTAGATTTCATATAACAATAAACCAAATGACCAAGTATCGCTTTTCTCAGAAAAGATACCTTCTGTCAAAACTTCAATACTCATTATTTTATAATGTAATAATTTATATGTCTTTTTATTCATTTCAAATGTTTTGTCATTGGCATTGGAACAAAAACCAAGACCAGATATTTTTGCCCTTAAACCAGTCGTCAAAAGTATATTCCTTGATGCCAAGTCTCGATGAACGAAACCTTTTGAGGCGAGCAAACTCATCGCACCACATATCTCAATAATCATACTTATAAACCTACCATATGGTATCATTGCCAATGATGTATTATGAGTATTTTGTTCACAGAAAGATTGTTTTATTTGATTAAGATATTTACTAAGATTTGTGTGAGTTAATTCCATAACAGTACATACAAGATTATTTCTAACTGTACAACCAAGTAACATGCATATATTAACATGATTATTAATTGCTTTCATTACAGCTATCTCTCTTAGGAGTTGGCCTTCCTCCTCGGAGTCAAAACGTTTTGGTACTTTTATAGCAACAGCACAATCTTGGTATTGCTTTATTTCGACTCTTTTAATCCACCCCATTACAGGGGCTTTTCCTTTTAGTTTACCCAAATAAACATTACTATATTTCCCATTTCCTAGAGGAAATTCATAATCAATATGAATTCTATCACTTTTAACTTCCCATGGTAGTCTTTCTGTTTCCGGTAAATTTCTAGCTTTCCTAATATTTAAAAAAAAAATAAAATAAAAATAAAAAAAATACCTTAAGGGTTTCGTTACAGCTTTGAATTCCTCATCAAGTTCTGCAATCTCTGAGTTCCTTAATTTTTTACTTTTCCTATATAAAAAAGTTGATATTGTGGTAACAGTAATAGTACAGCAAATAACAATAAAAATAAATTGTCTCCATGCTAAGTTCCATGATTCTTTAAAATTGTATGGTGTGGTATTGAACAAATGGTAGTATAAAGTTTCATTTGTACAGATAGTTGAATAATTTTTAATTTGTGAAATATTATTTATATTATAGACATGCGAATTGACATTTAGCTTTAGTAGTTTCATTTGATAAAGCGGTTGTGTAAAATTATCAAAAATATGCTTAGCTGTTTGTTTTCCATTTATAAAAATATTAAAATCATTGTATGATTTTTCATTGTCTGCTTTAAATAGTGATAATAAATAATATGGTATATCTTGATCGAGTAGAATTATTTTTTTACCACTTTTCATTGTACTGTAAATATTTTTATAGAAATTGTTCTTTGAGTTATGATTAGATTTATCGGATGATTGTAGCTTGGTGATACAGTGATTAGTAAATTCATTCGTGTAATTACCTACCCAAGGAATCTTGAGAATTGTTTTATTTTGAATTGATGGGTAAACACTTATTTCTAAAAATGATTCTGCGATCATGTTGTCACCTAATTTACAGGAAGATGATGATATAATTAAATCAATTATTTCTAGTAGAAACTTATTATCATTTTTTTCGGTCATTGAAGCAAAAATGTTATATGGGTTTATTGGTTGCGTTATTGTACCATATTTTGAAGGCAAACTTATAATCTCATCAGAACAATATTCATTCATACAATCAAAAGTTGAATTTATCAATGGACATACCAAATTTCGTTTTGTTAACATTAACTCTACCTTGTTATTCTGATACATATAATAACACTCAGTATTAGGGTAGTCATTTAATGTTCCTAATTTAGAAAATAATTTTTGATCATCGAAATTTGCCAAAACGGTTATGTCTTTTTTTTTAATTAAAAAGTTAATTGGCATATCTTGATCTAATAAAATATGTTCAATTTGTTGAAATACATCCAAATAATTGGAATTTGTTGTATTAATAATACTTGAATTATACATATCATAATTGACAGAGGAATCTTGACTCCAATAACTAACAATAGTCGCTAAACTATTAGTTTCAGTTGACTTTTGCCACTTAGTGCCAAAATAAATATTATATGATGTAATACTTTGGTTTTGTTTATCAGTACAACTATCTGTTATCTAAAAATAGATTATAAATAATGGGGAACGTAGAAAAAATAAAATTAAAACATCAACGACATCTCATGAAATTTCACAGTCATGAAGATAATTAAAAATGTAATTAATTTTTAAGTATAAAACATACCTCGGCATATTTGAGAAATAGTTTCCAAAAGTCATTAAATGTAATTGAATGGTTAAAAAATAAAATTACGTAAGCCGTAATACCTAATGTATTGCAATTTAGATAACTTTTTCCTTCATTTTCTGAATATCCATTGATAGAAAGATGGTTATATGAATGTAGTATGTTAAGATTAAAAAATATAAAAATAAGACTAGCATAAACATATGTTTTTATCATACTTTATAATCACTAATTATTTCAATGTTTCTTTGACTAGGTAAGTTAACAATAATTATTATTTATATAAGTACAACAATAAAATTATTATTTTGACAATTTGATGTATTATAATTTTCTTATCATTTTACTAAAGCAGCTTCCTATGATAACCATCACAAGATAAGTTACTAACAATTTTTATCAAATCAAAAAAGTTTGGTATTTTAAAATTATTGTTTTATTACACCCTTTTAAATATAATTAATGAGAAAAAAAGAATTACACAGATAGTAGAAAGTGAACTTTTATTGAATTGTTAATGATTAAGAAAAAATTACATTTTGAAATATAAAAACTTGACCACTTGATTTTTATTTAAAAAGGAGTATATATAAGTTTTAAAAATGTTGCAATGGTTACTTTCAAATGGAACTGTATGAGGAGGAATCACGACAATTAATTTTTTTCTGTAAAATTATTAAATAACTCAACACAAATACATCAAAATTTTACTTATTATCGGTAATTTTTTCACTTGTCCCCAACGATAGATGAAATTGGTATTTTTTCAAGCTACTTCTTCTGAATCTTTGTTATAATTAAATTGTTTTCTATAATTACGTGGTAAATAATAAACTGGAGCATAGGGATGAAAGCGTCCGGAACCAAGACCTCTTTTAACATTATAAAAAAAATCTTCAAGCTGTTTCATATTTCTTTCTTCACGATATAATGGTAACTCTTGTAGTACAAAACCATTTGATAGTGTAAATAGAAAAATTGAAAATAATAAGAATAGGTGAATAGTTGCGCTACAATTAAACTTAGACATTTTTGTTATAATAACTGAAAGTAAAAAAAAAGTTATAAAGAGTTGAAAAAGGAAAACTTTAATTAAATTTTAAAGGCTCAATTTTAAAAATAATGATAATATATTCTCAAAACAATTTACTCCATATTAGAATAAAAGTTATTGAAAATAATGGTATTTTCCTTCAAAAACGTAATAGATATATATAGATATTTCATATATATGTATATAAAGAATTTTTACTTTAATTTTTTAATTATAAAATTCTGGTACGCCTACCAATTAAAAATAAAAATATGAGTTAACTATTTTAACAACCTCTTCACCACATTTGTGACATATTATTTCATTATTTTTGAGGCATAAAATAAAAAATTTTAAGCACAATGTAATTTATACCTAACTTGATAATTGGTTATAAAATTTAATTTTTATACTAAATTAATAAGTATTACATAAAAAGATTAATTTTCTTTTATTGCAACGTTAATTGTACTTGGTACAATAAAATTTGACTTCTCCATATAATTGAACATGTACCACTATAAGGTATATTTTTTAATTAAATTTATGACAAAAAAATTAGCTTATTAGATTGGTACTGTAATATACATGAAACATTAAATGAGTTTCTTTAAAAAGTATGTAGTTTGGTTGTAATAAAAAGTTTATATAATATTTTAAAAGGAGCTGTCAAATTTTATATCATTACAAGAAATGAATAATAGCAAAAAAAAGATATATTATGTCAAATTAAATGTATAAAAGATGTCATAACAAAGTAAAAATTACGTATTAATATGACATGCTTGCTAATATTTGTTATTGAAAAGGTCACCTATTATTTTTATCTTCAAAAAAACTCAACACCCACTTTATATGTGGTAAATGTCAAAAATTTGTATATAAAGAATTACAGTAAATATCACAATAATTACCTTTTAAAAATATATAAAATATATACTACCTAACACGAAAAATATCTTCTTCTTTCATTTATTAAAAAAAATAAACAAGATATTAATTCAATTTTATTATCTTTTTTCCATAATTGTTACATATGTGGTTAACACTAATTATAAAAAAAATAATTATACTTAGATCTATGCTAACTGATAAACAAATAAATAAATTTTTTTGTCTTCCTTGTTAAATAAAATATAAATTTATATAATAAAAATATAAATATTTATATTCTTAGGATGATGGTAAATACATATGTATATCCTCACGATTATAAACCCTTCTTTTTTACATTTTTATTTTCGACATGATACAATTAACTATAATGATTAAGATTCCTTGTGTATTTTTATAAATATGTATAAAATATAATTTTAATAAAATTTGGAAGTCAAAAAGAGAAACAATAACTTTTAATATAATTATGTTAAATATCTCTTGTAAAACAGGGAAAAAATTGCGGATAATTTCTTCTTAAAGAAAATAAGTATTATTTACGAAAAAACAATTTTTTTTTCCTGTTTAAATAGCATTTTTGGATCAAAATTGAGAAAGCTTAATGAATTATGATAGCATTAGTATTCAAAATAAAAAAATTGAATTCTAACATATTATCATTATGAATTAGGAGGAAAAAATGAGAAGGTAGTTTGTTTTGATTAATTATGATTTCCTAAAAATAACTAAATTAAAAAGTATACTTGATAAATAACTTTTATTTTTATACATACCTTATAATGACTCTATTTTTCTTTATTTTTTCTACACATAAGTGGAATATTTATATTCTAATATATCAAATAAAAAGTTTACACTTTATCAATTATAGCAAAGAAATGACAATAAAATAAATTGAAGTTTTATGAAAGTTATATCGTTTGTGATAAATTTCTAATTTTTAATGTCTTGATGTAATTTTACTTATATAATAATAAACATTTGATATAATATTTAGGAGATATTAAGTATTTATATGGATATTTTTTAAAGATATTTTGTTAATAAGCTATGATAACACCTATTTTTAAGGAGTATTCTTTATGTCAATTAAATAATATATCAAAAATTACTATTTTTAAACATTAAGAAAGGTATGACAAATCATATTTTAGAGAATTAATAAAATCTAATTTCCTATCATTATTCAGCTGACATATGTGCAATTTATATCATAATAATTATGTCATATAAGGAAGTAATGATGAAATATTTTAGATACTCTGCAAGATTTTTTTTTATTTATATAAATAGTAATTGCAAATAATATTATTTATTTATGAAAAAAAAATTAAAATTTTGATTTCCTTTAAGTACATTTTTTTGTTTTTTTTCAAAAAGTTTAAAAAGTGACGAAAGTAGAAGTGAATAGATCTTTAATCTTATCTTTTATATATTTCATGGCTTGATAATTTCATTAAAAATGTTGTTCCTTCAGGAAGAAACATTTTATAATTTTAGTAGGAAAAATTCCTATTTATCTTTTTTTTCCTGCAAAAATTTATAAAATATCTTTAAAGTGACGTTAATTAATTAATTAAATAAATGAACTTTTTGTAATAGAACAAAAATAGTATGTTCTTTTTACAAATGCCATTCATCACTGCTACTTTTCTTCAATTAAGGAATTTCATCAAATATTTATGAAATATTGTCATATCAAAGTTGTATTTTAAAAATTTTTTTGAGCGTTGTAATTCATAAGAAAAAATGTTTTGCATAGTGTATGACAAAAACGAGTCTACAGACTATTCCAAAATAAAAATAAGAAAAACTTTTATTATTCTAGTATTTTAAATACATTTTTATTTAAAATAACCTTAATCTTGAAAATAACTTTTTGCAAACTTTTTTTTAGTATTTCTTTAATGAGATAATAAAATATGAAATTATGATTTACATTATATCAATTAATTTATATAGTTTTTGGAAAATATAATGCTCTTTTAGAATTGGCGGAATATTAAAATCAAAATAATTATATACCACTGAAAATAAGAATTTAACTGGATATTAAAACTTCAAGAAGAATTTATACAAGATTCCATTTACTCATTATTGATATAAATTTCCATAAATATTTATTGAATGTTTAATAGAATTGGATAGCTTAAATTAATATTCCTTATTGTAATTGAGGTCTCATGAATATCTATGTTTTTAATTAAAATTCATATCACTAGAGATTCCAAGAATATAAATTGAGTGGGAACTGGAATCTTTCTAGCAATAATATCTATGCTAAAATAGAGTATAATTTAAATTAAGGTTTGCATTGTCTTAAAAAATTGTTTCTATTAATGTAAATGACTAAATGATAATAATAATTTGGAAATATTTTGATCACAATTTATATTTAATAAGATGAAAAGAATTGTTAGATAAGATTACAATAAATTATTAGAAGTTGATGATTGTGTTTTCTTATATAGTTTTTATGAATTAAAAATATTTATCAAATATTTGCTTCTTTTATTGGAGAATATTTAATTTTTCTACGTTCAAGTTATCAAAGTTGGTTTATGCTTGGATATCAAAATTATTTTATATTGCGATAGTTAGATATTAATTAATATTTTGAATTTATAAAAAACATTAATTTAATTGAGCTTTATACAAGATTAAATTCTAAAAAAAGCTATGTTATAAAGAATTATCGTTACAAATTTATTGTTTCTGGGAACAAAAGTTTTATATTTACATTTTTATATTTGAATGACAAAAATTTACTTTTAAAAATTGTGTTTTCAACTATAGTAAAGCGTTTTGGTTCAAATAACTGTTAAATAATTTTATAAAGTATAGTTGTAAAATTGCATTATTATTCGTTGTATTAAGATCAATGTTATATAATATATTTGAAAAATTTAACATTTGAACACTGAAATATTCGTTAATAATGATGTTAAAAAATGAATGTTTAATACATTCAAGAATATTACATAAATAATTAGTTAAAGAAGGTATAAAAAATCATTCTTAAATAGGAAACAATAATAAAATTACGCAAGAAATTCGAAATAATAGACTATACATATCCCCTAAATAGTAACAAAGTTATCTATAGGTAAAATATTTTTAATATAAAAGTGCAAATTTCACTTAATGATCATTTATGTGTTTAGTTAGTATACTATGCAGGCTAGTAGAGTTAACTAAAACATACTGTGTAGGATAGTACTTTTTCAATAATAAAAAAAATCATAACTTTGAGTTACCTTTTTTTTTATTTTTTCATGGGAATGGGTGATATTTTCTATAAAAAAATTTTTAAGATCATCATTAGTATATAATTTGTCATTTTACTTTATAAAAATTTATTATTTTTTTAATATTTTGCAAATTTAAATATTTAATCGTCTAAAAGTACTATTTTTTTTTCAAATGACTTGAAAAATTATTGACTATATCCTGAACTATTATTAATAATCATATGTTTACGAATAAAAAATGTATTATTTTCAATATTTCTTATGCATTGACTAAAATATCGCTGTGGTTTATTTTTTAAAAATTGTTTTTTAGTCATTCTCCTATTTTTTAGACATGCATTATATAAGAAAATTTAACGAATTAGACAAAAAGTAAGACTTCAAACATAAAGTTTGTTGATAAAGAAATTAACAATGAAAACGGAGTATAATTAGTTTCAAAAAGTGTCTATTTAGGTATACTATTAAACGTTTTCGATTAAGATTTTGGAAAATCCTGTAATCTTAATCCTTATGATTTTTCACAAAAACATTCGCTAATTTTTGTTTATCCAGACTATTGGCACATACAGAATTTTGCTAATTATGAAAAAATTTATTACTGGAAATTACAATATAAAACAACAAACTTTACACTATTAAAATCAATAATATCTACGGTTGTCACACACTCAATCTATTTCAAGATAAGCAAATTAATATTGGAAATTTTATTATATTACTTCATTCTGTTGTAATATCAATGATAGCTACAAGATAATGAGTTTTACATTTGTTGGAAATTTACAAGGACATATTTTAACAACAAATTATGGACTATCAAGAGGTTAAAAACCAAATTTGTCTTTTTATCAAGGAGAAATGATAACGGTGTTGGACAATCTTGAAGTCCATGTATAATAATGTTAATTTACTGAAAAATATGAAAAAGAGTTTGAGTGTCAAAGTATGTAATTAAATCGTAACAAGGAGCTAACTCGCTTCGCTCGCCACTGCTCGACGGCAGGACTGGTATTTTTTACGTAAACATAAAAATATCTCTACCCCATTTTATTTTATTCTTTTTTCAATTTTATAAAATACAGATATGGTTGTATAATTAAAAAAAATTTATTAGATAGAAATTTTTGAAAAAATTTACTTTTAGCTGCCGGATGTATAAAGCTAATTTTAAATGTTACTTTCGTTTGATCTTTTTTATCAGGACGGTTTTTAAGATTATTCAAACATTTTGTTTTGTGTTATGGCTTTTATGTTATAAAATTTGCCATGTAATTTCTATGATTTTTTTTATATAATTTTAACTTTAATTTATACGTGATTAAAAAATTAAAGGTTTGAAAAATTTAGTTATATGCGTTGACTTGTGTTAGTTTTTTACTTGCTAAAATAAATTTTCTTACTATATTAACATTTTTGCAATTGTCAATAAATATCATAAATAATATGTTTAATTAGTTACGAATGACAATGAGTGTAGTTGTTTATACCTTTAAAATTTTTCAATGGTCGGAGGGGTAAGAGGTTATGCGCTACACATGTCGGGATTCTCAAGATTATCTTCAGTTTATTCATTTCGAAAAAATTTTGTGTGTTGTTTTAAGACTTGTGTAAAACATTTTTACCATGAATCATTTTAAAATGTATCTTTGCGTTATAAAAAATTTTTTTATAGCGTAATTTTTTGACGCGTCACATCTTCTTCATTAAGTACTCAAAAAAGGTCATTAATCCTACAGTGCTCAATGTATCAAATTTGATACATTTGATTATTTTATTAATAAATGCAAGTATATTTCAAATATAATTTCTAATAAAGGTTAATTTTAATGCAAAAGATCAACATAGGCATTATTTTCAATTAAAATGATCAAAAAAAGTGTTATTTTCAATCCAAAAAACCAAAGTAAGCATTATAATTAAATGTATCAAATTTGATACATTGCGCACTGTAGGGTTAAAGGACATGTATATAGGAGATATATAAAAATACATTTACCGCTTAATGATTTGCTATATTTTTCAAGATCTCAAGAATTCGTCGCTGTTTTTTATAAATAAAAGGACTTTTATTATAAAATATAGCACTTTGAGCAGCCAAAATTTTTTTAAAATGTTTGAATTTGTTTGATTTGTTTTTATGTTTGATGCTTAAGAATTTATAGATTAAGTATAAAATTGTTCCCCAATTTAAAATGAAAATATTGATCATCATTTCTTATATTACTGTTCTGACTTTTTTCCATTAAAATTGCATCAAATAATTGCGAAAACTTAATTTTATAATTTAATATGCATCATAATATGAAAAATATATGTTTAAATCGTATAAAAGTTAGAAAAAATGCGACCTTTAAAGGATTTTTAGAATTTTTTTTGAGACATTATCAGCATTTTCCCAGATATCTCAAGAAAGGCACAACATATATCGCTGCTTATGGTCGTAAAATGTTCAAAAAAAAATTCTCCAGATATACTTTTTTGTTTTTTTGATTGCTTTTTATTTTTGTACTTTTTTTTACCTCAAAGTCAAAAAAAAATTTTTTGGCAGAAATTTGGTAAATTTTCTAACTTACTATATTTCGGAACTGGGTGGTACTATGAAATCATGCTTAAGGTCATTTGATAGAAAATTGTTTTTTAAATAACTTTGCTAAAAAACTATATAAATATTCTGACATCTTCATATATTTATTTAGACTCAAAATCGAAATTTTTATGAAAAAAAAATTCCCAAAAAAGGTTTTTCTAGTTCTCTCATATTTAAAATTATCCGATTTTCTTGGAAATACCCTTAAAATGTTCACAACAAAAATCCCCAGAAAGGCTTTTTTTGTTTTTTAGATTGCTTGTCATTTTTGTACTTTTTTTATACCATAAACTCAAAAACAATTTTTTTTTGCAAAAATTTGGTAAATTTTTTAACTCATTATATCTCAGGACTGGATGATATTATGAATTCATTATTTACATCACTTGATAGAGAATTGTTCTTAGAATAATTTTGCTGAAGAAACTACTTTATTAAAATATTGACATCTTCATATATTTTTTCTACGTCAAAGTCAAAATTTTTACAAAAATAAAAAAATCCAAAAAAAGGTTTGTCAAAGTTTTTCCATACTTAAAGTTGTCAGATTTCTTTGATAATAGTCTTAAAATGTAGAGAAATTAATTACCCCGGGAGCATTTTTGAATTGTTTTGAATTTCGTTTTCTGTAGCGAAATATGTCAATCCAAAGAGGTAAAATTTGGAGTGAAAAGTATCATTTCCGACGATTTCCCAAATCTCAAGATTGAATTCCTTTTGCTGAATTTTATTATTTATACGTAGTATGCAATAAAAATTATATCTAATTGTGAAATTTCGATCAAAAAAATTAATTTTTGAGGGGTTATGGAGGTACAAAAATTTGGAATTTGGTACCTTTAAGTCGATGAATCTCAAGAACGGCATATCGTACGGAGTTAATATTTGACACTATGTTTTATCATATTTTCCCAAATATATTTCACTAAAAAAACCCAGAATATCGAATATCGAAAATAATTTACAGACCAAAATTCCTCCTCTATATATAGAGAATTATAATTGTTATATTTAATTATTCGTTTTAGTTTTTAATTAAAGCATTTTAATTGAAAATCTAGTCAAAATTAACCGGCCACATCTAAGAAGCCCCACAAAGTACAGTCTTAAGAAAAGGAAAAGTCTAGGCGAGAAATGGTAGAGAATTTGGATACATCAAACTCATTAGACTCAAGACAACCTAAGGTCCTGACAAGTTATTTGCTTATTTAAATGATTTTTTATTCGAAAGATATAAAAAATTAAATTGATTTTATTAAAATTTTATTTATTTTTAAATCGGTTATTACAAATTAGATAATTCTTTTCTCTGCAAAATTTCGATCAAAAGTTTATTTTTGTTCTTTTTATATAGCCCTTAACATAATAGCTATATATAAAATAACTACTATTTGTTTTTAAAATTGTAATCTTTTAATTTTTTCTTATAATAAAGGAAAAATAACCTTGACAACCAAATACTTAGCTTTAATTTTAAATGACATCATTACAATATAAAATTGATGTCGAAAAGTATATATAATTGAATTTTAAAAAGATAAATATACATAAAATTTAATTTATTTTTCAAGAAATGACTACTCATTATATTTTTAATAATACTAACATCTAGAACCTTATGGAGTCGAGGTGAATTTATCAACGATGAGAATTATAAACAGTTTTGTACTTTTTTTGATAAATATCTTTATATTTACTTTTACAAAGTTATTTTTTAAAGTTGTATAAGGGGTATCTATAAAGGTGGAGGAAAAAATAGATAGTTCTCAATAAAAAGCAGCATTTTTTTAATGTTAAGAGTTTTTAAAAAAAATAATCATACATATTAATTTTTACCTTTTCCAAGAATACAAAATTGAATACTATCCTTGCAAACTGAAGTGTAATTTTTTCTTTAAAAAATACCATTTTTTCTTTCGAATATTGAAAATTTTTTTTTAAAATTAATATTTTGCATCATTTCTTGGTGATTTGTAATAATTATAAGTTTTATTTTCCAATTGGCCTTTTTAATTTATTTATTGCATGTTGAGTAATTTTTTTTATAGTTCTGGCTACTTTGCTACAAAATGATCTTTTCATTAATCTTCCATTCCTAACATCACTTATAAGAATTTCGTTTGGAAGCAGAAAATTTTCTACTAATTAAGAAAAAGAAGTGAAAATAAGAAAAATAAAAATGAATATATAAGTGTATTTGAAAATGTTCATATTAAATAAATATTTTCTATGACAGTATAAAACAATATTTCTCTTTTATATTTTTTTTTATTATCATAAATGAACATAGGATGTTGCTTAAAATAATTTCGGCTAATTTTTATTAAAACATATCTGTAAATATTATTTTAAAATCGGATATATTTAATATAATTCCAATATTTAATTTACATTATCTATTTACCGTTTTCGTTATCATATAACTATTTATATATTTGGAAATAGATTTAACTTTTATATTTTACGTAAAAATTTTATTCAATTTAAAATATTAATGTGGTTTGATATAATTTATTATTTAAATTTTACTGGATGAAATTTAACATATTTGTTTGTATTTATTGATTCAATAAATGTAATTAATTGTATTAATTTAATTTTATCAACTTGATTATTCTTCAAAAAACTCAGAAAAATCGTATTTTTTTTACGCTTTAGTTAATAATAAAAATTAAGTGATTTTATGCATCCTGTAAAAACAATTAATTTTAATGGAACTATTATTAATCAATATGCAAATGCATAAGGAAAATTATAATCGATTATTTTTGATAATCAATAAACTTAATTCTGTTGTTATTATTTGTTTTATAGTGAATTGTTGTCTTACTAGATTTGTTTTACGATACACCTAATAGTATTACTATCATCAGATGATACAAATATTTTATTATATGCTCTTTTTTTGAAATAAAACATTTTCTAACATTTTTCTCTATAGAATTGAAATTTGTCTAATTATTTTATAAGTTATTAATTGCAAATCAAACAATTGTCGAATAATTGATTAAAGATTATTTAAATTTAGAGTTATTTAAAAATGATAATTTAAAAAATTAATTTCTAGACTTAAATTAGAGGAATTAAAAAATAAGATTTTAGAACTATTTTTTTAATAATATCTCATGATTTCAAATTGCTGACAATTAACCTGACCTAGAACGTTTAGAATTCCCTCTTTAAACATTTAGATTTACTGGAGGATTACGTAGTTCCATTTACTACCAACTTGTTTTCCAATATGGGAATGAAGACTGCCTCCACCATGATTATTTGGATTATGTTATGAAGGGATACTAGGATACCTCTGACCACACCCCTGACCAATACTTCTCATAGGTGTTACAATCAAAGGAGCTCTATCCTTACTTACACTAATACCCCAGATATTAAAAATTAAATACAGATAATTTAAAAAAAAAATTTTTCTAATAACATAGAAAAATTTATACCAATGTGAGATAATAGTTGTGATATCAATTGCAAATTGCACTTTTTATATATATAACACTAAAGTATCAAAAATTAGCATAATGATACATTAAAAAAATACACTAACTTTTAACAAAGAATTTTGTAGTTTTTATTTCTATTTTAAGTAAGCTTATAATGTAATTTTTTAAATGCTTTATAAAAAAGTTTCTGATTGCTAAAAGTGTTGTTTATTTATAATTTGCCTTGCCTTTTTTTATAAATAATAATTTGGATATCAATAATTTTTGATATATTCAATGAGTTCAATATTTTTATGCAGTTTATTTTGCTCTGTTAATTTGTTAATCTAAAGTAATAGCATTAAAAACATCAGAAAATTTTTTTTGTAAACTTTCTTTATTTCACATGTAAACTTGTTATTTTTTATTATTCTTAATAACTATAGAAATATCATTCAAAATGATAAATATTTTAGCAATGTCTCCATATTTTTCAATAACTTTTGTTGAAGAATTTATGTTATATTTTTATTCTAAATAACTTAGTTTTATATTTGATTTATCATTTTTCGTTCCGTAAAATGCTCTCTGGTCAGAAATTTACTTTTTATCTCTACTAAAATAACAATTCTGCTTTTAATACACTACTAAAATTATTTGATATTTTTTAAGATCTAATATTGTTACAGTAAAATTGTCATATTCAGTTTTTCTAAATAATTGAATAAATATATTTTTTGCAATTATTTAATGTTTTTGACTTTAATTAATCGTTGAAAAACGAGGATAAGATATTGTGGTTTTAATGTACAAATTAATATTCTGATAATTTTGTAGCCACATGAATTTAATAAAATACAACGATTCAATGGAAATATTATGAAAAATAAAAAATTTTAAAAGAAAGCAAATTATTTTTTTAAGAAAACCATTATTTTAAATACCTTTACTAATATTTGTATTACATTTAATTATTGTCTAAATATGAGGATCATTCAATAAGTAAAAAGACAAATAATCATAACTCAAAAATTTATTATCGTATAATTCTCAAATTTTCTTCATTTTTGGACAAAATCTCCTGCTGCATTTATACACTTGTCCGATCTTTCCACGAGCTTTCTAATGCCAATAGCAAAGAAATTTTTACCCTGAGATCTTAGCCATTTCTGTATTTTTTCCTTTACCTCTTCACTAACGTTAAATCTTACTCAACGAAAAGAATCTTTAGAAGCTCAAACAAAATAAAAATCTGTTTGTCCAAGGTCTAGACTGTACTGTGAATGTGACGAAATCTCTCAACCAAGCATTTTCGCAATTTTTTTTACGATAGTTCAGATTACTTTGAATTAGCGAATAAACTGTGCTTACACTTGTACCCTATTTTTTCAGAAATTTGCACGATTCATACAGCATCTACCATATTGCTTGGACATCCGGGAATAGATTTCGGAAGGTTTAACCTTTTCTGAGACATGGAATCTTTTTATAAAACGTTGTTCCTTCAAATTACAGTTTTTAAGTGGGGATACCATCATCAGATAGTTAAATATAGTTTATTTATAGCGAAAAATTTTTATTGCAAATTATGTAAAAATAATGAAAACAATTCTTACTTCATGATTTTTTTCTTACTATCGTTTTTATTTTGCTATGTTTTTACCTATGATGATTTGTCTCTTTACTTTTTGAATGACCCTCGTAAAATAATTTTATGATATACGGAGTAATATTAGACTGTCGCATAAGTTCTGTCGTTTCTTTATGGTCATCTTTAATCATTAAAAAAATACGATTACAAATGATATAAAACTAAGCTATTATAAAAAATTAGATAGTACCACTTCTCATCTTTATAATTTGAATAATTATAATTTGTCACACTATCTATGCTATATTTTCTTTTGCTAAACATGGATGTGTTCAAAAGTCATTTTTGACACAATATATTCTTAGAGCTTCAACTAAGACAAATGACAATTGATACTTCTAAAAATTTATGTGTAGCATTGAGGAGAAATGTAGTAGATGTTGAAAATATGTAAATATCGTTCTCAAAGTTTCAAGACAAAGAAATGAATCTTGAAGATGAAGTATGAATTTTTATGGCTTTAGCCTTTGAATGAAGATTTTTTGAGATCCTATAATTTCCAAACTAATTTTTATGACCTCTATTGTAAAATTCTATCAAAATCAGACAAAAAATTTCAAAGAAATTACGAAATTCGAAAAATGACAAAAATGTTGTTCTTAAATATGAGGACATGTGACATTTAAGCCTCGGAGAAATCTGGATAAAAGAACTTATGAGTTTCTCTCGCACACAACATACTCTCCAGACGTTTCTCCATCTAATCAGTACTAACTCTTATCTCTACATAACTTCTAGAATGGTAGACACTTGAGCAAAGTTGATGAAGTAAATATTGGTTTTTCTGAAACTTTTATCAAAAAAATAAAAAAATTCTCCACATCTGGAATCGATAAAGTCCTTGCTTAATAGAGACAAATGGTAAATAATAATAGACGGATATATCACACAAAAAAATGAGAATCATTTTTGCGTAAAATGTAATGAATTTTTCCCACCTATTAAAATTTGAATTTTCTTGTTTTGCGACTAATTTTAATGTAACTATATCGTACTTAAAAATTAAAGCAATAATGAAGTAGCTATTAAAATAAGTTTCTATTTTTTATTATATTATTGGTATTTTAAAACTTAGATTATTTTCTACAAGTACTTTTTTAAATATAAGATTAAAAATTAAATTCATGTAAGATTATAAATGCTTTTATAAAAAGCAATTCTAAACACACCAAAATATTTTTATTAATAAGTTTTAATTGTTTAAATTATTAATAATTATACGTTTTATTATAAAATTACACTTTTCTGAAGGCCAAAAAATTTTTTAATAACTTTAATGATCCTATTTAAAAAATTAAATCTATAAAAAGTTATAATATTATATAGATTTTTATCTATAGTAAAAAATATCTTCTACATATTTAAACTTAATATAAGAACAAATACTAAAATAATATTTTTAATTATTAATGCTTTGTGTGGTTAAATAATAATTTTTGGCTTTTTGTTTAGAATAATGATTTTTGTTAAAACTTAACAACTTTACACGAAATTGAGTTTTAACAACATGTTTTATGTATATTAGAAAAAAATTAGATCCTAAGATTAGGATTATATCAAAAATGTTGATATTAAATTAAAGTTACTTTACTTAAAATATAAAACATATGTAATTTTGTAAAAAAACAACAAAATGTTGCGACAACCTAATATTTTTCATCGTTTAAAACATTTTTGCTGTCGCTTGATAATTTTAAAATTTGAATAAATGTTGTTTTTTTTAACAGGTGGGAATTTTTGTTACATTTTACACACAGAGAAATTTACACAAAAGAACATCCTTATGCCATAATTTTTAGTCCTCAAAATAAAATTGCATAAAATTTTATTCATTTTTAAATATATGAATTACCATCTTATCATATTGTTGCAGATCGTAAAATATTTCTGCTTTTCTTACAATATTTTTTCTTAAACAGATTATAAATTATTATTTTTTATCAAATAGAATTAAAAATATTTATTAATTTTTTTTAACAACATATAAAATATCTAAAATATTTAGATAAACATTATCTAGAATTTAGTCCCATACATTTTAAGTTAACATATGCTAGATAATTCCTATATTAAAAATATGAGGAAGAGAGATCAGGAAATTATTTTTGATATTAAAACTTTTATCTATCTTAATGTACGTAACTTTATATGCCAATTCTCAAACATTACTAATGTTTAAAAAAAAATAACGAAAGTGAAAACTAATGTATACTTTGAATTTCAATCATATTTAATAATATAAACCTAGCCTTTTATATTAATTAGAAGTTTAATTTAAGTACTCTTTTTATTTTACTATTTCATTACTAAAAATTTAAGAAAAGTTATTCAAATGTCAAACTGTTTTAAAATCATTAAAATATATAATAAAACAATTTTTAAAGAATATTTATACTTTTTTAACATACAAAAACTTATGTAAAATTTTAACACTAATCATCAATATTATAAAACATGATTAAAATAAAATGATAATTGATAATTTACAACAACATTATTATGTAACAAAAAATTTTAAAATTTTTTTGATACATTTTTTTTGTAATTGAAAAGAAGGCAAATAGCTTGTCCAAGTGGAACGAGTGAAGCGAGTTGCTGTTTGTTAAATATCTATCTTTTATCAAATTTCATACATAAATTGTTTTAATATATTTATAAAAAGCCATAATTTCAAATAAATATTACAAAATATATCGTAAGCGACAATAATAAATATAACTGTCGAATTTTTCGTTTAGGATAGAAAATTATATGCTCGGGACGAAAAATTAAGTCTGGGGACGAAAATTAAAAACTGAGAATGATTTTTTGTGTGAATTTCTCTGTGTGTAGATAGATTAGTCAAAATGTTTCCGACTTTTTTGTGTGATTGCAAATTAGAAAAAAATTTCTTAATATGATTATAGTGTTCTGAATATTCAGTAAAAAAAACGACAAAATTTTTGCAAAACTTAATATTATTGTATTGTCTTAAATAAATAATATCATTAATATAAAAACGGGTGCCTAAAAAAGTTGACATAAAGTATCATATCTCAAATTATTTCATTTTGAGCAGACATTTCAGAATGATGAAACGAGTATTTTTTTGATGTTATAATTAATCATTTTTATTGATCAATGTCAATTTCAAAATTAATTCTTTTTGTTCTATTTTTTAAATCTTAACGAAACATTTGTGAATTAATATTTATATGAATTCAAGAAATGACATAATCTATTTCGATATGGGTTCATTTTTGACAAAATTTCTGGTGTTTTATTTTATTCAACTATAATGCAGACCACTCACATTTGTCGTCTTAAATATATCTTTCACCACATGTAATAGTTTTCAAATAAAGTCATTCTTAATACTTTGAATCTATGAAGTGTGTATATTAATACATCTAAAAAACTGATAATCGTAAATTTATAAGATTATTATGCAAACATTTTTCTTTTACTAAAAAAACTTTCTGTTGTCGAGAAATCTTATGAGCACTAAATCTTAAGTCTTCTGAAAAATTCCAAACTCTTGTACATAGATTATTTTATTATTCATTCTGAATACTTATTCTAGTAAACTATTGTCCAACTATATTTCTTTCTCTCATTAAGATTTTTTTCTATTAGGGAATATTTTGAAAAGAAATTGCATAAATATCCAGCGGATGATCCTTAACAAATTCTAACACTTATTTTCCATTAAATATTAATTTGTCAAAGTTCTAAGTCACATATGGAAATATTTCGATGATATATTATTAGCAATGTTTTTTGAGATGATAAAAAGTTTTTAAAAATTGAAATTATGAAAAGCAAAATGTCGGTAAAATTAAAGGTTAACCCATATATAGCATAAAACGCAAAATTTAGTATCAGGTTTACATATAAGTTAATTAAAGACATTTAAGTAATATATAAATGAAAATGACATATTTTTTCTGACATAACATATTTATCTAATGACATTGGTCAATATAATATTTTCAATAAAATTAATACATGTTTAAATAATCTTTTTTAAAACACAAAATATTTTTTATCTTTAAATTGTAATTTTCCAAAGCATGTTTAAAGCTTTTTTTTCTTTCCTTAATATCTATGATGGTCATAATATCTCATAGATCAACCGAAACAATTCTTTCTATGGCTACGTCTTTGAACTTTATATGCTCTTCATTGATTAATTCTGATTCCCCGTTGAAATTGATAATAATTTCCATCCTAAATCACAATCTTTACTTCTCTAAATAGAATATCACTCATGGAAGTTTCGAATGGAAGAGAAAAATTTCCCTATATTTTATAAAAAGCAATGAAAATAACTAAAAATAAATTGAATAATGAACTTGACAACTTTGGATCAACTACAATAATGTAATTGTTGTCATATTTGAATATTAAATTTTACTTGTATATAATTGTTAAATATCAAAAATTGACTCTATTCGTTGTTTTAAATAATCTTTTTTTCCCTAATAAAGGTACTTTGATACTTTTAATTTACATTAATTTTGCAATTATATTTCACATACTGTAAATGTAAGTAAAATATGATATGTATATTAAAAATTATTTTGGCTTTCCTTTGTGATTTATTAATTTAATTTTTGCATTGTATAATAGAGATTTAGGACTTATGATTTCTGAATATTGATAACTTCTGTTATATTTACCTATATTCAATATTTCCATACAAGATTTCTCGTTAGTTTCATGCTATTCATTTAAAAAAATAAGATAAATTTTCTATTTTTCGTTTTATTCAATTATAATATATCTTTTTGAAATTTTAAGCTTAGGAAAATAGAACGGATTTCTGAAGGTAGATGTTTGTTCCAAACGACTCTAAAATTGTTTTCGGTGACAACCAAACCAGTAGAATGAGTATTATAGTTTCATAGAGTTTTAACAGAGATTGCCAATAGAACAGATAAACGTTATTTTAAACAATGAAAAAGTCATATTTCTAGTCATTTAAGCCTGTAAATTGACTTTTGAGGTTTCAAAAAATGTTTAGTAGGTGAAAAATACCGAAATGTTCTTATAAAGGAATATATTTGCAAACAGAGAATGAAATAGCAATTATTAATGTCAAAATATTAAAAAAAATTCATTTTTAAAAAAGTATTGGTTATAAAGAATGATAATATTTTTTATGATATAAACAAATAAATTATATTTTTATAATAAACATACTCGAATAATGTTAATAATGCCAAATTATATCATAAATGGTAAGAAAAATAATATTTACATCAAAATTATTTATCAAAATATGAACTAGTGAATTTTGACTGATCATAACTTTCATTAACATCAATTGTGATAATTGTTGTAAAACTTTTCAAATTAAACGAAAATAATAGTTTTATTTTTATATTAGAGGATTTAATACAATTATTTAACATTTATGTCCATGATATTTTATAAATATATAGGAAAAAGTTAAGCTTTCAATATTAACAAAAGTTTAAATAATAGCTCTATATACGAAATTGTTAGTCTAATTTTAGTTTCAAAAATGTATATAAAATTTAAACGTCGATATCTCTGCTAAGAATTCAGATTTTTCCATGAAATCTATAAAAACAAAATGTGAGTATATTGACTACAAAATGAATGAATTATAATATTTGTTCTTTAAAAAAACAAATTTATTAATGTGGAGATATTAATAGCATTACATCAACTACTCTGTAGATTTATTACATATACGAGCATTAATTTTTTAAAACTATAATATTTACAATGAAAATAGTGTTATTTCTTCAAAGTAGAAATTACCTTATCAAGTACAAAATTTCCATCTAAATTCATTTATCTATAAATCAGTTAAACAAATACAATCCTACGTGATGGCCCCTATAAAAAAAGAGAAAAAAAATTGTTTTTTAGATGCCTTTTTTTATAACATGAAAGATTATAGTTGTCCTTATGCTTACAAAAGAAAAAATAAATTAATTTTTTTCCAAGAAAAGATAATTTAAATAATTATATTTTACAGGGAGGAAACAATTTATATTGTTGATTTCTATATATTTATAGATTTTCATAAAAAAAATATAATTTTTTTATTGAAAGGCTAGAATAAAAAATAATTAAAAATTGTGTTGGCGTTAAAGGATAAATAAAGTTCTTCTCCCAACTATTATTATTCTGTTTACAAATATGAAATAATTAATTAAATTTTATATTAAATTTCCATAAAAAAGATTGAATTATCTTCACATTCGTTTTTAGCATATCATACATTAAGAAAAACGTTATTGTAATAGAAAAAACTGTCTAAAATTGAATTTTTTAATTATAACTTTTTTCTCCAGATAAATAATGATAAGATTAATTTTTTATGCGCGAAGTAAGAAGTTATCTTTGATTTTACTTGGTATATCTTCTCAAATATTTTCATCTTCTGAATATTTAGTAAAAAACATTAATTCACTAGAAAAATATACTAGATAAGAATAATATTCTTATACACTTCAGAAGAGCAAGATGAATTAAAATCAGGATTTTGTAAAAATTGTTTTTTTATTACTTTTGTTTTCCAAAAATAAATAAAAAAAAAGATTTTGATTGATTTATTAGCACATATTTTACAGCTACATTAAATTAATTTAAAAATTTAAAGAAAATGTCTTTTAATACTTGTGCGGATTATCAAATTTGTTTTATTTTTAATATTAGTGTAAATTTTTTTACATTAAGTATATTACTATATATTTGAAATGCCAAAGAATTTTAGCAAAAATTATTTATATTAAAGATTTCACTTACAAATGATTTATTTATCAACTAATGTCTCACTAACAAAAATTATCACTAACCCTCGTAATAAATTTTTGAATTTTTAGTGTAATAAATTTAGACCTTTCATTATTCAGGAAATATATCTTTAGATATATTAAACATTTAATTTCTCATTAAAATGATCATAATAAATTGTTTAAATATTATGTCAAATAACTATGAAGTAGACAATTATACTAAGGTTTGTTATCATCTCTGCTTTATTTATAAATAGAAGGAAATTTTTAAAAGATCATATGATGCTATAAATAACATTGAAGTAGATTAATTGATATGTCCAATGAACTAATAGAAAAATTACGTAGAAAAAAGTACTACGCTTCTTTATATAATTACGGAAGTTCGATTTTATTAACAGTAATATCAAATAGAAAAATTTCCAATGTACTTACTGTTACTTTTTATTGTTAAATAATGCAAAAGATGGCAATTGGATATTCCTATGTTTACCTTACTTGAATAAATTAATATTATTATATTTAAACATTGAAAAAGAAAATATACTCAGAGATGAATGGTTTAAAAAGTTTTGTTGTTTGTAGTTTAATAAAACATTATATAAAAGTTTGTTACTAATTTTTTTAACTTTTACCATAATACATTTTAATATCAAAAATAATTCACCTAATTCAACTTTTAAAAAATATTTATTTGCTATAAAAGGAAGAATATCTAAATCTTAAATAAATGTTGAATTATTCATCTGACCAAGCAGTAATAATAGTTTTACTTTACTTGAAAAATAATATGTACCTAGTCTTTTTAATTTTTCAAACAAACATATTTCCACTTAAAATGGGATCTTACTGTGAATTCCTAAAACTGTATCTCAAAAAACTACACTCTAGAAAAAAAAACAATTCTTGACTTTTCAACATATTTGCAAATATAACTTCCAGAAATTAAATTTTTTAATGTCAATTGAAGAGGCCAATTTTCAGACAAACAATTATAGCATATCTATTACATTTTTTTAATACTCAATTTTTATTCAACAAAAAAGAACTATTAGTCTGCTTGAGGAAAATTATAAAATAATAAATATACATAATCAAAAACTTGTTTCTATTGTCAATATTTATAAATAAAGTGCAATTTAATCATAAAGTTCTTTGAAATAATACACCTCCATTTTCAATTAATTTATTATTTATACACATTATAAAAATTGTTTAAAAAATTTCTTCAAAGTTATCTCATATTTTACTAAAGGTATCTCATTTATTTGAACTTGAAGATTGTTGATTTTCTAAAGGATAGTTTATAAACACTACGATGTGTAAATTTTTAAAGGTATTCATTTCCTTTAATTTTTAAATAAAATATTACAACTTCTAGTTTTATTCGTCAACTGAGAAGTTGTTTAAGAGTTAATTATAATTTTAAGTTGCAAAGATTTTCTTTGCAAATTTCTATTTGTAATATTGGTAATTGATTAAATACAAAAATTGTTTATGACAATGTTTTAGCGATGGTGGATAAACTTTTTACAAGTCTATGATCATTATATAATACTTAACATAATTAAACAACTATAATACAGGTATATCTTGTTCTTTACATATATTATTACAAATTTTTCATAGTACACATCATCAAAAAAGTTTCACGACATTTACTTATCTATCTTAAAAGTGTATTATCCGGTATTACAGAAGTTGTTCTTTTTTAAAGCATTACATATTCATTTATATAATCAAATAATTTTTGATTAACGTTACTTAATTGTTCGTCCTTGAATATTAAAAAAATTTAGTAATCCACCCTCCATTATCATAACACTCATTAATCTTATTTTGTCAAACACTTCCAATTCTTTTCTACAGAACTTTTGTTTCTATAGATTTATATCTTGTTTACAATTTAGGAAATAAAAATATTTTAATTCAATTAACACAATTTATTACACTTTAATCGGAAAATACACAATTTCTCTCAATAATTACATTTCCAGGTGGGTATTCTACTATACAATTATATCATTTTTAAGAGACATAATTATTTAAAATTGCATGAAAAAGAAAAATAAGTGCAATTTTTATTTGTTCCAAAATATAACGATAATTTTTATATTCTCCTTCCAGATATAATAAAAATTTTTCCCTTTTCCGATTTCGAATAATGATTAAAAAAAGGACATTTAAATGTACCAAGAAATAGTATTTTAATGATATGTAATTATTTTTTCCATAAGTGTTTTATGATTAAAAAATGTGATTAGATGTAGGAACGTTTTTTTAAAAAAAACAAAAACATACATATAAAAAATATAATGTGAATTTCTAAAATTTTTACATCGAAATTTATTTTTTTAATCATTTATTATCTTAAAGAAACTTCTTATTTTAAATAAATATTGTTCCCTCTTTTCGCGAAAAAAAAACTTCTTCAATTTATCTTCTTTAGAGAATGATGAAATAAAGTAAATTGTTCTTTGATTTATAGACATGGAAGTTCTCCTCATTTGAATAACAATTATAATATATGGACTATCAATTTTCTCAGAAAAGTAGAAAATATTTTCAAAGAATATTAAAAAATACTAATTTGTATGAAGAAAATATTTATGACTAAAGAAGAAAATGCGATTGAATACTTATTAGCTGCTTATTCTACAAACTTCTAAAATAACATACTCATAAATATATTTATCAAAATTAAAACATAAAACTTTAAATTTATCATATAAATATGCATATATATTTTATAACAATTAACTAAGCAAAAGTTATTTTTCTTTTTTATCAACTTTTCTTTATACAAATTATTGGTAAATACATACATAAAAATTACTATTTAAAAAAAATACTAAAAAAACGATATCTATTCGTAGTTGCGCTTCAGGATTCCTGAACACATATCAGTCTTCCAGCCGTGAGCGCACGGTCCAAATTTGTAAACTAACTTTTTAGGGTATAATCCTGTCTTTGGAACCGGTACAAGAATCTGTTTTTCATAATATGTTCTCATTGCTCTACTCAATTTTTCATAAGTCATCTTCTGATTATTTTTTTTCTCTCCCCATAAACGAGCCAATTTTTCTGATTCTATTATCCTAAAAACACCTTGATGAGGATCTTCCCACCTGAAAGAATAAAGTTAATAAAAAAATTTTAAAAAAGTTTGTATACATACTTAACGATTGAAGGATTTGTTGTTGGATCTCTCAACGCATCCCTTATAAATTCCCATAATTTATTCCCTTTTGTATGTTGAGACTTTCTTCTTGTCTTAACTTCTTTCCCTTTTTGAAGAAGCGTTGATGTATTCCTTTCTATAATTGTATCATTTCCTTGATTTGGTATAAAAGAGGATGGTGAGGGATGGAGAGAATGATTTTGTAAATTAAATGATCCATTAACAAGTAGCGAATCCGATTTATTTAATTTTTGTTGAATACTGTGAGGAGATGTCTTTATACTTGATGTTGAAGGTGTCTTATCATGATTTTGTGGCGTTGAATAATTTAATTGACTATTACTTGACTGTTGTTGATGGATTCCTAGACTTGGAATTTGGTTAGACATATTTATTTGCGAATTTGTATCTTGCGAAGAGGCATTTAATAATGATTGAAATGGAATTGCTTTAGCGGCTAACGCTTGATTTCTACTTATTCCAAAGTTGTTACCTAACGCTTGAGTTGCCAAAAGATTATTAGTATTCTTATTCCTTGTTTCCTCTTCCTTTAACCGTTGAACTAAGTATGATACAGCACATTCATCAACTTTCTTATAATTATTATTTGTTTCTAAATTATAGATAAAAAATTAAACTATTTGTACTTTATGTTTTTTATTTTATTTTAATTTATGTCGACGCATTTTTGAGATAAAAAAATAGATTAAAATTACATTTATCAGAATTTTCAAGATTTATTCACATAAATACTTTTACTTAAAGGATTCAGTTATGGAAAAATCTGATTATTCTTTTTTTTATTTCTTTATCCCTATCATATCTTTTAAAAAAATAAAGAAGAATAAGCAAATATTAAAAGATCAGGTGATAAAAATAAATAAAAAAATTTTTTCGATTTAAAACTAACCAGTTATTAAATGCAACAATTCTTGATATAGCAATTTTCCGTGTGTTGGTTCACGTTCAATAAAATGTTCCTCTTGCATCATTAAAAGCAAGTTACCATTAATTGTAGCAAATTGTGTCAAATCAAATCTCTCCATTCCAATATTATGCCGTTTTGCAACGTCTATCATCCATGCTAGTACATCATCTGCCGTCCAATCTTTTGGTGACTTATAACGGAAACGTGTGAGATCAACATGGGTATTATTTGGAATTGGTTTATACTGTGAAGTATTCATATGAGATCGTAAAATATTTGTATTGATACCATCAAGCAATCCTTGAAGGCAAAATAATTGTGGGTAAAGTGATGGATTATTTAAAGGAGATTGCATTGGGTTATCGAGACTAAAAGAATTTCTGTGATTCTGGAATGGAGATGAATTTAGTGCTTTATCTGCAACTAACGCTGCTGCTGCCATAGAGGCTGCTGATACTATATCTGTATTTGATGATATAGATGAACAATTACTTGATAATGTACCACTATTTATTGAATTTTGTAAGGTATATTTATTATTATTTGATGTGGAATTAGGAATTACTGAAAATGCGCTATTATTTGATGATGATATTGTATCATCTATCAAACTTTGATTTAATGACTGCCCAGGTGAAGATATTGTAAAAGTATTTGATCTTAATCTTGGTAACAAAAGATTATTAGTTGATTGGTCTAAGGGCGAATTTTGAAAGAGTGGTGAATTTGCTAAGAAGTTGGTTGTTGATGTTTTTCCTTGTAATGAATTATTTATTGTATGTTGTAGAAGATTTGATGCTTGTTGACATCCGTTTAAAGGAAATGTATTAATAGGTTGTTGGATTGACGAACCAATTGAATCTGATGTCAATGATTTAAAAACATTTAACGAGGTTCCTTGTGGAATATTTGCTATTTGGGAGTTTGAAGCAAATGCTGCTGCTAATAAATATTTGGCTGGTAAAGCCGACGATGTAACGTCAGTATTAATGTTATTGGACCCAATGATTGAAAAACGTGATGGTATAAAACTGCCAGGATCAATAAGATTATCAGATGAAGATTTTATTATTTTTGGTGGTGAAGATGCAATGGCAGGACAATTGTATTTATTTTCGTTCCAAATAGATTGTTTTTTCATTTCTTAAGAACCGACCAAAATATATTGGTTGGCCTTAAAATGTTCTTCTTAAATTATGTATTATTTTAAAACAAAAATTTATTTAAACTTTTGTTAGTAGGTTTCTTCAATAGTAAACTTCCAAATACAGATCAGCATTCTATTCTTATATACATATCAAGAAATATATATATATATATATTAGACAAATATAAAAATTATTATAGTATTAATGATCTGCTAAAAATAAAAAAGATTTTATAAATGAAAAAAGATAAAAATATATTCGTTAAATAGAAACTGAAAAACATATATTAATTAAGTCGAAATATTATTTTATATTCTCTCAAAATATATATTTCCATAATTAATATTAAATTGTGCCTTCTAGGAATATATATATGTTTATTGTATTATATATATCTAAAATAATATTTTACACCACTATTACATAAAAATATTTATATGTCTGCTGAATAATTGAGTAATAAAAGAATGTATGTATGAGATAAAAGAGAGTATGTAGTCATTGCGGAAGTTTCAAAAATTTAATTTTTTAGGGGGTCTAATAAAATAAGCCAGCTTTAAGAACGCAATACTAACAGGAAGTGTAGGGAAAATACATATATATATGTATAATGCTAGAAAGTTCAATGCAATACTACATACTCCCAGTGTTGTCTGAAGAGAGATATCAGAGGAAACTTAAAATGAAAAACTAATGTAAAATAGATAGTGTGAGGACAACTGAAAATGATTCAAATATATTTTATAAAAGTAATATACTTGTAGTTTTTAATGTTTAGAAGATGAAAAGTTCTGGAACCAACCACGCAAATATACTTTATAAATATCGTTATATAATGTTAACTTTATTGAGGTAAATTTATAAAATGATTGTCAATTTAAAAGTATATATCTACTTAAAAAATCAAGGATGAATTGAATTTTAACTTTTATTTATTATATTTGGGGCAAATATTGTAAAAAAAAAGAAAATGTATGGGAGATAAAAGAAATAAGAAAATATTATTTAGTTTTTGTTAACATATTTCAATAAAATTATAAGGAAAAAAGGCATGTGAACTTATATCTTTATTTTTGTCTTACTTATAATATTTAATTCACACAAAATAGAGTTATGTGATCACTATGCAAAAGTAAATGAAATAAATGTAATACATTCCTAGTGGCATCATTTGTTATATATTAAATATTAACTTAAACTATCAATCTTAATATATTGAAGTTTAATTTTCAAGTATTAGTAATAATACTTTTCTTGAATGACTAATATTTTATCTTTACAAATAAGGTATTATCTATTAATTTACGACTATCTTTTACGCACATTATTACAAAAAAATGGAAGTTCTTTGAAATAATGTTTCATTTTTGACGCAAATAATATTTTTATATCTCAAATAAATTAAGATATGTATTCTAACACATCCATTAAGAGTATAAAAAATATATTATCAATCATTATAAGGATTATAAAAAAAAATAATAAGACGATGTGAATAGGATTTAAATTAAAAAAGGAAATTAATATATATTTGCTAAAATAATAAATGAAAAAAATATGGAGATTCTTTTATATCTCCCCCTCTTCCTTAACATATCCCTCTCTCTCTATTTCTTTATTATTTTTAAATGTCTATAGCTTCAATAATATTAAGAATAAAAACTTCATGATAATGAGAGAAAAAGTTATGTAAAAGGAAGCATTGCATAAAATTTCAATCATCTCTTCACTGTTAGGAAATGAATATAAGAGAGCGATATAAAATATTGCCTTTTTCAGTTAGAAGATTTAAAAAATGTATGATAATGCACTATTGGAATGAATATAAAATGAAAAAGGAAGCCTTTTTAATAAAATGTTGCGATACTTTTTAAAGTGCTTAAAAATTCAAATATTCTTTTTCTTTAAACTATACACATATATACAACTATTTTTGAATGATTAAAAGGAAGGAAATGAAAATAAAGTTTTAATGATAAAAGCATTTTAATAAATGAAAATAATATTGGAAGGGTAAGGCACGTGATCAAATATGTTTAAACTATGAAACCCTTACAATTATATTATTTATTTATTTTTTGTCATTTTAATGAGCATATAAAATAATTTTTAGTCAGAATTCAAATACACAAGATTATAGACTAATATATGTTAGAGAAAAAAGTAGAAAAAAAAGATATACATATTTTTAATGTTTCATCGAACAATTTATACAAGTGCAATTTTTCTAACACATATTTTAATTAATAATTTTGTTTACAACCTGTAAACTTTCTTCATACATTTCTAATTAAAATTCACTGACATAAACATAGTTAAAATGTAATGGAAATGAAAGTTATTTGTGATTAAGGCATTTTTAAAAGTTTTAAAAGTGTAAGACATCAAAACAAGTAAACATTTTTTAATAAAGAAATGAAACTTAAAATTATATATTTACTCAACAACTGGTCATAGACATACATATACATTTATAATAAATGTGTATTTATTATAATTCATGCCAGCCAACGGTTCTCTGAAAAGAAAAAAAAAGAAAATTTTCTTTTTTCCCCTACGTCAACAATGTCACTGGTATACGATTAAGGTGTGATTATTGTTGATCATAAATTATACGAATATTGGAATGTCTGAAGTTCATTGAAGAATAAATTTTGATGTCATTTTATTAATACAACACGATAAATGACATTTTTTGTACTTTGGAAAATTTTGACTCTCCATCAAAGTAATCCTCTATGTTGTCAATTAAAAATTAAAAAATATAAAAAAAAGTACGACTACGAGAGAAATAATATTAAATTATTTTAACATAACTAAAATATACTCTACCCAAAAAGACATATTTCATATCTGATGGAAGATGGAGATGGAAAAGGATAATCAAAAATAGGGTTTTACAAATTTAGTTAAAAAATATATATACATCTCAATGACTTACTTTTTGTTTGATAAACTAAGACATGATGCACTTTAAAAAAATTTTACTATCATTAATTTGCATCTTAAGTATGTGAAATTAATTACTATTAAAATATATATATAAAAAAAGAGGAAATGTTTAAATATTTTCACTCAGATACAATAATTTTTTATAAACTAATCCTCACTACAAGCAATAACAATGGGAGTATAATTATTTATAGGAGAAAAAAATAAAAGATTACATTGGGGTGTCCTACATTTTTCAAATTTAATTAATAAGAAAATGAACATATTAGAAAATGACTTCTGTGAGATAAAAAGTAAAAAAGGTGACGTAGTTTGGGATGAAAAAATATTATATAGGAATCTATTATACTTGTCTTGAAAAAAGAAATAATTTGTAAAGATATATACATATATATATTACTTCCAATTTAAATGTTTATTGAAAGACTTGAAATAAAGACATATAATATATATGTATATATTTTAAAAATTACTAATCTTATAGTAAATAACATAACAATATTTTAGTTCATTGTAGACACCAACAATAAAAAGTTTAATGATTATTAAAAAATTTTTCATTTTACACTTTATCCATTAACCATTCGTCAATGATAATGACATTAATGTTTGTGATATTTTATATATCTCCTACAAATATAACGTACATTATATATTTAACATAACAAGCAAAAACCAACGTTTTACAAATGTAATAATATAGAGATTTTTATTCTATTATAAGATTTAAATAAATATATACATAAAACGTAGATCATATATGTATTTTAATGATAAAAAATATCAACATGCTTTATTAAAAATATATATGTATATATATTCCAATAAAATGACTAATTAGTGTACATTTATCACACTTCTAATTAAAAATTTTTCACGTAGTTGTTTAAAAATTATTTTTCTACATTTTTACATAACGAAAGACATCATCATTACATATACACTCATTTCTCCTTCTGTGCATTTTACAAAGTACAAATATCATAATTTTATTTTCTGCTTATGTAAACTCACCACCATCACATACGCATATTACCGCAGATGTAAATGTTATATGGATGGTATATTTTGTATCTAAAAGAAAATAAAAAAAACTTTCGCATACTGAGAGCCCTAGTGGTATATCTTTTGATGACGTAATTTTTTTGAAATAAAAAATAACAAAAGAAGTTTTTTTTCTACTTAACTTAATTATTAATGTTATAAAAAATAATGACATGTTGTATATAAAATGTTAAGGAAAAAAGTTGTAGACACAACAATTATTTAACAAGTTACTTATCTTAAAAAAGAGCCTTTCTTAAAGAATAATTGAGAGAAGATTAACAGTTACCTTTTATATACTTAACTGGAGGATTATTATTCTATCTTTCTTATCTAAGATAGAAATGATAAATAGGAAAAAAAATTTTATTCTTTCAAAATTTTTAATAATTAGATGTACATTTAATAATACACAAATTTATATGTACAACTAATTATTTTTATTATAAAAATATAAAAGTAAACAATGTTTTAATAATAAAAAAAGAAATTTTAAATAATATCGTGAAGAATATAATTTTTATAAATAATTATTAAGAGAAGGTTGGATGGCAAAATGATAATTTTAATGTAGTAATACACAAAAATTTTTCAGTTAACATACATATAGATACAGTCTCAATTGTTAATAATTTAATAAGAGATCAAAGATGACTATAACATAATAAGGTTTTTCGGTAAAGAGTTCACTTATTATTGGAATTTTATAAATATTTCTATTTATACTAAAAGTTTATCAAACATAAATATTGAGGATATGTAAATGGCATTAATAGGAGTTTTTATTATTTAATATAGTCATAGGTGGGTTATGAAAATGACAAATTTTATTAACAATATGTGTTCTTAAATATACAAATAAAATTGACTGATAAGCATTTAACGATCAAACATCTAAGGTCCCTATTCATTATTATAATATTACATATGCGGTCTACCCCAAACTTAAAAATATATAGTTAGAGAGAAGAGGAAGTTATTCTATACACTATAAAGTTAGTTGACAGAAATTTTAAGCAAATAATGTTAGTATATAAGCGACAAAATATATTTTTGAAAAAAAAGTATTAAGACTAAATGATTGTAGTTTTTATACGGAACATTTTTTATACTATAAACAATAAGTACATTTGTAGGCTGTGTGTTACTCTATTGTTTCAAATAACAAATACAAAGAAGTAAAATTATTTCAATATAAACTAATTTTTTTATTATTATTAAAAATAAAATGATATTATGTAGAAAATAGAATAAAAAAAAGGAAAAAGAAGATGATAATGACAATTAATGTTAATGAACTTTTAACTACTAAATATAAACATAAAAATGGTAATATATTATCAAAAAAAAAGAAAATATTTTTAGATAAAATTTCAGAAAGTAATATGGTAAGTGAGGAAATGAATTCAAAGAATATTTAAATGTAAACAACATTTTTTGAAGCTGTTAAACAATTTAGTAGAGCCAATCATTTTTCCTAAAAAATATGTTTGTATGAATATATATTTATATATATGTGTTTATATATGTAGATGTATGGAAAAATTATCATTTTAGGCGACCTGAATCATCTTTAGATCTTTAGTACCATTATGATAAAAAGGGATGATACAATGAATCCTTAAAGATAAACTAATTAGGTAATTAGGCATACTAAAAATTTATATAACAAATAAGGATAATTTTATAACTTTTTATAAACGAAATTTAAGGTACTCATTTTGTATATGGTAAAAATTTCTACTAAAATAGTATGGTATTATATTAAAATAATAAAATCGTTTAGCAAATGTTAACGGTTAAAATTATGTCACAAATGTACCAAAACAGTCTCTCTCTTGATCGTGATAAAAATTTTTGTTTTAAAATATATATTAACGAAGAATAAAAAGCCTCATAAATTAAAACTATAATTTTAATTTTGACTAACCGAGTGGAGAGAAAAAGTAAAAAGTTAACAAATCGAATAGAGTAACCAATAAATTTTTTTTGTCATTTTTAAAAGATTCACATCAACTAAATGATATATAATATACTAATTATTGCCGTTAGATATGTAGATATATTTATATATATTAAGATTATGCTTTCTCGATGAATAATACTAAAAACAAGTTAACAAACTACATCCTCTTAACATTTTTAAAATAATACATCAATTTTTAATATATGAGTGGGTAGTATAATAATGATAGCCAATAATAAAAATTACAAGAAAAGCAATCAACATGATGGCCACGTGTCGGTTTGTAGATAAATATATAATTTTAGTAATTAAATATTGATAACATATTTAATATATATAAAAAACATAATAAAAGGTTATTTATTTTTTTTGTCCTTTTTTTAAAGTATAAAATGTTTATCGTGATTATATATGTGAGGTCACACACATACACATAAACCTCCTGTCTATTCTTTATCACATACAATATATATGTATAATTATTTTATCTAAATAAAAAAATTCCTTTATTATATCTTTTTTTTCTTAAAAAAATAAATTCATAATGTATTTTATTAATATAATAAGTATTATATTATTTCTTTTATCAATGAAGAATCAATTAAAAAAAATAATCATTTATTTGTATGTCTATTTAATTAAAAATCACTAAAAATGAAATAAGAAAAGATAGAGAAACTGATGAAAATGTACTTGTTACCATAGCACTGTAAAATATTTTTTTCATCTCAACAAAATTTTATATTTATTTAATTTTTAACATATTAATATTATTATTATAATTAAAAATCAATAAAAATCTAAGAAGAAGAAATGGTTATAATCATAAATAAATTATAATTTAATTTATTTCACCACATTAAAAATATATACAGATAGAAATTGTATAACAATCTCCTTCAATAGATGTCAATTTTTGAAACTTTTACAAAAAGTATGGCGTGTAATAAGATAGAATAATATTTAAATTTATTACAAATATACAATAACCTTCCTTTCACTTTCATCATTTTTATGATCCAGAATTTGATTTTTCTATCACCCATAAATATATACATTAATTCATTCCCCCATTAATACAATCATCACAAACTTTTTCTTTTCGAAAGTTATATTTGAAAATAAAATAAATGTAAAAAAAGGAGAGTAATTATGTGGAGCAATTAATTTGATGAGTGATTTCATTTATAATTGTAAGATAATCCACCAGTTATAGATTGAGTTTTAAATAAAAAAACAAACCTTAATGTATCAAATATTTTGTAGATTTTCTTGTTATGATCAACAAATGGTAAAAAATATATTATCCTCTTTTAAATATCTATCAAAAAAGGTAAAAAATTACAAAGATAATATTTTTGAGGTTGATGACGAAAAAAAGAGAAATAAGTTGCAATCTTTCAAATATTTATGTTAATCTGCTGTCTTAATTCTTTTCCTCCTTACCTTTTTTCCGACGTATGTATGCCATTAAAGATTATTTCTTGAAATCAGTTTTTATAACATATTATTAATAAAATTGATAGATTACTTTACTATTGCTTTTGTAAATTTCTATATGATAAGTGGTAAGTTGTATCAAATAGACATTTATATATTTTGTATGGAAATAAGATTTCAAAGATATAGTAGTAAAAGACAAAATAGTAGAAGTTTGAAGGTAGTTGTGGCGTAAGATGTATGGATGATGTAGGACAATAGGTGATTATTCAATGTTATATATATTATTAAACGATACTATATTTAACATCATAACACCTAAACTTTTATTATATATTGATATTATCTATCTATAAATATATTATTTTTACATTTTTGATCAAGTTACCTGTAATATTGTTATAAAAAAAATTCCTATTCGTTAATTAATTATTTGTGTAAAATCCTTTTACAATGTCGATTAATGTCTTTATATATAGATACCTTCCGGTAAATTGTATTAATTTTAAAGTTACTTAACATCACATTTTACCATAATTATAAATATTATATTTCTATGTATTGTTATGTCATAATCTCCCATTCTTTTATTAATTAATTTTATAATTCTCTTTTATGATCATATTATACAACAAATTTAATGTAATATTAATTATTTATAGATCTTTAACAACACTTTCAATCAGTTTAAAAGTAAAGTTATTCACCACAGCAAATATTAATTTTCTTTTCACCAACATAAAAGTTATTTTTCTTCATCCGTTTTCTTTCTAATTCTTTAAAGAAAAAAAATAATATGGGATGGAAAATAAAGACTTTGGATAAACCTTTAATAAAATTCTTTAAGTATTATACAAAAAATTATTTAGTTGACTATTATCCTATATTTATTTTTCTACCACTTATCCTTACATTTTTTTTGTCAGGTGGATTTTACTGGATTAAGGAATTAACATTATTAGATGCAAAAAGACTATACACCCCTGCATCTGCTCCTGTTTGGGAAGAAGAAAGAATATTAAGAGAATTATGGCCTGTTAAACCTAATGAATTTTTACCTGAAAGAACATTTGAATGGAATAGATATTTATATGTTGTGGTTCATGGAAAAAAAAAGATCAACAATGAGGGTGCTGAGGTGTATCCTAATATACTGACAGGAAACTATTTGAATGATATTGAGGTGGTGGAGAGGGAAATTGCTGAGAATGTATCTCTTAGAATGGTTAATAGATGGAAAAAAACGCTTAACGAAAGTGATATTAAAAATTATCAAAAAGATTTTGTTACTTTTAATGACATATGTTTAAATTGGCAGGGAGAATGTTATAGACAGAATTCTATTATAACTTTATTGCAAAGAAAGGATGAACTTGAGAATCACGGGATTGGTGTTACTTTTCCTAGAGCTAATACTAATGGCTCTCCAATTTATATGGCATTTAATGTTGGTGGTGTTGAGACATTTAAAAATGACTCAATAAAGGTTGCTAAAGCTATGAGGCTTTTTTATTTCTTGCGTTTTGATAATGATGACTATAATGAAATGTCCATGAGATGGGAGGATGAAGCAAGTAAATTTATTGTTCAAAAGTATTCATCTCATCCTAATTTAACACTTCACATCAAACATTCAAGAATTATTGATATCGGTTTAACAAATAACGCTAATCGCCTGAAACCATATTTTACAGTAACTGTTGTCGTTTTAGTAACCTTCACAGCGATTTATTCAATGAAAATTATATACAACAATAATTTTTCATACATCCCAGTTAGAATAGATTTCTTACGTTCCAAACCAATCTTGGCATTAGGAGGCGTTTTGTGTTCCGGAATGGCTATAATTAGTGGAATTGGTTCCTTATTATGGTGTGGATACTTCTTTGCTGAAATAACACTTGTTGCGCCATTCCTTGTTTTATCTATAGGTGTTGATGATATGTTTATAACAGTTGCTGCCTGGCATAATAGTGAATCACTCTATCCCCAAAAAACAAATGAAGCTTTAAAGGAAAGGATGGTACATGCAATGGGGGAGGCTGCAATTGCAATATTCATAACTAGTATAACTGATGTTTTATCATTTGCCGTTGGTACATCAACAGATATCCTTGCCGTAAAAGGATTTTGTGCAATGACAACTGTTTGCATGTTCTTTACATTCTTTTATCAAGTTACTTTTTTTGCTGCTTTAATGATATTTAGTGCAAAATTTGAGATTAATGGTAAGAATTCTTTAATACCATGTCTTGAGGCAAAAGATTATCATAATGAATTGTATGTAGGTCAAAGGAAGACTAAAGATGAGAATAGCAATAATACTTTTGATTTTAAATCACATAAAAATATTAAATTTGTTGTCAAAGGGCCCAATAATACAATTGAAGCTGGTGCTAGAAATATTGATTTTAACGAAAAATCCCAAGAAGCTATGTCATCTTTCTTCCGTAAATATTATGTACCATTTTTATTAAACATGAAGACAAAAATATTCATTGGTATTATTTTTATCATGTACCTTATTGTATCAATATATGGCATAACACAAATGGAACAAGGGTTAGATTATGATAAATTAATGATAAAATCAGATCCAATTGTTACAGCAATTGCAACGGAAATACAATTGTTCCATGGTGGTGATCAAATTGTGATTGCTATTGTTAACTCTCCAAATATGACTATTAAAGATAATAGAGATAAATTAGAAGAAATGGTTAATAGATTTGAAAGTGAAGTACGTTTTAGTATTGGAAAGAAAGGCACTCAATATTGGCTAAGAGAATACATTAAATATGCTAATGTAACTGAGACATACCTTCAAGATGATCATTATTCATGGGTTCGTGGTGTTTATGAATGGTCAAGATTATTTGCCTTCTACAAAATATGGGGACAAGATTTTGTTTGGGAGAATGAGAATGATATGGATAATCTTGTCATGAAATCATTTAGATTTCGTATTGGTGTAACTGAATTTAATACTGCTTCTGATTTAGTTGAATGTACTGGTAAATTACGTGAGATATCCAACGAATATCCTGATTATAATGTTATTACCTATCAACAATCACGTCCAATCGCTGATCAATTAAATGTCCTCCTTCCAAATACAATGCAAAATGATTCTTTAGCAATTCTTTGCATGATATTTATTGCTTTATTATTTATTCCAAACCCATTATGTACATTATGGATAACAATTGCAATGTTAACAATAGATATTGGTGTTATTGGATTTTTAGCCCTATGGGAGGTAAAACTTGATCCAATTTCTATGATAACCCTCATCCTCGCAATTGGTTTTTCAATTGAATTTAGTGCTCATGTAACATATGGTTTTATAAGTAATGAAAATAAAACATCACCTAAAGAGAGATGTATCGAAGCAATGGAGAAATTAGCATGGCCTGTGGTTCATGGAAGTCTTTCAACAATCCTTGGTGTTTCTATTCTTGCTTTTATCAATTCTTACATGGTTCTTGTTTTCTTTAAAACAATCTTTTTAGTTTTAATTATTGGAGCATTTCACGCTTTAGTTTTACTTCCTATCATTTTAAGCATAACTGTTAAATGGACTGATAAGATAAACGATAATCAGAGTGAAAAAACTATAACAGTTGTTTGTTATAAGAAAGATCAAACTAAAGGCGTAAAGAAAGATGATAAGGAGGTTGAATAAAAATATAAATATTCATATATTGTTTTTAACATTTTTTTGCAAAATTGTACATATATATTAATTATTTTATATCTTAATTTTATCCTACACACATAAATTATGTAATTGAAATAAATAATTATATCATTAAAATGTGTTAAATTTAAACTTTGACCTTGTGACGTAGAAGTACTTAATAATAAATAGTAATGTTCATATTTTTGGTTAATCTATTCTTATTTTTTACTTAATGATAAGTATATATCAGTAGTTACTTGTTATCAAAAAATAATAGTGGGAACATTCCAATTGTACAACCAATAACAAGACCAACCGCTCTGGCAATGTTCGATATAAGACGTCCTTTACGTGAATTAAGTTGATCAGCACTGAGATCAGGATGTTTAATACCAAATTTTCCAACTAACAATTCAACATAATGAGCCAAACCAACCCCTGAGACATCTGATATTGTATTACCTAATGCTGCTGCGGCCATTGTACTTATTGTGAATATTGCACCAAGTTGTTGATCAATATACTCTCCAGCAATAATCATTATCATATTATCTAGGATACCAAAACCAACAAAAGGTATAGCATTGAATAAAAATAATTTTTTTGAATCACTTTTTGTTATTTTTAGGTCACCTTCAGTTACATTATCTTTTTGTAATACTTTTAATAAAAGAGTACGTTCCTCAGGTGAGAATTGATAGATAACCTTCCGAGCATCAGTCTCACTTCTTAAGTTAACTGTCTCAATACATCTAGATGCAGCTGTTGTGGAATTTCGAGCATTGTTAACATTTAGATTGGTTGTTGTTTGTCGCATAAAATTATGTACTCTATAGGTTGAATTTTTAAGAAGTCGATAGTTTAATAATATGGTCATGTTTATTATAAAAATTAGTGATGTGTTAAAAATTTTTATATGTGATTAGTCTGAAAAAAATAGATGCTGAAGAATAATAAAATATATTAATATTGAGTTAATAAATAAAAAAGAGACAATAGGTCAAAATTTGAATATCTAATTGAAAGGTACATTTGAATATTATAGCATTGTTAGAAAATAGATTAACTTATAGCCACTAAGTTAAAAATGCTAGTAATATCATTGGGGTCTACTAAGAATGAATAATAAGTCTCTCAAATAATATACATATTGATAAGATATTTTTTTTACCCTTTTTATTATTTAAATATAAAGAAAATTCAGGAAATAATCAACATTTTCAAAATTGAAATACATTTTAAAATCATCCCAATTTACTTATTAAAATTATCATTTGATGAATATAGTTTGTAGGAGAATATATACATAAATATATTAATATATCATTAACTATAAAATATTTTATTAAGAGTAGTATGTAAACTGACAGTAAATTTAGAATTTTTTGATGGTGAACCCAGATTATAATGTGATTTAATTATATATACATCTTCACTTACCTATCAATAAAAGTATTTGGAAAAAAAGCAAATAGATTTGTATAACTAAAAATTTATTGAAGACCAATTTGTAATCATATGCAATAAGAGGAGGAAAGCCATTACTTTCCAAAAAAATTTAACTTAAACTTAAAGTTTCGTTATAAGATTTTTCAAAAGGAAAAATACACAAAACAATACATTATTAATTTACCGTCAAAATTTATATATAATCATTAATATCTAGACAAGATATAATCTTAATATCAACAACACCATCAATAACATTTTTATTCTATTTTTTTTTCTCCAAAGTAACAAAATTTAATATAATAAAAAAATAAGGGGAGAGTAATGAGAAACAATGAAACAAGATATATCAGAAATTTCATTTTTTAATATAAATTCTATTTAAACATCAACTTTTCCCAACCGTTATTTAATATTTTAGACCTCCACATTCTGTTGTTTTGTGGGTTATCTTTAGATGAAAAACAAAAATTAAAATAGAAAGCACGATGGATAAATTAATGAAGTAAGGAATTGAAAACACTATATTAATGAAGCTACTTTTTAATGTTAACTTGACTTTTTTTATTTAACTATCCTTTATTTCCAAAAATTTACAATTGCCACAATTATGATAAACTATGATAAGATTAAAGAAATAAATTTATGTGTATATAAAACAGCAGCTAAATATAAAATTTAATGTTTTTAATAATCATTCATTTATAATAATAAATTTATATATTTCTCTCTTAACAGGTAAAAGTTTTTATCTTGTACCCTCTTTGACATTTTTATTAATAGGCACTAAAATGTCAATACCTTAACACATTAAACTTACTTATTAAAAGAAAATTCCTATTTACATTTAATTTATTTCAATGGATTATTATATTATTATAACATACATAAATAAAAATCCATAGAATTTTAAAACAGGTGATTATAAGTTTGAATGCATTTTATGACTTCCTTTTTTAAATAACATTAATAATAATATTTTCAATAACACCTTCTATAAACTTCAACAAAATAAAAAGTTTTTTTTTTATCACACAAACATATTTTAATTAAATTTTCTATCAATTTAATCGTATTTAAAATAATCATAATAAAAGATTGTCCTTTGATAGTGTTTAGTTGAAGTATAAATTAAATAAATAAACATTTTTATTTAAATATCTCTTATATTTTTGTTGTTCTTTCTTACTTTTTTTAAAATATTTTCTTAGAAATTGATTAAAACTTCCACAAATATAAACTTTACAAACAAATATTATTATAACATTATTATAATTATACTTTTTAACTACAACCTAATAATTTGCATAAAATTCTATTAATTTTACCACGACAAACTGTTGCTTTAAAATATTATGATAATTACTCTTTAACACTCACCATTTATTTTTAATACAATTTTACCACAATTAACTATTAACACATATTTATTATGTATCTGATGTTTCAAACATTAAAAAATTTTGCCCAATCTTTTAATTTATAAAATTTTAACTATACACTTTATTAAAAATAAATATATAACTGAAATGGCTTTGAGAAAAAAAGGAAAGAAGAAAAAACTTAAACTTTATATGTAAAAAGATTATAAATATAATTTAAAATCTTTTATACTATGATACCCTACTCCTTCAATTTTCAATGAACACCACTTAATTTTTTTTCAATCTCTTTTTTTGTAAATTTATAGTATTGTTCATTTAATTTTGTGATTTCTTTCAAGGAAGTGCCGAAAGTGTTTATGTAATATTCTCACGTCAATCTCTTAATTTATACATGTTTGCAGTGTCTTTTAAATTTTAAATTCCTAGCACTTTGATTTAAATTAAAGTAAATAATTCTCACACGATTCTGTGCGCATTTATTACTTCTTTTCTACTTTTTTGGTAGAAATTTATCATGTTTAACTCCTTATCATTTTGTTAATTGTTAGTAAACAAATATTTTAATGAGGCAAATTTTAGATACAGTTAAAACTTTTTTCACTTCTAAATTATTCTTTTTAAAGTAACAAATTTTATCTTTTACAATATTTCTTTTAATATACTAAATATTAAGGTTAAGATAAAAAATTATGTATAATTTATATTGAAAGGGTTTATCATATTTTTTATATAAAAAATATTTTTATAATAATTTATTCATATAAATATATGAATATTAAAGAGTGTCATTGAAGAAATATTTATTAAATTTTACAATAAAAACTATTTTTGAATGAAATTTATAATATGTATATCGTCATTAATTAAATATTTTTCTATCTTTAAATTCTTAAATATCACAATCTTCTTTTATTAACTTGTCATTTATCTTTCATTTCCCATCTTCAAGATTGAATAAGGTTTCTATTTTAAATCAAAAATGAAGTACCTCGTGTAGTATGATAAAATAGGATTCTCTTTTCTTTTTTTTAATATTCCATCTTTAAATAATATAAAACATATTATATAATTCTTTATCTACCATTTGAATGTGTTTTGGAGGATGTCATTAAAAATAATACCATACAATAAATTTTTAGAACTTTTTATAGATATCTTTTTTTCATTAACAAATATTATTTTTACGTTACATTCCTACAATTTATTATGACATCTTTAACATTAAAACAAAAATTTTTCTATAGCAACATTATTTTGTTAATATTTTATTTAACTTTTTATCCACTATCCCCTCATTCCTTCCGGTTACGAAATGTCATATAACCCTATTTAGGAAACATATTAGCTAGATATATCCTTTTTGGTTGTATTATTACGCCTTTTCTTAACATATCATATTATTTTCAATAATTAATAAGAAATACACACAACATCTCCTTATAATTTTAGACCCCTCTACAAAATCACTTATTCATTTTATATTAATGCTCTTTGGATTATGATAAAACAGAAGGATATTTATTAATTTTCATCTTTAATCATACATACACATTAATATCATATCTCTTGATTACATTAAAAAATATTATCATTTTCTATTATCCATCCATCAATTCATACAAGAATATTATAATTCTTAGAGGTAATAGAAGAAAGGAAGGCGAAGAAAGATAAAATAAGAAGGAAAGAGAGAAAAACCTGAAGAAGACTTAAAGTTCATTACAACTAACAATTTGAATTGTTTTTTTACATTTTTTCATCTCAAACATTAAAAAAAGCCATTCAAAAGAATATTATATTAAAATTTCTATTTGATTGTGAAGGGCATTCTTATTTAACCTAAAGAAAATTGCTAAAACCGGATATCTTTTTGTTAAATTCTTTTTTCTTTTTTTATATCATCAATTTCTCAAAATATGAAGTTCAAATCATTGGCTTTAAGTATAAGGGTATTTCATTTAAGGAGATTTAACCAAAATAACAATACAAATGAGGTAAGTTTATAAACAAAAAACAACAACTTATTTCTGTGTTTTAAACTTTATTTTGAGTGATATACATGTTTTTTGATTTTAAGTAGACATTTTTTATTTCGTTTTTATTCATTTTTTTAAGTATAATTTTTTTTATATATCAATTTTTTATTTAATGGTGTTTAAGTGAAAATTGTCTTCAACATATTGCTGAAATTTCTCACATATCTCCTTCAATAATTAAAATCAAATTGAAAACCCTGAAAATACTCTTCCTACTCTCTTTTTCATTCTTTATCACACTTAAACAATTTAAATGCCATCATTATAAATATATTTACTACCTGTAAATAAATAGAAAAAATTTTATATTTATTTTATTAAGATTCCTTGACACATACCACAAAATTTATTTAATTTATAGTGAAAAACATAAATTTTATGATTTATTAAACAAAATTTTTTAAATATTGAGTCAGTTATTTATATATGTCTATTAATAGATATTTTATTATCATTTTTAATGTCAAAAATCTTGAATGAATTTTCTGTTAATAATGATATGATGGTATAAATAAGGAAATGTTAGAAAATATTTTTTGCACATTCTATATTATACATTTATCAAAATCATTTTACTATATTTCATCTAACAATAACCTTGTTTTTTTTGCATTTGATAACTTATAATAGTTCATTTAAAATTGTTTTAAAAATACTCTTCTAGTAAACAATATTAAACAATTGTTATATTATTAATGGTTAATTAGAATAATTTTTAAATAATAATAGTATTATATTATAGATAATCTACTAATTTGTTATTACTCTTATTGATGTATATTTAATATTTTTTATTTTCTTTTTTACTATATATTAAAGGTATAATTTAAAGATATATGGTGATAACAAACGTATCAATATTAATATTTTGAAACATTATTTATCTATTTATATCCAATACCCTAGAGACTTTTAAACAAGACATATAATTTTACTACAAAGAAATTATATCTAAATGCATATAATAATTAACAATATAATTTCTTTGATTATAAATCACAAATAGAAGGTTCTTTTTCAATTGTATACATATATTGAATCATTTTTATATAATACTACATTTGTAAAAGAAAAATGATAACAATTCTTGATTACTACTATGTCATTTATTATTTTGTACTTTTTAACTAAAAAAAATACTTTTAAATATATATTTAAATATGTATTATTTTTTAGTAACAAAATATGTATTATCACGCTTAATATTGATACACGTACGCAATAACTATAAAATAGATTTTAAAATTGAATGTGTTATGTTATTGAAGCTTATGTAAATAAAAAACTAACTCAATACATATATATACATTATTTTCTTACAACATAAGTATTTCTATTCTAAGTTATCAATTTACCCTCTAAAATTAACTTACTTATATTTAATTTTCCTAACATACCTCAAAAAAATCACCAACAAATTTTATAATTCATTAATTTTATGGTATCTATTTAAACTAAGACTTTATTTATATATCATTATATTTTTATGTGATAAAATGAATATTTTCTTAACTCTCTATTATATATATACATACATTCTTAAATAATTTTTGTCTGCCTCCATTTTTTTATTATTATTTTATCTTTTATATATTAAATATAAACAACTTTGTGGACATATGTCCTTTAGATTGAGGAATCCATTTATATATGGATAAGGAAAAAGAAATCTCATTACATTAATACTTTTTATTTTTCTTATTATTATCCTTGGACAAATTTTTATTTTAAATTCCATATATATTATATGTATATATATAGGAGACTTTAAAATAATCTAAATATTTATAGCAACAGGAGATTCATTTTCTTCTAACTATCCACAAAAAAAAGAAAATAAAATGCATCATATGGTATATATTTTAAATAAACAATTAAATTTAAAACATTTAATTTGTACAATTTAAATTTTAAAAACATTTCCTTTGAAACATTTAATTTAACAATACAAAAACACATAAATAAATATTTCATAAATAATAATTAGCTTTAATAAAATATTAATTGATAATTTTTATTTCAAAGTCGAAATTTTTTTCTTTCCTCCTTCTTTTTTTCTCCTTCTTTTTTTTCTTATCATTCTTGAAAAAAATCTTAAAAAAACTCCCTTTGTGATTTTCTATATTATGAGTTTGGGAAAAAAATTAATCATATTTTTTTAATGCCTAATAATATTTAAACAAATATTTGAAAGACATATTTTTTCACAAAAATACATACTAATATTTTTATTTTACTCATTATCAAAAAACATGCGTATTTATCTTTAACCAGTTTGAAATAAGATTAAGTATAAAAAAAGAAATTTTTTAGGGGTATTTAATTATATATAAATTTATTTATTAGCAAATAATAATGTTTACATTACCCTCATATAATCAGTTGAAACTTTAATTTAACTTAAACGAAGATATATTTTTAAATTTCCGTATATTGACAAAACTACTACATTTCGACCAATATTCTTTTCATAGTTTTGTTCTTAAATAAAACTAATATTATCCCCCTTACATCATTAAATTGACTATATTCACTTTTAAAAACATTAAAAATACATTTCAATCCTCATCCATTTCACAAAATTATGTACTCCACCTAATTAATGTAAAATAGTTACATTTTTATAATAAAACTACTATTGTTGTTTTATTTTATCCCTAAAACTATTATATTAATTTTACAAAAATCTTTTAAAATATTTTCATTAAGTCAATGGTTCATAAAATGAATTTTGTTTGAATAAAATAAAATTACACAATTGTTCTTTTCAAAATTTTTTTCCTTTAAAAATTAGCACTATTATTTGATAATGTACCATCTATACCATATTTTTATTTTCATCCCCGTCATCAGGAAAACATAATGACAAAATGATTATATATTCGGGAAAAAAAACGATCATTTTTAAAGTTACTCAGATGTTAAATATTATCTCCTAACTACTTTCTTATGCTCCATGTTTTAAAGTTTTTGCAATATAATATTTTGTCTATTTCATTTTTTTTGTTATCATAAGTGTGGATTTCCATTTAATCAAATTATTATATAAATAAATATTTAAATATTCATTTATATTCTATACCTGAGGTATCATTTACTTTTACATAATATTATAAATAATTCACATAACTTTTATTATTATCCAAACTTTTCATATTTATCAAAAGGTTTCACATTTACATATGTCCTTTTCATTGTAATTTTAATAATCATTAATTCTTAAGCAACTAAATAAAATTATTTATAATTTGTTGTTTTTACTTCTGTTCCCCTTCTCATCTTCTACATACAAATATAACACACATAACTATATATACATTATTCTCTTTCTTAATTTTTTTTACAACATAAATCACATTAAAAATGAGTTTTTTAATTGTTTCATTAACAAACCTCAAGGACAACAAGGAAAATTCTTTTTAACTTTTTAAGAATAAAATTATAAAAATGAAATTAGAAATTTTTACACTCTAAACAAAATTATTTTCACATTATTTATAAATAATTTAATTTTTATCAAACTTTTATCAACTACTGGAAATTAAAACTTTTTTCATCTTTTTTACAATACATCTGATTACTCCTTCTTTTTTTTGTAAATTTTTATTGATTCACAGAAAACAGGATATTATAGCGTATAGTTAAAAAGCACACCTAAATTTTTCACGACCGGTTTTGTCTTTTCAACAGTTATTACTCGTATGATCAAAAAATCTATTAAGCTTCATATGACATTTGAATTTATAGTTTATAAAATAAAAAAAATTTTATCATAATTATCTACTGATTATATAATTTCATTTGTTAACATTGTTTTCATATATTATGATCATAATTATGTATATATGTTATACTCTTACGTTTACCTAAAATATTACAACTTTGACATAATAAATGATAAATAAAGAAAATTGTTGACTACTTCTAATGTTTCTTTTTGTAGTGTAAGATGATGAAAATCAATTTTAAGATGATAAATTTAGTGATAGATGTCAATAAATGTACCTACTAATTTAGAGATTTAGGATGATATATAATTATAATAACTTTTAACTAATTAATAGTATATACTTAAAACCATTTAAAGAATTTTTATAGATATCACAAATAATAAATAATATATATTTAATAGTTTTCAAAGAAATATTAATATCTAGATGATTTGATCTTAATTTACTTTGTCTACCTATATCGAAAATATTGTATATATCAATATTGAATTTTTAACTTTTATTACAAAAGATATTTTTACATTTTATGATTTCCTCTCTCATTAATATTCATCCACATAGAATAATTTGATAATTAACAATAGAAAAAAAAATTTTTAACAACATTCATAAAATTAATTTTATGTATCATTTTCTTTTATATGTACACATCTCCAGAAAAACAATTAAAAACTAAACAAATTGTCATAAAATTGTTTCCGTTAATTTAACTTTCTCTTATTCATTTTAATAATTATAGAGCATTTCTTATTGATGTAAAATACCAATAAAAGAAAATAAAATTTTTAATCATTAATTGGTATGGAGGATAACTAATGATTATTAATGTGACTGTAAATTTGTTTTTATATTGTCTTTTTTCAATACATAAAAATTCTTTTTTTTTCTTTTTTCTAAACAAATTACTAATCTCTTTATCGGCTTTTTTCTTATCAATTATATAAAAATTAAAAGTAAATTAATATTCTTTATACAAGTAAAAACAAGTTTATTTAAAGTTTCAATTAATTAAGTCATCACTCATTTTTAATTATCTTGAAAAGATGAAATGTCTTTCCCTATTTTTGCTATCAGTCTGACCCATCAAAATGTCATTCATGTTTCCATGATAGTTATAGTATATTCCTTATGTTTCTTCTAAAATTTTTCTTTCTTTTTTTTTCATCCCAAATTTTATCTCCAAAAATACTTCCTATTTCTACTTTTTTTTCCTAGTGATATATATATTATTACAGTTCAAAAGCGACACGAAAGATTTTTTTATTCTTCTTACTTGCTTCTTTTTTTTACAGTTACAACTATATAGAGATGTATATTACAAAGAAATAAGTATAATGTACAAATATCACCATAAATAGCATTACGTTATACCACAAACTTCTATTTTCTATTAAATACTCTTATATGAAATTTTTTTATTCTTAATAAATGTATTTATTAATCATTTTAATCATTAATTTTTTATAGATTTTTGATCTTTATCCTCTCGAAGATTTATTGGAAACCGAATTGGCATTTGAAGAGGAAGGAAGTGGAATAGTAAAGATGACACAGCCAGATGCCGCATGTCGTCTAAAACTCCTTCGAGTAGAGATGCCTGATGACAATCTTCCGTCAGGAGTTAAACCATCTGAATTGTTATGTGCGATTAATGTTAAAGAAAAAGTTGAGATCAATGGTAATTTTTTTGATGAACTTTCTTTCTTATGTTAATTATTAAATTTTTAAGGAGAAAATAGGTTGATTCAGAAAAGAAAAACTATGAAAATTGAGTGGGAGAAATGCTTTGATGTTGGTATTTTACCTGGAAGAGTTTTACAAGTTTTACTGTTAAATGACAAGACAACTGTTGCTGATGCAACAATGAGACTAGAAGTATGTTTTTTTTGTTTTTATACCTATCTCCATTATAATTTATATCATACCTCATTAACTTATTTGTCTTTAGGATATTGTCTCCAAATGTAAACCTGATGTAATCACTCATATATGGATTAATTTAAAACCATGTGGAAGAATACTAGCTCAGACGAGGCACGTTAAAACAACTGGAGGTATGTTTTTAATGACAAATAAATATATAATATTTTTTTAAAAAATTTTTTATATATCAATTTATTGCTTAAAATAACCATAATATTATTATATTTAAAACACTTTGTTATATTAATTTCTGTTGACACTAAGAGAGAAAAAATGAATTTTTTTCGCTAAATATTGTAAAAGTCATTAATGGATAGCACATTCATTTTTAAAGCTTCTATTTTAATAAATACATATATAAATATATAATCTTAATATTCATATATAAATTTAAATACGCATACATTTATATACCTTCATATCCTGTCTTAATTTTGTCTCCCTTTTCAAAAAGTTTAATTTATCTAGAAAATATATAAATTTCCATCCAATCTTTTGCATATTGAAAAATTTTAAACATCAGTAATATTATTTTGGTTTTCAAAACTTAAAAGTAAACTCTTTTTAGATATGACATTAGGGGACTCCTCTAAATGCTTGCCTTCTTTCCTCTTCAAACTTTAATTTTAAAATTAGTGTTAAAAATTTATTTAAACCAATTTTTAACAATATAAAAATTAATGTATTTGAGGTGAATGATAATCATAGACATATTCAAAAAGTTAATGTTTTCCTACTATCATCAAACTTTTAGACGTCTATTATGTTCACAAATATATTTTATTAGCTCTCCCACCCCCTTCAAAATTTGTTTTAAAATTTTAATTTTGATAAATGTTATTTATTATGTTATTACCTTCATATTCAAGTTATTTTTTCACATTTTTAAACATAAAAGACATAATTATCAAATTTATAATAGGAAGAATTGTTTATATTTTTTCTTACCTAAATAACCTACCTAATTCTATATCTTTTTATATTATTCATTTCACAATCCATCAACTTCAAATATAGAAGCTTTTTATATTAAAATAATTATATTATTTAAACTCATACCTCGCTTTAATTATTCCATAAAAAGTATTCTATTTTAACTTAAAAAATATTATCTTCCAGTCAAATGATTGTATTCTAAGATAAGTTTTTCTAATATTCAGCCATCTTTCAATGGAAAAATCACACAAGTTTTAGAAAATTGAAAAAGATTGAGAATCTTTAGTTAAATAAATTTTACACATATAATATATACAACCTAACTTTGAAGTCTCTTTCACACATTAAAATTTTATGATTCTTTTCCCACTCTCCATATAATAATCTTTATTTATTTTTTTTCAAAATAATTTTAAAAAATTTTTTGACTACTTAATTTTAATGCTTCACATAGACTAGTGTAATTTTTTTTACTTTGATTTTTGTTTTTGTTTTATTAAAATAAAAAATATTAGGTATTTATATATTAAAAGTTTTGACTTTGTCAAAACTATAATCCAATCCTTATGGTTGTCTTTTTTAGACGTTTCATTTAATATATGAATAAGTATAGGCATTTAAATAAATTTACCACTCAAAAGTTTATAAGCTTATGTATACAATATTAACCTAGTACTACTAGTATTTTTCCTTTTTATTAGTTTTATAAACAGTTTATCTTTTTTTATATTTGTCAAATTAAATAATATTTTATTGGGTAATGATATCATAAATATTATATATCATTTATTTATTATTATTATTATTTTTGTCAACTCTTCTCTAATAGATAGACAATTATTTTAACTACACTATGTTTACTTACTAAAAAAAATATATATATGTATTAAAATACATAGTCAAAAATCTTTGTAACATATATATAAATAAAATATTTGATAAAGTAATATTTTATTGCATTTTAAATCATCACAACTTTTTTATTTCAGATAAAAGTGATATTGGTGATAAAAGTTTTAGTAGTTCTAACGAAAGATCAATGACACCAAATAGTTTTGAACATAATGCTGGGAATGGTATTCAACGAAGACGTGGTGCCATTAAACATGCCCGAGTCCATGAAATTCGTGGACATCAATTTGTAGCAACTTTCTTCAGGCAACCAACTTTCTGTTCATTGTGTTCCGACTTTATGTGGTATGTTTATATTTACGATAACAAACATAATTTAATTTCTTCCAACTTTCTAGGGGACTCAATAAACAGGGTTATCAATGTCAATTATGTAGTGCTGCTGTTCATAAAAAATGTCACGAAAAAACATTATCACAATGCCCTGGTTCAGCAAAGAATACTAAAGAGACAATCTATTTGAAGGAGAGATTTAAAATTGATGTACCACATCGTTTTAAACAATACAATTTCAAAAGTCCCACATTTTGTGATCATTGTGGTTCAATGTTATATGGACTTTTCAAACAAGGAATGAAATGTGAAACATGTGGCGTAAATTGCCATCATAAATGTCAAAAGCATATGCCTAACTTATGTGGTGTTAATCAGAAAGAATTATCAGAGGCGTTAGTTAAATTAAAGAAAACACCACATTCATCAGTTTCTTCTTCAAGTGGTGGCCTTAATATAGGTAACTTAAGTCTTGGCGATAAAACGCCTGGAACATCGATTGATAAACATACAACAGGTAGTAATGGTATGGGTATCAAATTTAAAAACTTATTTAAAAGTAATAATCAAAGTCAGGAACATAGTGAGAATGATGAATATACAAGTGCTATATGGACTGGTGGTGGTAGCGATGGACCTGTTAAAAAATATAAATTACAACATTTTAATATGGTTAAAGTTCTTGGTAAAGGATCTTTTGGTAAAGTTCTCCTTGTAGAACTTAAAGGTCGCAATCAATATTTTGCTATGAAATGTTTAAAAAAAGACGTTATATTGGAGGATGATGATACAGAATGTACTTTTATAGAGAGAAGAGTTCTTATACTTTCAAGTCAATGCCCTTTTCTATGTCAATTGTTTTGTAGTTTCCAAACTAATGAATATCTATTTTTTGTTATGGAATATCTTAATGGTGGAGATCTTATGTATCACATACAACAAATTAAAAAATTCGATGAAAATAGAACACGTTTTTATGCTTGTGAAATTATAATTGCACTTCAATTTTTACATTCTAATAATATTATCTACAGAGATTTGAAATTAGATAATATTCTTCTTGATTCTGAGGGTCATATTCATTTAGCCGATTTTGGTATGTGTAAAACAGAGATGAATCGTGAAAATGGTATGGCTTCGACATTTTGTGGTACACCTGACTATATAGCTCCTGAGATAATTAAAGGACAGTTGTATAATGAAGCCGTTGATTTTTGGTCATTCGGTGTTTTGATGTACGAAATGTTAATAGGGCAATCACCATTTCATGGAGATGGTGAAGATGAGTTATTTGATGCCATTCTTAACGAACGTCCGTATTTTCCAAAAAGTTTAGGTAAAGAAGCAGCTAAATGTTTGAGTGCATTATTTGATAGAAATCCAAATACAAGATTAGGGATGCCTGATTGTCCTGATGGACCAATTCGTACACATGCCTTCTTTAGAGCTGTTGATTGGAAAAGATTTGAAAATAGAAGTGTTCAACCACCATTTAGACCAAATATTGTAAGTTTCAAGATCGATGTTAATAGTTTTATAATTATTTTTTATTGTAGAAATCAGCATCTGATACATCCAATTTTGATGATGATTTTACACAGGAAAAAGTTTGTATAACACCAATACAAGATAAATCATTACTTGCATCAATTGATCCCGAAGCTTTCCTTAATTTTTCATATACGAACCCGGCTTTTAATTAACACAATTTTCACTACTAAGAATACCTTTAAATCGTACAGTAATTAAAATAACGTTAACCTTTTCCAAAGAAAAAAACAAAACAAGCATTTATTGTAATGAAAAACTAAAAACAACAACAAAAACAATGATAGCGCAAAGAACATTCAAACTTCTAGATATTTTTTTTTATTAAGACAAAAAATATACTTAAGAATACTTAATCTTAAAATTTCTTAGTTTCCAATTGATATGAATGTCAAATTATTTATAATTAATGACTTTATCATGCTTCTATTCATTCTACTCTCAAATAATTTAATATTTTTTATGAAAAATATTATTTTTTATGGATTTTTTTACAATTCTACTATTATATTATTGTGACTTTTTAAATATATGTTTTTATATGTAATAAACTTTTAACAAAAATAATATTTTATTTGTTGTTACTTAAATACATTAAAAATAAAAGAGAAAAAATATGTGAAAGTGAAATTTTTAATTTTTTTGTAAAAAATATTTAAGCAAAAACTTTTTACATTGTGAATTTGAAATTGAATTTGTATAAAAGTTAGTTTTTAGTGTTTTTTGCTAATTGCTTCGATGAAGGGGAATATAATTATGACTAATTCCTTATTTGTATATAAAAATTGGCCCCTATATTATTTTTATAGCCTCTTATTAGTAAAAGACATTATATAAAACATTTTTGATATTAATTTTTCAAGTTTTCTATATTTACATTATGATTTAATTTAAAAATTAAATTTTAAAAAATCCAATATAAATAAATCTAATTACTTAATTCCTTTATTGTATTCTCTTAATCATATAAATTAAATATTCTGATAAAATAAATAATGTGTCAAAAAATGTATATTTTTATTGCTTTGGAGAAGGAGAAATAAGAGAAAGGAGGAAAGAAGAAAAATAATTCGACTGAAGGTAAACATTAAATGAATATTATTAATAAATATACTATTTATTTCATTAAATTTTTAACAATTACATGCGATTCTAGATTGATAATTATTGTTAAATAAAAAAGCAGCTTATAGGAAAATGAAAAAGATTCTTTTTTTTGATTATATATAATGCTACCTCAATGTATATAACATCATCCTTCAATTGTACTATGTTTGTTGAAGTAATTTAAAGAACCACAAAATACTTTTAATATTAAAGAACAAGTTTTTGATATTTTATTTGAATTACTCAATAATATTATATATATTGTTCCACCTAAATAACATTGTCCATTATTATTAAACAAGTGTATATTCTTGAAAAGTTAATTGAGATATTGTTACCTTTTCTATAAGTATCTTTTTTATTTTTCTCGTTATATTTTTATAAGTATATTCCTCCTAATATATAATATATATGTAATTTTATAAATTTTGTACTTTACCACTTTTTTTTCAATTACCCAAGTGTTTTTCAAAAGACTTTTTTTTTCATTGTAACAAAATATATTTTAATGGTTTTATTGGACAATTCTACAAATGACACATCAGATGAATTTATCAATTCAAAGACGATGTCTTGTTGTTTATCTACATTTAATGCTGTTAAATCAGGACACCTAAATTGCCTGACAAAGTACCGTCCTGAAGAATTATTGATAGTTAATGATTCAGGACAATCATTACTTCACCTCTCAACATATATTGGAAACATCAAAATTGTTAAATATCTTATAAGTAAAGTTCCTTGTCTAATTGATTATAGGAATGAACTTCATGAGACACCATTATTAATTGCCTCTACACTTGGACACATTAACATTATTAATACTTTCCTTGATACTTCACATGAAGAGGCACTTCAACGTGTCTGTCATCAGGATAAAAATGGTACGTCATGTTTATATGCTTCAGTTCTTAAGAATGACAATGAAACAGCTTTTTTCTTATTAAAACGTTTTGGAAAAGCTTTAGCTTCCTTACCAAATAAAAATGGAATGCTTCCTTTACATATTGCTGCATTAAATGGTAATATATCGTTATTAAAATTTATTTACATTGGTTTATTATCTTTTTTGTTTTAGGAAATATTGAATTTATAAGAATATGTACAAAGTATGATCAGAATATGGTTAATTTCAAAGATAATTATGGATATACACCATTAATGTATGCCATTCAATCAAAATGCATTACCTCAATAAAATATTTAGTTGAGAAAGCAAAAAGTAGTATTAGATTAAAAACATCAAAAGCCCAAAGTTGTCTTCATATAGCTTCTATTGTTGGTGATACAACAACTGTTAAATATTTCATAAACATTCTAGGAATTGAAAGTATTTTGGAGACGACAAATGACTTCGCCAATTGTTTTCATTGTGCAGCATGTAAGTACCATATATGAGAAAATTATTGTTAATAAAAATAAACATTTTACCTAAATTTATTTATTTTCAGTCCACGGGAACGACAATGTTATAAAAGTATTAGGAAATTATTTTGATAAGAAACGACGCAAAGATATATTATCATATAGAGATTCTCGTGGTAATACACCACTCCATTTGGCAGCAATTAATGATCATATTGATGTTGGAAAATATTTAGTAAGTGAAATATTAAAAATTAAAATGTCATTAAAATATGATTATATTATTACCATAAATTATTCACATCCCTCATATCATATTCATTGATAAAAATTTTAATTAAAGATTAAAGAATAAAAATAGAATGAGAAATTATGATTAAGTTTTTCTATTGTTTCCTTTTTTTTTGGTAGTAATTTCCTTTACTCATGACATAATCTACTTACTAATTATAATAATACTATAATTTTTTACCGTAACATTAGTTAAGAGATTAAATTAAGATAAACTAATTTTTACAGATTGCTAATGATGTGAATATTAAAATTATGAATAATCAGGGACAATTTCCAATAGATATAGCAAAAAAAAGAAATAGTATTAGAGTGCATAACCTTTTAAAAATTCAAGAAGGTAAGGTGTAAATAAAATAAAAAGTAAATAATTATATTTGTTGTTGTAGTTAAAGATAAACGGTGTGCAAAGAAGTGTAAAACAACCGTTTTCTCAAATGGTGAAACATCCACAGATAGTTTAATTAGAATTTCATCGTATCATAACATAAACACATCACAAAATGATATACCATCACCATCAATATCTAATATAACAAGGCCGTTTTCTGGAGATTTCTCCATACCAAGTATATATAATGATAATGAAAATTCATTTTACCATCAAAAAAATTTAAGTAACTCTAATACCTGTAAAGTAGTTACATTTAACAATAACACTAAGGTAAATTTAAATGAAAAAAATTGTTTTCAATTTTATTCGACTTAATATTTTTCCAGTAATTAATTTACATTGCAAAAAATTAATTAAAGCTTCACTTCCAAAGTACATTTTCTTATTTTTAGATGGGTGTATCAAACTTTTTTCAATATTCAGATTGTCAATGGAAAAGAAATGTTGATGATGAAGCATTTTCAGTTATTGCTGAAATTGACAAGGTTCTTGAAAATGCATAAGATACACACATATAATAAATTTATCTTCAATGTGCTTAAAAAATTGTAATAATAATCATTTTTTTTATTATATATAAAGTAAATTTACCAAAATACTCTCAAATGATGATTGATTATGGCAATCTAAATATTATGCATTCAAGATGACACTATAATAATTTATTTATTCAATTTTTTTCCATTAAATAGCTTTTTTATCTATTTTCCAAAATTCTTAGCGATCAAAATTGAATAGTTGTATTATATATTTTTTTTTACTTGAAGAGAATTAATGGGTGTTGTAGAAATAAAATTTACACTATTTTTTAAATATTACAAATTTCTTAGTAAGTATTATTTTTCATTTTTTAAAAATTACAACTTCCTTGTCTGTAACAGGATAACTCCACGCTAATTTTATACAATATATCATTTTAACTATTCATCCCATCAATTTCCTTATTTTTATCACTTTTTTATGTATTTTTAATTTTTTTTCCAACATAAGTATCAAATTTCTAATTATTTTCAAAAACAATTCTATACTATCTATTACTTCTTTAACTTTTCATTTAAACATTCAATGTACATTTGATTATTTAACAATTTCCTCAAAGTGCACATAAATTTAAATGTTCCAAAAAATTTTAATAAGGATTGCTAATTTAATCTTGATATCTTTTTTAACTTGTAATTTATTCATTTTTTGATTTCTAATCATTGAATTATTCGCATCTAAATGAATTTATTATCAACCTTAACAATAAAATGTGGTGACCAATATAATAAATAACTATAAACGAGAAGACACAAAGAAAAACAAATAATAGTAAAAAAAGTAATGTTTATAAGATATTTTTAAGAAATAGTACAAAAAGTACACATTTATAGTTTCATCATGATAAAAAAATTTCTTCAAAATAAAAATTCTCAAGGGATTAAAATTTAACAATAATTTTTTGCGGATAAAAAAGATCTTTAAATTATTTATCTATTTATCATTTAATTATCTATGATTTGTTTACGTTTCCAAAAAAAATTTAAAAACTAAAACATTGATTTTAAAATTAAATTTTCACTTTTTAATAGTTGATTTCATAATAACGTCACTGATACTATTAAGGAAAGTATAGCTTTAAAATAAAACTTTATTTTTAAAGATTTGTCACATATATTTTTTATAGAATAAATAATTTTAAGACATGGAATATTTTATAAAGATTAAATGCATCTTTTTTTAAAAAATAATTTAATTTTTCATGCGATAAATTCATTAATCACAGTTAATTACATTCTTAATCTTATTCTTATCATAATTTTTTGCAATATCCATCAAAAAAGAAAAAGCTAAAATAATAAATAATTATATCTAAACCATATATATACATATTTGGACATATATATTAACGAATCATTATAAATTAGGTAGTAGAACCTAATTTTTTCTTTCTTTATCTAAATTCTTTTATACATTAATTCTTGATGTTCCTCTATTTAGTGGAACTGATAATTGCAATGGATAATTATATTAAATATGTCATAAATACTCATTTATGTATATTTTTCATACTAAGCTTAATAACGTTTTAATGATAATAAATGAACAACCATTTTAAATACAATATAAATATTTTTCAATCTTTCTATGTATAAAAATTAAACAATCAATGTTATATATTGTTAATAAAACTTTTTTCTACTGACGATTCCTTTTTTGTCTCATACTTCAACAAATATCACTTCATTTATTATACCATCTATCATAGTTGTTTTACTTTTTTATATCTATCACTTTATTAATATTATCTGTTAATCCTTATTTAGTAAAAAAAATATTTATTTTAACATTTTAGATAAAGAAACTCATTATTAATAAAAAAAATTAGTGCTTTGTTAATATTATTACTTAGATTAGTATCCATTCTTAATGAAATTGTTAATTTTTAATGATATAAACTTTTTACAAAGATAATAATTAGCCATTTTACTTTGTAACTTATAATGATATAATAAGTTTGTGATATCTCTATTCATCAGCATCCGTTGTACTGTATATCATCTTATAACGTTAAAATATTTTTGAGAAATAACTTTATACATATATTTATATTTTTTTTATTATTTTTGCAGAATCATCATTAATAAAAATGAATGTATAGCGAAATATACAAGTAATAATAATATGTACCTTAATCGCACTGTTGTTAATGATCAAACTATTTTGTTAAAAAAATTTAATATAAACAGAAACTTAATAAAAGTCACATAAATGAATACGTATATAAATGTCATAGATATTAATTAAATTTATATATAAATTTAATTTTTTTTGCCTTGAAAACATATATATCTTTTAAAATCTTGCATCACTTTTCTATCATTATTTGTTTTTAAACCTTCTCCATTGTTTTTTAAACAGTTCATTTACAATGTTTTCATTTTTTTAAACATACTAGCTGTTAGTTAAAATTAAAAATTTTTTTTTTAAAAATGTGATTCTTATAAATATGATAAGTTGATAAATAGTATGTATAACTAAAAACAAAAATTATTTTAAAAAAATTTCTTTATTTATTTTTGTTAATCGTATATATTTTTTCTATTTTTTGTAGATACATTTACATAAATAGTGAAGAGTAAAAAGATATCATTAATTATTCTAATTAATACATTTATACAATTTTATAATCTAAATATTTCAAATTATGAGATAAAATTGTATGTTAATAATATATGCATCATTCTCTTACAAAATTAATATAACTTTATCATATATATATTTAACTTATCTCTCACACACATTTTATTCAAAAGAAATGTTTTAACATCAAAAATTTGATTCTACATATTTAAGAAAAAATTATTTTTTACATATTTGCTTTACCGTAAAAATTTTATACTTTAATGTTGAAGGACACATAAATTATAATATTAGTTCGTAGATATTTTTATTTGAAAATTATTTAAAAATGTTTTTATTACATATAAATTAAAGTAGAAAAAATTTAATGCGGTGTTTATTTTTATGAATTATTGTGTTGTTCTTAAAATATACATGCTTAAAAGACTCTTCCCGTTGTACATTCTTATTTTCACTTGCTTTTTTCTCTCTTTGGAAATATAAAAAAAAGAGGTAATTTTGTTATAACTTACTTTTCCTAATCTTTCCTAGGATTATATCATTCAAAATACTTTTATGTTATCAAAAAGTTTTATCCAACATTCTATTATTCAAGTCATATCAATGCTCTTTTATTTGAATATTTTTTTATATTTATAATTCTTAAACTTTTTTTTTCCACAGGAAGTAGTAATTTAAAAGATTTAATATTTAAAAATTGTAAGAATAAAAATATTTAAAGATTTCCACTATTCAATAAGTAATGGCCTCTGAAAGACCTGAAAATTTGTCAATTAATGTAGATTCAGAATGGTATTGTAAGGAGAAGGTATCAAATATTTCGTCAATTTCTAATGAGATTCAAAATATTATCTACCTATATACTCTACCAATAACAGGAACATTTGGTATATTAGCAGCAATTATTTGTGTTATCGTTTTTACAAGACCACAAATGAAATGTTCATTAAACGTTTATTTGGCAGGTTTATCATTTTTTGACCTTATTCTTCTATCAACGTCCATAATCATATACCCACTTCTTGCAGGATGTACATCACAAGTGAGTTTTAACAACAAAATATGTAGATGTATACAAAACAATATAGTATATTTTAAAATTAGCAATTCAATTACGAAGTCTTTAAAAATTTTTGTCTTTAAACTTGTTTATTATGGAAAATTTCATTACTAATTATTATATAATTAAGTAGAAGGAACTAATAGATTATATAGTACTATTCTTAAAATCATTCAACCACTTATATTGAAAGTTAAAAATAATTGTATGGTAAAATTTTTCAATTACACCCATTTCCTTATTTAAAAAAATATTATAAACTATTCATTTTTAATTAAGCAAAATTCTCTTAAAAATTGTACATATCAACACAGTCAAAAATATAAATGTTCAGTTGGCTTAATTTTTTAATAACTTATTTTACGATGGTAAAAATTACAACTCAAAAATTAGATATAAAATAACAAGTGTTATAATCTGTGTATTCTTAGTTTTTTTAATATATTATTAACTAACTCTGAAAATTACATAGATTTCTTATTATAAAGTACTTTTTTTTTCATTTTTATAAAAGTAGAAATTTTTGCAATCATTAATGGATGTTTATTAAAAAATTAGAAAGTTAAAATATAAATAATATTTTTAATAAAGCAAAAAATAAAGAAGTAAATGGCTTCATTATTATTTATAAAAAAAATTAAAGAATATATTAGTTAATTAAATTAAATAATGATTTTCTTTTTGTAAACAAAATTGATAAATGGAATTTAATTTTATTTTTCATTTCTTTTTAAAATTGTTTACTGTTTTCCATAAAATATTCATTTTATAATCATAAAGATTATACTGTAAAAAATGATACCTTTATCATTATACTAATTAACTTTCATTATGTTGATTGAAAATATTACATTCTGAAGTAAAAAACAATTGAGATAGCATAAAAATGTTGTTAAAATTAATATATCAAAGAAATATAAAAATAAAAGTAATCTTTCCAAAATATTTTTTTAAAATTACTATTCTTTTACAGGGATCTATTGAAGTTTGTAGGATATTTGCAAAATTAACATTAATTTTTTATCCTATAAGTCTTATGGCACAAGTGGCCTCTGTTTATACATGTGTTGCAATTACTGTTGATCGTTTTTTAGCTGTAAAATACCCATTGAAAATGAGAATGTGGTGTTCAGCGTCAAAAGCAACATTTATCGTTATATGTATTGGTGTTGGATCTATCCTTTTCAGGATCCCTTCATATTTTGAAAATACGCTTGGAGAATGTGGATTGTATGTTCAGACAAAATTTGCTAAAAATAAATATTATTATGCATTCTATCATCTTTATGGGCAACTCTTTTACCTTTTTATTATTCCATGGGCTGTTATGATAGTTCTTAACGTTACTGTCGTTTATGAAGTTCATACAGCATACAAAATTCGCCAACAACTTGGAACACGACAAGCATGTGTCGACGATGGTGAGAGAAGGTGTACAATTATGGCTGCTGCTGTATTGTTAACATTTATGGTATTTAATTTACCAACAGTTTTAAATTCATTTATTGATGTTTATTTTGGTGTATCAAGAAAGGTAACATATTTTGATAGAGCTCGAGTTCCTGTGGCTAACATGTTAATATGTTTCAATAGGTTAGTTTGCATTTTTTTTCATTTTCTTTTTTCATAATACTAAAAATGTTTATAGTGCATCGAATTTAATAATCTATTCAATATTCGGGAGAAAATTTAGAAGAGTATTTGTTAAATTAATAATTCCCTGCTTCAAGAGAAGTGAATATAAATTTTTGACACAAGTAGTACAACAAAGTGATGGAAATGAAATGACAAAAAAATACTCTCAACAAGCAAATAAAAATGTAAATAATCTATAAAATTATTAATATCTTTTTCTTCTTTTCTTTTTTAGAATAGTATTAGTAATGCTGAAAGACAAACTAGTGGACGTTTAGTTTACTACCGTGATAAAAAATCAGTTTGTTCGCAAGAAAATATGAGATTTTCTGAAACGGCTTATCAAAAGATATCTGGATGTCATACAGCACCATCATTATTAGAAAAATAAAAATACAATCAATTCAATAGGATGAAGTGATAAGAAATTATTGTACGAAAAATATTCTTGTTAAAAAGATCCTGTCACAAATAATTTTTAAATTTTATTTGATTTTAATGAATTTGTAAGAATATTATTTACCCTTCTTGATCTCTTAGTAAATTAGTTGCTGTAAAATTATAGAAAAATATTAAGTTTTTTATTTAAAAACAAATTTTGTAATTTATATATATAGTATCTGTTGCTTCAAAATATGTATTATCGTTTAGATCAAATCATAAGATATTTTTATCATCAATCCGTTCTCCATCATCTTCTATTTAAAATTTTTTATTATTTTATAAATAAACTATGCAAAAATTAATTTTTAAACAATTTTTTTATGTTTGAATATAAGTAGAATGCAGTTCACCGTCTCTAAACATTGATAGAAAAAAATGTCTACATGAATACATATAAAAATTTGAATCTTCTAAATAATAATTTACCTTAACAGTAAATTTAATTAAAAAGGGGGAAAGATTATTTTATTTCTTTAAATTTTAATCAGATTTTTTAGTGCTATTTATAAAAATGATATCAATAACGGAAATATGAAAAATTTACTTTTTAGTCAACTATTTTTTTGAAGTGAAAACTAATTATTTTTAGACGATAAAATATTCATCAGATGAAAATGATATTTTACAACTAATAATTATACAAAAATAGCCAAAAAGATTTGTTTAAAGTATGCATCAATAAATGTAGTGCATTTTAAGTGTATTTTAGAACAAAAGGATAAAAGTGCTGCAGTGATATTTAAATTGGTGATATTTCTTTAAGAATTAATTTTATTTGCCAATTGTTATACTAGATTTAAACTCCATAATATTAGTTTTTTGAAATTTTAAAATCAACCTTCTTAGATCTTGAATTTTCTGAGACTGAATTTTTCTTTTATGAAACATATAAGTTCATCCCTTTTACTCATGAATAGTTCAATTTCGCTTATTTCTATTTAAATTTTTTTGATTTACGCTTCTGGTCTATGAATCCTTTCAACCTATAAATTCTAAGTTGGATTTCATATCTTTGATACATTGATCTTCCGATTCCACTCATTTTGTTCATTATTTGTTTAAATTCACCTATTTTACTTCTAATTAATTCATTTGATTTTGAATTCCTTAAAGCCATATTCTTTGATTTTTGTTTTTTTAATTCATAACTTCGTTCTTCAACTTTTTATACTGTTGTTGCTTCCATCTTGAATATAATTCCTGTACTATGAATTCCACTAATAAAATCAATGCCAACTCCTACACTGAGGAATTTTTACATACAATCTTCAACCGGAGAATGTTTAAGAGAACCTACTCAAACTAACGATGGAATAATCACAAATCAACAGTCATAGCCAGAAAAGTAAGCCAACCTAATTTAGAAAAGAAATGAATCTAAGCTTCGCTTAAGAGAAAAGTAGAAGACTGGATAGAAAAATCTAATAATTGATCTCATAGACAACTAAGGTATCAATTCACGTCGTCATTACAAATATAAGTCGTATATATATTAAATATTTTAATTTACTATGGTGAATCAGAGTTTGCATTAATTTCCATATTTAGGTTTATAATAAAACCGTTCGTGTGTATAAAAACTTAATTTGGTACGCTCCAAAAAAGTGAGATATCTTATCTTTTGAATTATATCATTAATAATTCTTATTTCTTTTAATTATTAACTGTTTCGTTCTTAAATTCAATGATCTTCATCTCTGTAATGAATTTTTAACTTTCTAGTGATTAATAATGAAATATAATCATAGTAATTAAAAGAGTAAATTTCTATGTCATTTATTTCAATTATCAATAATAATTTTAAAATAATTAGAATACAAAAGGTTTACCAGACTATTAATAATCTAAATTTCTACTTTCATACAAAATTCTATACGTTTTAATTTACTTTCTCATCAGTGACGTATGAAAGAAGTAGCCTATCTATAAATAAAAAATAAAATTTCATTTAAAAGATCAATATTGTTATATTTATCTCTTCAGTTAAATTAATAGTAAAGTGTTATGTTGATTACTTGAAACATTTTCCTTCAAATTTCTAAATATTACAAAACCATCAAATATTATCAGACAATAAAACTCATTAAAATACAGTCATTAAATTTTAAACTTTACTAGTTAATAGCATATACCTGTAAAGCATCTTAAAACTTTTTATATCATAAGAAAATAAAAATTCTATTGAAATTATTATAAATTTTCCTTTTTAAACTTCTTAATATCCTTTATTAAATGGTCTTATATCAAAAACAATTAAATTTTCTAGTTTTCTACCATTGATTAATTAAATAAACAAATAAATCATTTCTAATACTTTTTTATCATTTTTAGTACGTACATTCAATTGCTAAAGACATAAAATTATATCACCACCACCAGACAGTGTATTTTTTTGCATTTAAACACAAAAAAATCTCATTTTTCATAATTTTTAACCTTCAACTGCTTTTTAAAAGAGTAATTTTTTGCCCAAAAAAGTTATATAGTTGTTGGTTTAATTTAAAATTAAAATATCTTTCTATTTGGTGAATTTTATTAATATTTATCAATTGATCAAATAATTTTCCCTTATAAAGTTATTGTAAGTTATATTGACGACATTTTATTTTCTTACAAAATTAACTATGAAAAAAGGAATCATTTAATTGAAATAAGTTTATTCCTTTGAATTCCATCGACCATCTAATTATTTTAAATGAATTTATAAATACAAAATTTTCTATATATACTGTATGAAATGATAAATTTAATTATATTTTATTTAGTAGTGTATAATTATATACTTTTTAATTTATATTTTGTATTGTAATATATATAAATTATGTCTTTTCTATATTTAAGTCATACTTTGTAGTTTTATTTTATCATACCTTGGTGCCTCAATATATTTTTACAATGGATAGAGCATCTACCCCTTTAGCTAATTTATTGAATACAAACAATACCAATATTGATGATGTTTTGGATAAGGATAAATTAAATAATAGAAGAAATTGTTTATGTAACAGCATTGAGGTATTGTCTACAAAATAAGTTCTATTTTCAATAATAAATTAACAAATTTCTTTTTAGAAATATTATTTTCCACCTAGAAAGGTTTTGATTTTATCAAAAACTACCAGACTACAGTGGGAGATGTCTTCAATTAATTTTGACTTTGGTAATTTAAATAATGAAGAAATTGTATCAAAATTACATTCATTTGGTATTGTTACAAAGGAGGTTAAGGAGAAACATTTAGCACATCTTAAATTTGTTAATAAAATTGTTGTCGCATTCAAAAAACAAGGTTTAAAAGTTAGAATTATAAATTGCGATCAATACAATCAAAGATGCTTCAAAGGATTTGATCTTATTGTCACTGCCGGTGGTGATGGAACATTCTTATTTGGAGCATCAAAAATTAAAAGTGATACTCCTCTCATTGGTTTAAATTCTGACCCCCAAGGTTCAGAGGGATACCTTTGTGTTGAAAGAAAAATGAATATTCCTCCTCATATTATCATTAAAAAATATATCGAGAGAAATTTTGAATGGTATTATAGGCAAAGAATAACTGTTACTATTAAACATAGAAAGTTTTATGAGAATGAAAAAAAATATGAGAATAAGAATATGGTGCTTGAGAATGATGAAACACATTATGCTTTAAATGAAATTTTTATTGGTGAAATTAATGTATCTAAAGTAAGTTATTTTGAGGTTTCATTTAATGACAAAAAACCAATAAAACAAAAAAATAGTGGCATTTCGATATGTACAGGAACTGGTTCAACTGCCTGGCATTATAATATTAATAAATTAAACAAAAATAAACTTGAAAAAATAATTAATGTTCTTAAAGACATGGGTGTGAATTTTAAAGGAAAAAATGAACAATTTATTGATGAAGTTTGTAATCGTTTTAACGAACAATTAATTTTTAACCCTTCGCATTGTGGTGAGTTTATTGTTAGCATTTTTTTAAAATGATAATAATAATAATTTTTACCTAGAAATGGCTTATACATTAAGAGAACCAATATTTAATAATACATTTTGTCAGATACCACAAACAGGCTTCATAAGAAAAATGAAAATAATTTCTAATTGCTCAAATGGGTGTATTGTTGTTGATGGTAATAATTCTATACCTATTTATTATGGAACGGAGATAGTTCTTCAAATGTTTCCTGAAGATGCTCTTAGGACCGTTTTTATGGATTTCGATAATTCAAGATACCTCTAACAGATTATGACTATTATCTTTAATCCATTAGTATTTCAATATATGAAGGTTATCCAACCTTAAGGATAAATAAAAATGTTTTTTACCTAAATAATTTTCTTTATTTCAATTACTAAATATATTTTTTTTCTTATTTCTAAATATTAAAAAAAGTCTATATTTTTTTATTTGACTTACTGGAAGTGGGAGATTTGACATAGTTAGGCATATTAAAAAATGTTGTATATTATTACCAATTGTTTCGTTACATCCTCTCCGAAGTTCCTTAATCCCACTCCTCAAAAGTACCATTTATCTGAAATTATTTTAAAAAAGTTTTTACATTTCACGCTTTTATAATTATGAAATAGTTGAATCCATTATATATAATTTACTATGTTTCCTCCCCCTCAAAATATTATTAAATTTCATTCTATTTGCAATATGATTTTGGGTAAATTAACGAATTTTTCAGGCTAATTAGATAAAAATTTTAAACAATTTTTGCAGTATTATTTAAAAATTATATATATATTAAGAATAAAGTACAAATATCAATAAACATTATTTTCTTTTTTTTCATCCTTTTCATCATAGGAATATTTTAAAGTATTATAAATTTTTTTTATTTTATATTATATAAAACAATTTAACTTGTTATGATAAATGCATGAAATATTTTATATAATCATCCATCAAAAAAATTTTTTCCCTTCGACAGAATGAAGTAAATTTGAACTTTTAATGTTTTCCTTTCATGAGATTAAGATGATTGTTAATATGTATATATATTATAAAAATATAAATATATATACCCACATACTCATGCTTTTTATTAAAATTTTATACTTCTATTCACTTACTTTTTTAAACTATATTATTATAATTTTAGTTGTTGGTCAAACAATAAAGTGTTAAAACTACTTATTTCTACTTTTCATACTTATTGTTACTTGTAGTTGAATCTAAATTAACACAAGTTGATAGTTAAAGAAATGTTATCACTATAACACTATATCTTCAATGAAATTTTTATCTAATTTAATTGAAAGACCTTTTAGTTAATCATATAAAAGAATGGATTTTTACTAAATTTTTACGAAACTTTCATTTGTCTCTCCTTAAATAAAGTTTTAACATTAAAAATAAATATATTTTTTACTTCTTTTTTTATAGATATCTAATTATTATTATAGATAAGAGTCTTTATCTTGACTTTATCATAGACAATCCACATCCACTAATTGTATATTTTCAAACTAGAAATAAAAAAATTTTTTAAAATTTTTGTTTTTAAAATATTCAAAACGTGATAAAGTTCAAATTTTCTTGTTAAACAAAAAAAAATGGATCGTCTTGCCGCATGCCATGTTATGCATGGATTCTTGAATATACACAAAGAAACAAGGAAAAGAAATAGTTCACTACCTGGTAATCATGGAAGGAAACCTGGTCATCGCTCTCATTCATTGTCTGAAAGGAAAGGAGTAATTAACGCTTTCAAAGATGAAAATAAAAAAAACAGTCACGTACACCACCGTAATCATAGTAAGATTTATTTATACCACACATCTAATTACTTTTTCAATCTTTATTAATATTTAGAAGGAAATGATTCACAAGAAAAGGAAGGAAATGAATCATTCAATTCTATATTTCATAGAGTTTTAGATTACAGTACTACCCACGCAACATTTTACCCACATCAAATTGAGACTCTTCTTGATCCAGTAAACAAAATGCCATTCTCCAAATCCTCAAAATACAAAATTTCTAGTTGTAGTAGTGATATCTTAAATTTACCAAAATGTCATCAAAAAAATAATAACATTTCTCAAAGTAACGTCAAATGTGGTTATCTTCTTCTATCAATAAATTATAATACCTCACAAAATAAACTTATAATCCACATTGAAAAAGGAGCTAACCTACCAATATCTCAATCTCATAAGAAATCGGGTAAATTTTTTTCTAAAAATTATTGTAAATAAATATAATTGGTTTTATGAATACTCTTCCTTTTTATTTACTTAAAAAATTTTCCCTTAACAATCTTATCATATTTCAGTATCATACATCAAAGCTGTCCTTATCCAAAATCACCAATTTGTCAACTGCGCAAAAAGTAAAAAATTCATTTCCACTCCATTTATCTATTTTGATACAACGTTCACCTTTAAATTAAATCAAAATCAACCCACTTTATCAATGTTGATTTTGGTTATACAAAAAAGTAACAATATTGAGGAAAGAGAGCTTGGACATTTAATATTTAGTGATGAGGAAACTCCTAACAATCAATTAGAGGATTTAAAAATTGAGACTGAGAAAAAAGGGTATAACTTCACTAATACTATCATTAATCAGTATAGTGTAAATGAAGTATCAAAACAAAATGAAATAATACCACTCAGTTATTTTATTGGTAGACAAAAATTATATAACCAAAGCGATTATTTAGTAAATGAATATCAAAGTATATTGGATAAAGAAATATGTAACTGGTTCAAATTGTCCAATAAATGGTAGAAAAAAGGTACTCGTATTTTTGGTACTTAACGTAAATGTTTTATATATTTAACAAAGATGTATATATTTTTAATATATATACACAATTTTTTTTCTTCAAGATTCTTGTTATATAAAGTTTTTTAATAAAATATTGCTTTATTTGTGATATAACTTTTGATATCTTATTGACAAGAACTGATAACTATATATATACATCTACATATGGTAATAAAAATAGAAAATTTTAGCATTTTAGATTAATTTAATTTTTTTTCCAATTTTGTTAATTTAATTGAGAAGGATAGAAACAAAAATAAATGTTTATTCTCTAACTTTTTAAAAAATTATTTTATGCCCTAAAACATTGTCTTTATCTTTAAAAGTTTGTGCAAATTTTAAGTACTTGGCAGACAATTGCATATATCATAATCAGGAGAGTAAAACCATATTTTGCCAGTAAGAATATTACTTTTAACTGCTCATCCTCATTATATAAATATGTATATATTTATAAACACTACATTATTCTAGTTGATTAACATTAAATGTCATTATTTTTATTTAAAATATATGCTTATATATATTGGGTAATTTATAAACCTTATTTTAACTCCTTTTTTAATTTTTTATGTTTCTCCTTTCCTCCATTTCAGTTAATGAAACAATTTAAATTCCATTTAACACCTTAAACATTTTTATAATTTACATATGTTGAGAATACTTATAAACTACAATTCACATTTTTCTATAAGGTCCAAATTCTTATCTTTGCAGTTGTTGCTTTTCTTTAACAAAAAGTAAAACTTAAATTGACAAAAATATTAGTTTTAAGTTAAACCTAAAGGCATTTTTAAATTTTTATTATATAAAAATATAGTTTTATCTTTTATATTCTGCTTTTCCATTACATTTCACTATAATTAATTTCTTCTTTTTTTGTATACTATATTTAAAATGTTGCACTTTTAAAAAGAGTTATAATTAATTTTTATTTGCTTTCAATTACCATCATCTTAGTTTACACATCTTATAAACAACAATAAATATTTTTTATATTTCAATGATAATTAAAATGGAAGGGTATAATTTGTAAAAAGTAATTTTTAACGATATCTTAACTTTAAATACCATAAAATTTGTATAAAATAAATTACTCCACCATTCCGACCCCATCTAATTAATTATATATGAGTTCAATAATCATTAAATGCAACTATGCAATTTCATATCAGTCTTTAAAATTAACCATTCATCATATTTATACTATATATAATTTCTTATGCATCATAAATAAGATAATTCTTAAAATATTCATAAATTTTAATTTAAAATTCAATCACGATTAATCAAACAACTGTTCTTAAGATCAATCCATGAATTTTTTATTAAAATTTCCATTTTTATTTTCCATTACCTCCCAATAAAAGTGTACAGTGTCCATTTTAAAAAGCTTCACAAATAGAGTGTAATAAATAAAATGTAATATAAGTATTAATCGGAAAGATATTAATTTCTTTCTTTGTAACAAAATCTTATCTCAAATAAAAAGATATATGATTTAACATAATATTTACAAATCATTCTAATAATCTTTTTATTCTTCTCACTAACCTTTTTTAATCAAAGAAAAATATTATATTGGCATATACAAAAAATAATTATATATTTTTAAAAATAATTGTTATTTATTATAAAAAAGTCTACATATCTAGCGATTTATATCCATTAAAATTCATATACTATCCAATTTATTATAATAAATCATTATATGATTTAATTAATTTCATTGCCCCTCAATAAAAATGTTATTTAAATCATTTAAACATTACAATCCACAAATTGAGGTTAGGCTCTATTTTTTCCTCCAATTTACATATATATAAGGATATAAATTAACTTTAACATTTTAATAAAAAGGTATTCACAATCTTATAAAATATACTTACCAAAATACATACATCTATTAACTCCTATTTCCTTTTTAGAGGTCAAAAACGGTAAAATATCAAGAGAAATATTTTAACCTTTAAATATATATATATTATATTTCTTCAATCAATCATAACCTTTTATTTTTATATCTTCATTTGTTAATTTTTTATGTTGTTTAAAAAAATTTTAAAACATTACCATAAAATTTGGATTGATCTACATGTAATGGCAACATTAAAAATTATACATAAACCTATTTTTATAATATTATTCCCTCCAAAAATTTGTAAATCCCATAAAATTTTTATTATACTTGATTTCTTTTCTTACGCCTCTCTCTTCATTAAACAAATGTATCTTTTCATCTTAAAATATTCTAAGAATATGCTTTAAGATTGTAAAAAAATATTTTTATTATTAATATTTACTACAAAATATATATACATATATATGTATAAGTATTGCATTTTTGTAGTTTGTTAGTAAAATTAATTAATATATTCTTCATTTAATTGCAAAGTCACTCTTTTTATATTTATAGGAATGTTCCATATACCAATAATCAGTATGTCCTTCAAAATAAAATGTTTTAACACTATATTTATGTCCTGATTTATATGATATCATCAAAATTCAAACCCCATTCCATTTTTATTATTGTGGATTCTTAATAATTATCAATATGTGTATGGGAATATGTTTAACGGTATGAGAGATTACACTTTGTTTATACTATATCATAGAACATACATATATTATCTCATCGTGGTCCTAATAATTTTGTAATTATCTCATATATATTTATATTTTGAGTAATATGAAATGATAGAAAAAGGTGAAAAACATTTTTAACAATATCTTTTATTGTACCATTCTAAACCTAGCCATTTATCTCATTATACTTGTGATAAAGCTTTTTGTTGTTGATGTTATTATTATTACTATTATTCCTGCCACCCTTATAACCTTTTCGGGGTTAGGCATATTCGTTTTTATTGGCCTTACCTTTTATAAGTGTGTCCTATACTCCTATCTACCATAAATATATTATATTATACATTTTGTACTTCCATTTCAATTTACATATGTAATATTACTTGATTTATTACTTAAACATCTCATATCAAATATAACTACAACATTGAATATAAATATATCTATATATATACCTTCTTTTATTTATTTAATTTTCCTTAAACCAATAAAAAAAATGTTTGACTAAACTATGGTAACTATTAACAGATAATCAAAACATTTCTTTTTCTTGATTCTAATTTGATAATAATGAAATTATCTTTTAGCTTTTTTTTCCTTATCAGTTATAGATAAAGTTAATATTTAATTTTAGATATAAAGTTTTTATCCTCAAAAAAGATAGTTAAAGTATTTAAATGATAATGAGTAAATAAAGTAGATTGATAAAGTAAAATAAATATATATCATCTCATCAATCAAATTACTTTTTTTTTGCCACTAATATTATTAATCTTAATATTTTACTTACTGTTAATTAAATTAAATTTCACCAATATATGTTATATTTTTAAGTATAACTCATCACTACATACTATAGATTTTAATAATATATGTATATGCATATTATATTATCATATATTATTATTTATTATCATTGTCCAGTTATGGCAATCACTTTACCGAATGAAGAACACTCACCATTCTTTTACTAGTATTTACTTTATCATTGACTGAAGGTATAATATGCTTTATTAAGTTCTTTACCTACAAAACTAAAAAGAGATATATCTTTTACTCCTGACAGTCTATACACATTTTCTTCATCTCAAAACTTAAAATAATAAAAAGTTTCTAACTACTTTTAATGTTCTTGTCAAAAAGGACAACGGCTATTCATTCAATTAATGTATTAGTTATACTATATAAATTTATTTTACCTCATTAATTATTTTTCTTTTCTTAAACCATAATCATTATAATTCTTTTTTCTTTATTTATTATCAATAATAATAATGATTTTTTACCTTCGATAATTTTTGACATTCATTAAATAAAAGTAATATTAAATTATATATATTTTTGAAGGGTCCTCTTAACTTTTATTTTTAATAAAATCTTTTCACTTACCTATTTTTTTTTAAACCTTCATTTTATACTTGTCAAATCATTTATTTTTGCCATTCTTATTACAAAATATCTATATTTAAAGTTAAGTGGTTATTGTCACCTTGATAACATTCATTTACATCAAAAACAACCGCTTTGTTTGAAGAAATTGTCAGTATATATAAAAGATTAGTCATTACTCCTCTCGATTTTGCATTACTATTCATGACCAATATAATCGTCATTTTCATCACATTGTCATTTATGTTACCCCCATCTTTTCATGTCTTAGGATATATAGTGATAACAAAAATATGTACTTCTAATTTAATATATGTAAAATTTTTTTTATTCTTCTGTAAATTCTAATGTTATACTCTTTATATAATTATTAATAAAAGAAAAAAAAGAGAGTAAAAAAATCTTTTCCTTTATATAAGTCTTCAAGGACAATTCACTTAAAACATTTTTAAATAGCTATTTAAAAAAATCATCCTAAGAATTATGGTGATTGTTAGAACTTTTTAATGTACAAAAGTTTCATTCATTTGTACATCTATGATGTTTCTTTGTATCAATTTTATTATAATAATCAATTATTTCATATTTTTTATACTTTTAATTTTTACATTAAAAATTTCTTTTTTAATAATTTATATATCATTCCAGTTTTTAGTTTTGTCCAAAAACATAAAAATTGTGTTATCAATACAAAACAATATCTTATCTTTTCTCAACCACAACACCACTTATAATTTTTTATTTTTTAAACACATTTACTTAATATACTTATTATTTTTCAAGAAATTTTTACCCCTCTCCAAGTGTCAACTTTTTTTTCAACCCATTTATATATTAACACAAATAGACAATGTCCAGTTTTTTAACATAATAACTACTTAATTAATTTTTACCTCCTTCAGTTTTGTTGTATCATTCTAACGACAATTTATACTGTCAATACTTCTTACCCCCTCTCTCTATCTCATTTTTTTTTCTCAGTAAGATTTTCTTTTCTTCAAATTATATTTATATAATCTTTTCAACAAAATTTTTCGTTCTCTCCAAAATATTTATTATTTTGTATCTCTTTGATAACAAATAATATATATATTTGTTTCTTTAAACTAGCTTTTTGTAACTTTTTCTCATAAAAAACTGTTTAAATCAAGGTTTGTTTCAAAGACAATATTTCCTTAATTCTCAAATTATATATCTATTTACTTTGTAATATTATTATTATCATTATTTAAAGTTAAGATTGGATAAATACATATTATTTATATTGTAACATGTTTAAAAATGTTTCTTTCTGATATTTTACCATGACCAGATCATTATAATAATAGATATTATTTTAAAAGTTCTTCTCATCTACGTTAACCCTCATTTTAAAAATATAATTATTATCATGAAATTATTGTTCATTTTTTTATAGATATTTGTAATGAAGTTTTAATATGATCTATCTATGGAATATATGTAGATGTAAAATACCAAATTTTATTTGGATATTTTTACTATATTTTTTAATTGTTTTCCTAAAAACAAGTTCATGTAATATAGTTTCGCTAAATTCAAATGATATTTATGATAAAAAAGAACCCCGTTATTTTACACCATTCATTGGGACATCATTAACATTACAATGTCCCTTACAATTATCTATTGATGACAAAGTTGGATGGAGGAAGGATGACAAATCTATTGATAATAATGAATCATATGAAATTACATCAAATAAGTTAACTATACCATTTATCGAACCAAAACACACTGGAAATTATCGTTGTTATGTAGAGACCCATCATGGTACAATACTTTCACACATTATTTATGTTTATGTTAAATGTAAGTTGTATATACATAGATATATCCTTTTTTCAACCTGTTAATATGTAATGTCAATAAAAAAAATGTTACTCATAAATGACACAAACACACAGCACAGCATATGTATATTTCCTATTTATTTTTCAGATTTCCGAAAACTCATTACAATGCCAACATCGTTCTATCAGAAGACAATACACAAAACAAAATATGTAATTTTAAAGACACCTCCTGTGGAGGCAAGTAATGAGGGCGAAATAAAATGGACATGGCATCATAATGGACAACACATAACATCAAATGAAACTCATTTCATCTCTACACTCAATGGTGATCTTATTATACTACCCAGTGAGGGAATTTTTGGTAATTATATTGTTGAAGCTGATTATGGTTCTGTCAAAGAAGTTTCAAACACTTACAATGTTGAGGAGATTAAATCAAAAATACCACCTGATAATAAATTTTTTCTTATCGCAAAACCACATGATGTCATAGTATCACAAAGGAACTTAACACTCATCTTTGAATGTATGCCAAATTCATGGTATGTCATTAACAAAAATTGAACATAAATAAACTAATTAATAATAATTTTTTTTAGGAAAAACATCAAAATAGATTGGTTTTTGGATGGTAAAATAATTACACTAACAAATAATGAGAGGAAAAGTCTTAAGATTAGCCAATTTAATAGAACACTAACTATATATGACCCATTTGTTACATTGACAAGAAGAAATACAGTTGACTCAAGATCCATTAAATGTAGAGCATCCTCTACTATTGACGATAAGATACTTGACTATGGTGAAGGAAAAATAACATTGTACGAGGAACCGACTATTGATACAACAATTATCCCAAAAAAAATTACCCTCGGAAATAGGACATCACTTAAATTGCATTGTAAAATTCTAAAAGGGTGGCCAAGACCAAAATATATTTGGAGATTCAATGGTAAAGAAATTATCACAACACATAGTGGTTATTTAAAAATTGATTCTGTCAGTGATAAAAATCTTGGTGTGTATCAATGTGATGCTGTAAATATTGTTGGTAGCGATACAATAACAACAATCATACAAAAGAATGATGACGAGGAGGTGAAAGAGAAATTAACAAAAAAAGAAGGGACATTTCAAAGATTTCATGATGATATAAAAGATTCAACTAATATTTACATAACAAAAAAACCAGCAAGTAAGGCTATCTCATCTGGTAATGATATAACATTGACGTGTGAACTTAATGGTAATGGTGATACAATTTGGAAGTTTGGTGATTCAATAATTAAGATGAATGATAATAAATATACAATAACAAGGAAGTCATTAACTATCCATTCAGTTCAATCAAAAGATTCAGGAGATTATACATGCTTGGCTAAGAATTTAAATGGTCAAATTGTCGATGAGGCCTCAGCTGTCATCTCTGTCATCTCTTCAAACATCATTGAATATGGACCATCTAATCAAAGTATGCTAATTGGTAGTAATATTGAAATGCCATGTAAATTGTCACAGGATTACTTAACATCCTCTGGGGTCTCTGTAACCTGGTATTGGAATAATAAAATTATCCCATTTCAAGGTGATATCCTCCATAGGATGACAATTAAAAATGATAACTCATTAACAATTAACCAAGTTGGTCCAGATAATATTGGTGAGTACAGGTGTAAGGTTGTGACAGATGATGGTAAAGAGGAAATTGTTTCTGCATGGTTAAAGATTATAGAAAAACCATCGATGCCTCATGGTGTTAATGTTGAGTTGATTAATACAACATTACCAACAAAAGTGAAAGTTACATGGCAATCTGGGTTTGATGGTAATTCGCCATTAATAAAACATTCAATTGAAATGAGGACAATGGGTTCAGCAGGGATATGGTCAAATTGGGAGACTATTGTTGAGAATGTACCAACTGAAATGTGTTGTTCCGCTTTAATTGATAATCTAAAACCATCATCAACGGCAGAGTTTCGCGTTATTGCTTTCAATAGACATGGAGCTGGTAAACCGTCGATACCATCTAAACAACTTTTCATACCACAACAACCACCTGCTGCAGCACCTAGAAATGTGGCTGCTAGTGCTAGATCATCAACAAGTGTCATGGTTTATTGGCAACCACCACCTTCTGAGCAATGGAATGGTGATATTCTTGGGTATTACGTCAGGTATCGATTGGCAGGTTATGCCACAGCTGATTGGAATGTTAAAAATGTTTCAAATAATCAAGAAAGATATGTGTTATTGGAACCATTAATTACATGGCGAGATTATGAAATTCAGGTTGCAGCATACAATGATCGTGGTCTGGGTGTTTATAGTACACCACCATTTGTTGTTACAACATTAGAAGGTATCCCATTACAATCACCCAGAAATATTGATGTTGATGTTATTAATTCAACATCAATTAATGTTTCCTTTGATGCCCCAGAACAACAAATGGTTCCAGGACAGATATTAGGTTATAGAATTGAGATGTGGAAAGATTTTTATAGTAGTAATGGTGATATTGAACCAACAAGAGTGATACCATTAATGCCGAACTATGGTAGAATAAATAGTATTATCACAGGTCTAGATAAATTTGGGCATTATAATTTGACAATTCTAGCATTTACAAGTGCTGGTGATGGACCACGATCTGAAGCAATAGGTGTTATAACAGAACAAGATCTTCCTGGTCCTGTAAAAGGACTTAAATTTGACCAAGTATTATTTAGTTCAGTAACAGTTATTTGGGAACCACCGACAGAAAAGAATGGTATAATAACACATTATATTGTTAGGTGTTGGAAACAGGGATCTCCAGAAACACTACGGACATTTGACATGAGCCCAAATGAAACATCAGTAACAATTGAAGGATTATCAGCGCAAACAAAATTTATAGTTGATATTGTGGCATTTACAGAGATAGGTAGTGGCGAGGTTGTTGAAGCTAAGTTTGAATCTGGTGTACCACCAGAGTTACCAGGTAAAGCAACAAGTTTAAGGGTATCATCAATAACAGCAAGAACGTGTATCCTTGATTTTATTCCTGGTTTCGATGGACATACTATTATACAACATTGGCATGTCGAAGCACAAATAGGTTTCTCTAATACATTTATACCTATTTTTAATATATCAGCACCAAGAGCTAAAAGCTTCAAGATTACAAACTTGAGACCTAATACAAGGTATATTTTGAGACTTATTGCTGAAAATATTAAAGGTTATGGAGAACCATCAGCACCGAGTGATGTATTTTTTACCGAAAAAACAGTCCCAGAACATCCACCAGAGAAGGTTGAAGCTGAACCTGTTATGATGAATAGTATACAAATATTTTGGAATCTCTTACCACCATCATCTTGGAATGGTGATCTACTTGGTTATGTTATACAGTATCGTCCACTGGAGTTGACAAAACCAAAAAATAAGGAAGCAAAGGTAACGGCAAATGGTTTTATTGAGGAGGAGGATTATGAGGATGGTGCAGATTTCGAGGAAGAAGCATTAAAGTATTATCCTGGAAAGTGGATTGAGATAAGAACACAAAACACAAAAATATCTGACTTTATATTGAGCAATTTGAAGGCTTTTACGTTGTATGAGGTACAAGTACTTGCTGAAAACACCAATGGACGTAGTGAACCTTCACCAAAGATAACTGCTAAGACTTATGAAAATATTCCATCAAGTGGACCTAAGAATATTAAGATTAATCTTATTGGTGGTAGATCAATAAATGTTACTTGGGATGAAATTGATACTCAAAGTTGTAATGGTATTATTCTTGGATACAAAATAAATGTCTATCCTGAGGACAAGAAATTCCAAAAAAAATTTAACAAAACAATTGATATCAAAGGACTAGATGCCAAATCATATATAATAACAAACTTGAAACCATATACAAAGTACTTTATTGAAATGTTAGGTTATACAATAGTTGGTGACGGAATTTCAAGTATACCATTATCAATAACAACACCATCAGATGTTCCTGATGAACCACTAGATGTGGCATTTAGTTATGTCTCCGATACAGAGGTACGATTAAAATGGATGCCACCAGAAAATGGGAATGGTATTATATCAGGTTACTCTATAAGATACTGGAAATATGGAACTCCAGATGAGAATGCTATTAATACGCAAATACCAAATAGTATTTATTGGTTCACCGCAACAGGTCTCCATCCCAATACAACATATTACTTCGGTGTTCAAGCACAAAATGAAAATAGTGGTTGGGGACAGGAATCGATTGTTAAAGTATTAACAACAAGCTTAAGGTACCCTCAACCAATACCTGGAACGTTGGAGCAAAATAAAGAGATAATGGAATCACCAACTGAGATTTATTTTAAATGGGTAAATCCTAATTTAGATAATAGATCAGTGTCATTGGAAGAATCTCCAGTACGTTTTGTACAAATCGAGTATAAAAGTATGAATGATGATGAATTTATATTACTTCCAGCACATATTGCTGTTACGAAAAGATCAACAAGTATTGGTAATTTGCTGCCAAATACAAAATATAAAGCAAGAATGAAATTTATTGGTGATTTCGAGGAAAGCCCATGGTCCCCAGAGACCAATTGGATTACAACACCCCAAACTGATCCATTAGGTTATCCAAGTAATTTTATCGTTAAACCATACCAAAGCACCTCAATTAATCTCCAATGGGATTCACTACCAAAAAATAAATGGAATTCTGATGTTATTGGTTATAGAATTGAATATAAAGAATATCCCTCAAATGGGTCATTTAAAATTGAGGAGCTACCTTTGAGCAATAAAATACCATCAGATGGTATTATAACTCATATATTAGGTCATTTAACCAGTTTCAAACATTATATAGTAAGGATTCAGGCGTTTAATAAAATAGGAAATTCACAATTCACCTCACCAAGATTCGTATTTGTTGGGTATTCAATACCCAAACAAAAAATTAATGATTTAGTAGGGAAATCAATAACACCAACATCAATAACATTAAATTGGAAGGAATGGAATAAATTAGAGGATGATTTTATTTCTGGTTACAAAATAAGGTATGTTCCATTGGTTGATATGTTGAAGAAGGAGGAAAGGAACGTTGAGGAGGAAATATTGATAACAGAGGATAATCACATTATTTTGAATGATTTGAAAAAGTACACAGAATATCAAATAAGTGTTTGTGGTTTTAATCGTGCTGGAGATGGTGAATCATCGATAGTAAGACTTAAAACACTAGAAGGAATCCCAGGTGTTGTATCGAATTTTAAATTTAAAGATATTATGACGGATTCAGTTAATGTTACTTGGGATGAACCAGTAGAACCAAATGGTATTATATTAGGTTATTTGGTTTCATATCGTGCTAGTGAAAGTAATGGTTATAACCAAGATAAGATGTTTAGAGTTAAAGATAATTATATTTTGCTGACAAATCTTACTGAAAATATACATTATACAGTTTCTATTAAAGCTGAGTCTAATCAAGGTTTTGGTCCACCATCAACGTCAGAAGTTCGGATAGGATATGGTAATACTGGCACACCAAATCCACCAAATAAGCCAAAAGGTTTGCTTAAAAGTTACGGCATCGTCCTTTCATGGGATAATGAAAATAATGATAGTGTCAAAGGATTTGTTATACAGGGTAAAAGATTATCAACATTCTCCAATACCACAAAAGAACCTAGTGATTTAGATATAATATCATCTCCTATTAGGATAAAAAGATCAACAAATACAACAATCAATCATTTATTAGGTGAATGGATCAATTTATATAATATTGATTCAATTGATAACGAATATGAAATTAATTATGAAGATTTACAACCATCAAGTATTTATGTATTTAGAGTATTATTGAAAAATGATATTGGTGTTGGCAATCCAAGTGAGGAATCTGAACATCTCCTAACACCAGCATTCACAAAAAGAGTTATCTTCTATAAAGAATGGTGGTTCATACCAGTGACTGCAGCGATTTTAGCGTTGTTTCTAATTATTCTTACAATTATACTATGTAGATTGATAGTAGTTAAAAGAAAAAACAAATATACACAAAAAAATAAAGAATCAATGATCGGATCATCATTAAATTTTGTTGAAGGTACTCGAGTTAATTATGAGTTGGCTAATGTTAATGAGAGGAGAAATGATTTATTACCTACAAGGCCAAATACTCACAATTCGTGGTTATCTAATGACTTACCTGATAATACATTGTATGGATCGATTCATAGTGGTGGAGACACACAATCTCGTCGATCCATTATGTCACCATCTGTCGGCTTACAGGCACTTTATGGATCCTTGGCCACAGACAAGATAACTATGAATAATATGGAGTCATCAACAATGGTATTATCATCCTTCAAGCCCCCAAGTCCAAGTACTTCATTTTTACCAAATCTAGCAGGATCAGTAAATGAAATCTACAATAGAGGAAGGAATGAAGATATTCCAGTACGTTCAATGTACGAGGAATCTGTATGTATCGATCAAACAGATCGTGAATCATTAGGATATAGTACCCCAACACCATTACCAACAGGGGAGTTACCTCATGAACAAAACTACTATGAACAATGCATACGAAGAGTTCCCCAATCAACAATAACATACGCAAGTTCAGAGACCTACTCATTAGCCTCTTCAAAACCATCGAATACAAATAATCACTACTACACAACGTCATACCATCCCAAAGAATCAACATTTTTACCATCACAAAAAAATAATGATAGACAATCGTCACCATCTGAGAATCTATCATCAGCTTCAACAATACAAGATCCTGGTATTTCATTACGGTCATCAGTTCCTTCATCTCCATCAACAAAGTATAAAGCTGCAAATTTGCCTAAAAACGGGTTATCATCTTTCGTTTAAAAAAATATTAATTTTTTTATACCTATCTTTAATATACTTTTAAAAATTACTTATTTTTTGTATTTTATTAAATATAACTTCAATATTATTAATTTTTTAATTCTTTTTAATAAGAAGATTAATTAACTTTTTTTGCTAACATCTATTATTCTGATCTCTATTGAAATTGTATTTTTTAAGAATAACTTTTCGATGTGACAAATATATAAATATAAAATTTAAATAATATGTTTACTTTTTTTTCTCCCTCCATGATACACTTTTTTCATGGTAATTTTTAATTATTCTGCCTAAAATTGAAGGTTAGCATAGAATGTTACATTTTGTGTATATATTTGTCAAAAAAAAAGTGTGCACATATTGATTCCCTTTTAACGTTTAAAATTTAATGGAAATAACTTTTAAATGTCACTTTATTTTTAAAGTATAAATATCTATCTATCGATATAACAAAAAAAAGTTAACACATTTTCTATACTATCACTTTTCTCATCAATTGATCAATATCGAAAGGTTGTTGTCTAATTAAAAAAAAATGATATTTATATAACTTATGAGAAGGTTAACGATAATATTAGGAATAGATAACTCTTTACTTTGGAAAATGACGTTTGACATTGCTTTTCTTATCAGACGTTTATATTAGTACCTTTTTACTTGATCAATTTTGGCAAATAGAATGCTGTACATACTTATATGCATATTTCACAATAATAATTTTAGTCATTTAATTTATGACACTCTATACATGTATACATTACACAGACATTCGCTTTCTGAGCTGTACAAATTTTGTTCTAGAAACTTCTTTCAATGATGAGAGACGATGTATATAAAAATCTTTATATTTATATTTTAAGTCTCACTTATATATAGACGTTTTCATTCACATTTCATCATTTATTTATATGAGTTTTATTTTCTTATATGGTTCTTTTTTTCTTAATATTAATTTATATATTTATTTTTTTTTGTTTTTATAGATTATTGAATATGTCTTGTGGAAACGCTAAAATAGGACAACAAGCTCCACAATTTACTGCTACGGCTGTTGTTGATGGTGAATTCAAGACAGTTTCTCTTTCAGATTACAAAGGAAAATATGTTATTCTCTTCTTCTATCCACTTGATTTTACCTTTGTATGCCCAACTGAAATTATTGCCTTCTCTGATCGCGTTAATGAATTTAAAGCTATCGGTGTTGAGGTATTAGCATGTTCTACTGACTCACACTTTTCTCACTTGGCCTGGATTGAGACACCAAGAAAGAAGGGAGGTCTTGGAGAGATGAAAATTCCTATCCTTGCTGATACTAACCATAAAATTGCACGTGATTATGGAGTTTTGATTGAATCTGAGGGAATTGCTTTCCGGTAACTTTATATTTTTTTACAATAGTAATTATCTTTTTTCCCTCATTTTAGTGGTCTTTTTATAATTGATCCAAAACAAGTCCTTCGCCAAATAACAGTCAATGACCTTCCTGTTGGACGTAGTGTTGATGAGACACTTCGCCTCGTACAGGCCTTCCAATTCACCGATGTTCATGGAGAAGTTTGCCCAGCTGGATGGACACCAGGAAAAGAGACCATCAAGCCAGGAGTAAAAGAATCAAAAGAATTTTTTGGAAAACAATAAAGAGATATTTTCTTATATTTTTTTGAAAAAAATATTTACAATTACATTTGTTATCAATAATTTTTTTTAATATTTAAAAATCATACATCTCAAATTGATATTGATTTTTAATATAAATAACAATTATTACCATTATTAAAATGTTTGAACGCAACATATATACAATAAATTAACTCATCCCATTATATAAATCTCCCTTTTTTTGAACAATATTAGTTTTCATGGCGAAAAAACTTTAACCAACAATTATAACAATGGTAGCAAGAGAATGACATTGTTAAATTTGTTATTATTAATAGATTATGAATTATCACAATCATCCTTCACAATTTTTTTTAAAAACCTTTATTTATTACATCTTATTACATCATATTTCTATTAAATGTTTAATTTATGTTGGGGTATTACTAATTTTGAAGGATATTCAGAAAATAACAAACATGAATTTTGTATTATTGTAGCAAAATACATTAGTGGTTCCCCGTTTAAGGTAACTTTTTCACCCTTATTAGCGTTAAAAATCAAAGTTTGGTTTTAAAAAAATGGAAGATCATGTTAACTTTATATTATATTTGATAGAATTTTTTATTACTCCTTTAATTATACTAAAAATAATTTTGGAAGACATAAATAAAAAAATGAATTAAAATTTTTTATAGCACTTACCCTTTTATTAGTAAACCTTCAAAATTTGTATTAAGTATATTTCTAATTAAAAATAATTTAACTAAATTTTATGTTTAAGTAATTTTAAATAATTATAAAAAAAAGTCTAATTTTAGTCATCATTTAATTTAATGAAAAATCAATTTTCTTTATACTTACCTTCGAATATTTAATTATTATTTTATTTACAAAATAAAAAAACCGTATATTACTTATATATTATTTATATGATACATTTTTCTACTATCACAACCATCAACAATGAGATTGATGTCATTTGAGGAGGATACCCCTATTACAATATATAATATTTCACAAATTATAAATTTACCTCAATATGACAATATGACTCTTGGGATTTTTTATTGTTTCATCTCAGCAATAGGTTTTGGTTCTATGCATATACCTATTTTGCGTTATAATAAAGGAAATGGTATGTTTTGTTTTAGTTTTGATATTATTATCATTTTTTTAAAGGGTCTCTAGCACAATTTGGTGTTGGAGTTGGTGTATTACTTGCATCCCTATTAAATTGTGTATTTTTTAATAAAAATTTCTATATTAATGTTTACCCAATGATTGGTGGATTTTTATGGACTATAGCTAATTTTGGCTCCTATTTTGTTATTGATGTCTATGGTATTGGTATTGCTATGTTGATATGGAATGTTGGTAACTGTTTAACGGGATGGGCTACAGGTTACTTCGGTTTATTTGGTATCAAACCAAGAAAACCAAAAATTTTCATACCAAATATTGTTGGTGTTATCCTAATCATTATTAGTGGGGTTATCTTTTCATTTGTAAGAAAAAACTCAAAACATTCGCCAATTGATGGTACGGTACTCCTTGAAAATAGTACAAGGATTAGTGTATTTTCCAGTAAAACAGATGATAACAACAATAATAATATTGGGAGAGTTAATGTAAAATTTAAAAAAGTATTAGCTTTGGTAGCTGCTTTAATCTGTGGTTTTTTTTTTGCCTCCACAACAACACCAATATACTATCTATTAGATAATCCAAATGAATTGTTAGACGGGAACGAAAAAAAATTGACAAGTTTTACCTTTATATTATCATTAGGATTAGGAATATTTACAACAACATCACTTCTATTCTTTTCTTCAATTCATCTTTATGGACTAAGAAGTGATGTACTTGGGAGTAAAGATATTCTATTATCTTCAATAGTCTCCGGTTTCATTTGGTTAAATTCGATGTGTTTGATGTTAAAGGCTATAGATATTGTATCACAGACGATAACCTATCCAATTATGTCAATTTGTCCTGGTTTTATTGGTACTATGTGGAGCATTTTTTACTTTAAAGAGATTCATGTAAGTATATAAATAATGATTGATTAATGATATTTATTTTTATTTATAGGGTATTAAAAATTATCTTGCCATTTTCCTCGCAATTTTCATTGCTAGTTGTGGAATATTTTTACTTGTTTTATCGAAAATTTAATTTTTTTTTAGTTTTAATATGTATTATTATATGTATGATAGTAGCAAAAAAATATATAGTATCAACTTACAATAAAGCTTACTTTTTGTTAATTATTTTCCTTAAAAATCATTAGATTATCATTTGTATTTCGTTAAAATAAAGAATTTTGTTTAAAAACATTGTTTATTCCTTAATCTAAAAGATTATCCTTTGTAATTTTCTTTCATCTATAACATAACAAAATATCTGCTCGATTATCTTTAAGTATCTGGACTTTAGGACAGTTAATATAACTGCTTTAAACTTTCTTTAGAATTATTCCTTTTTAATATAACCGAATCCTTATTTTGATGGTTATCCTTCTCTTAATGTACCTATAATCTCTGTTTTCACTTCAAACATCTCTTTAAACATAATCAAAAATGATTATTACTACTTTTTTTTATGAAGATTTAATTTATCATTCTCGTTGAATATTAATTTCTCTTTAATTTATATATTTAATCAACCAATTATTATTATATTTATTGATACATATTTAATTAATAATTTTAAAAAGATAACCATTTTAAAATATATGCACTTTATTATGGGAAAATTTTTCAAAATGACCACAGAATTCATACTAATAAATAGACAATCTTTGATAGTCCAAAAGTCAAAAAAGATAAAGCTTGGAAATAATTATTAAGAAAATATTAAAAGGGTGAACTTTCTTAATGGACTAGTCATCTGTCATGGCCTCATACTAATGTATGCCAAAACTACTTGAGATAATAACTGGTACTCTAATCACTGTTCAGGGTTACTCTCCAAAAAGTACAGATGACCATATTGTAAAGAAAATGAATGGAGTCATAGATAAACAATATCAATTTCATAAAAAGCAGGTATTATTAAAAATGATACATTTTATCTTTTGAGTGATTTAATGGCACCTACCACAATCTATTGTTTTGATAACTTTAAATTTAATCAACTATAACATTATTGTTATTATAGTAACATTGTTTGATATTTTATCATTGAGATTTCCTCCCTAAAAATAATATTTAAAATCTTGAATTATTTACCATTCTTTTTGGTAAAATATATAACATAATATGTGTAACATAAGTAAACCTTTTAATGAGTGATAACTAAAAATGTACCAACGTTATTGTTCTTTTTCTTCCTTTTTGACCTGTCTTTATCAAAAGTCAAAAGATTATTCCTTTATAAATGTTTATATCTCTTTATCTAGTAAGTAATAATGAATCACAACATTTTTCCTTTAAATATATATAAAAGTCTCAAAATATTTTATAGAAATTTTTTAAAATACATGTATAACTTTATCTTAAATATTATAGATTAAATTTTATTATCTCTAAATATAAAAAGGAATGAAGAAAATTTAATAACAAGAAGTTTATTAAATTTTTATTATTATTTAATTGTATTCACTTTATATTTAATTATCAAACTTTTAATTGTTTTATCTACCATCATCATTTAACCCTCTCCAGTGTAGTATTTTTATCTTTACCACAATAATTTTATTATTTATATTTGGTATGGAGGATCTTTGATGAGGACTATGAAAATAAGATAAAAATAATTATTATAACTAATAAAATAATTATTAAATATTCTATCATGTCATATAACTTATTGTGGTAATCTTTAATATTGTGAGAAAGGAACCTTCATCTTGAAAGGGAGAAAGAGGTTATGATAAGTAAAAATATAGAGGATTGATTAATAATTTGAAAGAAAGATATAATTACAAAAGTAATTAAAAAATCCCAAAAGGTTCATGAAAATTATTTTTAATTCTTATCTTTATGTTCATCTATCTTTTTTACTTTTTAACAGATTGTAATACAATGTTTAATATGATGAGCAATAGGAAATTACTTTTTATTTATTGTGTAAAATGATTGTTAATTCACCATAAAATACATTTATTTGGCACGTGCCGCAATATTGTCCTTTAGTAATGTATATTTGAGTCATAAAAATACATTACATTATAGATAAAAAATTATTTCATTATACAGTAATATCATTTATACATAATAATAGAATTATATTTAGTTGAAATGTTAATGATGAAGGCTCACAAAAACAGAGAAGTGAATGTAATGTGTATTTAATTGAGAAATTGAATTTTTGTTATTTAAAAATGTTTAATTATTTACCTCAACATCTATGTGTCTATTATATTATTAGTTTTTTTATTATTATTATTACATTGTTATAATATATAATTTAATCTCCATTTCCATCTTTTTTCTACTACAATAATACAATATATTTTTCTTAAGATAATTTCTCTAGAAAAAAGAATAGAATTCTCTTTTCCCTTTCCATATAATAATTATAAATAATTCCACTATTTTCTAAAAATTTTTATTTATTTATAAAAATAAATAGTTTCGCAGTTTAAAGTGAAAATATTTATTTAAAAGAGCGTTTATTAAAGTTTTACAACTATCTTCTAATAATTTCTAAGTTCATTCTCTTAAAAATACTTCAAAATTATGAGACTTCTTCTTTTTACTTTAATGTACATAATATACCATTTGACAGGTTTTTACATTAATATATACTATATATATGGTTAAATGAATTTTTAAATCTTATCTCAATGAATTACCCGGTAAAAATTATTTATATTTTTAAATATTTTTGTGAAAATTGAAAAATTTTATAGTGTATTCGAAAAGCTCTTTATATATGTATTTAAAATGGTTGATTAAATGTGAACTTCTAAAGAGACATATTGAATTTTATAATTCTCCTTATCACTTTTTATATTTTTAATATATTCCTCATTAATGTAAATGGTCTTTTTATTAAAACAATAAAAATATATAATTCTATCTATTACCTTTAAAATTAACAAAAATTATTTTTTTTTAATGACTGCAAAATATGAGCTTATATAATTATTGTACAAAGGAAAGGTAACCGTACAATTTTTCTTATTTATCTAAAGAAATTATTTAAATTTGAATTAAATAAATAAATTTTAATTATTTATTTGGTTATGTAGATAGTTGATGGGATAGAATCAAAATAGAAATTACAATTTGTGTATTTACCACAAAAAAATGACATGTGTTCTAATACCTCTTTGTATCATGTTATTAAATATCCATTATAAACATTTCTCATCCATCATTTATATCTACAAAATATACATTTAAATATATATAGTTATTATATTTAGCATTGTCAATATGCTTAAGATTACAAAATTTTACAAATAATCAAAGAATCTGTTTATAGCATTTGTAGATTTATTAAAACACGGTCAATCAAATCATATCTACAAAATAGACCGACAATCTTTTATATATTTATCTTATTAAATACAGTATCACACAAATACATATGATTGATTTCTGTTTTCATCTCATTCATCTCCATAGTACATCTCTTACAAATTATTTTTTCTTTTTCTCAAAAATTATTTATCTTTTTTAACTATTTTTTTGGGGTGAAGATAATAAAAAATTTATACAGTAAAATATTCATATATATAAAGTATATATGTGAAGATAAAATTTTTATATATAAATGTATATATATATATATATATAAAAATGATATATTGATACAAGAAAGGAAAAATGAAGATGACAGGAATATCATTTAACAAAAATTGCTCTTATAAAATTTGTCTTATTAAAGCTTTTAGATAGATTGTCTCTACTTAAATACTTTATTGTTTTTATAGCTATTTCATTGACACATCAATTTTTATATATTTTGTACTATTTTTCATTAAAATATCATATATTTTTATACCTTTTAAATTGATATATATATTTGTTATATTAAAAAGATTCTTTATTTACAATATATCATGAAGAGGAAGAAGATAAGGGGATTTAGTGTAAAAATCATGTTATATATTTTATTATATAGCTGAAAAATGATATATTGTTAATATCTAAATTTTTATATTACCCTGCCCTTTTAATGAGATTCTATGTTTCTTGTTATTACCATTTTTTAAAACTTTTACAATACTTATACACGAAATATTATTATTTAAGATGATAGAATATGTGAAATTTTGTTTAAGGATGTGTTAAATTTTAAAATGTTTCATTTAGTTCTAAGGACAACCAAAAAGCATATCAAATATGTATGGGAGAAAGTTTTTAAAAAAACCTGCTTAAATGTTAATATTTGTGAGAATATCAAATTGTTAAACTTATATTCTTTTAAAATAATAATAACCTCTGTTCACGCCTTTAAAAGTGAAAATGAATCATATATTATATATAAAGAAGATATTGGATGTTTAAGTACATTATTATTATTTTTTCTACAGAAACTTTTAGTATATTTTATAAATATTTTCACCAAAAATACATCCAATTTTAAAGGTCAAAAGATCCCAAGTATTTATTATTATTATTGTGTATACTTAAGGATATTAAAATGTATAAAAACTTTTCTAAGATTGATATATATTAATATATTCCAAAAATTATTCTCCTTATCAAACCATATGTTTACTCTTAAGATTTTTGGTGGTATACTTATAAGTTATAATAAATGGATCTCTTTGATGTTTTAGGAGGTACATTTGCACGCAAATTAATTCATATTAACACACATGTTTCCAATAATATTTCCCTTTTTTTTCTTTCCCAATCTTTCTATCTTCATTTAGTTTAGAATCTATAAATATTAAGTGTCTTTTAAATTTTTACAAAATTCATTACCTCACATAATATTTTATTAAGTACTTTTTCATATTTTTATTATCATTATAATTGACATATGTATATATTAAATAACCTATGGATCTGTATCTTATTTATTTCATTAACCTCCCCAACAAACTCTTCTTTATCTTTCAAACAATTACCAATTATTATTACAAAATAGTGATAAAATTATCTATTCATATTGTATTTTGAGAGATGGGAGTAATAAACAATACAAATTGTTAATTGGTTGTAGATCAAATTTTCTGGTAACTAAACTATTCCTTTTCTTCTCTTCTTTTATTATTTACATATGAAATAACATCATTTTCTAGTATTCTTGTAAAATTATTCTTTTTTATCAATATCATAAATATTTAAAGTTTGCACTAATTAAGTATATCATTAAACTTTCCATCTACCCATATACAACATATATATTACAATTTCTTGTAACTTAAAACTTTTTTTTTGAAGTGTCCTCGAGATCTGTGTTAATGCAACAGGAATATTTATCTATAATTATTATCATTCTTTAATAATAATTTAACATTCGTTATTAAATCTTTTTACCTCATTATTCATAGCTATCTTTTTTAATTTCTCTCCTCCTTCATCATACACTTTTACAAGCCCTACTAGCAATTATATTGGATGTATCTAAACTTAATTAGTACCTGTAAACTTTAAAATTTTTATCTATCAATCTCGGTAAAAGTTTAATCTCTAGATATGATTGCTATTGTATATATGGATGTGACAATGATGGAGTGCATGGAATGTTATTTAAATTCCTTTTGTTTTTCATCTTTATACTCCTTATATATCAAAAGGATATAATTAAAATCAGCTATATATGTTATTAGTTCAGATATTTAATAAAAGCCACCTAACATTGGTAATTCTATTTTATTCTTATTTATTACTATATAAATAACAACACAAATAAACTAAAAACTCACTATATTTCCTCTCATTTTTCTTTTTTTATAAATCTTCCATTTTCCTAAAAATGTTATCAATTAAAATATATAAAATAGAATGAGAGAAAACGATTCAATTTATGTGTGAGAGATGATAAAAAATATAAATTTTTTTGCTTTTTCTTATCACTTCCACTCTAATATTCACTTTTTTTAGATATACATTATAAAATATTTTAAATTAAATATTATATATCTTTTGATAAATACATATAACCACATTTTCTACCTTATCAGGAAGTATATTTTAACTATTTTATACCTTTAGAAAAGGAGAGTAAAATGGTCCTATTTTCATACAATACATTATCTTATGGATTTTTAATCATTGGAATAATTATAAATTTATTTAACAAAGGTAAACTATATAAAAATAATCTTTTTATCACCTTCGCTACTATGTTATAGTCTCCTCACTTGAATGTATTCAATGTGATCGTGTTAACAATTACCTATCTCCGGAGGAACTTGAGATTTATCAAAGGCAATGCCAGGAAGGGACTTTACCTAAAACTCCATGTTTAAATGACACTCATACACATTGTATATATTCCTACTTCCGACAAGGTGACGGAACTGGTAAGTTTATTATTACATAAAAAAATTAAACTTTTTTTATTATTCCTATTCTACCACCACTTTAAAATGACATATTTTTATATATTCCTCAATCTTAATAGTAATATTAATGTGTCAAGTACCTTAAGTACACTCATTCCTCATAATTATTAGCGGCTTCAATTTTTTTTATATTTATTTATTTATATTTATAATTATTACAAAGAATAGTAAGAGTACAATTTATATTAAAATAATCAGTATATCATTATGGAAAAGTAATTATTTCACCATATGTAAAAATGAAAAAGTTTATTACATAGATATAGATAAATGTCAAATAATAAAAGCCGGCTGCCTTTAAACAATTAATTATGATAGTTGTCATAATAAACATATATAATAAATCACAATCTTCTCTTTTTATTTACATATTATTCTCATAAACTCCCCCCTACTATACATCTAAATTAGTTGTAATAACCTTTGATCTATTCTAAAAATAAAAGAAAATTAAGGGAGCATGATATATTTTAACAAGAATATATATAAAAAGTTTAATTTTAATTAACTTTAAATAAAATACCGAAAAATAATTTATTAACAATTATTTTGTTATCACTAAATAAAATATATATAAAAAAGAATTAATTAGTATAATTAGTTTGTTATTCTCCTATCTTTTTTATAGATAAAGTTTATACCGAAAGAAAATGTGGTACAGTTAATGATATTTTTGGATGTACAATATATAAAAGTCACAGGAGGTTGAAGAAACATTTATTTGGTGCAACAGGAAGTTTAACAAATCAAAGGAGAAGAGAAACTAATATGTTTGTTGAAGTTTGTACATTAGGATGCGTTGGTGATGATTGCTTAAACTCATCCTCAAAGATAAATATAGTTATTCCCATTATATTTGTTTCCACCATAACATTATTAAAATTGATTTAATGATGACCAATTATATATTACGAAATCATTTATATAAAAAAGAAGAGTAGACATCAACATCCATTTTCATATTAGTCAATTTTATGGTATATTTGATTAGCAACTATTTAATGAGAAAAAAATTAAATTTTTTTCCAAGCTTTCCTGGTTTTGCCTTATCACAAATTTTTTTTAGAAAATGAAGGATAACTATTCAAATGCTATGATTTTTTTTTAAATATAGAAGTTTAAACTTTTTTTAATAAATGTTATTTAGATCTCTTATCAAAAAGAAATAGTAAAAGACGACAAAAAAATATTTTATTCAATGGAAGTGAATTGAAGAACACAAATTTATTCTAAATATATATTTCTTTTTTTGCTTCATATATATGTATTTATATAATATTAACAAAAAATTTTGCTGTTAATTAAAAGATCTTTCAAAATTTACATATAAAACTGATAAAGCATAAGCATTATTTAACTATGCTTTAAAGCCTTCAAATTTCTTCTCAAATTCTTCCTTCAATTGAGGTGATAGTGAGTTATAAATTTCCATAACGCGATTCCATTTATGGTTGTCTGGAGTTTGTGGATCTGTTAAAATTGTTGTAATTTGGGTAAATTTCATTTGAGCCTCTTGACTCATATTTTCGACTTCCCTATCAACTTTTGATCTATAACTTTTTTCTTCCCCATTTTTTTTTAAAACATACTCTCTATACAATTTTTGATGAGGAGCATCGAGAGTAGAAATAAGTTCATCTAGTTTTTGCTGTTTCTTAGCATAAGTCTCATTATTCAATGAAATTATTGTAAGAAACTATAAAAAAATATATTAAAAAGCGAATATCAAAAGCGGATGAAATAATTTTATTTTAACAAAAATGTATTCTTAATTAAAACATACATTATTGACCACTTCTTGATCAACATTATCAAGAAATTTTGGTAGAAGAATATCAAGATTTTCATTTTTATCGATAACTATTGGCTTATCAATCATTCTTCTATTGAAAGCTTCAACGTCACCTCTGAGGTTTTGATATCCCTTAAGGCCATCATGTATTTCTCTTTGGTATGGAGATTGTGAAGTGAACCCCATATTACCATTAGGGGAATTATAATAGCTTCCAACATTATTTTGTTCTTTCATTAAACTGTTTTCATTTACCATTTGAAAATCTTGTGAAATTGAGTTTGATTGAAATAATGGATTCATAGCATTACTATCCATAGAGAAAGAAATCGGTGATGGAGAGAAAAATTGTTGGCGATCTATAAAATTATTTCTCATTCCTCTTGAAGCATATCTTGGAACCTGAAGATAAGGCATATACTGTCCAAGTATAAAAACTAAGAGGGAAGCAGTATAAAGGAGTGTTAATAACAACCTAGTCATTGTAATAAATTTTTTTAAATAAAAATGATAACTTCAATAGTTAATGGATTCCTTTTATATTAATAAAAATGAAACAAAAAAAACCCACTAAAATAGGTCGTCATAATAAAGTACCTCGTCAAGGTCTAATTGAATTTAATTTTATAATTAAGCCTATCTAACATTTTTAAATATATAATTCAATGGGATTATAAAAAAAAATTAAAAGTTTTGTTGAGATAGTTGGGAGAGTACCAAATAGGTGTATGTAAAAAGGTAAAAACTAGGTTATCATTATTTTATAATATTGTTAACTCAGTTTCAATGAAGAGAATGGTATTCACAAAAAATAAATGCTGCCAAATGGGAGGAAGACCTTGATAGGAGAGTTTATTTCAATTATCCGATCAAATAATATAGGAAGTTAATACTAATGATAAAATACTATTAATAAAGTGGGTATATTATGTGTAAGATTAAAAAAAATAATAATTAATAAATAGGGAGCTTGTTTATTTCAATGATGTACTGGTTAATGAAATTAACAAAATTTTTAGTGATTACATATATATAATATTCATATATAGGTTTTACTTGATAAATTAGTTAGTAAATGAGAATGTTATTTTATGGTAATATTAATCTCTTAAGTTTACTAATAATAATGATATATTTATCTCAAATTGGAACTGGAATTGAAAGGACCCCAGTTCAGGTAACAGGTTACAATCCTTATGCTTATTTTTATTCAACTGTTGTAAGTGATTTTATTCTTTCATTTATTTTTTAATTTAATTCTAATTATTGTTACCATTGTATGTAGTATAATCAATATTATGCAGTTGAAAAAAAATTCGACATAAACCACCCAATTTACAAAGATATTCAAGGAACATTACCACCAAGATTTTGTGGTTTCAATACCTACACAAGAGAATGTATGGATCCCGATAAGTTATGCCCTGGGAGATGTGTTAATTTTCAGTATGTCTATAATTCAAGATATGATTGTCGATGTTTGGATGTTTAAAGTAAAATACAACACATTTTATTTTAATTATAATTATACAGCAATAGCAAAAAAAGTTGAATAAATTAATTAATAGATATAACATCACAAGAGAGTAATTATTTTATTTATAATTATCATCTAAAACTTTCTTTGAATACTAAGTAATCTGCCAAATTATTAGTTTTATTAATATCGAAAGTGTAGAAGAATAAAAGTTATTAATGTTTAAGGTTATAGGATATATATAATGAGTTGTTCAAAAATTAGTGTTTGTTTAAATTAATTTAAGATTCTTTAAAATAATCGAAAATTGATATTTTTTTATTTAGTAAAATAGACCATTGGATTGGATACGCTGTAGTGAAAGTTAAGGAGGTTTCTTATTTATTAAAAAAACTATGGTTTCTACAGCGAGATAATTGTGTGAAGAAGATTTTAGATCGTCTGAATTAGTAAAATTTTTTGGTGGTTCACACTTGCTTCGAGTACTATAAAGATCATTTACGATCGTCGTAAGGATCCACTTTTTATTCAGTGTAACAGTTTTGCTCAAAATATTGGTCGTACCATTTTACAGAATCAGTAAAGAACGAATTTGCATTCGTTTGAAGCATTAGTCGATTCTTAAATCATAAAATATGCAGGAATTCATCATTGTTTAGTAACAATTACTGAAATTGAGTTATATTAAGTATGTATTTTTTTCAATTCTCATTTCGGTTCGGTTAGATAATCTTCTCTCTTTAAAATTCTTATACTTTTATGTAAAATAAAGGGTTGACTTTCGGGCCAATTTTATATATAATTTATTTGAGTTTAGCACTATATAAAAACGATAAAAAAATCACTTTTAGGCGTATTTTCATTTTTGAATGACAAAAACCTTAAATTCAATAGGATAAAGAACAAATTACCGGTAAAAAGGATATTAATTCACAAAATAGAATACATTTTTTATCGATAAATAAAAATATAAATTATAAATGCTTAAAAAATGTGTTATTAAAATATTTATTTATTTGTGAGCAACCAATATTTTACATTTAACAAGCATTAACACAAAATCTTCTATATTTTTCACATCCATCCCTTACATTTGGTTGCATCATTGCAACAGGATTACCACAATATTGTGCAGCGAATCCACGATACTGTTCACACAGATTATTTCTAGCTTTTTTAGAGAAACTGCTACTACTATTTGGATTTACTGGCCTTTCTGGAACAGCTAAATTACATCTTTCGGAATACAATGGACAAAATACTATTGCTCTTGGTCCATAAGGAAAAGGATTTGGGCAAACATAAAGGAATCTTGGTTTATATTGTTTACAGAATGCAACCCAATCTGTTTTACGTGCTTTAGCTTTAACTTTTGTAAATGGTGGTTCCGTCGTTATAGGTGTTCTAGAAGATAAATGGAATATTAATTAAATTAAACGTTTTTCTTACTTGATGGTATTTTGATCAGGTTCATTAGGCGATATCTCAAAACAAACATTTTCATATGCATCACAGAAATCTTTTGATTCTTTATCAGGTTGTCTTGTTCCACATACTTTACGATACTCAGAATTAAGTTCTCTGCATGCTTCCTGAAAAAGTTTAAAAAAATTATTTGAAAGGATTATGGTATTATATCACTTTGTCTTTATTTGTTAATCCACTATCCTCTCTTCTATTACGTATTAATAGTTTTTTATTGTTAACAACAGGTTTAATATCTTCAAAAACTGCTATACTTGAAAGGATGCTTATTAAAAAAAGAATAATGTATTTAGTTCCGGAAAAGAATATCATAATCTAGAAAAAAATGTGAATTAATATGTTATTTTTAAAAGTTTAAATAAGAAATTGATTAAAAGATAATATAAAATTTAAAGTGTAACATTGTTTATTAAAATAAAATTGATAATCATACAAATTTTAAATAAAACATATTTTCTTGTGCTGGAAGAAAGTATCATTAAAAACAGGAAAGAAACAGGATTAGTATATAAAATACATAACAAATTTCATCCTATTATCATGAAGGAGAGTGATTAGTTAATATAATGTTAAAAAATAACAAAAGATTCTATTTAATTGCATATTCTTGATGGCCATTGTTTTATTGATCAATACAAGTTTAAAAAAATCATTTTTTTTATTTGTTATCATAAAATGTGTTCAATGTGTAGTTAATTTATCCTCTATTACCTTTTTTGATTTGAAAGTATTCACTTTAAATGATAAATTATACATATAAAATATTGTGTTTAAAGAAAACTTTTAATTAACCTGTTTTTGGATAATATAGTAAAAATTATGAAACATTTTATACTTATAAATGAAAAGATAATATTTCATGTACATCAATATAATTATATCCTGTTAATAAAAATCTAAAAATAACTATTTTTGATGGGAGAACACAATGATGGTAAAAAAATAAATCAAGAATATAAGGATAGATTAATTTTTGGACTATAAATAATTTATCAAGCTAATAATGAATCTTCTTATTTCTTGTAACAAGAATAAATATTTTAAAATTGATATTTTTATTGAGAGTATAAGGTAAACAGGTAATTGGTAACATTCTTAATTAATTAAACTATTCCTCATCACATGATTTTTTGTTTTCTTTAACCTTTTCTTTTTTACTACATTAAATTTTATTTACTAAACTTCTTTACTAAACTTATCTCTAATGAGGTTGATGCTTTTTGGTGTATTGATAAAAATTTTTATCATCTTTACTTTTTATTCACTTTCTATTGAATCAATTGAAGCAGATGATGAAGGTATTTAATTTTTTTTACAAAAAAAGATATTTATTTAAATCATACAGCTTGCAGAACTTTGAAAAAAGAATTTGAGGAAATATGCTTTTCATCAACACATTCCTCAGTCCTTCTGGAAACAGAAACATTTTGTTCAGCCTTCCGTCAAACTTGTGCACACATCATTGACGTCAAAACGTATGCAATTATAAATTATTAATAAAAATTAATAAAATTTTCTTATATTATCATAGATTAATGATGAGGACAACACAAAATAAGAAGTATTGTAAAAGGTATCGTGAAGTTTTTCAATTTGTCTGTCCAGAACCAACAAGATTTGGAAAATACTCTAATGATGCAATGTCATTTTGTCCAAGATACCAAACAAGATGTCCAAATGAACCATTACCATCACAACCAATAGAACCACAAAAGGTTAATAATTTTTCTTATTTATTCATAACAGACAAATAATAATATTATTTATTTACAGAAAAAACATATTTATTTTAGAGAAATTAACTTCATTTGCGAAGATTATGAAAAAGAGTCAAAGTTATATTGTACAGATCCTGTTTTATTAAAAATTAAAAAAATACGAAGTGTATGTTATATTTACAAGACTCTTTGTATAGACACATTAACAAAAGTAATATACCAAGGAAAAACGAGTCCCAATTATGGTTGAATGATTATTATTAAACTACATTTTTATTTGCATACTCTTAAGATGATGTTATAAAACTAAAAATGATACTTTCAATTATGATAATAATATACTTATAATATTTTTATAAAAATAGTTTTTTTGAATGCGTGACAATATTTTTATTATGTCATCTATTGAGAATATTCTATATTATTATTGATATTAATATATTTTATAAAATATATCATTCCAAGACTGGTCAAAATAATAATATATATTTTATCCTTTATCATAATATTATTTTTGTATTGTTCAAATTTTAAAGTAAAAATTTATACTGAAAACTAGAAGATGAATCTTTGGAAATATTTAGTATATAATATGAAATATTTTCTGTTAAAATACATATTCTAAACATATTATTAGTTTTATTACTTCCACTGGAACCAAGAAAAAACATGAATAATCTTAAGAAGATGATTTTACTTAGTATTTACCTTATAATGTTAACAGATATCAATGTTATGGCTTTTTATGGATTAGGAGGTTATGGTTTAGGAGGTTATGGGATGGGTGGATATGGAATAGGCTCATATGGAATGGGTTACGGTGGAAGTTGTTGTATGGGATCTATGTATGGTATGGGTGGTATAGGATATGGAATAGGTTACGGAATTGGATATGGTGGCTATAGCGGTGGCTGTTGTGGTGGATATTATGGATAATTAATAAAAATTTGAAGCTCCCAATTAACATCAAAATCTTTGTTCTTTCATAAACAAAGAAACGATAAAATACCAAATATTAAATACTTTATTATTTCAAACTTTAATTTAAAATAAAACTTTTACATTTAAAAAAAGTACATCGTTAATGAAAAAACAATTAATTAAGTTTTAAGTATAAAAAATTATATAATCAAAAAAAACTGCAGATGTGATGGTGATTATTTGGTAATTTTAATGATAGTATATATTTAATAAAAGTAAATTTTTGATGATATCACTCTTACTAATGAATATATCTTCTATTTTATCAGTGATAATTTTGATGTACCTTTCAAATAGGGGAGACAATTATTATTAAAAATCGACTTCCTCATCAGCGTAACCACAGCAATACGTTTTCAGGTGTTCTAGAGTACATCTGTTAATACAACAATCGTTAACGACACCACCACTACGTTTTATTGGTTGTTGGTCATACATATTTCCTCTATTAAGATTCTCTCTTTCTCCATAAACGACTCCTTCATTTCCAATAGATCTTTTTTCAAGTCCACCATGTATATCGTATTCTGTATCCTTTGCGCAATTATGACTTCTGCAGACTGTTGTCAACATTTTAGATAATCTATATCCACAAAGTCTTACAGAACATTCAGATCCTTCAAAGAATATAAAAATAACAAAGAAGCAAAGGAATGCTTTTATGAAACTAAAAACATAGTATATTTACAATTTAAAGAAATTTTAATGTCAAATAAACCTACAATCTTTTGTTAGATATTGTATGTAATTTGTTATTATTTGCCATTCTTTCTTTATTAGTAGTTTCTACTATAACTAAAGAAAATATCATTAATTATATGATAAGCGAATACAACTTATGTGTTTTCGTCTGACTGTACGCTACCACAAAATTAAGAATAATAATTTTAGAATAAAAATTAAAAAATATACTGTGATTAAGATAAGGAAGACACTAATATAAGGCATATGTTTACTAATAATAAAGTCATCCTTGGTAATATTTTATTTAGCAGAAACATCATGATCCGATTTTGTGCTAATAATACTACGTTTTACGATGATTTAATATATTATTATTATATATATAAACTTCTCATGGTACAATTGCTAATTTAAAATATGGAATTTTAAATAAGAAATGAATTTAGTTTTATTCTTATCTAAAACATATTTTTAGAAAAAAAAATAAAAATATAAAAATTCTTTTGGATGTTTAAAAGTAAACAATTTTATGTTCTGATAATGGCAATGAAAGATAATCAAAAATACATTCATTAAAATTAAAATATAATAGATAACTGATAAATAAAAGTACTTTCTAAGAAAGGTAGTTAAAATAAGATAACTTTTAAAAAAAATTTTCTGGTGGGATATTTAAGTTAAAAGAGATAGATAAATGAATATTATATTATATAGATGTTTGGGTGGATTTGATAAAAAGAAATATGAGAGTCATTATGTTAGGGAGATATTTTAAATAAAAATAAACTTTAACTTTTTTACTAATTACGGTATATTTTAGCTGTCATTATTTAATTTGATTTTTAGTCAAATAATTTAAAAGTTTAACGAGTTATTTCTTAAATGTACATTTAATTATGCCTGAATACTCAAATGAGTAAACAATTTTAAACTTAATCTAAAACTATTCATATTTAAAGAAAATAAATTTTTACCGTTTTTAAATCAAAAAAATATCGAGAAAAAATAAGACAATTAACTATACATCTTTTACTATATAATCATTAGAAACAAGATAAATAATTATATAAGATAACTGAAGACAATTTAAAAAAAAAATTTATTATAATAAAGTGGAATCCTCAAAAAGCCTTCATTAAAAATATGTTTAATTTCTTGCTTATTATCATAATAACAATCAAATATTTTTTTTAAATACAATTTCTTATTTTTGTTAGAAAAAGAATACGAAAAAAATAGTCTTATCACCTAAGGTACACGCAAATACATTTAAATTATAATTTTTTGTTATTTCATATTTCTAAAATACAAAAATGAATCATTATTTATGAATCACAATGGGATTCTTATTACTTAAATAACATTTTTTGATTAATATTATTAATTATAAAGTTTGTAATGTCATTAAAATATATATATGTAGGTTATTAAAATCCCGTGATTAAATAAAATAAGCTTAGACGTTAATAATATGTAAATATTAATTAGAACCAACACTTGTATGTCTCATGAGTATTGTCATTTAAATAGTTTCAATTTTTATGCATACATCTACATCAATTACATTTTAATTAATTTATACTGGGATATATTTTAAACCCCTGATATTTAATCCTTTTTTCTAAAAATTTTTAAAATAAATCTCTCTTTCACACTATGAAAATAAACATCTTGAATGTACTCATATGAAAATAGAATATTCCTGTAACTTCTATTAAAGTATTTTGATATAAATACATATATAATTAGTATTTTTATAATAATAATTATTTAAGAAAAATTTTTATTTAAATAGGAATATTTGTCAGAAATATTAAATGAAAATTACTATATTTAAAAACAAATAAATTATACAGTTAAAAATCTCATAAACAGCTATTAATGATAATATGGACAATAATAATTTTTAAATTTGTTTATCCAAAAATCACTTTTTAGTATCAATATTATACCAATAAACATTTTATAACGTTTTAAAAGTCTATACATTTTTTATGCTTTAAAGATGAACCATAAGTTATACTATTTGAAACTAATAATAAAAAAAGGTTGAAAAAAAATTGTTTTTAAAGTTATCTCTCTCAATCAGATTCTTTTAAAAGCTTATTTGTTTGATTTTTATAAAGCACTTTTTTTACTATATTTCATAGCTTTCAACATTTCTTACGTCATTAGTGAAATAAAAAAATACGTATTTTTATTATATTAGGTTTTTCAAAAATGACTGTCACCTTAATACCAAATAAATTTGAAATATTTTAAGGTACCTTCAAAATAAATAATATTTTTATTTTTAATGAGAGCCATTAGCAACAATACAATTGTTATCATAGAGACATAAGCTATTGATTTATTTGAACAGTAATTACATCTTGTGGAATCCTAAAACTCTTTGACCAATAGATTTTAGTACTTCAAATCGGTGACTGGTTTTGGAATTTTGTCTTCACACAATTACCGAATAGATATTTTGTAGTTGTTCTACAGAAACATTTTTCATCAGATGTAATAGTTCTACCCAATTGTGTGTCAACACGATTTCACTAAAACGGTAAAGAATGAATTTTCATCCGTTTTAAGCATTGATAGAGAGTTAACTAATGAGAGATATATTGGAAGCTATCGTTGTTGAGATACAATGATTAAAAATGAGTTATTTTAATTTTATTCTATATCTTTTTTAATTATCATCTTAGTTGGGCTGGAAGATGCTATTTTTATATATACCTATACCTTTAAGCAAAAGAAAGGGTTGATTTTTCCGACATTTTTAAATACAATATATTTGTGTTTAAGTATACATAAAAACTATCAAAATGTTATTTTTAGGTATCGTTTCCATTACAATAATGTTAATCTTCAAATCGGAAATGATAAAAAACAAATTAATGATAAAGTTAAGTTTCAACTTGCTATACATACTAGAATATATGTTACAGCGGTAGATATACGGAGATGTAAATTATAAGTATTTCAAAATGCATTCCCAAAACTCTTATTTATTATTAACAACTTAATATTATAAAATAAATGATAAAATATTCACCTTGGTATATAAATTTATTACGATACACAGCATTATTTAAATAATAAAAGCATCATATGTCAAATATAAGATAAAAAATGTAATTTTTAACCTTTAAGTTCATTCATCTCAACAATTCCATAATCTTCATCGAGTCCTATTAATCTCATCTCCTGATTATTTTGATATTTCGTATCGTCTAACCAACTATCCTCAGCAAAACGTAATGGTTCAATTTCCGCCAAAAATATGTAAACAACATTACATATTAAAAATAGAATTGAAAGATGGAGAATGAAAAATTTCCACTCATAAATGTCACTGGAAAGAGAGGGAGTGAGAAAGAGTCAATAAATATCACAAACTTACTTGTATTTTATTGTAAAATTAACCAAAAATGGTATAAATATTAAGGATACTGAGAAGGATATTTGATACATTCCAACAATATATTGTCCATAATGTTTCCCAACTGATGTTGTACATTGAAGGAAGCCAAAACACACAAAACCAAGTGGTATAAAACTAAAAGCTATGAGAAGATATGTTAAATTTTTTATTCCCATATCTGGTGTTAGGAAGATAATTGCTGATAAAAATGATGCTGAAGTGAAATAGGCAAGTGAATTGTAAATTCTTGATTGATTTAAACTATTTCGGTTATTAATAAAATAACTAATAATACTCATCAATCCATGAGATACAAACTTAAAAAAGTTAAAATTAAGAATTTCAGAACTTACAAGAAAAATAAGTGGAAGAATTGATGTTATAATAGTTCTTGTGAATGAATATTGTAACGTATAATAAGTGAAGAATGGTAGATATGTTAAGCCAAATGATATTAAAGCAAAATACGCCATTGATGATATAACTAATATCCAAGTATCAAGACACATAATAATTTGCGAAAAAACCTTTGCTTTATCAACTTTTTGTGATATTACTTTACATGAACGTATTTTGATGAGTTCTGGACCACGAATCCATGGATGTCTTGTTGGATCATTTCTATAAAATGTATAAAATATTCCTGTAATTGTTACAAGAACTGATGATAATAAATAATGAATATAGCCTATTGAGGTTGGTGATGTACAAAAGGAGATTAATGGCCATGTTATAATTGATCCAAGGATAGAAGAAACAATACCAATATTAAGTGATGATGTTTGATCACCTATAGACTCCCAATTAACAATATGTGAACCAATAATAGAAAATGTTGCTGAGGTAAAGAAACCAACAACAAAACGTATAATTATAAGTAAATAAATACTATTCATGTCAATAACAATTGGTACAAATGCCGTACAACAACCATTTATCAAACCACATATTGTTAACATCCTTTGTATGCCATATTTATGAACACATTTTGTTATTGGAAATAATCCAATAATCATACCAATACCAGGTGATGAAAAAAGTAATGTTTCAAGGAGTGATTTATATAAATTATCCGGTAATTTATATGAAAAGGCACCATCAAAATGGGATATTTCATTTTCCTCAATCATTTCTTCTTCTAATGGATCAATATTAACAATACTTGTATTTTTAATATACTCTTCAGCATCAATCCATTCACTTTCTTTTGTCGTTGTTGGTATTGTTGTTGCTTCCTTTATAGTACTCCTTGTCAATATTATCCTTCTTTGTGTACTTGACTTATCACTGTAGTTTAATTTTCTATCACTAATTGTATGTTTATCTTCAGGTGCATTAATAATATCTTGTGGAATTGGATATGCTTTATCATTGTTAATATCAATATTTGTTGACACACTTCTCTTGGAACGTTCGTTAATTATATTAAAAGAAGCATTTGTAAGTGATAATGAATGATATTCTTTTATTCTTACATCTTTAATATAAAGAATGTTAAAGAAAAATAAATTTCCATGCATTAATGATAAGACTGTTAGGAGGAGAAAAAAATTGATGTGACGAATTTTGTTATTCAAGAACACCGAAAATGACCCTCTACCTGTAGCCATTTTTATGGATTCTAAAAATAAAAAATGAGAGATGATTAATATTTAGTATTTTTAGAAGATATAACACTTACATTAGTATAATATTTTACCTTTTTAGTTTAATGAAACATGTATTATTATGAAATAAGTAAGTTAATAATAAAATTTAAAGAAATTTTATCTGTACTTTAATATAAATATATGAAATATACGATTTTGTTGTTAGTAAAATGTACCTAAGTATATACTTTAATAGATTGGTTAGTGGAAATGTATAAAATACAAGAGAGAGTTTGAAGTGTGTATTTATCCTGCAACGATACTCTTTCCTTTTGTTTGATTTATGACATCAATTATAAAATATACATTTTGAGCATGTTGTGGAGACGACATTTATACGTATTTTAGTATATTTTTATTACTTATGTTGGTATATTTAATTGACTTGTATGATGAAAAAATATTTCCTATAAATTAATAGATTTTTAGTTTTATAAAATGAAGAAGAATCATTATTCATCAGAGTTAAAGAATGCTTCAAAAATTATAAGGTAAAGGGGTAGCCTACGTGGAATAAAAAAGTTCTAAAATATTTTTTAGATATAAACCTGTCATTCAAAATCTTGCCGTCTTGGCTAGTGAAGACCCAATGCCTGAGTATATGAACATGCTTGGAATGATATTTAGTGTCTGTGGTTTGATGTTTCGTGTAAGTATATTAAAAAAAATTTGATTTATATTTTTATATATAGATGAAATTTTGTTCATGGTTGGCTTTACTTTCATCATGTGTATGCTTTGCTAACAGCCGTTCAAGTGATGATACACGCCAAATTGTCAGCAGTTTCATGTAAATTTTTAATACTATAGTATGAATATAACATTTCCTTTTCTATATATTATAGGCTTTCAATTTCCGCTGTTGTAATGAGTTACCTCCAAAATCCAGCACCTATTGAAGCATTCTGGAAGAGTTAATTATTAAAAATATTTTGCAAAGTTGTTTTCTTAATTAAATGAAATTTTTCTTAATTCCAATAAATTATAAGTGGCAAAAAAATTATAAATATTGTTTATAATGTTGTATTTCGAAATCAATGTGAATTATAAATAAACTTAATAATTTTTAACTATCTATTTAAGTATGGAAAGATAGAGTTTATTATATTTTAATTTTATATATATAAAATTTTTTTCCTCCTTTGTTATATCATATAATTCAAACATTTATCAATAGGAGTAATCATACATCTATTCAAAATTATCTTATGTTGTCAAAAGTAGTAAATATTGAAGCTATTTCAGATAACTATCATTACCATTCATATATAAATATTTTTTGAAGCAGTTTATTGTAACATTTATTCAATAAAAAAGATAAAGCTAATTATAGAGGAAAAAAATTTTATAAGATTTTTCCCTAAAATTATGTTAAACAAAATAAACTATTTTTACTTTTCAAAAGAATAATTAAATAATAAAAGTTTCTAACATTATTATCTAGGATTATATTGTCATATAGTGATTGTAGTTCGTTTATAATATCATATATCATAATCAACTTGCAAGATTGTTAAACTAATGAGTTATTTGTTTTTACACTCTATAATAAAGATATATATATATTTTTATATCATTATATTTTGAGTAATTAAATATATTTTAATATCTCTTCATTCTAGTGAATATCCTTTTGAAAATAGAAATTTTTTAAAAATACCATGAATGCCAATGTAGATTGGAATGAGTTAAAGTTTAATAACATAAAATTTTATAATATCCCATAACACCATGGTAGTATACAGTTTAATATGCTTTGAATTTCATGATATATATGTATTCATCTTTTAAAATATCACTTAAATTAATTAGCTCCCCAAAAATATATAATTCTTCTTTTTTTTCATACATTAAATTTAAAAAAAAGGCTATTATTTTTGTTGGAAACAAAATAAATGAATGTATTTCATATCTTTATACTATACATCTTTATTCCATCAAATATACTTTTTATCTTGTTTTTTCATATCCTTGCCAAAATTTTTATTACTATTCATATTTTTAAAATAAATTCTTTTATGGCAAAACATAAGAATATTAAACTAATTATATTCTAACTTTTTTTATCTCAATGTTTCAATTATACGATGTGGAAAGTTATGATTTTCTCATTACTTTAATTTTTATTGGTGATAAAAAAAGTTTGCTTATACATTTATACAAAATAATATTTTAGTTTTTTACTCTATTTTTCAATGATAAGTGTCAGAAAATACATATTAAGTAGTAGTGAAAATTACATAAACATTTGTAGAGTTAAATTGAACTTGACAAAATTTTATCAATTCTAAACATACATTAGTTAAGAACTACTTTTAACAACATCTTTTTCGAACGAATAATGTTTATAAAAATATAAAATCACTAAGAGAAAATAAAAAAAGAATCTATAATTTAGAATGTGTTAAATTTTTAAAAAGTATCATTAAATAGACAATTTTTATCTTCTTCTTTTATTACCTTACTTTATAGGTTTTATTTATTTATTTACTCTGTTTTTCATGTTCATTGTGTTAATATGAATAAAATTTAAATATACTAAAATTTTAGCTGTTATATGAAAGATTTATCATCTTTAGAAATAGATGAAATTCTTTAATCATAGATTATTTTATTCTTTAATCATGGATTAGTTTATCCTTTAACTTCAATAAATTATAAATATCTATTGATGAAAACATTCTTTTTCGAAGTTTTATTTACGGAAAAAAATTAACCTAATAATTTTATGGTTTACTCATTTGAATAATTTATTTATATATTTGTAAATAAATTTAGAAGTTTTTTCATTTCCAGACCCAGGAATATACGTAGTATTTATACTTAAAACAATCCCTAGAATCAACAAGAGAATTGAGTTCCCATACAATATACAATTCTTGTTATATAATCTTACCTAAACCTAACGCATTATTAAATAATGTTTGTTTAATAATAAATATATCATAAATTGCATTTTAATGTTTTTCTTAAAATACAGGTGATTGTTAGTTGTCTAGAAGCTGAATAAAATTAATTAATTTTTTTTAATAACATGATGATCTACTTTGTTCCTGGCATCTTAAACATACCAAACTACTTTTTTTAAAATAAATGAAGTCTAATTAAACAAATTCAATATTTTTCTATGTCATATTTGTATATTTTCATAAAGAGTTTGCTTTTGATATTGATAAAAAGAAGAAACAATTATTTCTTTTTACTAACACTTTGTACTTTGCAATTAATTTAGACGAAATATCTTAGATACTTAAATAATAGAACAGTTAAAAAGATAAGAGTGATTTTTATGAATAGGTTTTATGGCGAATACCCTATTATTATGTACTTTGACTTTTGATGAATTTTGTCAAATAAAAGCTTATTTTATTGTGATAAATGATGTCATTTCTTTAAAAATACATTTTTTTTAATATTACAGTTATCCAAAGTACGTTTTATATAAAAAAAGGAAGATAGAGATGATGATAAATATATCTGATTAAATTGTTTATTACTTCTAATTATAATTTCTAACGTTTAGATTAAAAAAGAAAGACTGAACTATTTGTGTATGAAAGGACAATTGTACTAGAAAAAAAATGTATAAAGTCATTTTTTTTTACTCAGGAAATGAATTTTATAATTAGTTTATAAAAATATTATAAGGGACAGTTCATAAATCATATTAAGTCGATTGTTTTAATTTATCTATACATATAACATATTACTATCACTTAGAGTACAAAATTGCCAATATCCTTTTTAAACATATTATTTTTAGTAATTAAATTAGCGTTACACATCAAAAATAAAAATACTAGTTTAACCGTCAAAAAAATTACTATATTTCGAAGGAAGTGTTGCAATTTTTACTATAAATAATGTTCAAAATGAGTAATGTTAATATTTTATAGTAAATTTAATGTCTTGATAAGTTTTAACTATAATACGTGGATGATGAAGATAATTTAAACTTTAAATATTATTTTAAGACTAATGGACTACCCCCGTCCTTTTTAAAGTTGAGAATGGATTAATCTAAAGTTCTATTTTTGGGCAAAGTAGCTTACTTTAATCCTCATATATATTTATATTTTTTGATCCCGTAAATATTGCTAATTAATAGTTTATTTATGGAAAAATTGTTTTTCAAATAAGAAAAATATATTTCGTTTACTTGATACCTTATGTGCCATAATTTAATAAAGGTGTTCTACATAGTAGCATAAAATTTTTTATTTTTTTCATTTAAAAAAGACAAATAAAAATATAATATTATTTTTAAAACCATTTAAATCTTATATTTATTTTCTTTGAAATAATTTAAAACTTAATAACATTATATTATATAATTAAATAACATACATAGATTCTTTAAAATTAACTAACATCCATCTGTGCAAATTTTACTGTCCACAAAACTTTTTATCATCCAAATGTACATATAAATTCTTTATTTATTCCAATATCTATCTCTTACAATAAATTACCATTAAATTATTTATCAACATAATAAATTAAAATAACTATTAAATTTAACTTAAAAACTTTTTTTATACCATCCTACTAATAAAAATCTAAAATTTAATTTAAAAATTATTTAATTACCATAAAATTTGACATTGTTAACTTTAAAAATATAAAATTAGGTAAAATCCAAAAATATTGACTATAATTATTCTATTTTTACTCCATCTTTTTTTGGTTGTATTGAGTTCTTTTAATTTTTATCGTATACGTTATCTTTTTACCATAGACATGCCTTCATTTAAAAAATAAATAAATCATATTCATAAAATATTCCACAACAAAATAAGCTCACGATTCATTTTAGTTATATAAATTTAGACTTTACATATGGGCACAAAATCATGATACTTCATGCCTCCTGAGGAAAATTTAAAACTCCTACAAATTTATACTTTTATCACGAACCTTCCTCTTCCCCTATTTGAAAGATTTTTTCCATATCAACATAAAAAAGTATTTTTACAAAACTTTATCTGGGGAAAGAAATATGATAAAAGAAATTCTTTTTGTTGTATTCTTCTGGGATGTATGTGGATATATGTGTATATTTACATTTAAATAGAATTAATTTTTAAAGCCTTTGAGTTAATTATTATTCTTACGATGATGTAATAAGTATGATATTAATGAAATTATGTCATCTTATACTAACCACATTTCAAAAAATAATCATTTCTACATGTATATGTACCAAAGTTTATTTTTATCTATTTATAATTACTATGAAAAAAAAACAAACTTAAATTTAATATTTGTTAAGGTTAATTTAAACTTTAAAGATCCTTGAACTTATTGCTTTTTTTATTTTTGCATTTTATAAATATTTTTATTTTAATATTACTTGTTTATGTTTTTTTAATGTTTTAGTCATACAAGTAATAATATGATGCTCTCTCTATTTATGACATTTTTGTGATTTCATATTGTGTTTATTACATTTTTTTTCATGATATTGTCAATCTTCATATATAATGACTTTCAAATGATGCTTTGGATATATTTATCATAATAATCATTAAATTAATAATATATTTAATATTTATGTTTTTCTATATATATATATATTTTGTTTAACCATTATTAAAATGCATATTATATACTCAAAATTATAATTCTCTAATATAAAATAATAAGAAAAAAAGAAGAAAATTCTTCACACTAATTTTTTAATTTCTCTTCAATGAAAAGAATGAATATTATTTATGTAGTATGTTGTTAATTATAATTAATTAATATATATTTTGTATATTGAGACATCGACAACTGAGATGTAGTAAAAATGCCAACATTTAAATATTTTTCTTAAATTCTATTGAGATACGAAAGTATATCATTTTAAAATAAAAAGTTGTATTGATAGTACTAAAGATGAAAAATTATTTTGTTTTTTACTATAAATCATTTTATTGCCATTAATTTAATAAAGCTCAATTTAAAATACTTTTTTTATTATATTTTTCTGATCTTTAATATATGAAATGAATGTTATCATGTGGAAAACCATTTAAAGGAAAATATGCTTTATCTTTATCAAATGTTATTTTTGAGCATTTTAAATTAATTTTAGTTTAAATGAAATTTGATTTCTTGTTTTTTCATTCCCCCATAACATCTATTAATGTTTAATTTAAAAGTCATTGTTGTTATATTAATTACATTGAAATTTTTTTTGTTATCATCAAAGTTTTAGATTACACATCAAATCATCCCCCTATACTACATTATCTTTAAAAATCATTTTTCTATTTGTTTCTGAAAATTGAAATATTTTAAACGTTGGTAATAAAAGTCGTTAAGTTTTTTTTTATATCTAAATTTTCTTCATTTTATTATTATACTATGATAAGTTATTAAAATAGAGTGTTTATTATAGTTTATTTAAAAGAAGTGTAATATATTTGATAGAATCACTTTTCATCACCGTTACATAACCACAAAATGTAAAAATGAAATAAAAAAACCTTTAGAATTTTTAAAATATTATTTGTAAGAGAAAAATATTTGGAAAAAAAAATTGTTATCCCTATTATTTCTTTTTCATAGCAACAACTTTTAAAAATCTTAAATATTTTTCATTTATATATTTTTATAATAAATATAAAATAGAGGTCAAATAACTATTTTTACAAGAAATCGATTGTTAAAATCATTCTTCTTTATTTTATTATTAATATTTTAGCAACATAGCAAAAATGTTAAATATATTATACAATTATTCGTTTTTTCATCATATCTTCTTTTCAATTTATTTTTTCTTATCTTTTTTATCATTTTACACTCTTACAATAAAGTAATTTAGCACTTCCAATAATTAGAACATTTATATAAAAATAGAATATATGAATAAATATATGGCATGTATAAATGATAACAAATGATAAAAACACTCACACATTTGAAACATCTTTTGTACCAGTAGTATAACTGTATCTTCTTTAAATTTGGATGATATATTAATATGAATATCTTAAAAGTTAAAAATGAAATGACATTTTTATTTTATTTTGATAAAAATATTACGGAAGTTATCAATCTTGACATAGTCATAAACTACCATTTCTAGAATCATTCCTAATCCATCTATTTTTTTGAATACATTAACTAGTACATTGTGACTTTTTTTTCTTATCTTCCAATCTTTAATATCATTTTTTTTAAGAAGGCATTCTAAAATCATTTTTCTTTTTTTAGTGTTAGAAAGATGATAACAAAAAGTTTTTCATTTACTTTCAAAATTAATTTATAAAAGAGAAATTTTTTTTCATTTACCTTCTAAATAAATAGGTTTGTTTTCGGCCATACAATATATTTTTATCATACTTAATTGAGAAAAAAACAACAAAAGAAGACAGGGAAGTACTCGGAGGCATAAAAAGTTTTTGTTTTTATATAGCATGCCATGAAAATGAAACAGATGATTAATCAGTAATTTTGTTAGTTTTCTTACAATTACCCCCCTCCTCCTTACAAAATCGTAATTTTCCGGAAAGGGTGGTATAAACCTAATATAATACAAATAAGTAGTTTTATCTTTAACATATTTAACTATCAAAAGTTTTAGATTAGTGAATAGAAATTGTAATAATGACAAGCTTCAATAGAAATATTTTACAACTTAAGATAATGTTAATTGGGATTAGAGTATGGTTAGATGATATCGTAAAGCTGTAAAAATTACTATGATGAAGGAGAGAATACAAAATATTACTCGTTTTGCTTCGTTGCCTTCCTCAATTTTTTTTCTTCATTTTTAATTTTTCTATAATCTCTATTTTTGATAATCGTTTAATATATCATTTTTCTTTTATGTTTAGAAAATTTGTTACTCTACATAAATATGCATATATGGATAAATTTATTGTATTTTCAATAAATTTAAAACTCTTTGATAAATTATTGTTAAAGGCTATTTAATATATATATATATATTATTTAGAGAATTCTTAAGTTTCTATAATAATAAAAAGGAGCATAAGTCTATGAATTTAATATAACGTAAAACTTTTTTTTCAAAAATATTATTTGTTAAAGGAGAAAATAAAAAAATATATGTTTTTTATTGTAACTTGAATAAAGGATATTTATGAAACATTTTTCTACTAAATCTTTTAAATTTTTATTTCATAAAAAAAATACAAATTTATTCCTTTAATGTATATTTGTAACATTTTTTATCAATTTTATGTATCTGATTTTATCAATATACAAATTTCATATCCTATTTCTGTCAAATATTAATGATAAATTTACATAAATGTTGTTTATAAATAGCATCTTCAAAATGAATAAAGTCGTATTAAATTTTTAAATCTTTAAATAATATTTCCATTTATATGTTTTGATAAAGAAGAAAAAGAATTTTGAGTATCCTCAAAACTCTTTCTGATAATTTTTACTCTTGTTATTTTTGTGATATTAAATATTTAAAAATAAGTAAAAAGATAAATCATTGAGTTAAAGCCTATAAACAACAAAAGACACAACTTCACGTAAGTAATAAATTATATATATATATTTTATGTTTTTTTTATTATTATCAATCACTTTTGATAGTACAAATCATGATTGAGATATATCAAATAACAAAATTTTTTCCCTATCTTTTATTTACATAAAAAATGTCTTAAAATAATTCGTACGATAATATTATAATTTATTAACTTTTATCTGCCCCGAATTATAAAGAGTCCTTTCCAGCCACTTTTTTATTAGTTTTAACATATTTAAATTTTTCCTTTTCTTTGATTATAAAACTATTTATAAATCCATTAAAATTTAAAATAATTTTTTACTTTATGGGTTGGTGAGCGTTATGAAAATTATATGTAAATTTTGTACCTGGTTTGTCAATTTTATTACACTTAAAAGGATTCAAAATATTGTTCATAAAATTAAATGTTTTTTCTTTTTAAAGTTGCAATTTCTCCTAATATCATAACTTTTTTATTTTTTTCCTAAATTCGTTAACTTTGTCAGTTTCCTTTTCTATATTTATTATTACAAATATATATAAAAGTATTTTCTACTAAGAAGTTCCACACTAAAATCTATGATATACATAATTTTATTTGCAATTTTTAAAAATTCCTTGAAACGTAAGGAAACCACACCTTTGTAAAATATATATCCGGAAATTTTTAACAAACACTAATACTCTATAAGTTATATATTTCTTGTTCTAAAACTTCTTATTTAAAATTCGCACAAATACTATTTTTTTTACTCCTAACAAACATTTGTTTTTATCAAATTATAAATTATATTGAAAAAAAATTTACTTAATCATATATAAAATAATTATTTTATCAATATAACTCTATTTTATGCATACATACAAAACTAATTATCAAAAATTTATTATATCTTGTAAATAAAAAAATTCTTTAAAAAATTTTACTATATATTAATAACATTTTATCTTAACACCATTTTTTTCTTAAAAAAATAACATATGTCTTCCAGGTATCGCAAAAAGTTATTAATTTTTTTATATAAACTGATATATTATAAAAACAACATCAAGATATATGAAAAATACTTTTAATCTATTGTATAAACATAAAAACATTTTCTTAACTATTATAACTTATTTTCTAAGCCTACTAAAATAGTATAATTATGACAACGACAGCCAGAGAAAATTTTACTTGTTATCAATTATCTCAATCCAATTCATATTCCTCCTTCAATAGGTAAGGAAATAGCATAAAATTAAATGATGTCATGTTTCTTATTATCACACTTACTAACTAATTTACTTTTTTTTGCAAATAGATGTTCACCAGAATTTGATAAAAGTCTTTGCTGGTATAATGTGACGTATGGTGAAATTGGTTACAGGATATGCCCTTTTACTTTTTGTAAAGCAATTCCAGGATGCGAAAGTATTGCTGGTAAGATATATATGTTATAAAATATTTTTAGGGTATTTTTTTAATAAAACTAATTTTTATTTTTTTTGAAGAGACATATAGAGTAACAAAAATGTGTCATGAAAATGGCACTTGGGGTACTACCGTATATGACAAATGTATCGATATATTACAACATCATAAAGAGTGTATCGCTGGTTTTTGTAGACAGTGCCCTGAGAATAATATTCGTGAAATTACGATAAATGTTTCACTTATTCTATCAACAGTATCAGTTGCTGGTCTCTTAATTGCATTGATACTTTTTAATATCTTTGATTCAATACAATGTCGAAGATTATCAATACATAAAAATTTAGCTATCGCATTTATTATGAGATTTACTATGTATTCTATTTGGACAATAGCTAACAGTAATAATGTATTTAGGGATTGCAGTCATTTCAATCCACAACATAGATTAGAATTGGTAAATATATAAATTATAATTCGTAAAAATAAATTTAATTATAAAATTTTTAGGATTGGTTATGTAAGATGATGTTATGGTTAGTGATTTATTTCCAAGTAGCATCTGTCATTTGGATGTTGATAGAAGGATTATATTTATATAGTAGATTTACTGTCCTAGCTATGAGATCTTTTGAACCATCTTATAAGTGGATTTTACTATCAGGATGGGGAATACCATTTATAGCTGTTTTAACATGGTCCATAGTTCATGCACAATATTCGATGATGAATCCGAAAAGTTATTGTTGGTTACCATATGCAAAAGGAAACCATTTATGGATAATAGGAGGAACAATGTCATTTGCGTTACTAGCTAATGTCTTACTACTACTTTTGATAGTAATTATTTTAGTACAAAAACTTAGAAGTGAAAATGCAGCTGAAAGTGCAAAGATATGGAAAACAATTAAAGCTACATTGCTTCTTGTACCATTATTAGGTGTCTCAAATATTTTATTATTTTATGAACCTGATCAACAAGATGGTCCATATATGTTATATTCAGCTATCCTTCAAAATTCACAAGTATGTTTTTTTATATTAAGAAAACATGTTATTATATCTTTTTTAGGGAATCTTTATCTCTATACTTTATTGTTTTCTTAATAGTGAAATTCAAAATGCTGTGAAAAGACAAATAAATAAATTTTCATTTCGATGTTTTAAGTACGTTTTCTTATCTTTTCAAAATATATATATTTCTAATTAATAAAAATACATAAAAAAGGGGGTGTAGAATAATAATTTATGTTTATTTTAGGAGAGAAAATTTCGGAACAGAAAGAACTTATGTTCCAGATGTATCAATGGCTACTAGGAGACTTGGAACACCAATGGAAGAATTATCAACATCAAAAGATAAGAATTGCCATGTAAATAGTCTTACACCATCACAAGTTAGTCAATCGATCATAAACAATGTTAGTAGTAATAATATAGAAAAAATTGATAACACTTCTTCATCTGATAGTGAAAATACTGTCACAAAAAACAAAGTAACTGATGTATATTAAGAAAAAGATTATATATAGCTTTTTACTATTTTTCAATATATTTAAAAAAATAACTTAATAATTTTATATCTACAAAAAGTATTTCTAACAAATTTATCATTAAGATGTTAAAAAAGTATAAAACTTTATACAAAAAAGCAACTGACAAAAAATTAAAAATTCTTGCTTAAATGTTATACAAATCTATATAAATCTCTTAAACTTATTATTTTAAAACAATAAAAGTCATATCTTTTTTGAGAATTAATATTCAATCTATTTCATCTCCTAATAAATCTTTTATTGAAATTATATTTTATAAATGTGTGAAAATAAAAAAATGGTTTTTTCATGGCATTTCATAATTGACACATAACTTTCATGCTATTTCTTTTTTTTAATTAATTAGAAGTTTTTGTAAATAAAACTCTAAAATTAATATTTAAAATAAATTTTTCACATAATCATTTTTATGAAATATAAATTTAATATTTCACAAAAAAATATAAAAAAACCATTGTATCTTGGGATAACAAATAATATATTTATTGCATATTATTTTTTTTAATAAAAATATTATGCTACTAGGTACATTATATCACAAGCAATTTATTTTATCTCTTCTTTTTTGCCTCCCTCCAATAAAATAAAAATCTTTTTAACCAAAAAAGCAATTTTTATCATCGTAATTAAATATCATTCGTGCAGCTGTATTATTAATTACATAAGGCATATTATTGTTGATTGGAAAAGATGGATTGTTTACAATATCATTCATTGAATTTCTACCATTATCACAACTCAATACTTCCTCTCCCCTAGTTGAATATTGTTGATAATTGCAATTGTTATTGATGGAGGGAGAAAAAGATTGGTATTTATCAGTTGTTGTTCCATTAGTAAATGTTAAATATGAATTGTATTGGTCCATCTTCCCATGATATGGATTTGTTGGTAAATCTCTTTTTAATGAATTATTATCTAGATTTATATTGTTACATAAATTTTTTAATGAATTTTTTAGAATTACTGGAACTGTCTCATTACCAGAAAGTGTGTTGTGATAGTTTGATGCTTTTATTGATATACTACGATCTGTCTTCTCTCTACACTCAATTCTCCTCCATTTTGCACGACGATTTTGAAACCAAACCTATACAAAAATAAGATATTATTTAAACTAATGTGAAAAAAAAAGTTACAGTAATACGATCTTCAGGAATTTGAAGATTCTTTGACATAGCTCTTTTTGAGGCATGATCGGGATAATGTGATTCTAAAAAAGCTTCCTCTAAATATAAACTTTGTGTTTCTGTAAAATTAGTTCTCAATCTCCTTTTACAACCTTTATCCATAATTAATAACTGATAACAGAAAAAAATTGCTCATAAAAAGTAGAAGCAATTAGTTATTTAAGTAAGACCAATAAACTCAAACCACTATATTTATTTGTGTTAAGATTGGGGGAGTAGGGAGAAGGGGGAAGGCGGAGAATATCTGATAATGATGATCCCAATTGAAGGCATTACATAGTTATACAATCTTTTTTATCATCCACTTTATATTTTCCTGATATTTACCATATGGCGCCAAAAGAATATTATTTCTTCAAAGTGAAAAGTTTATGTGACAATATATATACAACATATATATTACTTATTGTTTCGAAATTCTGAACACAATTGATACACGTTTTTATTTATAAAGATTTCACAAAATAGTAAAATAAAAAAGATTTCAAGAATCATAAAAAGAAAATCATAAGATAGATAAAAGATACAATTGTAAAAGATGGTTTAAAGAGACTTTTTATTACTTTAAGTTGTTAATATTATATATAATTGTTAGGAGTATAAAGGCTAAAGTGAAAATCATAAAAATTAAGAAAGTGTCAGTTAACATATGATACGTTTATTTGCAACATTTCTATAGTTTATTGAAGAACTACTATTCTTTTACAATTAAAGATACTGTAAAATTAATAGATATGCTAAATTACCATACCATTATGAATGTTAATATAAAAAAAGTGGAAAAGTCGATATGCTTAATTGTTTTGTGATAATAGCTATGATAAGAATGCAAAAAATATTTTAAAAAGTACGCTCATCAAATATTTTTAATGGTATTTCTTTTTCAAATTTAAGACCAGCGTTCTTGGTTGCCAGGCGTATTGCTCCAACAGCTGGAGATGAGTTTTGTTGATATAAAGTTATTTTTGTATACCCATACTTCTTTTGATTACCTTCAATTACTAGCCAAAAACCTTTTTTTATAAGATTCCAACTTTTAAACATCGAACCAACAATTAAAACCGGAATATTATTAAGCATCTCCTTATCAACATTCTTAATTATTGCAACTAAATGTTTACCGAGTTCTTGACCACATTCATAAAATAACATCTCTACAATTGGATCTGTTGGTGCCTGTAATGCTAATATTTGACATAATGAAGCAATATTAGCTTTATTGAAATTTACTCCATATATAGCATCAATTAATTGTACATGATTAGTTAATTTAAAATGATTAAGGATAATTTTTTTTAATGTCTCATGAGAATATTGTACTTCTTTTAACCCATCTTCCAAATCAAATAAAAGTTTAATTGCGTTAATAGATAGCCATATAGCACTTCCTCCATCGGAGATGAGGTGCCCCCAACCCCCAACATAATGGACTATGCCATTTCTTTTTAATAACCTACAACTTGATCCTGTTCCAGCAATTAATACAATTCCACTTTCCTTAAAACAACTTGCTATTGAAATAATACTATCAGAGGTTGCATAAAAATAATTCGAAATATGAGAATAATTTTCTGTTAAATGTTTAACTAATTTATCATTAACCTCATTATCTTCAGCTCCTGCTAAGCCTAAACCTAATGCAGCAAATGAAAATAATAAATTATTTTCTTTTTTTATCTCCTCTATGTATGAACAGATACGTTCTGCAGTTTTCTGGATACCAGTTATGGCAAAATTAAACCCTTCTTTTTGCCATTCCCCTAAAATATTACCATTTTCATCCATTACCATTAATTGTAATGTTGTAGCACCTCTTAAAACAAAAATTAACAATTATTTAAATACTTTATTAGTGTGAGGGGGAATGATGACGTAAGCTGAGTTTTTTTTTTATTGGAAATAAAATAATTTACTATTTAGAAATTTAGAAGAATATTTATATATATATTATTAAAATTCATATACATACCCTTCAATACCTGCATAAACAAGTGACTTTTCCATATTATATCTATTTCCTATAAATCTAAAATGTAATTATTAAAAAAAATAAAATTAATTTAAAAATTGATATATAATTTTATTATAGATATATCAAGTAAATATATATTAAGAAATTAATTAATAAGTAAAAATTAATGTTTAATTAATTATACTTTAATATATCACAGGAGAGAAATTTAAAATAAGTAACATGTCAATAAACTAAAAAAATTAAAAATAAAGTCATTTTGATATATAAATGAAAAAGTATTTTTTTTTGTCACATCTCCATCACCATAATTTCACTAAATTTTACATCATAATTAAATTTATAAATAATTACATGTATATATATACATTTACATCTAATGATCAATTTAAATTTAACACGTCACATATTATTATAAATATATCATATATTAGAGTTAAAAAAGTATGATATTTATTTTTAAAATTGCAGTTTATTAGTATTCATGAAAAATATTTCTTCTCATGATAATATACTATCATCACAAAAAAAGTATATTTTATTGTGTATTTGAATATAATTTGATGAAAATTCTTTTATTCCTTATCAATAGATATGATTATTTTGATAATTTAAACAATTGATAGCGAAAAAAAAGTTTTAGTTAATATTTATTGATAAGGTCAATTAAATGATGATATAATAATATTTATATATATTATATACGAAAATTTTAATCACTTTCTTTTATTATAATAATTATAAAGATAAGAGAAAAGAAAATGGTGATACACCTTCATTTAATTTCTTTAACTTACTTCTAAACTAAATAATATAAATAATTACAACAACTGATATAAATATATTAGATATTTTAAACCATAGAAAGATTTTGATGATATTAGATGTAAGACAAATTTTAACATATCTGTGTTGAAAATAAATTAGAGTTATGATAAATAAAATAAATAGTTAATTTATGTTAACAGTAATTTTTACCAATTTTTCTTTTAAAACAAAAATAATTTAGGAAGTTAACAGATAAAAAAAATGGAAAGAAGATGAGTGAGATAAAAATTAAAAGATATATTTTAATTTAATTTATGAGTTTGAAAATTCTTTTTTTAAAATAAGAATATGGGATGATATATGTATGTGTACATGTATATATATATTAAGCAATGATAGTACAGACAATACTATTATAATAAACTAAAAATATTTGTTTTATTTTTATCAAATCTATCTTTGGAATTATCTTTAAGTAGACACCTATGATGTGTATTGCATTGGTTCTCCTTCTTAACACATTCTATAAGATGTATTATCGTTTGTTTGATCTTTGTGAACACATCGCAGCAATGATAACCTTTCTTATATTTCTTGGATTAATGGTTGGGACAATTATCTTAAGTACAAATAGTAGTGTAAGTTTTTATAACAAACTTTTGGGACTATAAGGTCAACTTTATTTTTATATCTTTCTCCATAAAATAAAAAGAACTTTTATGTTATATAAACTTTTTTATATCTTATTTTTTTATATAAAATCTTCATTTTATCATATTTTGAGTAACTCTCTCAGTTATATCTTTACGAATTTACTATCACTATTATCTAACATCTTTTATTCATTAAAATACATTTATGGATCATTAATATGTAGAAAAAATTACTTTTTTCATTTAATTTATTTGTAAAAGAGAGTAAACTTTTAAATGTATTATTAACTTTTTATATTTTATGATAACTACTCAAAAATTACATTAACTTTTTCAAGAATAAAAATAAATATTTCAGTTATAAGATCGAGTTTTAGTTATGTAAATTTTTGTAATTTTATAAATTAAAAGCTTTCACTATCCCATAAGGGAATTTAAAATTTAGTGTTTCTTTTTTAAATGTTTCATTAATGAAATGATAATGAATTTGGATAATCAAGGGAATGTCTCTGGATATGAGTGGTAAATTAAAATGAAGGCTCATTTATAGAATTATCATGATTCTAATAGACAATTCTATTATTGGTATCTTTATGCATGTATATTTTTTTATTATATCTAAACTTTTATATGTATATATTCTATTTCCGATGACAAAACTTCCTCAATTTTTAGTTCAAAAAAATTAATTATAGATAATAAAATTTTTATGGCAGATTATTTAGTGGACAAAAATTATTAGATAAATAATAGATATATGGAAATAGATAATAAAAAAACATCTACCTCAGTTTTCCCTTGTTAATAAAATAAATAGTAATAAAAAATACATCATTACATTCATCTTCTTTAAAATTCATCCATTATTGTTTTTAATTTTGTAAACATATATCTAGCACAAAAAAAAGTTTAAATACCAAAAATATTTTTATTTTAAATTTTAAAAGGAAATATTTGTAATCGAATTTTTTATTGGTTAATCAGCCAGTTAAAAATGCGACAATTCTTATATTATTATTATATCCATAAATTTTTGACTTTTAATTATGGAAAAATAGTTGATATGAGATAACTGTTGTCAATGGAATGACAATGAATGTAAGCTTCATAAAATATGTCATATATTAATATGCCTAAAAATATATTTTTGAATGACAAAAGCAATAGTTAATGTATATCATTTGGAAAAGTTAAAAAGTTTTTCTTCACTTTCCTTTCCATTATCATTTATTGTTACTCTTTATCTTAAAAATATTATTAATTTCATTCGTATGTACTTTCAAATATATATGTATACCATATATATTATTCATCAATTTTTGGTTACATCTTAATAATGAATTGCCACAACAAGAATCTTTGTACTTATTTAAAAAAAACAGAAAACTTTGATGTATTGGCATTTATTTTGTAGTTTTATAGAGAATTTTACTATGATAAATAAAAAAAAAAAAACTAACATTCTTATGAGATAAAAAATTTTTATTTTTAGGTAATACATTAAAAATAAATTAAATTTTTAATATATTTCTTTTTTGACATTTATGGGAGGATAAGTTAAAATAACAGTGCTCTAGATCATATTATATACCTATTAATTAATATTACAAAGGAGAATTTATTATTCCTATTTTTTATCACTTCTCTCACAAAAGAATAATTTTTTAAAATAATTCTATTTTAACTAAAACATTGTATCTTAATTCATTTGACTTATTGAAGTGTTTTTTTCTAAAAATTAACTAATATAAAAGAGAAGGGTTGCTAGGTTGGCCATTTTACTGAAAAACGTTTTATAAGATTTTGAAACCATGCCTTTTTCAATATTCTAAAATATATTAACACCAAAACAATTAAAATGTTTCACTCTTTTTTAGATGAAATATTTTCAGAGGTAAGGTTATATTTAATATATCTTCTACAATATTGAAGTGATATGTTGTGGCAATGAAAATAATAATAAAATAAAAATTTACCAACTAATTAATATTTTTTTCCTTTCTAAGCTATGTTATAACTATGAAGATGGAAGATTATAAAGAATATAGTAATAGTTGAAAATCTATATATGAATATAAAATAAAGATTGTTATCATTTTATGGAATATATAACAAATATTTTTATCATTATTATTTTATTACTTTTTATTTACTTTTTTTTTTATTTTTTTTATTTTCTAAGTATATTTATTTCATAGTTTATTTTTTTCATAAAATGTACAATTATTAGCAATAAAATAAATTTAAATTAAACGTGTTTTTGTTAGGAAGGAAAGTTTTATTTGGGTAAATTAAAGATGAAGGATGATAATAAAAAAATAACTTTATTATAATCATATATTAATTTGCCTATCTTACCAAATAGCGTCATAAAACAATATATTTCTTAGGAATACTTATTTCACTTTTTTATACTTTCGAAAATTGTACTATCTTCTACTCTTCATAAATATTTTATTAAACTTCATTTATTAATTTCAATAAATTTATACATATATTTAAATTTTTTAGTTATCGTAGTCATAAATCTTTTACTTTTGTTAGGCGAGATATTTTTAGAAAAAAGGTGAAATCTATATATTAATTGATACATAAATTTATATAATATTCCATTTTATTACTTAACTATAATTATAGATAAAACATTTATATTTTAAGAATGATATATGATAGTTAACATAATGTGTTTAAATGTTTTTAGATTTAATATAATTTACTTTTTGATCATATAAAAAAATCCATTAAAAATCTTACTCTTAACTTCAATTTCATACACTTTATACATCTTCCTTTCTTTTTCTTTCCTCCTTCCTCTTTTATCCATTTTTTTTCTTCAACTGATGATAATTTTAAAAAAAATAATAATAATTTTTTTATTAAGCATCAAAATATTATTCTTTGTGACAAAAATGTGTAAGTTTAGCATTGTATTGTTTTGTATAAAGTTACTATCGTAATAATTTATGCTTTTGCTCCTGTTGTTTATTATAACATTTTATTTATGTTCTCAAATTTTTAGATAATTTACTGTTGCTGTATTTTTGGTGCTTTCCTTTCATTGTCATTAACTGACTATAACTAAATTACTAATAGTATTTCTTAAATTATTACAAATAATTTTTATTCTTATTCCATTCACTTTCATTGACCATTTTATTTATTATTTAATTATTTGTTAAGTAATAATTTTTTAACTTATTATTCTTTTTTCCATCTATTTTTAAATACTTCATCAAATGTACTCTTCAACAACTTATTACTACACCTTATAAATATATACATATATATCTATATATTTAGTATATCTCCTTCCTATCTACAACTCTTTTTTATCATTTTGTTTTTTAATATCCTTCAAATATTTATTACTCCTTTTTATGGCATATGTATTTGAAAGCAGGTGATAAAATTTATTAATTTATTAAATTGTCATTTTCAAATATTAAAATTTAAATTATTTACAATAATAAGAAGAAAATATTATTATTTTTTATTAGAAACAATAAATTTTCATACATAATATGCCACAAAAACATTGATCACATTACTGTTATTCTTCTCTCAAGAATGAAAAAATAATTTTTCGTGACATGCACCATATTCTAAGTAACAATCATAAATTACTGGGCACGCAATATTTACAATATTAAAATAAAATATCTCTTAATTATATTATAATAAACTTTTATTTCTCCCCTGAAATATATAAATATATATTTTAATTTTATTGATAATTTTCATTATATATTATTCAGTTATGTCTTTTCAGAACCAACCAAGACCACTGTTGACTATAGCGATACTAGTTTTTGGGGTCCTTGGCGGTCTGGCCGTTGTGATCACCGTGGTGTACTTTTATAAATTATGCCTAAAAAGAAGAGCACCAATAACAACGTATGTTTTTATCATATTTTTAAATAATATAAGTACATTTTTTAGTACAGGAAAACCAGACCAAAAAAGATCACAGATTCGAAGCCTTGTAAATACTCAGTGCCGGAATTTAACATTAACTCATCCACAATACATACAAATAGCCGGACAACAATATAAAGCTATTTCAAATTCACAATATGTTGTGCCAGATTTAGTGGTATCAGAGGTTATTACAGATGATAGTAAATATTACCAAGATTTGTCAAATCATAAAATCCGATATACAATGCCTAATATTCCTCGTAATCTCCCTAAAATATCTCATAATAATGATAGAAAAAAATTAAGTAGATGTGGTGGTAGTAGTACTAATTGTAGTCAACAACAACTCTATGATAATAATTTTCCATCTCATGAGTTACCAATAAAAAATAAAGAAAAAACAAATAATTTTTTAACTCCTGATAATAATTTTAATTCAAATGGGAGAACTAAAAGTGCTGAAATGCTATTAAATGTTGAGGTTAATGATGAGACAAGGAGAGCCTCCACAGGGAGTATGTATCATCCAGTTAATGGCATAATTGGACAAAGGAGACGTCTCCCTTCCATAACGCATCTCTCACCAATAGCAAATTTAGAATATTATAACAGTAATGAATTGAATAATCAAAATAGAAAATTTTATGGCCTATCACGTTCTCAGGCAATTGATAATAGAGATGTACCATTAAAACAATTTAGTTCCCCATTACCATTTCAAAGAGATAAAATATATTCAAGACAACATGCATTCTCAAAAAGTTGGAATATTGAGGATCATTCTTATAGGAATGATGTTTTTATCCAACCAAATTCAGTACAACAAAGTAGGCCCAAATATGTTAATACAGATAATTTTGTACCAAATTACTATCAAATTAGTAGTCATCATATAATTCCACCTGTTATTAACTTAATTCCACCAACACAGTCACCAAGATCTCCTTATACTTCACCTGAGGAGCCACAAGCACCTAAAAATAATGCTTATCCTAATGAACAGAGGAATCGCTATCGGTTATCTAGTTCACAACAACAATATACTTATCAGAGTCATCACATATTTAATAATGTTAATCCTCCCCCTAAAATTGATAGTTATCCAAAAGGTAAAGCGAGTAGTTTTGATGAGAGGACAGCACTTTTATATGAAAAATCTAAAAAACCACCTAATTATACAAATCCGCCATATCGCACATTAAGTGAAGCTGATAAAAAAAATTTAATAAGGCAGCAAACTATACAGCTTCTTCAACCCGACGTAAGTTACCATTTAATGATAATAGTGATAATAATTATTTTTTAAGTCAGTTATCTCAAAACAATGCTTAGATGTATGGAAAGATAGAAAAAACTTCGAAGTAGATCCATTATATTTAAATCAATTATCTACTGATTGGTCAGATGATAACAATAGTGTCTCAACATCCTTTGAATCAAATTCTGAATCTCCAACAAAAGATAAGGAAAAAATTAGGAAGGAGGAACAATACCTATCAACAACCTCAAAATCTTCAGAAGGCGCTAATATAAAAAGACAAAAATTCAGAGATATCATGTTAAAGAGACAATTATTGGATGATATGTCAACAGGTGTTGAGACAAGTTCTTATGACAGTAGTCTAGATAATCCACAACATTGTGTGATAAGTGACAAATTATTAAGAGATGATAAAAATTACCACAATATAATGAATGTTGAGAGGGACTATTCGATAGATTCAAAAAGTGATACACTTTTTAGGTTATTCTCATCAAATGATCCAAAGTATATGACAAAAGGTGTTAAATCATTTCATGTTAAAGAAAATTCATTAAATATAATTTATCAGCAACAATGTAGTAGTGGTGGTTGTGGTGATAACATTATACTTGAAAATTCAACCTCTTATGAGGAGTATGTTTTGCCATTATCACAACAAGAGGAGAATGAATCTAATGAAAGGGATAATAACATACAAACAAAGAATCGTCAAATATTTTGGCAATATAAAAGAGTTTCATCAAAGGAGGATAGCGATGTAACATAAATGATTAAGAAAGCTTTTAATTATTAATGTATTGAACTCATTTTGCTTCTATCACGCCACACATCGTTTTTTTTCTTTTATAATTATCAAAAACTTTTTTTATTATTTTATCAGCAAATTGTTTATTAAATAAAATTTTAAACTGTTGTTTAAAGAATTTACTATGGAATTATTTTACAAACTAAATAATTTAAATTATATAAAAAATATATGTAATCATAGGAGAAACGTTTTTCTCTTATCACACAAAAATCCGGTATAACTTAAAAACGTTTTTTCAATATTGCTACTTCTTGACATTTTATCATCACACATTCTAAACATTTTAGAGAAATGATAATGTTATATTTATTCATGTGTAGAATTATTATAATAACACAATACATTTGATAAGATATGTTTAGTAAAAAAAATGTTATTGATAAGAAAATCCGCCTTACCTTATAAAAAGAAAAATTATAATAAGAGTAATCAAGTTTTAATTTATCATTTTTATATATAACAACCATGATAAATAAGGTTGTTTGTTTTTTATTCGTTATTGTAAGTTATGTAAACAGTACGCCTATTGAGACTGGAGAATATAGTGATGATTTTGCGAGGCATAAAATGATTGGATTTGCTGCAGCTGCTTACAGTGATAGCCCCTACTTTTGTACTGATAATATTGGAAATAATACTATTGTAAGTTTTTATATTCCATTTTAAATCATTTGTTTTGAAGTTCATAAGACAAGTTACAGTCGGATGTGATTTCTTGAATGATGATACATGTTCAGCATATGTAGCAATTGATAATGAGGCAAAAGCTATTATTATAGCACATAGAGGATCAATTAGTGGTATCCAAATAGGAATGGAAGTTATTGAGACACTATTTGATAGTAAAGAAAGTTTTCCATCAGGTGGTGCGGTTTCAAGGTATTTTTATGATGCTTGGGGTTTAGTATGGAATGGTGGTTTAAGAGATGCATTTTTGACTGCCAAGAATCAATATCAAGACTATGATGTCTGGATAACTGGACACTCGTTAGGTGGAGCAATGGCATCATTAACAGCCGCAAATATAGGATATCATAAATATGTTTCAAAAGAGAAGATAAAAGCGATAACTTTTGGAGAACCAAGAGTTGGAGATTTGGAATATTCTCAAGGTTTTGATAATGTTGTTGGGTATTCATATAGAGTTATCCATCATCGTGATCCTGTCGCACACATCCCTCTTAGAAATATGTTGAATTACCAACATACCAAAGAAGAGATATTTTATGATAATGATATGTCTCCAGGAAGTCCATATCTCGTTTGTTCACAAATTGATGATTCAAAAGATTGTAGTAACAAATATCTCAACTTTGATGTATCAGATCATGATCATTATTTTAAAAATCTTAGTAGTTTTACGAGCTCAAATTGTACAAATCTTTACACTTAGTTCATTTTATTTTCTAAAAAACAATAAACAATATTTTTTAAATTAAATATTTGTGACTAGACTTTAAGAAAATGAATCCTAATTTCTATGATACTATTAATAGGATAAATTTTTATAAACTAGTTTTCTAAGTTGCGTGTTTTTCTAAAATAAAATCAATATCTGTTTCCTCTTCATTAATAGTTTCTAAGTCTAAAAATGTATCAGTTGTTGTGGAGATTTTCATTGCCATTTCATAGTATTCTTTCGATTGATGATTATTACAGATTTTCATCATATCATCGTTATCTTTTTCTATGTTATTGTTATAATATCTTGGTATATCATCACTTCTATCAAATTCGGGTATGAAACCAAGATTTCTCAATCTTATGTAAGCAAGTTCTTGGTCAAATGTCATCATGCTACACCTTGGATCAACAGCCTCGTAATTATCGTTATTAACATTTCTATCATGTGATAGTGAAAAATCATCAGGTAAATACCATCGACTATATTTATAATCTTTTCTCGAGATTGTACTACAACACCCAAAATTACTTGAATAACAAAAGAAAAGGATAATTTTAAAGATTATGAAAAGTCCAATAAGGTAGCAAAAAATTTTTAATGAATCAATATCTAAGCCAGATGTATTTTTTTCTTAAAAAAAGTATATTGAGTATTAATAAATTAATAATTTATTTACCTGAACATAAATTTCCACCAAAATCAACAGGACATAAACATTGAGAATGTATACCATCTGATGTTATACATATTCCATCATTATAACAAATATTTGTCTGGCAATGACGGATAGAACCTTTATTTTTGAAAAAAAAGATTTAATAAGTAATGTTTTATGTCAAAAAAACCTACTCGTTGAGGTATTTAATTTCTCTAGAATACCCCTCCATACACATTTAACACTATTTCTAGAATCATCGCAATTTTTATCAAATGTTTCAATAACCTTGAAAAGGAAAAATAAATAATTAATATATGATGTAACTAAAAAACATACTCTATTTTCACAATGTGTTCCATTATAAAATTCATTACATAAACATTCATAACCAATTTGTGTACTATTGTTTGCTATACAAAATCCATTATTCCAACATGGATAGGTATCACAGGGTGTACCTACTTGAAAAAAAGTCAACTTTAATAGCATACTTATGAAAAACTTACAGCGAACTATTTTTGAATGAACACCAACATTCCACATTTCATCAATGACTTCTGGAATCATTTTTTTTTGTATATGAAATAATAGATAATTATTTATTTTACTTTTAATAAATTTTATGGTAAAAAAAATAATAAATTTCTAAAAAAATGAAAGGGGTTTTTAATAAGTAGAAAAAAGGAAAAATATAAAAAAAATTTTAACTGTCAAAAACAAAAGAAATATATAAAAATAGAAAAATGATAATGAGAGAAAAATGTTATAAAGTTTGTATGTACCTCATGTGTATCTTTTTAACAAGTTAATGCCTTTTTTCTGCTATAAATATTTTTAAATTTTTTTTAAGTATGATAAAAAATAAAACGTTATTAGGATATTTGATACTATTAAGAATATAAAAGGAGATTTACAAGTATGTATTTCTCATTTATAATGTTTTATAATCTTTATACATATCTTCAATCCATCATCTTTTTGTTTTGCTTGAGATATAATATGGATATGCGTATTTTATCAGAAATCGCTCAAAACATCTTTTACGGGGTATTTTTTATGTCTATAAATTATAATTTTTAATATCTGTTTAAATAATTTATGATAAGAAAAACGCCTGTTAGGGGGTAAGGAAAGGATGTAAGAATTATGGTTATAATATTTTCAATTCCTTTGATTATTTATATATCATATCAGAATCCTTCATATTACAAATATTCACTGTAATTTTTTATACACATTAAAAGCAAAAGTAAAAAAGATATGTTTATGATAAAAAAATCATATACTACATAAATATCATCAAATATAGACAATATATCTTCTAAACATTTTTTTCAACTTAAAAAAAGTATATATAAAAGGCTTTATAAATTTTAAAAGCTAAAAACATGATATTTAGGAAAGAAAACTAGATTTAAATTGTCATAAAAATTACAATTCCCAAATGATAATTTATAAATAGTATTATTAATATTAACTATACAATAAAGATTATTTTTTAACAAGATGCTTTAATAAAAAAATAAGTTTTTTTGTGAATATTTCTCTGTGGAGATTAGAAATATAACAGGACAGGACATTGAAAAAAATATAATAAAAAAGATTAATTTCTTTGTTTTGTAGTTTAGTTATGAGGGAAAGGATAAAATAAAATTGAATACCTGATGTTATTCAAAGTTTTTCCTGATAAAAAAAAAGCTATAAAGGCACACTTTTTTATACTTAATCAAATAGTTAATTTTCAGTTATGAAATATTCTCGAACATATGGTACTTCTTATTTGGAAGTAAACAAAATTTATAAAAATTAAGAAGCGCATTTAAAAACTATATTATTACAACTTATTTCAATGTTAATTTAAATATAAGAATATCCTATTCATACATATATGTATCCAATCTACAAGTTATTCATTAAATAAGATACTTAAAATTATTGTATTAGTTTGGTGTTCAAGAGATAATAGTTTAGAAAACTTTGTAAAATTTATCCTTAAATGTTTTTGGAGTACAAATTCTAAAAAGACTCATTAGATAATAATAAGGACAAATTGTAGGATAAGAATTTTATAAATATACTTTTTAATAAATATATTTTTACTTAATTGAACTACTTACATTCTCATTAATATATCTATAAATTAAAATTTTATTTTTTGATGCCAATTAAAATCTCTCTTTTTAGTTAATATAAAATAAATATATGTTTAATAATCTAAATAATGAATTGTAAAAATGTTTTGTTATCATTTATTCTGTTATGAGAAGTCTAACAAAAATTGTCATTTTAAAGAACATTTATTATGCATATAAATATATATGTGATTTAAAAATAAATAAACCAATTATAAAAAGAGGAACTTTTATGTTTCTATAGTATATGGTACTCCTTTTAATGTATTCCTTTAAAATAATCATTCTTATTTTAAAGTTTACCACATCCCACTGATTATATAATTTTTTATTTCAAAAATAAAAAATAGCATAATTTAAATTGTAGTATGAGGGGAAATCATTTAAATAAAATGAATTTTTTCAATCAAGTCACTTATTTCCGTTTCAGTAATTAAATTTGTGTAAAATAAATTAAAAGGGTCAATGTATGAGTGGGTACTTTGTTGATAAAAAGTTTTCTTTAATATTTTATGGTATACCTCATAGATATGTATATATATAACATAAGTGTTAAATTAGTACTTTAAATTTAATGGAACAGCTTATAAGAGGGGGAGAAACTTATTAAGGAGAATATTAAAATTATCAACCTTATGTATAAATAAAATATTTTATTATAAAAAATTAATTAAATGTTAACTTTACCATGTAAATATATAAAGTGTTAGTAAATTACCTAATATATATAAAGTCAGAATATGAAAAAAATTTTTTTTGAAAGTTCTATTACATAAATATATATAACTTATATGAAAAATTAGAATAAAAAATATTTATATATAGTAAAGGAGAGTGAAATAATAATAAACTCTTAAATGTAAAGTTGAAAAATAAATAAAATAAAAATTTTTCTTTTGTTTTTAATTTTTAAAAAGAACAATAGTAAATCACATAAAAACATGTTAAAGAATCTCTATAAATTATAAAATTTTTCTTCAATAAGACAATTTAAAATTCTTTTACGTTTTTTTAATATAATTTTTATAGAAATTTATCACTTTGAGAGTGTAAGCAAAAATATATGGTGAAAAATAAGAAAAGTGTTATTTGAAGAAATATGATAATTATTTGTGGGTTTAATGAAATCAAGGGCTAATAAATAAAGTTACTGAAAATATGTTAACATTTTACGGTAAACAAAGGTAATATTACATTATAATAATGATAAATTCTTTATTTAATTGTAGAATAATGAAATAAAATTTAAGATTGATTATAGGTGAGATATAAGGATAAACAATAACATTTATTAAAAAATTTCTACTAAAGATGAAAATTTTTAACTATATATATATATTTAACTCTTCAAGCAGTAATATTAAATTCCCTATCCAATTCTATTTCCTTCACCTCTTTCCTCAACACCTCATTGGCATCCTCCAATTTTTTTAACATCTCACCCTTCTCACTAATTTCTTTTTTTAATGATAATATATCATTTTCTAATTGTACAATTGCCTCGTCAATAATCTCCTCTTGATGAAGCTGTTTTACATTATCTTCATACTTTTTAGTTGCTACCTTCAATTTATTTGATATATTACTATTATCTACTCTCTTTTGATTTAACTCAACTTTTTTTTGATTACGTTGTTTTGTCACCCATTCATAAGATTTTTTTAATTCATTAATTTCATCTTCCTGTTTACGAACTTTCTCAATCACCTCTTTATACTCCTCGTAGTTATTATTAATCACCCTTTCAACGATGTTTTTATACTTCATATCATTAATTATCTTGTTTTTTATACATTTATTTTGGTTTTTTTCTTTCATTGATATATTAGATTCTAATTGTTTTATTAATGAGTGGTGATCATTAACTTCGTTAACTATTAGTGATAATTTTTTTTGTAATAATAATTTTTCATCTTGTAATAATGAGATACCATCAGTAAGGATTTCTTTAAGAAGTTTGGCTCTTTGTGTCAAAACGTCATTTGGCATTTTTGTGTTTGGTGTTGTTATGGATTTTGAGAGTTCCTCAACCAATATATCAAGATCATCATCGTCCTCTGCTAGCAATGTCGCCATACGCAATTCCAGGTTGCTTTTTAATTCCTCTTCCATATTATCTATTAGAATTTTATTAATCTCTACCTCTTTTTTAATTTTTTTTAATTCTTTTCCTTTAATACCATTTATGGGGTCATCATAATAATCCCCACCTATTACATCATCTGTATATATCATTGGAACAACTTTTTTTGGGTGATTGCTTTTGTAGGATTGATATAACGTTGGTTTACTAAATGTATAATTATGATAAAATATTTAATTTATCAAAAGTGAAAACTTACGGAAGAATTTTTTCAATTATTGCTATTTGCTGCAAACGTTTCTCTTTAAATTTATGTATATCAACTCGTGCTTTTGTTTCAGCATATAAAAGCTGTTTTTCTAGTTTCTAAATTTTTTAAATTATCATTGTAATTGGTTTATTCACTAACCTTTAATTGGTGATAATATATTTCTGTTTGAAGGTCGTTTAACTGTTTGATATTTTCTTTAATAGTTTCAGTGATTCCCTTAAATTCCATTTTCAGATTCTTCATTTCCACTTCAGAATCATTATCTTCTAAATATTCTTCATAAGAAATTTTATCACTATCACCCAATCCAATATCATATTGAATTTTTTTTAAATTTTTCAATTCAATATCAATGAGATTAAAAAGTTTTTCATCATCTTCTTCCTCACCAATAATCCATTTCTCATAGGAACGTTGACATTTATGTAATAGTTGTAGAATATTTTTCAAATGTCCCTCAAGAAGCTTAATATTTTTTTCATCTTCCTGAATGGTATTATTAATTTCTTTTTCTTTTTCCTTAATCATTTTAACATTATCTTCTAAATGATTTATCTCATAACATTTCTTTAATGCTAAATTATTTTTTTAGTGGAATTAAATTTATTGTACCTACATTTAGCATAAAATTCTTGTTCTTGTTTTTTTATCTCCATTGCTTTTTTTTTTTCATTCTCACTTTTTTCTTGAATTTGTCTTAATTCAATTTTTTTATTTTCAATTTCTTCACATATACAATTATTTTCTCTTTCTAATTCTTCGGCTGCACCGTTTTTTTTCATGTATTCATCGTTTATATCTTTTAATTTTTTACACCTAACCCTTTGCTCTTCATTTTTGTTATATTTTATTATTTCATTATCTCTTTCCTCTTTGATGGTTATTAATTCATTACACAATTTTTTTAAGTCATTAATTTTCCTATCAATCTAAAAAAGCATTTTTTTATTTTTTAAGATTATGGGATAACAAACTTTCAATACATAAGAAGCAATTTCTTCGTCATTATTAAAATTAATATCACAATTATTCTCTGCCTCCAAAACTCTAATTAATAAAATATTTTTCCCTAGGAATTCATCCAACTCGTCCATAATTTTTTCCTGCAAAAATTAGATGGAAAGGTAAAACATTATTACAAAAATAAAATTATTTAAAAATTAATAAATCTTTATTTTATAGAGAAAAGGAAAAAATTTATAATTTCATATATATATATTGATACTTCAACTACTTTTCATATAACGATTTTCTTTTGACCATTTAAAAATAAAATTTACCAAAAGTCAATTACATTATACACAAGGTATTTTACCTTAATATACATTAGCCTCTTATTTATATAAAATAAACATATTTCGATAATTTGAAACATATGAATGTTATTTATAAATTTTCAATCTAAAAAGTTATATATTATAAGAAATATTTGCTTCAATGGTTAATGAATTATTAATTCATAGAGTAAGCAATCAAATAGAAATAATGTAAAGTTAACTTTAAAATAAATATTTTCATTGTTATTATACACCTTTTTATACATAATTTTTCAAAATATAATATGTTTTTATTTATACACAAAAAACCTAAACATGTCTTTTCGACTGAAAGTACTCAGAATGCTACAAAATGCAGGTGATGTTAAAATAACCGACCATCCAAAATAGGGTAGGCGACAGGCTACATTCTACCCAATTTCACATCTACATTCTAAGTCATTTTTTATGCTATTGTTGTACATATTTTGCATATATATTTTTATATCATTTTGTGTATACATTTAACTTTGTTTTACATATAAATTTTTACCTCGTTTTGTATATGCAAAATGAGCTTGAATTTAGCCTGTAATTTTGTCTATCTTAAATGTTTTTTAGACTTCCAAGTTTTTTCTGTAATTGACCCTATTTTGAAGTTATTATAAATTTTTATTTGTTTATTTGCCCATTTTATACTATTTCACAGACTTATTAATGTTTTTACAAAAATTTGAAAGTTGACACTAAAAGGGAATAACAAATATAACATAATAAAGGAAAAAATAACGGCATCAGTTTTCAAAAACACATACTCTTATGTATTTCTACATCATTACATTTACTTTAAAACAGTAAAAATTATTTTAAAAGTCTTATAGATCTAATGAATATCAAGTACAATAATATTAATAATAATTAATTACATATTCACCTGTTGAAGTCTCTCACCAAATTAGACATACTTAAAAAGTTTAATTTTATACAAACACGATCAACTGCTATTATTGTGAAATTCAACATTTTTAGTTTAAGTTAGTGATCTTATAAAAATAATAACATTTAGAACTTTTTGTATTGATACAAAACTAAGATTGTAATATGTTAACATAAAAGAAATTTCGCAACCACTAATTACTACAACAATTTTAGGCATTAAATGTTCTATGGTTATCTAGTAGAGTATGGATTATGATTATTAGCAGTTTTAGATAGTGATTTTATGTGTGTATGAAATTTTAAAAAATCACTGGGAGACTCTTAATTGTTAGTTGATTGAAGAGAATCAAGAGTGTACTGCAAATGATGTGGTTTTTTAGTGAACATTGTGAGAAAAACTCACTTATTGTAAAGTTTATTTTTAAAATAATATGAATATTTTTTTACTATGTTTGTTTTTAATATTTTTAACAGGACGGTTAAAAAAACTTTGAAAATATCTATCATTTATTTTTGTTTGTTTTGTTACTTATTAATATTAAGTAGTGATGCCATATTCTATTGATAGAGGATAAATATTTCTATCAACTTACTGAAAAAAGTTTTAAAAATCTTTTAATTTAACATCACACAGAAAACAAATGGAAACATTTTTGACATTATTACATAAAATGCGATAAAAATTCCCACCTGTCAAAAAAATCAACATTTATTCAAATTTTAAAATTATCAAGGGACAGCAAAAATGTTTTAAACGATGAAAAATATTAGGTTGTCGCAATATTTTGCTGTTTTTTTACAAAATTACATATGTTTTATATTTTAAGTAATGTAACTTTTATTTAGTCCTAACATTTTTAATATAATGCTAATCTTAGGATCTAATTTTTTTTCTAATATACACGAAATACGCTGTTAGAACTTAATTGCGTGTAAAGTTGTTAAGTTTTAACAAAAATCTTTGCCCTAAAGAATTCACTAACGACAATAAATATAACAAGTCATAATAATAACAAAAAGCCAAAAATTATTATTTAACCACACAAAACACCAATAATTAAAAATATTATTTTAGTATTTGTTCTTATATTAAGTTTAAATATGTAGAAGATATTTTTTACTATAGATAAAAATCCATATAATTTTATAACTTTTCATAGATTTGATTTGTAAATAGTGTTATTAAAAGTCATTAGAAAAAATTTTTGGCCTTCAGAAAAGCGTAATTTTAGAATAAAAAGTTTAATTTATAATAACTCAAACTATTAAAACTTATTAATAAAAATATTTTGGTATGCTCAGAATTGTTTTTTATAAAAGCATTTATAATCTTACATAAAATTAAATTCTAATTAAATATTTAAAAAAATATTGTAGAAGACGATATATGTTTTAAAATAACAATAATATAATAAAAAATAGAAACTTATTTTAATAACTACTTAATTATTGCTTTATTTTCGTACGATATAATTGCGATAAAATTAGTCGCAAATCAAGAAAATTAAAATTTTAATAGGTAGGAAAAATTTATTACATTTTACGCAAAAATGCTTCCCATTTTTTTCTGTGTGATAATACGTAAGAAACTATGAAAGTTACAAACTGGTAGTAAACTATAGGCTACATTCTAACCAATTTTGCATGTACATTCTACCTCATTTTGAATACACATTCTAACTTGTTTTATATATGCAGAATGAGCTAGAATATGTTTACAAAACGTGTAAAAAACCTAGACCCCAAAATACTATCGAATATAGCTCTTTTTATATAAATCGTATTGGTATAAAAGACATGTTTAGGTTTTGTGTGTACTATAAGAATATACTTAAGGAAAAAGTGAACCCTGCGATAATAAAAAAGCCATTCGATCTACAAAAAAAAAGAGTTATTTTTCTTCAGAATAACCTCGTCCACGTACTGCAAAGTCTACACTTGACACTATAGAAGGACTTGAGTGGGAGATCTTCACATCTATCGTATAGTCTAGACCTCGCATCATCAGAATTTTTACTTGTTTGGGCAAATCAAAACGTCTTTATGTAGAGTAAAATTCAACAATAATGAAGAGATAAAGGAAAAAATGCTTAAATGGCTAGGATCTCAGGATAAAAACTTTATGCCAACGGATTAGGAACGCTTTTCGAAAGATAGAACATGTGTATAAATGTAGCAGAGAATTATGTCAAAAAATGAATAAAATAAAAGATTTATACGATAGTAAATTTTTTAGATATAACCACTTGTTTTTTTAATTACTTAATGACCGTCATATATTTTTATTTTATATCTATGTTAAATTTTTTTGGAGCTAAAATGATAAGAAAAAACAGTTTTCATTAAGTATTTTTAAAAAGAATTGAATTCGGATGTCTTGATTTTAAAATCTATTCTATACTCTATTTTATAAGTTTGAATTAGCTATATAAATTTAGTATTTCTTAAAAACTCAAGTTGAAAAAATAAAAATCAAATTTTGTTTGATATGTTATTAAAAGATTCGTGTCGGATAGAAATTCGATAATTTAAGGAATTACTATAGAAATAAAAAAATTTTAAAACCAGTTTAAATTACTATTTAAAAGACTTTTATTTGGAAAAAGCTTGCTATATTAGATAAATTATATCGGACTATTTTTAAAAAAAATATTATGTTATAATGTTTAGAAAAAATGTGTATTTTCGTCATTTATATACATATATCATTACTGATCTTTTTTAGTAATGTTTGTTGTACTGATATTATTAGTATGCACTAAAGAAATATTAAAAAAATAAACTTTTTTACTACACACAAAAAATAAAAAGGACACAGGTTTGCATAAAATGTAACAAATTTGTCCCACCTAAAAAAATTTGAATTTTCTTGATTTGCGACTAATTTTTCCTCAACTATTTCGTATTTAAAAATTAAAACAATAATTAGAGGATTGTTAAAATAAATTTTTATTTTTTAGTAAATTTTTTTTATTTTAAAACTTAAGTTGTTTTCTACAATAAATTTTAAAATGCAAGGTTTGAATTTAATTTTATGTAAAATTACAAACACTTTCATAAAAAAAACATTTTTAACATATTACAGTACATTTTTTCTATGTTTCAATAGTTTGAGCAATTATAAATTATATTTTTATTATGAAATTTTCATATTTGATGGTCTAAATTTTTTTATAATGTCTTTAAGATCATCTTTTACAATTAAACTTATGAAAAGTTATAAATAATATAGATTTTTATTTATAGTAAAAAAAAGTTTTACATATTTTAATTTAAAATAAGACGAAAACTAAAATAATATTTTTGATTAATAATCTTTTGTGTGTTTAAATAATTATTACTTTTCATTATTATTGTTATAAAATTTTCAAATTTCTAAACTTATTGTTGTTAATAAACTGTTTAAATTAGTGATTTTTATTTAAACATTTATAACTTCAAGCAAAATTAACTTTAATAGCGTCTTCTATAAAATAAAGAAAAAAGACAAGTTCGGATCTAAAATGAGCATAATGTCATAAAAAATATCAAAATTAAAAAAAGCCACGTTAATTTAAAAAGTCATACATATATATTTTTGTAAAAAAACGGCAAAATGTATGCGACAACCTAATATTTTGCATCGTTTTAAAATTTTTGCTGCCGCTTGATATTTATAAAATTTGAATAATATTCAATTTTTTAAAATGGTGGGACATTTTTTTGCATTATAGATAGATTTGTCAAAATTTGTCCTTTTTATTTTTTGTGTGTATAAACTTCTAAAAAAACATAATAAAATATATATTTCTTAATAACAAAAATAAAGAGAAAAAATCATTCAATATATTATAACAAAAATTTTCCATTATTTCTCTACTGAAACTTTAAGCAATAGGCAATTCATGATCGTTATCTTTTTAATTTTTTTTTCCAAAGCAGTCAACAATTATAGTCTAATAGAAAAGTCGATGTCACAAAGCTTGATGTTAAAAAAAATGGATATAAATAGACCTAAATAAAGTATAAATCATTTTTTGATTAATTAATTTTTATATATTTTTTTTTTCACTACAAATTTTTTACATATATTATTTTATGTTATTTTAAATAGTCATAATAATTTATATTTATTTAGATTTAAATATGTCCCAATAAAATATTTACTTCTACAATATTACATATAAAAATAGTAATATAAACACTTACTATTTACTCATGTAAATTCATTAGAACCTGGTTTACAAAGTTTATAAATATTTGCCACGCCTTGATAATTTTTTTTAAAACATTGAACATATTGATAAATTTCATAATATAAACTACTTTTAAGAAGTTGTCTTGGATTAACTTCACAATTGTTGTACGACTATGGCAAGCGTTCGATATTTTTGTATAGAAAAATCTAATTAGAAATATTTTTATGTTTTCACAACCTCGTATTGCTTTTTGAGAATAATACCCCGATATTAAAGTTTATTAGCTTTTTCAAATTTACCATGTTTTGGCACTAAAGTTTCGTCTCCCAAATATGATGAAGTGAATATTCTACAGCAATTGTTTCTTCCATCTTTTACTATAGAGTACGAAGACTACAAATTAGAATATATTTAAAATATTTTAGGGTACCTTAAAAATAAAAAGTGCATTGTTTTAACTTTGTTTAAAACATTTATCCAACGCCACGTCGTATAAAGGAAAATGTGCCAAATATATTTCTATTCGATTTTTTTTAACAAGCATATTTCTTTGGAATATGTAAAAATTTTACTTGTCATCTACATGAAATATTTAATAAAAATATAACCATTAAGGCTAAAAAATGGAGAAAGTTTTTTAATAATAAATAATTGAATTATATTTTACTGATAATAGCAATTATAAAGGTTCGTAATTTTTACAAGTTATAAGGCAAATTTTTAGCTTCAAAACAAGGCCTTGTTTATTTTAATTTGCCAAGAGCAGATCACAAATAGGAAAATAGTTGATGTTCCAACAAATTCCGATAATGTAAAATAATTGTGTTATTTTCATTGAAAATATTTCTTATCATATTGCTTTTCCACGCATTATTTCCTAATAATTATATTTATAATTTCTATTGACATTCACTTCATAAATAATATACACACTAAATTTCTACTCACTAAATAAACAAACATGAGCTAAAAAATTACTAAAATTACCAGTATTCGTAACTAATAATTATTTTACTAAAACGTTAGTTCTTCTTTTTTGTTCATTCTTTAGATTTAATATTCAATTTTTACAGTGATTTTGTTTATGAATGAGATTACAACAGTAATTTCCATAAAATTCAGGAATATATAAAAACTTTTCCTTCAATTTTTGCGCAAGTAACTTCTTATTATATTTTCTTATTAAAGACATTACGTGTAAACGTGTAAAAAATATATCAATAAATATAGAGGTATTCAATGTATTGTGATAAAACAATCAAATGCCTTAATAAAATAATTCATGATTTGTGCCATAGTATTAATTTTTATAAAAAGTTGATTATTGGCATACAAAGAACTTTGAAATCAACCCCTAATTTTTTAATAATTCTTTATTAGTAGAATAAAATGATGACTTAAAATACAATGAAAATTAGAAATTATAATGAAAAAGACTTTCTTTCTTTTGGGATGATTACTCCTTTTTAAGTACTATTAGTTTTCTCTTTAGGAAACATTACTGCTTCATAAAAATATTATTAAAATCAAGATAAAACAAAGAAAGGTAAATTGTATTATTAAATATGTTCTATACAATAACTTACTTTTTTTAATTAAAATTAAAATCAAAACTTATAATGCAATTAATGTTTTTATTTTTTGTTTAGTCTGTCTTTCTTTGTCTTTATCTAGGATTACTTTAATTATCATATATACTTTATTCTATAAAATAATACTAAAGTTAATTATTAAAATTTTAACGATTGGAAAAAAACAATAAATATATACTATCATTTAACAAATAGTAGAACACATTAAAATTTAATGACTAGTTTCTTTCAGGATAAAATTGTGAATCATAAAAATATATTTATAAGAAACGATTAAAATATACTTATTTTTTATCACTTTGTATCTTTAAAATTTATTGAAAACCAATTAATTTCTAGTTTATTTATTATTTTAATAATCTTATATCATATCAATCAATATACAAAGTTGATAACACAGTTAGTAAAAAAATTCGAATGAGTATAACTTTTTTCAATGTCAACATATTTTTATGAAAATGTATTCATCTGAAAGCTTAAATTCTTGATTGAAAATTATTTCGAAAAAGATAGAAAAATATTAATTTATTAAACAGTTATGACTATTTATATGATCTCCACTTTTTTAAAGAATATTAAGAATTTTTGATCTTTAGAAACAATATAACTCATTGAAAATTTAATATTTTTTATAATTGTATGCTCATTTGATTTTCCAACTTCTTTTTTACAAATAAATTCCAGGATTGGTTATTAGTTATCGATTTTAAGTAAAGTTATGAGTACTTATAAAGGAAACCTTTTTTAAGTAATTTTTAAACCAACAAGTTTAGGCATTTAAGAAATATTCATTTTTCTGTTAATGAAAAGTAGAAAATATTTTATAATATAAAAAATTATTAATTAGAGATAGGAGTTTCATATTTTGCTACTATTTTTCTATAAAAGTAATTACAAATTATTATCACTACGGGAAAAATAAATAACACTTTAAGTACTATAATTTTACTTAAAAGTGATAACTGGCAAAAATTTTAAAATTTTTGGAAAAAAAAGATTACATAAACGGTTGTAACGATATTATAAATAAACATTTTTACATTTATCTTTAACTGCTTTTTAAATAAGATGTTAACCTTTTAGATGGTATAATGTCAAAAAATACGCTTACATAATAAAAAGTTATACTCATTTAAAGTTTTATGGTAACTTGTTGACACTCTGTATAAATGATAGTTGTTAACAATATATTTTATTTCGATGACAAAATTAAGTAAAGAAGAATGAATTACAATTTAAAATAATCTTTGTATATATGTAATTTATGGCATCATTCTAACAAAATATATAATATTATTAAAAAATTAAAAACATTTTATTAAAAAAGTAATAAAACAAATGTTTGTATGAGGAGGAATATAATTATATTGAGTTACAATCAATGGGGTAGAAAAAATATTAATGTGGTAGAGAAAGCGAGATAGTAGTAAATTAATTAATATTGCGATTATAATACATAATTAATATAACTTTTTGTGAAATATTAATAAAATTATATAATTTATGTTTGTGGCTGGACTTCTGTTAAAGTATAATCATTTTGTGGACCATTTTTGTGAATATATTTATTAAATAATTCTTGACAAACAACTATGATATGATAGCGCATTATAAATGATATCAATGGTATACAAAGAAATGGTATCAAATTTATCTTCACAGCGAATCCAATTTTACCAGGTATTGTTAATTTTTTATCCTCCCAATAAGCTAATGGTGATAAGGAGGATAGAAGAACAAGAAGGTACATTATTAAGTAGGCGAATAATAATCCAATTAAAGATAATGAATATATCCTTTGAGATACTGATATTTGATTATAATCTGTTTCCCTACATAAAAAGATCATGCATACAATACAAAGGAATGATAACGATATAATAGCTTTACCAAAATAATGTGCCATATATATAACTATAAAGATAAATACTTAATTATGTACAAATAATTGATAAACAAACCATAATTAGAATGTTTTATAAATTGAATTCCAGTTTCATTTAAAAATTCTGGTGTTTCATCTGCTGATATACAATGATAACGAATTTCAGATTGTGATTTTGCACAATTATCAAAAAAACCTTTCTAAAATATTAGTAATAAAAAAGATTTATCAAGCAATTTATAACTTACTTGAAGATGAATTACAGTACCATTTTGTAATTTAACATAATTTGAAATCCAATCTTTAGAAAAATAATGTACAGTAAATATAAAAAATGACACTACAAGTAATGTAAAGCAACCCGATAATGTCCAATAAGCTGTTACTTTTCTATTATCCATTTAATAATCTATAAAACTTATTTAATATAAATATATTAGAAGGTAAAAGTTGTTTCAAACGATGATATAACTTATTTACTTTTAATAATAATTATATTTAGAAGAAAAGAAGTTACCATGTATTGATGCATGTATTAGAACTAATATATATCAATAGAAGGTCGCTCTTTAGAGGTACCATCAATATTTATTAAGAAATACGTTAAAAAATATAGTATAAATAAGGTCATAAAGGTAAAAGTCTATTTAATACATTCAATAAAGTGAAATTATACATAATCATAAGGAGAATCAATATAAAGTTAAAAATTTAAATATTAAACATATTGTATTTGTTAAAGTTACTTTTATTTAAAGTCATTCAAATATTACCAAGATTTTTAGATTATAAATCAGTAATTTTAACTTTATTTTTTTAATATACGGAAATTTAAGAAGTTAGTGAAGTGTCAATAAAAATAATTTAATTGATAAGAATTTCATTATTAAAGAAAATTTAAATACTATTTCCTATTTCTATTGGTATAAAAGTATTCAAAAGTATGTATTTTTATATATTATACATTTGTGATGGAAAAATCTAAAGATAAGTTAGAGAAGTATTAGAATTAAACAATGTTTATTTAACTAACAATACCATCAATTTGTAGTAACTTTATTTTTATGATCCCCTAGAGAATAGTCCACTGATTACATATAAAGGAGTTTATCATCCCCATAACATTTGTTATGGTTGTAGAAAATTTTTTAAAAATTTGTTAGAATATAAAATTAATTAGTTAAGAATGAATCTGATGGAGGGTATTTGTTATGAAGTGGGATGATTAATACAAATATAATGATGATTTGGAAGTTAGGGTATTTAAGTAAGATAATATGATAAGTTAACGATAGTAATTAAAAGTAAACAGTTACATCGTTATTATTTCTACATTTTGTATTAAAAATGTTGCATTTTATTTGTTGTCATTTTTCTACTACACAAATCTTTAGCATAATGATAGTTCATTATCTTTTTAAAGCTAATTTTATAATTTTGTTTATAACTTCAAATAGGAAATAAATCAATCTTGTAGAAGAAAATTTTGGTAAAAAAAGTGTATATAATAAAAATTCATTATAACAGTAAATGGCAAATGAGTTGAAGCAAGAATTTTATATGACACAAGTTAGTGCACATGCTTATATTGTAATCATTATTTCCACATTCATCTATAAATATATATGTACTCTTTTAAAGATAAGACATAAATCTTAAAATTGAAAACATATGAGGATAAGCTATAAGAATGTAACCATAGAGATTGAAGATTAAATATATATTGAGGAAATTATTATTATAGTTAGGTATAGAAAGAAACATGTTATTTTAAGTAGTAAATATTTACTAGTTTTGACTATTAAAATTATTTTAAAATTGCCTTTATAAGAAAATTTTAATTTTTATAAAGTATGTACTATAGTAGTACATTTATTTAATTTTTCTGTAAAATTATACACTAAGTATGATTTTGAAATAAATATTCTTTAAATATCAGTGAAATTAAAACAAATAATAAAATAGTTTTTGTGTTATAATAAATTATATTACTTGGAAGAAAAATATTATTACTGAATTAATAAATTTTTTATCATCATCTTGAAACAGATGTTTCTATTAATAAAAAAAACTAAAAGTTAAATACTTTTAAATAATATGCATGTTATAACTATATTAAATATTTATGTTCATTAAAAATAAATGTTTCTCCTTGATAACAAGAGTGATTCTCATCACTAACCATCTCATTTCCTGAGACGACAGAAGATGAAGAGTATGATGATGAAGTGCCTTCCTTTTTTAAATCTAATCCTGAATTTTGACTATTACTTCTATATTCTTGAGTACATAAACAGTTGTGCGAAAATGTACTATTACAAAGTGATTCCTCTTCTATTGTTGATGGTTCCGGCGTCACGACTAACGAAGAAGTTATACAACGAGACATAGGAGAAGTTGGTCTTATTGATGACAAAATTTGTGAATATTTTCCAATTTTTGATGGTCCTATCCTATGTGGTTTATTTGTATATACTTGAGAATTATGGTGATTAAACGACTGTTCAATATTTTTAGAATTATGTGAAAAATCATTTGAATTGCGACATTCATTTTTTGTTAGAGATGACAAATTACAATAATCGTTAAGTATAGGATCATTATTATTTGTGTTATTAGTTAATTTATTGGTTGAATATAAATTAAGTGATAATTTTGATGGAAATGTAAAATTACAGTTTGGTACTTTTGTTAAAGGACCAGAAAATCTTCTATTTTGTGATATTGGAAGCTGTTGTGAAAAATTTGATATTTTACCTAATTCTATATGATGATTTGATAATTTCTATATTAAAAAAATGTTAGAGTAATTTTACAAAAAATTATCATAAAATTTACATTTGGAATCGATTCATAATTATATTTTTTATGTACTTCATTGTTTTCTTGATATCCTATGGTTGATCTTTTAGTTTTTGGTGTCTGATTAAAATTAAATTTATTTTGATTATTTCTCGTTCCACTAGTTGAATCTGGTGATTGAGAATCATCTTTTAAATTTCTATGAGAGTAAATAGAAATAGGAGTTGAATTAGTATATTCTGTATTAACATAAGCCATTGGACTTCTTCCTACATGATGTGGACAATTACAGTTAACATTTTGACATCTTATGTGTGAAGAAATAAAAGCATGCTTAGATTCTTGAGATGTTAAAGGAGCATAACGTTTATTAATTCTAGGTGTCATTAAAGCCATCTAAAAAATAATAGTAAGATAAATGATAAAAATAAATTAAACAACCTGTTCATCAAAAATTGAATCCAAAGAGTTATGGCGTCCTCTATGCATTGCAGGTGACCAATCTATGATAACTTTCCCACATAATACCAATCCTACAACCATTGTTGTTGGTCCTGCTAACCATATTTTTCCAATTTGTGAATCCTTTTGAAAAATAGCGAAAATAGTAAAAACAAGACCCGTTAAAATAAGTATAAATGCTACAAACCCATAACTACAATGATATTATATAACAATAAATAGAAAAAAGAATAAGAAACTACCTTATCAAATGTATTTGATGCCTATGTATATTGCGGCAACAGCAACAACACATGTAATGAAGTGATTAGAGTGAATTTTTAATCACTCCCTAAATAAACTTAAAACAAAACTTGTTATTTTTATTTTAACGATATATGATACTATTTAAAAAAAATGCTAATTATAAAAAAAGATTTAATACTTTCAAGAAAATGTAAAAAATAAATATGAAAAAAATCCATAACTGCCTGTTTAAAAAATTTAAAATCTTAATTCATTTTGTAGGAAAATAAAGATAGCATATATATGCATATATTTTAAGAAAGAATAATAGCATAATAAAATTGATAGAATAATGGTTGATAAGATTATAAGAAAGGCTAAGAAAGTAAAAGACAAATTTGAAAGATGAAACACTTGAAGAACAAATATAGAGTAAGCCTTTATGGTAATAAGTTTATTTTTAAGAAATGCAAATTGAATAATTAAATAATGTATTTTAAATAGAAAACTACTACAAAAGAATGTGTCATGTATTGTGAAAGATCGTCAACTTAATATATATAGAAATATTTAATACCTAAATTATTACTATATATAGACGATATCACGAGTACAATAATTTTTAAAAAGACAAAAATATATTTATTTAAATTATATCATATAATATTGCCAAAATTTATTATACTTTAAAAAACTAAATTTTCATTGAATATATTTTTTTATATTCAAATGAAATGTTAATATATATTTTTAGAAAGAAAAGTTTAACTCTATACTTATATAAAACATTGTTGAAATTATTTACATACGTGAAACATATATCTATATTAATTTTTGTGATATATAATAAAAATAAGAAAAAAAATTATAATTTAATGTAAATTAAATAAGGAGAAAATGCAGGTATATAAAACGTTATTAGATTTTTACTTAACTAATAAAAGATTAAATTGTTCATTTAATTATAATTATTAAAAAAATTGATTTTTAGTAAAATTAATTATTTTATATCAGTTTTATATTACCAGTGAAATAAAACATTCTTTGACATTTAATACTTCATTTATAGAGACATTTATTATTTGATATCACTTCCAAAATACGGAAGGAAACTTTTTAAATATAAAACTAAAATGAAAAATGTTTTAACATTTTATCATTTTTGATTAACTTCCGGTCATTGTGATAAAATTTTCATACAACTTTCAAACTCTTCATAAAATATTTTAATATAAAGTTTTTTTTTGCTGTATTTAGTATTTTAAACTTGACAGGGAATAAAAGACACATATTTTTGATAAAGTAAAATTTTTACAAAATATTAATGGAACCTAGAAAAGAAAACCTAAAATTTGTTGAAACAACTGAGTGTTACTTTAATGTTTTCTTTGTTTTAATTTTATATTATTGACTATTTCTACAAAATAAACAAACGTATTCTTTATAAATTGAGAAAAGCATAAAAATGTACACTTTCAATATTTTAACGCAAGTTATCTATTCTCTCTTCTCATATTCCATTGTGATCAAAAATTCAAAGTTAAAAGAGTATGAAATGACTCTTTAAAATTTCTCTTTAAAAGGTAGTTCAATTAGAAATGCTTTTTCATTTAAAATGACAAAAATATAATAATAATATTAAGATATCATAGTTTAAACAAACAGAAAACAAAATAAATTTTAAGGTATATTTCTGAGGTTTTAAAGTAGAATTTATTTAAATATACAATTATATGACTACAGTTAATGAAAATTGACTGTTAAAAATAGCAATTAAATTAATACATAAGGATTTTGTTAATAAATTATATATTGTATTTTTTTGTTTCAAATATTAACAATTAATAGCTAAAAAAAAGTTAAAATAAATGCAGTAATAATGTAAAGAGGATATTATGTAATAGAGTAAAGTTAAAAATTTAACATAATGATTGAGGAAACAAAAGAAATTTAACAAAAATATGCTTAGTTTTTATCATTTTGCCTTTTTGTTATCATGTTTCGTAAATAAAAATTTTAAATTACTTTATTATAAAATAATTTGTAGTTTTTGTGTAAAAAGCCATATATTAACATTAATATTTTTTAACGAACTTCTCTTGTTATTGTACGTCTTTGAGAAGTAGAATATATGATAATATTTTAAAAAATTTTCAAAGGGATAATTTAATAGTTTATAAGAAAATGTATAGCAATACCAAAAATAAAGATTCACCAGATTTTTTCCTTTTTCTATGGTAAAAAATTGACAATAATATTTACGAGAAAAATATTGCGTAAAGAAAAGGAACAAATAAAGTAAATACTATGACGTGATAACATTTAGAAGTTTTTTTTATTATAGTAACACAATTTAGATAAATTTTCTCCATTGTTGAAATTATCATTTTATTAATGTCTTTACTAGTATATAGGACTAATATATATATTAAGAAAATAATATTATTTTATTGTAATACTTCTATTTAGAAAACATAAACTTAAAATAACATTAATAATAAGGTTCTTAAAACATAAAATTTTTTAGCAAATAAGTTTAACAACAAAAGATACTTTTGTTTAACTTTTTAATACTCACATATATGCATTTGTTTATTTTTAAATGCTCAATTTTTAATACAAAATATAAAAATATTTTTCTCAAAAAATAACTGAATAATTTCAAACGAAAACTTTTGAAAGTTAAATCAGTCTTTTTTAAATTGTGAGAAATTTGTAATAGTTAAAAATAATAAAAAAGATTGACAAAAGGTTCTTTATTAAAAAAAAATTTTTATATCATGAATATTATTATAAAAAAGTGAATATATAGATAAATTACATTGAAAAAAATGTTGTTTTGGTAAAAAATATCATTATTGCCATAAAAAGTTGAATTAATCATGATTATGGAAAAAAATTGTTTAAAAAATAAATATATACATACAATTTTCCTGAATTAAAAAAGTCAGGATACAGATATTCGTAAAATTTTATCTATCAATAACCAGACGATAAAATTTTTAAATATTTAATTTTTTAATAACCTGAAAATGTAATTTATTTTATCACTCAAAAAATGTAGTAGAATTAGAAGAAATAAAAAATTAATTATTTAGAAAGAATCAAATGAGTAATGATATTAAAATGTTAAGTAAATTTGCATTAAATTAACATTAAATATAATCATATTCATGGAAAATATAATAGCCAAGTATATTTTAATATAACTAATTTTTAGTGTTATAAATGTAAAAGTTTCAATCATATAATTTCATTAGAATAACAATTCATACATGAATGTACGTAATACTTCGAAATATTGTTTTTTTACAATTGTTATGTACTACAAAGAAATATTTCAATTCATTTTTCAATTAAACTTTTTGTACTATTAAAGTAGAACTATTAAAAAGGTAAATGAATTTAATAATGTTGTAATAGTTGTAAAAAAACTGTATTTATGAAAAAATGGTAATATTTTTCATTTATAAAGAAAAACATTCCTTTCCGTTAAATGAGAAATCATTTTCTTTTAATTTAAACAATAAAATACAGATTCTACTTTCTACATTGCTATGTTTGTATTTGAAATTTCATACAGAAATTTGTTAAAAATATAGAAAATTATTTACCATGAAGAAATTTTATTTGTACAAAATAAAAATATCATTTAATGCTTCATTTCACTTATTTTTGTATCATTAATTTCATTGGAAGGAAATTACCAAATTAAATGTTTCTGGTATTGAAAACACGAAATTCTTTGATGACCATATCTAACGACGTGGAATTCATTGAATATTCATGTTAGAAATAACTACTGTCTTCTGAAAAATTAGCTGTTAACTTCAAACTTATATTCAATTAAATCTATATCATGAACTACCTATAACATTACTAAAGACACTGAAACCCTTGACTAGATCATCTAAGAAGACAACGAGTTTGGGTAAAAGTAATCGAATCCTATAGTTGGTTATTTATCATTTATTATCTAGTTTGTTTGCTTTCTTTTTAGCAAATGCGGTTTGATTTTTTTCAATAATATTATACAAAGTATTCTAGAGTATGCTTCAAATGCTACAATCTTTATATATTAAATTTATACTAATTATTAAATTCTAAATAGCAATAATTAGTCATTTTATTGTTTTTTATATTTTTTATTAACTTTAGATAATTGCTTTAGTTGTCACTGTGTCAAATTGATTGCAAAAATTATCCCATTAGTTAAATAACTTTTCATTGTAATTTATACTATTAAGACTTACTAATATTTTTATATATAATATTAAAAAAAAAATTGTTAGAAATAATAAATTTAGACATTATAACAACGATAAGAAATAAGCGTTTATCTTAATTAACCATTTAAAAATTAAATGTTATAAAGCTTTTGTGCTTTTTTTATCATGACAATAGGATGCATAATGTTTAATGCATTAAAACTTTGACTAAAGTTGACCTCTACGAGTGATCTTGAAATATAGTATAGAAAAAAGGGGCTATCAGAAGAGTGCAACATCATAAAAAACATATAAATATAAAAAAATATAATAGTCGAAACTTTTAAAAGCACATTTTGAAACACCCTATATATTGTAAAACTATATAACTTTTGTATGGTTATCTAGCATTTTTTCATGGCTATATAACTTTTGTAATAGCTATCAAACTTTTTTCTAACAATATAAAATTATCTATTTAAGCAATAATTGTTACACTTGTACACTTATTGTCATTGCCTTTTAGATAACATAGTATTTAATAAAATACAATAGGATGAGTCATTTAAATTTTTTTTCTTTAATGTATAACTATTAGATAGCTATTATTTTTTACTGTTTATTTAATTAATGCCATATTTTTAATTTTTTTTATTTAAATAAAGTATCGTTTATATTAATTATAGACTTATGCGGAAGGAAGGTTATCAAATTAATCCATCACAACCATCGTCAAATGTTATGATGATAAATAATTTTCCTACCCATTCAGAAATTTCATCACTTCAACATTTAAATTATGGGATGCGAGAACAAGTACCACGTCATGAGCAACAGTATCATATGGTGCAACGAATAAATTTAGAAAGTAAAATACGTGATATGAATCGTCGTTTGTGTTTTTTTCATGCAGCTAATATACCAGAACATGAAAAAACTTCTTGGTGGAATGGTTTTACATTTGAGTTTTTTGATGATCAAGCTAAAATTCAACTCCATTTGTATGATGAAAATCTACCACCTCAAAACTATATTTTTGGAAGGACAATAATACCAAGATTCTTCAAGGCCTTATTTGAAAATGGAGTACGCGAAATGTATATAATACCAAAAGTGCCTTGTAGAGAAGGAATTTCAAATAATTATCCATTAATTTTTTTAGATTGTGATGGTGCTATATTACATACAAAACACGAAAAACCTGCAATGATAGATGTACAAACAGAAATAAGATTTCTTATTGAATTCTCGCTAGATAGTATTTATGGATATAGAATTAGGAATTGGACATTAGAATTAAAACATTGTTGTTATTTTAGTTGGAGAGACCAAAATCAAAAAAACAACAATAGGATACTAGATAAACTAAAATTAGGGTTTGCTCATCTTGGTTTAAATCAACATGCATTGAATACTATTAAACTAGCCAATATATTGGAACCAATGCAAATATTATTTTACGTTCATAAAACACAAGGAATTCATCCAAAAACAAGCATGGCTCATACTTTAATGCAATACCGCTTAAAATTGCAACAAAATCAACGGATGCAGGAACAACGAATGGCTCAACAAAGGACAGGAATGGCAGGACCATATAACCAAGGAATACTTCCTTCACTTGTGATGATGGAATCAAGGTCTGATGAATCTGCACTAGTGCAAAAGAAAACAAGAAAAAGAAATAGGAAAAATGTTCTCGCAGAGATCGGGGAAACAGCGTCTACAGGTTCACCAGAATCGTTAAATAAAAAAAAGTGTAGCATAGATGATAGTAGTGCTGAAAATAGTCCAATAAATAATAACTTAATAATAACCACAACTTCAAGTGATTCTAAAAAAACACAAGCATACTCTAATGGCTTCGAAGTTCCTCAAGAACCAAAAACTATGGAAGAAAATTTCAATTCAGAAAATGAAAGGAAAATGCTTCGTATAGAACATAGTCCTGCAAATATAAGTGAATCGCTACAACAACAGCAGCAAGTTTCAAATAAACCTCTGATGCAACAAAATTTCCATTGTATGATTAATCAGTAATAATCTAGATCACTCCAATGAAAACAATTAACTTAATTCAATTAATTGTATTAAGGTAAAATATAATGCTGGTTTGGAAATTTTTTTTAAAAAATATATCAGTCTTATTGGATTCTGAAAAATACGGGTTTAATATAAATATTAATTTCATGACATAATGTTTTTAAAAAAAATGGAATTGTTGTTGATTTTTAAATACATTTTTTTGAAATTTCAATTAATTTTTCTTTTTGTATATACAATAAAATAATTTTTTATCAATTATTAAATAACAACTATGGATAAAACTTAATATTTTCATACTGAATAAAAATAATCTTCATAACTATTGAAAATATCTTAAAATTTTTTAAAAACATTTATAATTTGAAACAAATATGGTGGGAACTACTGTTAGATTTAGAAGTATAACGACATTTTTTACAATTAAAGGTAAATATTTTTCAAATCCTATGTAGTACTAGAGATATTTTTAAGATGTATAGTGTTCCATAAATAAGTTTATTAAATGATGCTTCTATATCATTTTTGTAAAAGTTGAAACATGACAAAACACTTATTTTGAAGAAGCTTTATTCTATATAACATTAAATGCTCAGAAGTTTCACTTGTTCATGCATATTAACAACTACAAAATTTTCCAAATGTACATTTTAATTATATTTATTATTTCTTAGTAAAATGACTTCGAATAAAAAATGTTGTTAGATTTCAAACGAAGTAATATTTAGAAATAATTAACAATTATTATTAATTTTCTCTTCAAAAATTTATTTTATATCTAAGCAATGCATTAATTTATGTAGATGAGATAATTAATGTAAAAGTTTTATATTAAAAAGCTGGTATTAAATGTTTAACTTCCTTTTTACTATTCCTAAAATACCATGGACAAAGAAGTTTAATGACTATAATAAATTCTTGAATTTAATAATTTTTCAAAAATTCAGGATCTCTCAAACAAATTTCCTAAAAATATAAAAAATGAGACTTACATTAAATACTTTTTATAAAACTTCATAAAATAGACCACGTTTCTAATAGAAATATTTGGAATTTTTAGAAATTAGTTCTGGTATTTAAATCATGGTGTTTTACATTAGAATTCATTAACAGTTTTACAAGTGTGATATTAAAATCTTGAGAACTAGCTGATGTGTTTTAAAAGTAATAACAATGATTAAAAAAACAATTTTTAATTAAAAAAAATACAATTAAATTTTTTCACCTTCAGAGTAGACTATTTGATTATACGCAACAATTCCAATAACGTTGGTATTCCTTATAACAATGCTGAAACTCTTTATGTTAAAGATTATTTATAGCACTCGTCGCGACTGATTGTATATTTTCTAAACATTTATATAGGTGTTCTTTTATAAGCTTTTTAAATTTGAGCAATAAAAAAAAGACACATAGTGAGGTGGAACAGTAGAGAGGATAGGATAAATTGAATTAATTGTCGAGCACAAAAAACAAACTCACAGTCAATGATAAGTGACTCGATGGATAATCATGATAGTCGGTTTGTACATTTTTTATCTTTAACGTTTACCATCCATTTTTAAAACTATTGTGTCATCTAACATTTTGGACTGACGAAAGAGAAGCCTTCTTTTTACGCTATTTTTAGCATTTTCAAAGTTTCTGTGGCTTTTTTTACAAGTTTTGCACAAAATTTGGCTGCTCAACGCTGTTTGACACTCTTTTGCACGTTTGTTGTTAACGACACTAGAAATTTTTGTTTATGACGAGGATGTTATTTTTGCCATGGCAAAAGTGAAAAATATAGTTACATCTTCTTAAAAGCACTATGGTTTTGAACAAGTAAGATTTAAATAAGAATTATCTAAATATGTGCATAAAAATTTCCTTTACAAACCGGTTTGTTTATTTTTTTTACTAAGTGCATGTGAGTGCTATAAAAAATTATTCTCATTACTTTTAGGGCACACCACGTATTTCTCAAGATCCTACGCAAAAAAAAGTGGGAAAAATTTTGACAACTCAACTAAAAATGTAAAAAAATTTCTCGCCTATTAAAAAAATCAAAATTTATTCAAATTTTAAAATTATCAATCGACAGCAAAAATGTTTTAAACAATAAAAAATATAAGGTTGTCGTAAAATTTTGTTGTTTTTTTACAAAATTACAAATATTTTATATTTTAAGTAATGTAACATTAATTTAATCTTAATGTTTTTGATACAATGCTAATCTTAGGATCTAAATTGTTTTTCTAATAAACATGAAATACGTTATTAGAACTCAATTTCGTGTAAAATTGTCAAGTTTTAACAAGAATTATTGTTCTAAACAATTTACTAGCAACAATAAAAATAAGAAATTCATTATAATAATAACAAAAAGCCAAAAATTATTATTTAACCACACAAAACACCAATAATTAAAAATATTATTTTAGTATTTGTTCTTATATTAAGTTTAAATATGTAGAAGATATTTTTTACTATAGATAAAAATCCATATAATTTTATAACTTTTCATAGATTTGATTTGTAAATAGTGTTATTAAAAGTCATTAGAAAAAATTTTCAGCCTTCAGAAAAGCGTAATTTTAAAATAAAAAGTTTAATTTATAATAACTCAAACTATTAAAATTTATTAATAAAAATATTTTGGTATGCTCAGAATTGCTTTTTATAAAAGCATTTATAATCATACATAAAATAAAATTCTAATTATGTATTTAAAAATGTTTTGTAGAAAACAATCAAAGTTTTAAAATACCAAAAATATAATAAAGATTAGAAATTTATTTTAATAACTACTTAATTATCGTTTTGATTTTTATGTACGATATAATTTCGATAAAATTAGTCGCAAATCAAGAAAATTAAAATTTCGTGAGGTGGGAAAAATTCATTACATTTCCGCAAAAATGTTTTCCATTTTTTTATGTGTAATATATATGCTTAAAAAATCTTATAATGAATTCTGGCGCAAGATTCAATGTTTTATCGACTGGGACTATTTTAAGAGGATTCAGAGCATTTCTACTGGAGATGTAGTCATTTTCTGTTGAGAATTGTTAAAAATGGTTAATGTACGCTTCATTTTTATATTTTTTAAGAAATTTGCTTGAAATATATGGGATTAATGAAGAATTTTTAATATTAAATAAATTAATATAATTAGTGAACTTCCATGTTCATGACATTAGATAGTAGGTAGAAAAGAAGTTAATTTTCCAATAATAACTTTTTATGTAAAACAGTTTCATCAATCGTATTTCTAGAATGTGCTTAGATTTTAAAGTCATACAATTATGCTTAGAATCCTGATTGTTTTCATGAATTTTAAGAAATAGTAATGTTCTTCTTATCTAAAAAATGAGTATATTTTCGCGATTTGTGTCTTAAAAATGAATAAAGTTATTAAAGTTAAAACGTAAAAAACTTTACGTACCCCCCTGTATATTTGACAAAATAACTAATCAGTCTTTTTTTATTGCAAATAATAATTAAACATTACGAACAAAAAAGTGGTTAATAAATATAAAACAATAAATAATCAAATAACATTGTTTGTATTAAAAAAATATAGAGTATGGGGATAAACTGATAAAATAACATGACATATTTGTTTACGTTTATTTGAAAGGATTCTCAACACCAAAATCATACTCATTGTCAGTAAGAGAGTATATTGGAATCATGTTGAATAATTTAATTTTGAATGCATCATTTAATTTTGGAGCACCCTCTTTCTCACTCCAGAAAAGAATAATATTCTAGACAAAAAAGTATTTAAAAAAGCAAACAAATAATCAAATACCTGATCACTGGGACAACTTTTTTTAAAAGCTTCTAAAGAATATCCATTATTAAGATATTCCCACAACCTTTCCAAATACCTTGGGATTTCATAACCTTTCAAAAATTTCCCAGCAATTCTAAGTGTATGTAATTTAGCTAACACTAAACAATCTAAGTACGTCGGTTGGTTACCAACTAAATATTTATAATTACTTTTTTTCAAAAAATTATTAAGTCTCCTTAATTCATATGTCAAATTTTTGCTTTCTTTTGTTGCATTTTTAAGATAATAACAAAAATGTCTAAAAAAATCTGCAATAACATTCTTTGATTCCTCATTATCTCTAAGTACCATAGAATTGAGATATTTTTTTTGTAAATAATATATTACTTCATCAGATTGGGAAATGACTATTGAACCGTCATATGATGTTATTCCAGGAAGAGTTTGAAGGCCCTCCTAAAAAGAGAAAAAAATTATAAACAATGAGAAAAATATTTATCTTTTAAAGTATTAAAATAGTTACATTTTTAAGAGTATCATTATTTTTTCCAGGAATTAATGTTCTTACATCAAAATCTAATAATCCTTCTTGATGTAAAAGTTTTAAAACCATAAATAATTCCTGAGTAAATGGATCGCCATTAACTAAATTACCATGTGTACCGGAATACACCCATAATGTGTACCTTGACATTTCTTTTTTTCTCTCTAAAAAAAACGAAAGAAAAAGATTGAAACAAGAGGAATAATCAAATTTTTTGGTGAATGAAGACATAATAAAAAAGTATTAATTATTTATAATGCTAAAATTGAATGTAAAAAGCAATTATATATTCAAGAAAATATTATTATACATAAAATTTGTCTTCAATTAGTTTTTCTATTTTTTTAATGTAGTAATAAAAATTCATTGAATAAGAAGAGAAATTAACAGCATATTATTATAGTCATTTTCAGTTAATAGAAATATAATTCTCTTTTAAAAATAATATATTTTCTTAGACACAGACAAAATTTTAAGAATCTTTTTTGACATCCTTTTAAAAATTAAATATTATAAGGAGAGAATAACAAAAATTTTAATGCTAGTATTAAATTATATAAATTAGAATGGAAATATGTAAGATTATTTTTGCCTAGCAACCTTTAAGCATATAGTTATGATATAAAGAAGATGAAAGAATTATGTAATGATAAATTGTTTGTGATATGAAAGATCCCCTACTTCAAGATACATTTACATATAATTAATTAAAAATTTTTATTCACTTTAATTTATGTGATTTTTTTTAATTTAGGTTTCATTTGTCATTATCAACTATAAGAAAGAATTATATTTTAATTACAAGTTCTCAATGTTATTTTAATATTTATTGTTTTTTACTATTTATTATAGAAATTATAAATATATACATATTTGTTAAAAATAATTTCATGTCAAAGGTTTTTGCAGTGTAAATATTTGTAACTAAAATATGATTTATTATTATTTCGTTAAACAATAACATTTGTACAAAAGTTATCAAACAATACTAATTAACAATATACTTTTATTTTATAAAAAAAATTGTTGGCTAACAGAATCATAAAAGTAATATCATATTTTTTTAAGAAAAGTTATGTTGCGTTGAATTTACAAAAGTTGGATTCCAGTGATTTCAACATCTCCTCCTATTTGGAGTCCATTGATGTCATTTGGATCAATTCTATGAGCGTAAGTACAGAAACGCTCGTCATTAACATAAACTTGGAAACCAAATTCCTCATTTACTACTTTAAGATCAAATCCATGTCCCTTTTCGAAGACAATCTTTCCTTCTCTCTCTTCATTACCCCATTCGCCTCCAATGAGAGAATTACGTACAACAGCTTTCTCATCAAATCTTGGATTGAAATGAAGAGCAATATCTCCATTCTTTTTTAAGAGATTAATGTAAAAACGTTTTCCTTTTTTTTCTGGCATACCATTTATAAAAAGTGACTTTCCAACTGCAATGCCATTTCCTCCAATACCACTTTCATATGGTACTGGATAGTATTTACCACCCCAATGGATGTTAGTAATAAGGATATCACCTTCAATTGACATGTGAGTGACACTTGATAATGGAAGACGATGATCATATTCCTTAATTTCTTTTTGATCAGCAAGAATTGTAAATTTGTTGTCATGAGCACGAATTCTAATATCAATATCCTCACCTTTTTTCCATGGGTTTCCCTTTCTTTCTTCTTTTCCCCATTCCGTTTTACTCATTGTATTGAAAACAATCTTAAAAATAATTAGTGAAACAAATAGTCTAAAATAATTATTTTTTTACCTTTCCTTCATCAAAACGAATGGAGATATGGAGTGGAACATCATTTCCAGAGAAATCTGCGGCAGCAGTATGAAGATTAATCGAAAAACGAACGGAATCTTCGGCAGTTTTTCCCTTGACAGTTAAAGTTTGACCGGGCTCAAAAGGCTCAGTAAGCTTGGTACGATAAGGAATTGGCTAAAAAAGTTAATTTTATATATCAAAATTATGTAAATATTAATAAACATACGTATGATCCTTCTTGAGTCATCTTTCTTATTGTTATTTACTAACTTTTTTTCTAAAAAAATTTAAAAAAAAAGTTTGGAAAATGTATATAGTGATTAAAGAATGAAAAGTAACTACTTTATATATTGTCAAATACATACAAAAAAAATGTGAACGGGAAAAGTTTTACATCACCATCTTGTTTGTATAAATTAAATTGTCAAAATATTCATCAAAATATAAAGATCAAATTAATGTTAGCTAACATAAATTGTCAATAAAATTTACGTTCAATCAAATTAAAATTATGTATAATGATTTTTATTTTTTTGTTTTATAAATAGTAAGGTAAATTTACATGTATACAGTTAAACATATATTTTAAATCTACGAGAATGTTAAACATAAGTACTAAGATATTTAGTTTTATTTACAAATACATGTTAAAAATGTTGTAGTTATAATTATGATAGTGATTATATATTTATTCATTCTTCAAAAATGACAATAATAAACCTATTAATAGTAATAAAAAAATATTTAACTTCATAATATCTATCTTACATCACTATCACTTTCTGTTCATCTCTTAAAACATCAAAACAAAACTAACATTGTTACTATAATATTAAAATTTGTCTCAATATACATGTTAACTCCCTATACCCTGGCACATTTTTGAAAAGTGTTAAATATTTTAACTACAACGATCATAATTATAAAAACGCCAAAAGAATTTATCTTTAAGTACACATCAATGCAAAAGTTAAAGAACAAGAGATTGGAGGGGAGAAAGTTATATCATTATTTTGTCATTATATATACGATCGACTCTCTGTAGAATGATAATATTTTTATTTTATTTTTTTGCTGATGGCATACAAATAGTATAGAAATGTATATGATAAAGAATAAACTTTAACAAAATATGTTTAACTACTTTTTTTTGCAATAGAATTATATCTCAGCATCATCTAATTTATCATTCCTAGGACAAAAAATAGACAATCCCATGATATTATAAAAATATTATACAAAAATATGAGTGTATTTATAAATTATTATTGATAATAAATATGGATTATAATATTGATCTTGTATAGTTTTAATTTGTCAATATAAATATATGTTAAATTTGGAATAATTTATATGTAACACCTATATAATTATTGAGAAAAATATTTTTTTGATAAAATATTTTATAAGGAATGGAAATTAAGTTATATATAATAGTAATGTAAAAATATTTAAATAAGATTGAAATTTATAATGTTATTAAAGTTTAATTACATTTTAATGTTTAGTATAAATAAGTGTTTCATTTGTTTATTTTGATTGATATTTTACTTTCTAAAATTTCTCTCTCTTTTAACTATTTCTTCTTACACATTTTTCAAGGCATTATAAGAAAATTAATTTAAATTGAACAAGAAAAGAAACGCAAAATTATAATAAAAAGAAATGTATATTTGATTGCTAAATAAAATATTTTTGCGCAAATTTACTTAATAATAAAAATAAAAAAGTTGAAATATAAAAATTTAAGTTGAAAAGAAGAAATTAAGCTATATTCATTTTTATAAAATTAATGGTATTTTAATTTTAAATTAAATTTTAATACAATTTATTTTTGGTAAAAATTAATAATTAGAAGTTTATAATATATTATATACTGAAATTATATTATAAATTTTGTATGACCTATATTGAGATAAAAGTTATGAAAGTTTTAACAAACAATTTAATAATAATTATATAATAAAAATTTTAATAAAATAGATAAAAATTGTCCGGAAAGATTATGTACGCATTATTTCAATAATGATAAAAAAGATGGAGTGTAGAATTGTTATTGAACAAAATTATATAAATACCTTATAAATTTAAATGTTCTTTTAAAATTCTTACTGAAAATTACTTTATCACCTACAAGAAAAGGTATTTATTTTATTTTTTGTGTACTTTTTTCGTATCAAAACAAATGAGTAAACAGCATTAAATATATTTTTAGCTATGTATAAGAAAAAAAAATTTATTTTTAATACTTCATCCAAAAACAAAATATCATGGTTAGTAAAACTATAATGGTTAAGTATAAAACAAAAATAGCTTTATATAGTGTAAACAATTGTATGTTATGTTAAATTTAACCCTTTTTGCTTATATTTAATGTAAAAATGTTTCAAAAATTTTCCAATAAACCAGATCTCAATTTATGGAAAAAAAATAAAAGATTGTCAATTATGCATCATATAGTATAATGATGAAAGTAGTAGTGAATAATTGCCTTCTAGATTTAATATTTCAACTTTTTAAAGCGGAAAACAGAAACTGCGCAAAATTTGTGCATATATACATTTATATATTATTGCGTTGTCAAATATAAATTCGTCAGAGTTTGTCAAACAAAAGATAATGGTAAAAAATTTTAAACTATCTAAAAAGTTTTTCAAGTTGAAAATAATAAAAATTGTAACTGTTTATAGATATATCTTTGATTCAAAACTCTTAATTATCATATAGGAAAATTCCTATTAATATGTTTGTTTATTTTAAAGATACTTACAGATAGTAGAGTAAAAACGCTAAAAAAAAAGTTTTTTAACTATATTTTATACATCTGATGATAATGAAGGACAACAAATAAAAATACTTATTTAAAATTTTTGTCTCCTAAATATATTAATTAAAATTTTCTGCAAATTACTCTTTTTTAAATATTTAATGAGTCACCTGTTAAAAATAACAAAAGTAATAATATCTTGTAGTATAATATAAAAATTATCATATAATGTATGAATTTTTTATTAACAACCATCAAACTCGAAGAATTTGCAAACAACAATTTGTATAAAAATATTTAAAATGAAATAATTGCATACTTATTGAAAATAAGGGCTTTTTTATTATTTTTTTCTACTACAAAAAATTTATCTCTCTTTGTTAGCTTTTTAATGATATAAAATTTTTTTTATATATTTAATAAAATATATTATTTAAAATGGACAAATAAATAAATATGATAAAATTACGGTTATAAAATAAAATGGAATAATATTTTCTAATTTTGTCAACAAGATAAAAATAAAATTTGATCCATAATAGTAAAATTATTAATTTAATGGTTATAAATAAAAATCTTCATACACCTAGTATGTAATTATTAAAAAAAAATTAAAACCCACAAAAATAATTATTTTCTTTGTTATCTGATTTATTATTATTATTTTATTTGAAAAAAATTACTCCTCTCCAATGAATATTATATAATCACTATAATTTAAGCATGTAATATTCAAATAATATATATATATTTTGTTTTGAAAACTTAATTATAACAAATTGATTTGTCAAAAGGGAATACTATCAAATATATTTAAATTGCGGGTTATTAAAATATATTTTTGAAGGCGTACTTAGATACTTTAAAACATTCATCTTACATTTATAATAGAACATCCTTCGAAAGTGTTCTTTAATTTTGAAGACAAGAAATATAATAAGACCATGCTAGATAATGTTATTATTATTATCTCTCCAAGTAATGATGAGAAAAAAAATCCAGTAATACAATTTTTATCAATTTCACAAACCAAAAATCATTATTTTTATTTATAGGTGATATAAAAGAAAGTCATTATTAAACTTTTCATAATATATATCATAATATAATGTTAATAAGTGACAACCTTTAAATACATATTTTCTATCAAAAAAAGCAAAGCTTTTGACAACAATTTTTGTATTGGTAAAAAATAAATGGGAATAACTTTCAACGATTTATGGGGGGGGGGGTTGCAAAGTGCTGAAAATTTTTCAGCTTTCAAGTTCACAGATAATAACAACATTTTCTAAATAATGTCCTCAAAAATATTTAGAGTTAACTTATTGTTTAAAGGTTTTATTTTTAAACATACTCCTAACAAATTTAAACTTTATAATAGACTTGGTTTAAAGATATATAAATAAATATAAAGCTTAAAAAACGATGTTTCTTTTGTATATATTTGCCAAAAATTTTTCTTTCTTTCATCTGTTTCTTTACAAAAAATAATAAAACATGTAAAAAAAAATTTTTTTAGTATACTTTAAGAAATTAATATCTTTAGTTGATAAAAATAACAGCAGTATATAAAAATATTTTTTAACTAAGAATTATTTTTGAATGAAAATATTTAACACAATTGAAGTTAAAATTACATTTTGGTAAAAACTCATTAAATATTTATTGTTTCCTTTAAATAGAAGGAAGATGTTTATCAAATTTATGCATATTGGTAAAGTTTTACTTTAATTTTATACATAGCATTTTTTTTCCTTTTTTGTAACTTGTCATCAACTTTAAATTAAAATTTATTGTAATTGTATGTTTAACTTGTAAATCAAATTCATTTATTTTATACATAATTCTACATATCAAAGATTACAGTGGTAATGATAACTTAAGATATGTAAATAGAACGATCTTTAACACTAAATATTATGTTTTTAGAATTTCTATTTAATTCTAATTACCAAATGAACATTTAATTCACAAAAAGATAAAAATTTTATTTTTAAGTCAGTTCGATTACTTCCATATTTAGACATAAGAACTATTCCATTATCTCATCAAAATTTTTTTTTGTCACAATATTAAAATATATATTGTATAAAAAATGCATATAATAAGGCCAGACATTAAAAATGCAAAAGTACACTAATTAAATGACCTATTTGAAAAAATGTTTCATGGGGTTTTTCGGAAAAATATCTCTTATCTAATTATATCAGCTATACTAGTACAAAACTTTACTAGATAACAGGTATTAATTGATAAATTGAGATTGATTATACTAAAAAATTTCTTTTATTAATAGAAAATATAGTGAAGTACATTTTTAATTTAAACAGGTAAAAAATTATATTATAATTATTACTAAACAACTCTATTAGAATTATACATAAATAAAAAAGAACTCTAATATTGTAATATGATGATTGTGTAGTACAAGCAAACCTGAATGAAACGCTATGTTGTCATTTATTTTGTAAACTAAAAAAACAACTTTAACATATTATCAAAAAGATTTTCAAGGATGTCTAGAGTTTGTCAAAGTATGATGTCAAGATTTCATCTGTTGCTTCTTTAAGACCAGCAAATGTCTTTACAGAACGTAATGATTTCTTTAAGCTTGCTGCATTTTCGGCATGTTGGTAAATTGGTTTATTTTTAATATAATTTATAGTGAATGTTTTATCTATTGCTGAAGAAACATTCAATGAAGCTTGTTCCGGCGTAATAAGAAATTTTCTAAGAAACTTAAGGTGTTTAGGAACTTTTTGTAAGAAGTTTAATGTCATAGACGTCCTAACACATCCAGGATGAACAGAAATAGCTGAAATATTTTCAATGTGATTCAAATTATATGCAAACATAGCTGTTGCAGCCTTTGAAACAGCATAATATCTCCATTTCTTATATTTTGATTGTTGTTTTTTTTCAATTTTATAAGGTAACAATTCGTTTCCACAATTTTTCTTTTTAATAAAAGAAAACCATTCAGAGGTTGTTTTTGGAAGACTAAATATTACACCACAATATCTGAAAAAAATATTTACATTTATAAAATAATAAATTACATTACACTTATAAAATTATATTAATTTTAAATTTATGTACTATTGTAGAAGGGTAAAAAAGTAATGATTGATACTTTTTTACTTTTTGAATTAGATCAAAAACCATATACCTGCACTTTTAAATTACTAAAAATTGTTATCTTTCATAGACAAATATGTGCTTTTGTACATGTTAAAGTGTCAAATTATATATTTTGTTTTTTAAAAACTTTTATATTATCATTTTTAATTAAAAAGTCATGAAAAATATTTTTAATAAAAAGTATATTTAGAATTAAATACATTAAAATTGATGATGAATTTTAACTTACTTATGTAGTAATGATGTAAGGCAAATGACTCTTACTGGTTTTGCAAGAACATTACTATCTTTTTTTAACAATTCAAATAAGAAGTATTGTGAAACAAAATTAACTTGAAATGTTGTTTCAATTCCATCTAATGTATATGCTTCCTTTGGAAGCATTGTTCCAGCATTTAAAATAACAACATCAAAAGTTTTTTTGGATTCTATTAATTTTTCAGCACATTTCCTAACCGATAATAAATTACATAAATCTAACTGAACACATGTTATCTCAGTATTGCTAGCTGCTTCCTTCTTTATTTCCTCAACAGCTTTATTTGCGGCAGTCATGTTTCTACATGCTATTGTGATATTATTACCTCTACGGGCAAGGTGTTTTGCTGTTTCCAAACCTAGAATAAATTGTAGAACCCTTCGAAAAATAGCTTACCTATACCTTGATTTGCTCCAGTAATAAGAATATTCATTGATCCTGATACCATATTTCAAGTTTTAATTATCTGAAAATGTTTCTAAATAATCAGTAAATAAATAAGCATTCCTTTTTAAAGACATTCATCTTAATGAAGCCCCTCCCAATTTATTATAATATTAAATTTATTAGAATTTCCCCTTCCATATCCTTAACAGGATGCCTTCTTCTACAGTATGACTACTTAGAAAAAAGAGAATGATTTTTAACAGACTAACAGTATGTACTTTTAATAGTCTGATTCTAATCACTAATTCTATAAATTATAACATTGAATTTCTAAGAAACACCATTACTACAGTTGAACACGAATAAAATATATTTGATAAGTATTTGATAAATACGAAGTGCAAAATATATATTAATGAGAAAAAGTGGTGCAAGAATAAATAATATTAATGAATTATTATCATAAAATTATTACTTTTTACAACATCTAAATAATGAATTTTACTAAGTAAAGTGGAAACGAGATAAAGTTTTAATTATTTTCTAAGAAAATTATTATTTTATATTACAATTAAATAATATCGAGAATCTATTTACTAAAATTTTGATTTGTCTCTGTTTGGTTTAAAATTTTATCAATTATCTCCTTTAAAGGTTCCATTTGCTCTGATTCCATGAGATCAAATTCCTTTACAAATAAAATGAAATGTTTTAAACTTGTATTAAAATGTTCAACTGCACTTAATTGTCCTAGATAGTCCATATGTTCGTTATAGACATGAGCGTATATGCGAAAAAGTCTTTTCATTATAGTTTGTGCTATAGCATGAAATTCAACAGGGAATTGTTTTCCTTAAAAAAATAATTAATGGACTATTTTCTAACTTTTTTATCAAACAAACCTATTTGTGAAGGAAAAATGTGTTCGTCATCAAGAGTATCAGCTACCCACGATAAAAGGTAATCAACATATTGGTAAGCTGGAAGACTCATTGGTGTTGAACCTGATGTCCAATAATATTCATAATATTGGCCAGCTGACATCTTAGGACAATACTCCTCTGTACATTTCTCAGCGATAACACCATATAACATTGTCACTTGATTATAAAAATCCATAACATTAACAGCAATCCATTCATTAACATCCTCACCCATGGGTAATTTAATAGCATCTTTTATTGAACCACTGCCTAGTGTTGGAATAGTACTTTCTAAAATATCATTATCTCCATTTGATTCACTTCTTAAAGTTCTAAATTTTTTTATAATATCATGATATTTTGGCATACTATAAGAAGATTTTTAATTAGTTAAAATATTTATTTTATTATTGACAGAGATTAGGAAATTTGATTATGAATAATCCTATATATCATTTTTTGGTAATTTTAAATTATATAAAAAATTTTGATATCAAATGGAAGATCAAAATGTCTTTAAAATTACATTAATTGGGCTTAAAAAAAGAAATGTATATTGTATAACATTAAAATATCAGCTTAAATTTTCATCAATCACCCTAAAAAGTTGGTCACACAAGACATATTACAAATGTGATCTTTATCTAGTATGAAGATAGCAAAGATATCTTCATTTACATAGTAAAATATACCTTTAAAATAGATAATTTTATTTAATCAAAAATACTAAATATAAAAAATGGTTGTAGTATATGTTATATGTATAAAAAAATTTTTATTTTTAATAAAAATGTCAGTCTAAGATTTTTTTAAATTTTTTTCAAAAAAATTTCTAGATAATGAATGATGCACTAAAATGTATAGTGTGATTGTGGAATAGCGTAAGGTATTCAATAAAGTGACATTATGAAAAGATGTTGAAATAAAGAATAGTTTTAATTTAGTTTTTATTGGATTATAAATTGACATAGAAGATTATTCATTTAGAAAAAATTCATGATAAAAAAATTATTTCAATATTTGTGAAATAGCAAAAAAGAAAAGAAAATTCTTAAGAAAATAATTATAAAAAGTGTTCAAGTTGATTTTGGATTGATTTCCCTTTACATGTCTCTAAAACGTCACGTTAACAAATGTAAATGATTTTAAAACGTTTCTTTGTTAACATAACGAATTACTCATGAATAAAGATTAAGAATAGACTAATTTATTTAGCAAATATTTTTAACTAAACGCACATTAATTATTTTAGACAATTACCACTCGTTGTTTGAAATGATGAATTATATGTTTATTTCAGGAAAAAAAACAATTAAATTATTACATTATTCAACCAATTCCAAAACATTACGTGTCACTTAAATTCCTTTTGATCTTTTGTATTATTTATAATACTTTTTTTTATTAAAAAATAAGTAATTCATCTGACTAATTTCATTAATGTAATAACATCAGAAGTACGTTTGATAACCATAAAGTACACACGAATTTGAAAACATATTAATAAATGATTGTTAGAAAAATCACATTTCCGTAAAGAAAAGATTTTTTCAAATGCTGCAAGAATTTTTCCTTGTTAAATAAATTATGCTCTCGTTTTAATACAATTTAAAGATTCTAAATTTGATTTTCAAATAATATTACCTTTAAAATAATGCTTTTGCATGCCATTTATTTTTATTCTCAAAATTTATTTAACCAAAATTATAGGAAGTATATGTTAAAAACATTCCAAGTAAAAAAATTAGAATTTTATTTTAAGATAAACAATAATACAATTGTTCTATAATTTACAATTATCATTTTAAAAACTTTTTAAATTAAAAAAAATTTACATAACTCTTTTACGAAATTACAAGCTTCCGTTTATGTTTTTGCGTCGAAAATATGTACAGTCATTAGAAATGATATCAATAATAACATTAAATTTTAGATATTTACAAGGAAAAAAGTATGGTTAGTAAAAATTAAATAAAGATAATATTTTTTAATGGCGACGATTCATAATTTCCTTTAATAGTGCAGAAATATTAGATGACATAGAATTGATACTTCATTTCATCGGTTGATTGAAATTTAATCTTTTAAAATAGTCACAATAATAATCAATTTTTACAATGCTAAATGAAATTACATGTAAAAACAAAACTCATCGTACAAAAAAAAGAATAATCAATGGTTGAAGTTCATTAATTATACACAACATAAATAAAAAACGTATTGTTTTATAAGAAATTACAAATAATCTTTACTAAATTTGGCTTTTCAAAGAAGTTTTCTTTGTTATATACAAAATATAAAATATTATCTTTTGCTTTGGTATTAATTTTTTTAGCACTTAATAGAACATCAAATAAATAGTAATGGCACTTTTTTTAAAAATAAAAAATAGCACCAGATATCATTTTTCCATATCACAGAGTACACTTTTTGCACACAAACAACTTTCTTATTTTAACGTTTACATTGATATACCATAATGATAATAATTTTAAAATATATTTACAGGTGAAATTTCCTTGCATTTCTAGAAATCCAATAAACATTTTTGTATAGTTCTATATAGATTATTGATGGTTTAAAAATGATTTTAAATTTTTCAACAACTTTCTTGTTAATTAAATTAAACTTTTAAAGAAAATATTTTTGTACTGTTAAATATGTTTTTCTATTCTTCTTCTTCAAAATTCAAAATCCCAATCAGTTGTATCTGTTCCGGTAGAGAAGTTATCAAATGATGGATATTTATTGAAATTACATGTATCCCACATTGAATCAACCTATAAAAATATCATATTTACATCAATATGCATTTTTTCAATATTTACATTTCCTATTCTTTTTAGTTAAGCACATATATTCAAAAAACTATATTTTATAATGTAAATAAAATACGTTTATTATAATCAGTGGTACATAGACATTTTTATCAATATGAAAAACATGTGAAGATTATCTGAAAGATGTTAGTATATATATTAAATTTTATAACATCTATTATTTCTAAATTCAGATGTTGATTCTAAGAAATACATTAAGCTTAATTCTAAATAATACATTATACTTTAGCCTTTTCTTATTATTTTTTTCCAACTTAGATTAACTACTTAAAAATTTAAAAATAATATTATGTAGTGTAATATTGACTACATGTTTACTAAAGTTTTATTATTATTAGTATAAACAAAAGTATAAAAATTAAAACATAATAAATAATAGTCTATACACTTACCTTTGGAATTATAGGAGGATACATTTTATGGTCTCTAAATTCTTCAAAATCAAATGATCCAAACCAAGAATGATTTCTAATTTCATCAATATTTTTGTATCCTAATCGATCTCTTGGATTAAGACGACACAATGAACAAATAAAATATACTGTTGAATTTGGCATATCCTCAGGCCATGGAATATTTTCAATACCTTTTATAATACGTGTATATACTTTTATTGGATCATCATTCATAAATGGTGGATTACCAGTTAACATTTCAAAAATAAATATCCCTAATGCCCAAATATCAACAGACCAACTGTAACCACCAACATCATTAATAACTTCTGGTGCAACGTATTCCGTTGTCCCACAAAATGTATTAGTTAACCCATCTTCGGTTTTTAAATCTTTTGCGAAACCAAAATCAGCTAATTTGGGAATGCCATTAATATCAATAAGCATATTTTCTGGTTTCAAATCTCTATATACAACACGTATTGAATGGAGGTAATCAAGTGCCTCAATAGCACCAGCAGCATAAAATTTTGCTGTATCAATAGTAAAATGGTGTTGTTGACGGATGTAGGTCCATAATTCACCACCTATACAACATTCTAGAAGCATGTATACCCTTTCATTATCTTTAAATGTCCTATAGAGGCGAACAATAAAGTCATTCTTACTTGCCATCTGAATTTTTCTTTCATTTTGTATATGTTCTTGTTGATTTAACTCAGCAACATGCGCTTTATTTATGATTTTTAATGCGTAACAATGATCTGTTTTTTTATTTCTAACTAAATTAACTCTGCCAAAACCACCAACTCCTAAGGTTGCAAGTTTTTCTATATCATCTAATTCAATATCTGCTGTATCTGCACTGCAAACAAAAATTATTAGAAATTTATTTTTCTCATATTTTTATGGTAATTATTTATCTTCTTAATATGTTTTTAAAATCATTAAATGATAAGTTCTTTAAGAGAGATAAAATTATATCATTACAAATATAATTATAAAGTTATATTTAGATTTCTTTTTAAATAATATAAACATTTATTATCAAATTTTAAATAATATATAATATCATGGTTTAACTACTTTTTAATGATATTGTTTAAACATCAATAAAATTTAGATTATTATAATCATCAATAAACAAATAATTCTGTTTATAAATATAAACAGATAGATAAAATTGATTAATAGTGAAAAATAATCATTACTATGTAATCAAAAGATCATGATTTAATTATAAATATGCTTAAATGTATATTTTTAATCATAAATTAAGTTAAATCTATTTATAGATCTATATAAATAAGCATGAAAATAATTCGATATTATAAATAGAAAATTAATTTGATTTCCGTTTGTAAATATAACTTGAAATAAAAACTTACATGTCAATATCTTCATTCATAACATCTCCAATGGCGGAATCCTCCGAACCAGCATCACTTAATGATGCTTTTTCAAATGATCTCACTATTTTTTCAATCATCTTTTTGGCAGGAATAAAAAATAAACTAAAAAAGAAAAATTATTATATTTTAAAAAAATGAGGCTTTAATAATTTAAGATTAAGCATATCATTTGTAATATAATAAAAAAAGTGAAAAAAAGAAAAAAAATGTACTTTAAAAGTGATTTAAAGACTGAAACTGGATAAATTTAAAGAAAATGATGATTTAAAAGTTACTATTACAATCAATTTTGAGAACAAATGTTGAAATTGATGTTTACAATGAAAATGGATAATGGATAAAGCGAGTATATTGAACGTTGAAGGCGTGACATATAATGTATGCCAAAAGTTTATTCGTTGTAAGACACTTGGACTTTCAATAGGTCAACGAAAATATTTAATAACAAAACAACTGTTTTATAATTAAAAAATAATATATCTTTTTTAGCTATTTATATCATTTTATTAAAATAATTATTCAATATTACTAAGAAATTTTAAAATGATATAAATATATATAGTTATTAAATTATATAAATGAAATATTAAAAAAGATTTTAAGTTAAATTTGTTTATTAAATAGTATAAATGTTATTTATTTATATTATAAAAATTTATTAAAAGAGGAAAATGTTTATGTAGAAGTTTCATTGAAATACCAAAAAGACGTCATTATTATTAAATCTCATTGAAGATTTTGATAGCAAATTGTTAATGAAAACTAGTTGCCTTCTTCTAACAGTTTAGTAATTGTAATAAGTAAAAGATAAAATATTAATAAATTTAAAGTAGATGGATAAATAATATATATCACTTAATTAAAAACAATAATATTCTTGAGTATTTGGATCTTTTTCGATATCATTGTTACATAATCTTTTCATAATAAGTACAGAAGAAATATTAAGTATACTTTATCAGAACAAATAAATATTTAATTAAAATTGGATTATAATCATTATGTAATATCGTTTTTAAAAACTTTAACAATAAGAATAATTTAGAATAATTAAAAATCAAAGTTTATTGACGTTTTATATTATATTTACATGTATTAAAAAAATTAAATAATATGACTTATATAAAAAGAAGTATCAATAGGAGTAAAGAAGAGTAACTGACAAATATGTGCATTTTCACGTGAACCTTACTATTATTCTTGGTATACACTAAAAATTATTTTTCATTAAAGATGACAACGCTTTACACACGTTTAAAGTTTAATAAACATACAAATTTTCTAATGATCTTAATTTGTTTGTTTACAAATTTTTTAGTTACTTAGTTGTTAAATAAATAAGTAATGAAGATAGGTTTATTTTATAAAAATATTAATATTTTTAATATAGATGTAATGACTTTCTAAATGATTAATTATAACATAAATTACAAGGAAAAAATTATTAGAATTTATTAAAAAGTGTGAGATGAACTTTAACCAACATATCAAACTCCTTTAGAAAAAGGTGGGTTTATAAAAACAATAAAACGTTGTTGAGAGAGCGTTATCTTTAATAAATTAATATATAAAAATGTCACAAGATGTTACATACTCACGTATATTATGTTTATAATCTACCCATTGTATTTAATATCACACTAAAATATAACTTTATTTAATATTCAACCTTTTCTTAGCCATTCATGCCACTACTATATTATCTGGACAATATCATAAAATATATTAATCAAAATATTTAATAGTAAATTTATTATTAATTAAAAAAAATAAAATATAAGTGGAAATGAAATACTATTGTCGGCAATTGCTTATCAAATATCATATTGAACTTCCATAAAACCACCAAACATAATTTATCATTTCACTAATGACATTGGATAACAAAAAATTTACTCATTTTAATTTATTTTCAAAAACCTAATCAACCTTCATTTTCATAATTATACATGTGTAAAATATATTTGTAAAAAGTAAAATAAATTTTCTTGAAGGTTATCAATCTTTCAATAAAATGTGTTTATGTAAAAATTTTTCCCTTTACACAATACTTTTGGAGAGATAAGGACTTAAGATTTAAAGATGGTAAAATATACTACTCACGCGAAAATTATTTAAATGATAAGAGATTATATTGATATTGTGTTTATGAAAAGGTAACAAATTTTAGATATTTAAAATATTGACAATTATCAATTTTAAATATGTATATATGGGAATCGTTATTTTTATTATAATTTAAGAAGCTCTTTTTGTTAATAACAGAAATCAGTTAAATATGCACCATAAAAAGATCAAACTTTTTAAAAAATATTTTTTTGATAAAAGTCATGTAAATTTTGATGATATTGTACTCAATAAAACTAGTTTCAAATAACATAATGACATTTTTATGTTAATAGAATAAACATTCAAATTAACCTAATAAAAAACTTGAGTTCTAATGGAAATCTAATAATTAAATAATATATCAACTACAAAATGAAACTGCTGCTTTTGTGACTTTTTTACTATTATATATCTTAATTTTTAAAGATGTTTTCATAATAAATGCATTGCAAATAGACATAATACCCTTTCAATAAACCATTATTAAAAAAACAAACTTTAATTAGGTTTATTTTTTTAACACAATGATATAAAGTTTTTGCTAAATAACTATTTTAATAAGTAATATTATATTAGATGTTTAAAGGTAATTACTTTTGTCATATTAAAAGAAATAGTAAAAAATTTTCAAATGTAGTGTAAAGTTAATTCATTAATAACTTTCATAAAATTATTTTTCAAATGATTATTTAAAGATATTATATAATTTTAATCAAGTTTCATTTTGTCTTTTAAAAGTAACTTTTATAAATGATTATTTAAGATGCGAATGATGATGGTAGTGTGATTGTTAATTTTAAAAAATAATTTTTGGTATCTAATGACATTAAAATTATTAAAATGACAAGTTGATTTTTGTATTGGAGATTATAATTATGGGAAATTGATGGAGGAAAGGAGTTTTGTCAGAGATTTCAGAGATGTTGATAAAATATTCTCATTTTTTAGTAGTAATCGAAAATTTAAAAATAAAAATCATAGATACATTAAAAATATTCGAAACTTTGAAGTACAAATTAAAAAGCTTTTGCCATTTTCTTTTATACAGGTCAGAAAACTAATTTTATTAAAGAATAACAATAAAAAGTAATCTACAAATAGATTAATATTTAATCACAAAATTACCTTACAAAATAGAGATCCATTATAATTTTAAAATTATTCTAAAAGTTCATTTACAAATAACTATTTACTTAACACACGAATAATTATCAATGGTTTAAAATAATTACTTTTACTTGTCAAAATATAGATTTATTTTAAATAATTTTTAATTATATATATATTAATATGTGGCATTATTTAAATGTTATAATAATTGCATATTTATTAATAAAAATACTAATTATCTTTTATATAAAATTAAAGTATAAACTAAAAATTATTTTTATGAAAATGGGACCACATTTCACGGATAAATTTGTTTTAAAATAATAATAATTACATTATCTTTAGAAATGTATCGTGAACAGAAGAAGAAGGAGAAATCATAAGTCCAAATTTATTTTTGTTTTTATTCTATTTCAATAAAAAAGCCTTATATCATTTAAATTTCGAAATTCACATTTCATTATTGAAATTTGAGAGCTTCTAACTAAAATGATGTTTTTATTTTTTAGTAAGAAATATTTAAAATATGATTATAAAATCAAATAAAGGATTGTTTTATTTATTAATGATTAGAATATTTGATTTAAAAAAAAAGAAATAAAGATGAAGTTCAATTTTTAAATGTTAATATATTTTTCTCTTCAATAATAGATTATGGGTATCTAAATTAATAATAAAATTGGTAATAAAATTGTTTAAAATATAATTGTTTCAATGAAAACCATCACTATGAAAATTTAAAAAAAATTTTCTAACAAAATTGGAGTATAAATTTTGTAAAAATATAAAATTATAGAGTTAGAAATAAGGAATAGTTTCAAAAAATCTTAACATTAGTCAATTTTTTAAAAATATTATTAAAGATGGTTTTTAGCTGTAGGAAGTTGTAGAAACTCGCTATTAGCTTTACTTTTTCTCTCCACATAATACATATATATGACTTCTATATATTAAAACCAGTTGTAAGTATTATGTTCCGAATCAGTAAAGCAAGTTTAATATTCTTTTTTTTTTATAAAACACAATATAATACTATTTGTGTGGCCAGATAATTAAAAAGTTTTTGTTTGATATATATTATATTGTTTTCATCACATAATGTACATTATTTACCTTCAAATATTTCATATATCTATATGAACAGTTTAATAATCAATTTTATCATACTACAAAAGAATGGGAAACTTTTGTAAAATGGAAAAATTTATGTAAATATAAACTATGTTATACTTTTCCTTTCTTCCAAAAAGATATATCGTTTTTATTTGTAAAGAAAAATAATATTTTTTTTCTTTCACACATTTATTTTGTTAAAAAAAGAATAAAAATTTTTTTTCCCAAAAATGATTCAATTATAATTTTTTTTTGCAAAAAATTATTTGTTTATTTTTTAATCAACAACACATAAATCTTGATAAAACAAAAAGTAAAGCATATTGTATCAATAGGTGTAAAAATAATATGTTATCGTAAAATGATAATTACTTTGTAATGAATATATTTGAATATCCTTTTCATTTCTTCTTTTCTCTCTCTTTCATAAATCATTCATCCCGATTTAATTTGGTGCTGCTGGACGCATAAGATTATGTGGATATTCTCCTTTAGTTTTGGGACTGAACAAAAGATTTGAGCGATGTGGAATTGGATCATGTGGTCCAGGGGTAGGAACATGACCAGCACAATAGACCTAAAAAATAATAACTTTTTACTAATAATTTCTATTTATCTTGTTACCTCTAAATCTTGTGTATCATTCCTGTTATTATGGTAGGTTTTTAAAGACAATCTTGTTCCACAAATCCAACATTTGAAACAACCCTTGTGAAATAGAGATCCGTCTTTAAGAGGTCCAACTTTGTCGTTAAAATAAGTTGGTCTTTTACAACGAAAGCAAGGTTCTTTCATATCTAAAATTACATTAAAGATTTATTTTAGAAAAAAGTCATATCTTATTAGAATGGAAGAAAAAAAACTTAATTGCAATACTATGAATTAGAATCTATAAAACATAATAATAAAAACAGAAGCGAAAACGATAGTAAAAGTTTATAAAATAAGTGAATTTGATCTTGTAAATAAGAAAAGGGAATGATTCGAAGATTGATGAATAAAAGATATTACAATGTTAAAGCATACCATCACTACATTTTTCTGTTACAATACATTTATATAATATCTTTTAACTTATTATAAATATATTATATTTAAAGGAGAGGAGAACATTTAAGGTTTTAGGTATATATTGATAATATATACGGAAAAATTACAATGAAGGAATAAATTTTAAAATGTTTGGTAGAAGAATTTGAGAATATAAAGCGGAGATATTTTATACTGAGTTATTTTATTACTTTTCTACAATTTCTGAGTTCACATAAATTTTCGACTTTTGTAAATATTATCTAAAGGTGTGGGTGGTAGTCACATTTGTTAAATAGTACATATTTCTACAACCAACAGAAGAAAATGATAAAAGAAGATTCTGCATGTTAAATAAACACAAAAAATTAAGGGAGGAAATCAATATAATTTTATTTGTAATTTTTTTTGTATATGTTAAAATCAAATAAATTTACTTATAATAAAGAGAAAAACTTTTAAAAAAAATGTTTAAATGTCAGAGAGTAATTAAATTTTTATTGACATATATTTTTATCATCTTAAGGTATACATACTTGAGGAGATAAAAAAATAAAAAAATGAATAATTTTTGATACTTAAAAAAAATAGAAAAAAAATAAAGATAAATTAAATAAATGTTGAAATAAAAAATTTCTTTTCTAAAATATACATGTATTTATAGATTTATATATAGAAAATATTAATCAACTGAAAATGAATGTGATTGCGTTCATTTAATAAATATATTTATATACTTAAAATAATTTTATAAGTTGCATTTAGAGATAATCTAAACACTATACAAGTATTTTCACTTACACTACTAATTCTACCTTAAACATTCTTCTAATATTTTCATAAATTTGAAGTACTTATTAGTTTTTCTTTAGAATAATTTAAATAAAAAAAGAATTAACTGTTATTCAAATAGTGTTGTCATTAAATATAAGGTGTGTTATTGAATAGAGATATATTTAAATATAATAATATTATGTGTATTTTTAGTTGGAATATTACTTTCTCCCTTGAAACAAGCGGTTTTATTTGAAATACTTAAAAAGATAACACCTTCAAGTTGTTATAAGCAAAATAAATATTACTAGTCCAAGAATTTTTAAATACAATAATTGTTAAGAATGTATCATAAAGAAAAAGTTAATAAAATATTATTATTAATATTTATTAGTTGGGGTTTTTAAATTTTTAACGGAGTTATATTAGAAGATAATGACACTAGTTGGGGAAGATGAAATAGAATATTTTCTAAGAATGGTTAATAGAAAAATAAATATGTCAATTTGTGGAGTAATAAAAAAAGAAAAGGACTCTGATGACTAATAGAAATGTACTTTTTTTAACAATAGAAAAAAGAAAGATAAAAATAGCTCTTTTTTTAAATAAATAGAAAACAAAAATAATAAAAATGTTATGTAAGTATACTTATTAAAATAATAAATAACACAAAAATTAAATTCAATAAAGGTAAAAAAGATAGAAAAGAACTTAAAGAATGTTTTAATAAAAAGGAACTTTTTAAAGGACAATTACCAATTATAATAAAAATTTTACTACTAATAATATAAAACTTTATACAAAAGGTAAAAAAATATTTCTATGAATAGAAAAAAAAAGTATATTAAATTTATAAAAATGTTTTGAAGTATAAAAATTTTCAAATTTATGGAATGTTTTATCCCAGTGAACAAATAATAATTTACCGTATCAATATATTCCATAGTACCAGTCATTGTCAAACATTTGATTAAATTAACTAATACAAATATTACTACCTTTCGAAGTGATCCTATCTAAAATTGGATCTTTCAATTTTCTTTTGTATCAATTAAAGTTGTTATATTTTTAATCTTTTATATACATCCTCTCTCTCCTTTTTTTCTTTAAATTTTTGAGGTTTCATTTAAATATATATTTTTATAACGAATCATTTTTATTTATTAAGTTATATACAAATAATTGACTGTTTTAAAATAACGTTGAAAGAAGTACTTCTCTTTTTAAATATATATTCTTTTAATATTTTTTTTATTATTGTCTTAATGTGTACTTAAATATTTTGTAGTTCTTTTTTAAAATTATAATTTATGATGATCAGTATTTGATTAAATATTATTATTAAATAAAAAATTAATTTTTGGTATTATAAAAAATCACTCATGTATTATTTTTTTGTACCTCTTTTTAATAGTGAAAAATAAACTAATTTTTTCATGTTTCATATTGTATCACTATATATTCTTTGAATCATGCTTTATATGATTTATTCAATCAATGTTTATTTCAAATTAAATAGATATTTTAAATATTCATTTAAAATTTATATATATATATTTAACTGTCTTAATATATTTCTTAACAAACAAATCATTTTTATATGCGCAGTTCTTTTCTACTGTTAGTATAATATGTTTGTTCAAAATATCTTTTTTAAAATATGATGATGATGGTCCAACCAAAGATAGGGGTACCAAATTGTGTATTAAAAGTTATAGGCCTTTATGTTTGAATAATGATCTAAGTCAAATGTAATGTTGAGTTTTCCCTTTACAACAACTCTCTTATATATCAGTCTTAACCAATAGGTTGAGGTAGATGAAAATAGAAAAGAACTGATTGTTGAAGTATATACAAAATATTAGGACGGAGTATCTGAATTGAGGGTTAAAAAGACTAAATGAACTACAAACATTCGGTGAATAGCTTTTTCTGTACAATTAAGGTTTTATTGTTTTTTCTAGACATTGTACCAATTATTTCTTTCCCAAAAGTAAAATATATTTTTTAAATTAATAATAAAGAATTATTATTGTTAAGATGTGTTTCTTTAAATATTTATCTATATCGATATTTAAATTATCATTTATTTTTACTATATTTTGTTTCGATTTTTATCTTTTTTTTGATTAAAAAAATTTTATAAACATTTATCTTATTATTTTGATACAATATTTATTATTTAGTTTAAATTAAAAAATATATATATAGCAGATGAATGAGGACATCTATATGGAAAGTTCCTCTCCAGAATCCACTCAAAATTATAGTTTTCCTCCAATATATTTTAATAATAAAAATTTAATGTATACAAATAATTCAAATGATATGAATGATGATAAAACATTAAAAAACCATTGTAATACACTTATATTATCATCACACTTAAAAGAACAAAATCAACAAAGTATATTTGGTGCACAAATTGGAGCAGAAATATTGAATGAGGCTGTTGCAACAGAGTATATTCAAAGAATGAAATCATGGTGTCCACCACAATGCTTTGAGGTTTTTTTTGGTGATGTTGAGGATACACCAATAGAATTTATGAAGATTAATCAATTAATACTATCGCAAGGTGGTACATTTTATGGTGGTAATATATTCAAAGTACAGAAATATTTATTATCAATACCTCAAATTCTTGTTAAAAAGGGTATTTTATCACCGGCTGCCTTGGGTAACTCATATATATGGAATAATTGGTTAGGCGATTTATCAACGCAATTAAACTCAATAGAATGGCAAGCTTTTTGGTATATCTATTCAAATGTCTTTGGTCTCCATACATTACCACTACACTTAATTAGTTTTTTTAATATTTTTGCCCAAAATCAGCATTCATCACAACAAACAATTGAACAAATTATCATGAATGCTCCTTTAAATCCATCATTTACTACCTACACATCATCATATCTTAATAATGTACCTCTTATAAATAATTCTTCTGTGGAAACTTCACTACTACGAAATAACAATATTAATCAAAAGGCTTCTGATGAATTGAGTATTATAGAATCGTCAAGCAATGATTTAACACCATTTTACAAAGAAAAACGTAAGTTTTTTTGCATGTTTATCAAAAATTTGTAAAAAGTTTTAAAAAATTAGTACTTAATCAAAAAACAATTAAAATTATATTTACATACCGTCTTATTCTATAATATATATAAAATAAAAATATAACCAAATTTTTAAAACTTTCTTTCTACTTAGGAAATTTATCATATCGTTTTTCTTACCTAAAATCTTCTTATAAATACCTCTAAACGTTTTTCATCTATTCTACTTGGTAAAAAACATTAATTTGCGTATATACTTGATTTATTAAAAATTAAATATACCAAAAGATAAATTGATTAAGAAATTTTATTTAAATAAATGGTCAGACTAATTGACCTAAAATATTATATTATATAAAATTAAATTTTTAAATTAATTATTAGATGTTTTAAAGTGAAAATGCTATTTGAGAGAAAATAGAAAAAAGATGTGATAAAAATAATTTCTAACAAAAGAGATATTGCAAAATTTATATTTTTAAAATATTCTGAAGGTATTAATAAAATATATTTATATTATTTAATATCAAAATATACCAAAGATTATTTAACTCTTTATCACAAAAATTTTTTTCATTTCTGTTTTATAACTAATCTATAGAAATTGTCCTCAAATAATTTATATATATTTGGAGAATGTGAAATTGAAAAGATTTTTTTAAAGCAAAATTTTATCAAGTTATGAGAGATTCATTATTTTTATTTAAAAAATACTTCTCTACTACTTTTAAGACATTCCTAGATAAACATTTCTGTTAAGAGATCAAAATATCTCTAATTTTACATGTACATACAATTATTTTTACCATAGTATTTCTTTTTCATATAAAATATCTAAATTCATTATAATCTTATATATCTTAAAATTTAATAGTTATCAATAGATTAGTTATTAGGCTTTTGTTTTATTGAAATGCATTCCATTATTTTTAAAAATGTTTTGGCAACTCTTTATCATTGCATCTTTTCCTACTATATATTATTTAGTTAAGAATAATATATATATTTGTGTGTGCCACAATTATTCTCATTCTTCTATCTTTTACCACTTTTTTTTATCATAATTTTGATCAACAATCTTAACTAGATAGTATTTAAAAGCAAATCACTTATTCATTAACATATAAACCTTTTTATTAAATAACAATGTTTTTAACTTTTTTGTTAATTCCAATTAGTTATTAAAAATTATCTAATCTTATTTTAAATAACAATGTTTGATTATATCTTATATTTTTGGTTAAGCACTCACAATATATTAATTTCAATTGAGTATTATTAGTAATTTACCAGTTCTTACATTATTTTGAATCCATTATTTCAGAGCACTAGTTTGTGGTTTTAACCATCCATAATCAAGTGCACAAAATATAATATAAGTGTCAATATTAAAAATCTAGAAAAACTATTTTTTAATAAAAATTTTTATTTCAAACTCCTAGCAATGGGAAATACATCAACTACATCATCAAATTCCTTTAACAATAACAACATTGAAAAGTACTCTAAAAGGCAATATTCTAATTATAATGATTCATCCTCATACAACTCAATACACGTATACCAAAATCATAACGGTGAGCTTTATTGAAGTTTTCAAAATAAAAAAAATAAAAAATACATATGCGATATTAAAATTAAAAATGCAATTAAAAAGTCAATAAATTATTCACACGATTAACCGTTAGTATTAATATGTTAAATTTGAAACATTTATTATATTATTTCTAATACAACTAAAAATAAAATTTAATAATATTTTTTATATAGCGAAAAATGTCATAACCCTCCAAGTATTGACAAGCATTATGTTATATATTTTTAAATAAAAATTTTTAATTTAAATATATCTAAAATTGTATCTTTTTAAATTTTTACTACTTAGAAAAATAACATATACATATAGTATAAATGAAATTTTCATAATAAAGTAGTAATGTTTTTTTACAATAAAAATTAGCCATTGATATAGTTTTTAACATTAAACTCAATTGAAATGATATCCTATTCAAATCAATGGAATTTAATAAGATTTTATATTTGAAAGCATCACTTTTGTAAAACTTATTTTAAAATTCATCACTTAAGCATTTTTATTTAAAATTGTAATAACTCATGCATATTTAGGATAGTTGTGGTATATTAACCATAAGATATGTATATGAAAAATTTTTCTGTTTTTTTACATTAAAATCTTTTAATAGTCTCCATTATTTTATTGATAAAAATGTATTTTTGTATTTTTTTAATAATTACTACAAAAAATTGCATTCAATTTTTTTACTCTTAGATAGTTGTGTTATAATAATTTTTTTTACTACTAACAACACATTAAAATTACACTTTAAGTCACCTGGATATTAAAATTTTATTAAATACACTTTTAACAAATGAGTTATTTATTAAAAATTATTCAATATGGAGAAATAAAAAATATTAATTTATAAAATTTATCATTTAAGACTATTTTTTAATCCATAATATTACATTTTTTTAACATTCTTCTAAGCAATCTAAAATATATATATCTAAAAGTCTTTTTATTACAAATTTTTAAAGTTTTTCAAAAAAAAGACAATTTGTAAAAATTATTTATCTTCTTGCTACTCCTTAAAACCATCTTCACTAACTAATTACTTCATTTTCTATTTACGTATTTTTCAATAGATATTTTAAATTGAAACGAAGCATGTAATTATTTAACTATATTCATCCGCCCCGAAATATATACAAATTTTAATTTCATCCTTCTTAAAGGATAAACAATTTATTTTAAAATTTTATAGGAAGCACATCATTAAATAGATGAAGAAGGTTGCCAATTTTTACATTTAAGTTTTTCATTTTATTTGACCAATAATCGTTATTTAATTGTAATTATTGCTATCAAGAAGTATTCATTTTTTATATAAAAAAGCTAATTTTTTTATCTTTAAAAATCCTTTCTTAATGTATCGAGAAATTTTAATTACTATAAACATATTTTTCTTGCTAAAAGATTTACAATATATTTTATATGCATGTTTTTCCTCTTTTTTTCAATAGAATAATAAACAACATTTATCTGTATATATAAACAAATAATTAATGCTAAATTTTAATGATATATATAAAGATGTATTACTTTACATAAAATTTATAATTAAAAGGAATCTTTTTAAACTATTATAAAAACAAACCATTTTTATTTTAAATTGAATTTTACTGACACCTTCCTTGTTTTATACACACGTCACACCAAGAAATATTACCTTTTTACTTTTTAATAAGTATATTTAAATAAAAAAATTTTTATAACTTAATTATATATGATATCATCAATAGACTTCTACTATAACAAACACCATTTATTACTACATTTCAATAATATTACAAAATTATCATAAACTAGAATATTAATATGATTATATATATTTATATATATGTATATATTAGTAAATGAAGCATTGACGTACTTGTGTATGATGAGAATATAATTATACTTTTATATTCTATTTATAGAAACTGAGAAAGACAACTCTTTAATTAGATCATTTTTAGTACTGTTACATTATTTTAGAAATTTTTATCCCCATCATATTATTTAATATGACATTATATGATATTGTTTTTTGATTTAGTAAAATGAAAAAAGTTAATTTTAGAAGAGTGATGAAATATTATTTTTCAACCGCCAAAATAGACATGTTATCAAGAGAGAAATTATTTTCGAGTGAGAGAATGATAGTGTTTGTTTGTATATGTAGATGTTTCTTTAATAAATTCTCTTAAAATATCTTTTTATTTGATCATTATTTGGTATTTTTGGAAAATTATAAATATCATAATTGCATTGCATTTCTTACAATCATGCTATAATCATTTTTAATTAAAACTTTATCATACCCATATTCTCCTATCTAATAGTTATAACGATACATTAAAATATAATAAAAAAATTTCTTTGATCCTCATTTTACAGTTTATTAATATATATATAAATAATTATATTTTACTTTTCCATTATTTTTCATATCTAATCAAAATATAAAAATAGTTACATTTTTTTGTTATTATCAAATGTTTATTTTTTTGTGTAATGGAGGCTTTTACTTAAAAATTGTAAATTTTACGTAATATCTTTAAGTAATGATAATTTGTCTTGGTGAATGTTGTTGGTAAAATGCTTTATAATGATAAAATAAAAATGAGTTCATATAAAATAAAAATCTTATCCATTTGTTGTGTCTTCATATGATGTATATTTCTATTTTTCGTTCAATTTTTTTAAGTATACACATGTAAATATGTGTATATATATACATTATTTTCTCAAATATACTGTTATTTGTCTTTTATTTTCAATATATCATTGAATACAAACTTTTTCCATTTTTGGTACCATTCTCTTTTTGTTAACTTTTAACAATCCCTAAGAGAAAGCACCATTTTGAATGTAGTAATAGTATTGCTCTTCCGTCCTTGTTCTTGTCTTTAGCTTATAAAATGTAGTAAAATTTGTCCTGATAAAAATGCCAAAATAGACTCTACAAACCATTTAGGTTGATGCGACTGAGCTAACAGTATGACTCATATTGCCTCAACGCATTTGATAGATATATATTATATTTGTTTTGGATACTTAGTCTTTTTCAACGGCATATATATTTATATATATTGAAATATATTTTATTTTTAATATGTTTGCTAAAAACTTAAATTTTCTGATTATAAAATTGTAACATAAAAAGAAAGTGTATAGAACAAATAATTTTATATGGTTTATTAAATGATACATTTTATATCTAAATTATTACTTTATTTGAAACAATTATACTTATTTTAAAATGTAACATTTATTTTAATATTTTAGAATTAAATGTATAAGATGACGATACACATATTTAACAATAAAAGTTTTTAATATTCAATGATATATGTATATATATATATATATATATATATATATATATATATAATTGAAATTATATTTTTAGCTATATCAATCAAATGTAATCATAAATATTTAGTCAATTCAAAATATGAGATCAACATCAATCATACACATACTGACTATCTATCTTTTTTTATCATGTTATTTCAATTATTAAAACATAATTCATAATATTAATCTATTTTTATTTCATTATATTTTTTTCTTTATAATAATAGTAGTATGAACATTTTATATTAATAATAAAAAAAATTTTATTTTATGACCACAAATACACTTTTTTAATATTAATATTTATTTATAACAATATTATAAAAAGTATTTTTAAATTTATTTTTTGGTTAATTAATTATAAAGAAAATATGATACCTTTTCGTAATAATGTTTAACACTAAGCCTAGTTGTTATTAACGTCAATACTTCTACATACTTTCTTTCCGACAACGTCACTCCTCATTTTATTTTTATTTTAATATCATTTATAATAAAAAAAGAAAGAAAAAAAATTATATCTTAGAATCATGTTGGTGGTTTTATATCGTATGCCCTTTCAAAAGATACGTTTTCAACCCCAAATGTGGCACTTTAATGTATTTTGTGTTTAAGCTAAGAAAAAGTAGAATAGGGCTAATATTTGTAGGAGGGAAGTTAACTCAATTGTTAAAAGAAGTTTAGAAAATTTTTTCGATAATATTGTATACATATTAGCATTCTTCTATTTCTTATTTTATTTCTATTAAAAAATTCCCTTTTTTGTCTAAACTATTATTGAAAATCTCATTATGATATATCAAATGATTAATAATATTAATAGGTTTCTTTTAGTGATATCATGTTTTAAAAAAAAGTGTTTATTATTTATATTATTATATTTTATATAAACATGACCTTTTTTTAAGGATTTCTTTTATCATAACATTCAAAGGGATATTAAAGGTATCATCTTTTCTTTACTTTTACATATATAATGATTTCTCTCCTTTAAAATTGTTACCATACATGTTTGAATTGTATACATATAGTAGCGTTGTACTGAAATTTTGTTTTATTCCTTTATGTATTTCTTTTTTATTATCATATATTTGTTGATCCTCTATCGGAGATATATATATGTATGTACATATATTCATGTACATTATACATTTATAATACTCTATTTTATATGCTAAAACATTCATGAGAAGCATTGATCGCCTTTCTGTACATATTTAGAACATTAAAGCATTAAATATTTTTAATGACCATACTATTATTAGATAGGCACTTGTGTATTAACAATTGTCGAAAAGTTTTTTTTATAATATTTTTATAAACAAGAAGTTATAACAAAAATTTTTAGTACATATTTACAAATGTTAAAAATTCTCTTTTTTCCTTTTTCCTGCTTTTATAAATAATTTTTAAGTTTGCACTTTTCTAATTCAATATTTCCTTTTTGCTGATAATTACTTTTTAACTGATCAATGCACATATCTGAACAAATATTTTATCTCTTTCCCTCAAATAATATTACATCTTTTTTGAAAATTTTAATATAAATATTTTTTCCTTATACTACATGTCTATTTTTATGTTTTTTTTATCTAAGACATTTTTTTCTATAATTTTTTATAACTGACATATGTGTTCACAATTAAACACACTTAGTAATTTGAAATTTTTCTAACTATATAGTCTTTTTTTTGTTAACATAAAAAATTACTGTAAACAAAAGTTTTTTCAATATAATTATTTTTAAAATCTTAAGTTTTGTTAAAGTTTGTCAAAAAAATACACTTTAATATATTAAAAGCTTCATAAAGTAAAAATTTTTAATTAAACTCTTAGTAATAAGAAAACTGATTTATTCATATTTTTACCATGGTATATGCAATAAATTTTATTATATAAATATATTTAGACAAATTATAAAAGTTAGTTTATGGATTCATGTATTAAAAATTTTCAATATGCTCTCTTTTGATAACGTTATTTGTATAAAAATGTATCTCAATCCGAAGTATGGAGAAATGATTAAAATGTTCAAATGTGATATAACAATATTTATTATTATACGTGCATTATAAATGTATATTTTAACATGTAAATTTTTAAATAGCGCTAGGTACATATATTTAATTATAAAATATTTTACTATTTAATAATCCATAAATTATTTTTTACCACAATGGCAATAAAAAAAATGGAACGAATAATATAAAGTTAAAAGGAAATTAACAAATAAATTTTTATTTATAAATTTTTTCACAACAAGTAAATAACTATTCCTCTATCTAATTATTCGTTAATATTTTTAACTTTTCTTATTTTTTTCACTAAATAAAGTGTAAAATATATTTCTAAAATACTTGATATTACATTTCTAGAGAATTATTATTGTTTCAAATTTTCTAAATATAGTTAAAAATTCAGATAAAAAAGAAGAATGTACATTTTTATTTTAAATAGTTAACTCATATGTCAACATTTTATAGTTTGACAATAAAAAAATCTTTTCATTTTTATAATTATGCCTTTTTACTGTTTTCTAATGTAATCTTTTGAATTATTTTTGATATCAAATATTAAAGCTATTTTATTATACTGCTATATGTGTATATGTATATATAATTTTAAGTAAAAATAATTTACTTCTTGATCTCCTCTGATAAAGTATTTTTATGTAATTTATACATTTTTATTAGCATTTCTTTTTAAATAACGTTAAATACTTTGATCAAAGTGTCAAAAATATACGCGCTATCTCAATATTGTTATATCAATTCTATTAAATTCCCTTTTTATAATAACATAATATTATATTCCATTTATATAGATAATATTGCTTTTATTAAAGTGATGTTCTCTTATCGTTGTTACTGATTTCAACTATTTATTTTCATTAATTTCTTGATTGCTTTTTACAATTTTACTCTTAATACTTTTTATCTTTATAACCTAATCACTTTTTATAATTATATTAAAATTAAAATTTTTTTACCACAAGTATTAATATTTGTTACTTTTTAATTTCTAATACGATATATTTTATAAATATAAACGATTTTTTATCTTTAGTCTACCAAAAATATAACTTTTGCCTATCCAGGAAGTGAATTATTTTAATTATTCCTTCATCTAACAAATCATTTGGTCTGGGTAAATACCATTTTTCTTAACAAATTAAAAAAAACTTGCATGATCAATTTTTTTGTAACGTCTCTACAAGAATAACTCAACTCTTTTTTGTTATTTTTGAAAAAATATTCATTTATTATCTACTTGCCAAAATATTACTAAAATAAATCAATCTAAGATTGGGATTAAACATCGTTTGCCTTCAAAAATTATCAACAACATTTTGCCATCTGCATTACTCATATCCAAGGGATACTGGCTTACACTATTAATATAAATAATAGTGCCAGTAGTGTTATCAAATTAAAAAAATATTATAAAAAAATTGTATTGTTAGCAAGGTAGTAGGTTGCAGAAGATTAATTTCATTTAAACACACTATACCAGAAAATACTACTTGCTTGACACGTTATACATCAATTTTGTCAACATTTTTATTTTATAACATTCTGAACTAATCATTTATACTTCCATATATTTAAATTCAATTCAATAACTAACACTGATGCTAAAGTTTTTAAAAAAGGATAAAGATGAACAAAGCAGTTCATCAAAGGATAATAAATCCTCAGCAACTTGTAAGCTTTAAAAAATATATATTAAAAATCTTTTTATTATTAAAAAAAAAAGTGTTTATATTTTATATATTTATAATGTTAGCCCTTTAATTTTTATTTAAAGTCATTTCTAAATATATATATGTATATGAAGGAGAAAATCATTATGTAATTTTGAAGTATCTTACCATCCACTATATATTCATTTACCATTTTTTTTATTTTTTTTGTCAAAATCTGTTTTACTAAAAGAATGTTTAAAAATATAAATTTTGCAATGTTTCAAAGTATTATTATAATGTCCATGTTAAAGATATAAAGTAATAGTGCGGTTTCTTTTTAAAAATTATATACCTTAGATGTAAAATGACTGAATGCGTAAAGTATTAGTAAAATAAAATACTACTGAAAATTTATTAAGTATTATCTATATGTAATTATAAATTATACATATATTTTATTAGTTGTAAAGATTTGGAAGAAAAGAAAGTAAAATAGAAATTAATATTATAAATATATTTGTTTATCTTTACTTTATTTACCATTTAAAAATAAATGATGATTTGGATGAAATTTTTTAAATTTTAGTACTATTATTATCTTAAAATGATATCAATATTATTGTTAATATTTTTTTCTAGGTAAATTATAAATAGCATTAGTTAAAATTATCAAATTATAGGAAGTGACTTTTTAAAAAAATGCATTTATAAATGCAAATATAATTATTTTCATAATTATGGTAGTAATTACAAAAAGAGGAAGCAAATTTGTAGTTATTATAAATAAATGGGATTTTTAATAAGTTTATTATTCTTCATATATCAAATAATTATTTTATTTTTGTATATTTTAAGTAAACAAAATGACAAATTATAGTAATCAATTATCAAAACAAATAGACAAAAATAAGATTAAAAAATTATGATTTAATAGAATTTACAAGATTTTAATATTTAAAAAGGTTTTGTTTGATGAAATATTATACATTATCTATAGACATTCCTCTTCATACCCATAAATATTCATGAATTAGAAATTATGTTTATTAATATTTAATAATGTTTGTATATGTATATTGTAGCAAAATTTTAAACATACTGAAAATTTATTTATTACTTTTGTAAACAAAAAACGTTTAAATAATACATTATATTTATTTTAAAAAAAATAAAAATATTAAAAAAAAGTTTGGGAGGTAAAAAGATTCAAATTATACATAAGTTTTTTTTTGTCTTATAAATAATAGGAAGTGAAAATTATTTTTAATATATATAAAAATGTTAACTGATTGACAACTTACGTAATATTGTGGACAATTTTTCAATCACAAACATTACCTCAAAGATTTATTTCAATATGTATCTAGTTACAACCTAAAAACTCTTCAGATTTTCACTTTATTTTATCATTTAAAACTATTATATTATAAATTTTGAATATAGGCTTATGATATATGTCATCTCCTCTGGACATAGTATATTATTTTGGGAAACTTTAAGTTCTTTTTATTTCAGTTACTAATTTGTTATATTTTAAAGTTATTACAAAATCTTTCCATAATTTTTATCAATATCATAATATCACCTCCAATATATATATATATATTTGAAAGGCGGATATTGTGGCAAAATGTCAATCGTGTATAATAATCTTGATATTGTTATTTATAAATTTAAATTCCTTAAGTCATCTGAAGCAATATTTTATCATTACACATTCTGAAAGTATTATATTAAATAAAAGTTTCTCTTATAATTCACATGTTAGAATTTTTATTTTCTACTATTCTAGAATAGTTTTACCAATTTGCCTTGTTTAGCTTAATAGGATTATAAAATATTTTTTTTGTTTAATGAAAATAAGGATAAAAAAGGAATGTTGTAGAATATGAGAAATTATTTGTATGTATTTAATCACAATCAATATTTAAAATTTATTTTAACTATCTAATCTATATAAATATATGTATATATTTTTTTAATAAAAATCGTATGTTGATTTATTTAACTTGAACATGTGTATTTCTATTTCTCTCATTATACACATATTTTATCTTTTATATCATTGAACAAAGATGTAGCTAAAAGTTTAATAATGGAATATATTTTTTTACTGCCTATTATGTACAATTAAAATGTTTTTATAACATTTTATTCTAAATTAAAAATGATAAGGCTTTAAGAAATCTATAGATATTTCAAATAAATATAACATTATATTTATTTTATTAAATATTTATAACTTTAATTTGTTTTATTTTTAATTTCTTGAGACTAACACCTATTAATAGGTGAAGGCACTTCTTAACATTTAATTTATAACATCAATGAGCAAATGTTATAGAAATGTTGTAAAAATGATTTTTATATATTTTATATGTATTTTGAGAATCAAATTAATAGATATTATAACTTTGTAAATGATTTAAAAGAATAATTAATTACATTTTCTTTTCTTTAAAGTTATAATATTATCAGTAGGGGTGAAGCTATAGTAAAAAGGGTTAATCTTTATTAATTAACATATACTTTTTTTTATTTGTTTGAGGTATTTCATATTAAATGCTAAGTTCATATTATTAGAAGTAAAAAATATTTTTTAAACTTGTCAGACATCTTTCGTTTTTAAGATTTCTTGTTAATTCATATTTTTTCTTAGTATCTATTTATTTTTTATCAATACTAATATTTTACTAAAGTTAATTCTACAAAGTCTTTTATTTAGCTATAATTATTGATAAAATATTATTAAAGAAAGTTATTAATTTTATTGACTTTTATTAAGAATAATTGTAACCTTTGTTATATTTTTTGTTATACCTATTTATATTCAAATGAATACGGAATATAAAGTTTCTGAGAATAGTAAATGTAATAAGAATGATTGTATTTCAATAGAGACTTCTTTTGATATAAATACATTAAATCAAACGACATTTATTTTAAAAACACCAGCACAAAATTCTAGTTCACGTACCTCGATTGTTGATGACAATCCTAATAACGATAATCACCAACCAAAATATGGTTGTGAGTATGAATCAAACGATGATGTCTCATGTCAAGCTTCTTTCCCGATAAGTGATATTAAAATAAAGAATAAAGAAAAGGAATGTAAAGACGATGATAATAATCTGGAGGAGAGTGATAATGATATTAATAAGAGAGGTGAAAAAACTTTTTCAAGTAAATTTTATATTGGTGAAGAGTATGATGAGGATACATGTGTTTCAGCTAACATAACTTTACATACTTCATTGGGTTCTTCATTTCATAATACCATTAAAAATTATAATACAAATAATAGTAATGAATCTCTTGATTCCACTAGTAAGTCATCCGTAATATGCTATGAAATTTTCATATATTTTCTTTAACTTTTTTTATAACTTTTTAAAAAAAGAAATCTTTACATGGTAAAGACATACATTAAAATAGCTATATTTCCGAGAAATAAACATTTAGGTCGTTTTATTATTGATGTCACACTTAAAAAAGTGTTTTTATGTGTGATTTATACCTTTAAAATAAATCTACTTTGAATGTAAAAAAAATTTTGTTTATTTCAACATTTTAAATAAAAATGCCATTTTTTCTAAAAATAGAAAATATATATTTAATTTTAAATATAAATAGATGTTGTTTTATGATTGAAGTTTAATATTTATCTTTAGCTATAAATATATTTTATGTTCCACTTAATTTTATCTTTTTTCATGATTATATGGCTTCAATAAATAAATTGTATATTTATATGTTTGAAGATTTTAAAAGTATTTTTTTCCACCTATTTATGACAAATGATATTCCTAGCTAAAATCTTTTACTATTTTTATATGTAAAAATAGAAATATTTATAAATGAGGTGTACTTGCGCCTTTGATTAGCTATTTTTGTATATTAATCTCACTTCTAAATAATATATCTTATGATAATCTTTATCTTGGGCATTAAAGTAGTATTAAAGAGAAAATTGTTTTTAGATATTTGTGACTAAAAATAGTATATTTGAAATTGATACCATGTGGAATAAAACTTCAATTTTCAAACCTTATAACATTGTCACCAAGTAAAAATGCTATACACTACCATCTTTAACAAGAATATTTCTTTTTATCAACTACTAAACATAAACCATTACTTTTTATATGTTAATACGTATTTTGCTATTCTAAAAAAATTTCTTTATTTCATCTTTATCTTTTTTGCAAAACCGCTGATTGGTAAGAAACATTTCATGACTCTAAAAATGCTTATAGTCAAAAGCATTTATATTTTAGGCATTACTTTTTCATCTCCTCAACTTTATAATATTTTTTTCATTTAAAATCTTATAATAAAGTTACCATAAAAATGATAATTTTTATGCTTTAACTAATAATATTGTCATTTTTTTACCATTCAATGGAGTAGGAAAACAAATTATGTTACAAAATTTATCAGTGGCATAATTTATTTAGTAATACAAAATAATTTATTATTTTAACAAGAAAGTATATTATATCTTATGGCATAAAAAATTTTAACTTTTAATGGAAAAAAAGTAAAAAAAGAGAAGAGATAGAATGATATAATTATGAGAATATAACAGCCATTCTTCGTAATGAAGTATATAAATTGTAAAACTTAAACATATTATGATTAAAATATTACTGTTATCTATGTCATTAACTAAATATCCTATATATTAAACATTATTAAAGTTTACTTCCACCATATAATAAGCTTGCAAAAATCATAAATAGCATAATATTACTATGAGAATTTTACCTTTCTCACATGTATATTTTATACATCTTTATATAAGAAAATCTAAGTTCTGTGTATTCCTTCTTGAAAATTAGCCTATCTTTTTTAAAAACACTTTAAATGGAAGGATAAATATAATTTTTGTTTATCCATATTATATTTATTTATTATATTTATATACAAATTTATTCACATTCTAATGACCAAATTGCATGAAGATTTTTAATAAATTGCAAATTTGATAATAAATTAAATTAGAAAAAAAATAAAATAAAAAAGTATTAAGAATAACATAAACATTATTTAATATTAAATTGTTACTATTTCTTCAATTTTATTATATTTTGCCCTTTAACATTGGTTATCTTATCAAAATACAATACTTAAAATCTTTTAACAATTTTTATTTATAAATAATATTATTTCTACTCAACTTTTCTCTCTTCTTCTTTTTTTTCAATCTGATTGTTTTTAATAAACAAAAATCTTTTATTTTAAAATTAAATAGTTTTATTTATTAAATTTATAATTTATTATCACAATCAAATTTTAGTTTTTTTCTTCTTTTTTTATTTTATAAAATTATTAACAATTTTTTATAAGTTTTTCAACATTATTTAGTTAATGTTTAGTTTTATAAAATATCATAACAATTTTTATTATATTAAAAAAGCATCTAATTATCATTTGTGTCATGGATATTATGGTATTCATTAAAAATTATTGTCTTTCGTGAATAAATATATATATATAATAACTACATTACCATATATTATATTGTATATAAAAAGTAACGCATTATATGGTTTTATGTATCTTTATAACTACATAAATATATTATCAATAACAGAATTTGTTAGTAAATTTTAAAAGCTTTTTTCTTATAAGTATGAGTTATTAAAAATGCGACAACCTCTTTGTGCCGTCTGTATATAGTTATTATATACTTATATGAAGTGAAAATTAAACTTTTATCTTTTATATCTTTAAGTTTTATAAAATAAGAGATATTTATGATAGCTAATCAAAAATACAAGTAAAAAATAAATAAAAAAGGAAAATTACTTTATTAGTTTATGTGTGAGTGAGGAAAAATAAAGCTTTTAAAGGCAATAATACTTTATGTGTAATAAAATTATTTTATTTATTAAAAATAGTCATAAAAATATACATTACTGATAAAAGAATTACTTTAATCGATAGAAAAAAAACTTTTACAAAATCTGTCATTAATATAAAATAAATTTAATCATTTTATGATATAAAAAATGGCAAACATTTAAAGACCATATTTAAGAAACTATATATATATATATAATTTTTTGATAAAAAAAAGATATTTAATAAGGATAAAGCAAATACAATAAATGGTGTGAAAAAAGAACAAGCACACATATAAATACTATTTTATATTTTTTTCTTTATCTAAATATGCTTATTCAATAGAATTAATATAAAGTTTCCTATTTTTAATCTTATACTTTAATAGTATGAGATTATTTTACAATTTATATTTTTTATTTTTTAAACGATAACTTAAACTTTATAAATTGGCATTTTAGCATATTTTATTTGCTACCAATTCAATTATTGTTATTTTTTATTGTGTCATTTTATCATTGAATTGGTGGTTCAATAAAAATTTACCCGTACTTCAACATCATCATCTCTTATCTGCATTCTTTGATCTCAGGCCAAATATTTATTTTGACAAAAAAAGTTATAAGAAAATATTTTAGTTAATGAAAAGCTATTTCTATTATGTCTGCTATTAACAAAAAAGTACAGGCTAAATTCTGTGAGTGATTTTTTTACTCAATTGTGTTTCTCATACCACAATTAGTTTAAAAAATATATTAAATATCAGAATATTTGAATTTTAAAAAAAAATTCGATTAAATAAGCTAAAAAATGCTAGCTACATTTTTCTAAGTACTATTATTATTATGAGGAGAAGTTTATTAAATGAAAAAAAAACAATATTAGTTTTTTTTCTAATCGATTTAAAGGAAAAATTAACAATTTGTATAAAAATATGTGAATATAAATACATATATACTATGTGACAAAAAATAAAAATTGCAAAAAAATTTACTTTTAAAAAAAATAATTTATATCTTAAAATTACTTTTCTATTTTTAGTTAAAGAATTCCTTGACAAAGCTAAAGAAGAATTTAAGCAAAAATGGGACAATCCAGCTCAGGTAAGTTAACAAAAAAGATTTGTATTACATAGTTTTATATACGTTATTACACAACCATAGATAACTAATACATTTTAACTTTTTAAATTCATTTAATATTTAATTAAAAAAAGAAGAAGAAGATGAAAATGTTTATGTAAAAAAGAAAAATGTCAATTAATTAAATATGATAATGGAAAATACGATTTTAAGATAAAAATCACTTTTTAAAATTAAATTATACAAACTATAAACATATTTTTCCGAAAAATCTTTTTCCATTATAATTTATCTTGATTTACAAAAAGTATGATAATAAGAGCGTATTTTTATAACACCCAGCAACTTTTCACAAAAATCATTAAACTTTTTTTATAACGTAATATCTAACTAAGGGTGGATGAAATGTTAAATAATATTAAACTTTATATGTATATTCAGAATAAATCTTTAACAATATGTAATATGTATTTTTTCTAACAACCAAACAGATTGTAATAGATGCGTTTAAAACAATTTATTACCTCTCGCTTATAATTTGATAAAATTAAACTTTATGTTTTTATTATAAAACTCAATTGTTGTAATAAAATCGTCATATAAAGTTTTAAAATTTTATTCTTTAATTACTGCTTCTATTTATTGCAACAACCTTCAATTTTTAACTAGCGAGGAGTAATCCTAAAATTATACATTTGTATGCAATTTTTCTCTTTCACTATTAAAATATGAATGAATAGATATATATGGATGAATTCTTTTATCTTTTAATATTACTATATTATTATGTTCTCTTATTTAACATTTTTATGAAAATAATATTTTTTTTGTATTTTTAGAAGTAAAATCTTTAAGAAATTTAATTGTTATGGTTTATATGTAAAGGGATTAAATTTATCCATAGTAAAAAATCAAAAGTACATAAATCTCTAGTTATAGTGTTAATAAATCATTGTAAAACAAATAACTATTAGAATTAATCTCTTTTTCTATGAAAAACAATTTCATTTTTGTAACTATTTTTTGAAAAGGAATTTTTTATCACTATAGTTGATCTGAATCATTTTTAGAGGTATTTTGTATGTCAAAAATGATATATATTTAAGTGTATTTATAATTAACATACATAAATATAACTATTTTCCACAATCCTAGATATATCTTTAAAATTTAATTTTAACTTTCAATCGAACATCATAATTCACACTTCAAATATAAGTGTATTTTAACAACTAGTTTTAGGAAATATTATTACACAAAGTTATACAATTGTCAAAATTAAGCCTTATAAAAGTGAGAGGAAGTAAAAATTGTTCTTTTATCTTTTTTATACTATTATTTTAAACTATATGCCAATTATCAACGGAATTTAATAATATTTTTTTAGTTCATAAAATAGGATGTTGCTATAGAATATTTAAAAAAAAGATTTGATAAAAAATAAGGATTTTTGAAATATTAATATTTATGTTATTTTTTATATATTTTTAGTATGTGTAGGAAAACTATTAAATTTGTATACATACACTATGTCCAGTAAATCCATTCATTCATATAAATATAATATTTAAAAAGCATGATTAATATCTGAACGTATATGATGTGTTTATGCATATCGTTATATTTAATTTAAAAGGTGGGACATCTCTTAAACGATAATTGTTGAAATTTCTACATTTTGATGTTTTTAGAGTACTTTCTAATTCTACATTTAGATGATCATATCTTTTTGATGTACTATTTTACCTTATTATAAAAGTAATGTTATTTGTAACATAAATTATATACATATAAATCATATTATGTTATATGTATGTATATATATAACGTTAAAAATTTATTCCTAATATATTACAAATTTTTATATAACATATATTTTATTTATACTAAAAATTTGTTTCATAATTAAGAATTTATAACATATCTCTCTTTAAATCTATTTTATTAATTTCTTTTTTTCACTTTTAATTGATAAAAATTTTTCTTGTTAAATAATTACAAGAAATGGTATTGTAACATTTTAAATAAATTGTTTTCTAAAATTTAATAAGGAAATTTTATGTTTAATATTAATTCACTTAGTATTTTTTCTTTAAAAATCTTATTATCATATTAATAATATTATATAGCATTATACATTCCTTTCAAGCAAGATGTGTCATATTTTGCCAAATGATTTAGTTTAAATATAGATTGGCCTTCACTTAAAATTATTACACCTACTAGTTAAAAGATATCTTACAAAGCAATTTGTTCCAAAAATACACTAAAATAACATATATAATTTTTTATAACATATATATTTATAATTATTACTTTAAATATATTTTGTATATATATTTATATATTGTAGAAAGTAATATTAAAAAAAGATTATCATATTATAAATTGTTCTTGATTACTAGTTTATGAATAGATACGTTTAAAATATGGCTACTTCTTTAGTAGTCACTGCATCAACCAACCACTCATCATTGGATTCTAAACATATTCATAATTTATCATCTAAAAATGATACTTCCGGAAATAATAATTGCTCTGATATAAATATGGGTGGAGAAAAAAAATGTTTAAATGATAATATTTCATCACGTAACTCCAGTAAATCATCTAAATTTTCTATAAAAAATTTGACAAATTTCCATAAGAATAGTTTTAAAAAGTTTAGAAATGATGCAAAAATTAACTCAAATCTTTTAACTAAAAGTGATAGTGTCACAAGTGAATGTTGTGGTAATAGGACGAGTTTAGCAGCAAAGTTGTATGGTTTTGTTACAGGTACAGGAGTATCTTCTTATTCTACAGTTGAGTTAACACCTGAAGATGATATTAAAGAAAAATCAAACTACCTAGCAGATCTTTTCTGGTTCAGAAAGGAGTTAAAAAACAATTGGCTAAGTAGATGGTCTCAAAAGGTTGTGTAATAACATATATTGTATTATATAAATTTTATTTATAAAAAAAATAATCTATGGATAAATTAATGAAACATTTCACCTTATATTTATTTGTGTATTTATTTTACTTTTTAGAATAATGCAGCATTGGATGATTTTGATCGTATAAAGACGCTTGGAACTGGGTCTTTTGGACGGGTAATGCTGGTTAAACACAAACAATCTGGCATCTACTATGCTATGAAAATCCTGGACAAGCAAAAAGTCGTGAAACTCAAGCAGGTTGAACATACACTTAATGAAAAAAAAATCTTACAAGCAATAGATTTTCCTTTCCTTGTCAATATGCAATATTCTTTCAAAGATAACTCAAATCTTTATATGGTACTTGAGTTTATTAGTGGTGGTGAAATGTTTTCCCACCTTCGTAGGATAGGCAGATTTTCGGAGCCACATTCACGTTTTTATGCTGCACAAATTGTTCTAGCTTTTGAATATCTTCACTCATTAGATCTCATTTATAGAGATCTTAAACCAGAAAATTTATTAATTGATAATTTTGGTTATTTGAAGGTAAAATAAAAAAATAAAAAGCAATTTATTTAAAGTTATTTTCATTACAGATTACTGATTTTGGTTTTGCAAAACGTGTTAAAGGAAGAACATGGACACTTTGTGGTACTCCTGAATATTTAGCTCCTGAAATTATTCTTAGTAAAGGATACAATAAAGCTGTAGATTGGTGGGCTTTAGGAGTATTAATTTATGAGATGGCTGCTGGATATCCACCGTTTTTTGCTGATCAACCAATTCAAATTTATGAAAAGATTGTTTCAGGAAAAGTAAAATTTCCATCGCACTTCACAAATGAGTTAAAAGATTTACTTAAAAATTTGTTACAAGTTGATTTAACAAAAAGATATGGTAATCTTAAGAATGGAGTTTCAGATATAAAAAATCATAAATGGTTCCAATCATGTGATTGGATACAAATATATCAAAAGAAGGTAATTTTATGTTTATTAATGCTTCTTTTTTATTTTCATTTTGTAAATGTCTATTGTGCTATAGAAATAACATAATTGTCTTGTTTGTCTTTTTTAACCACTTACACCCTTTAAACAATTTTTTAAACGTTTTGTAAAACTATTTTACTAACACAGGTTAATCCACCAAGTTTTTCTGTTAGTGATAAAGATGGGAAAAATCTTCTTTTTGAAGCACTATATCCAAAAACTACAAGTGCTGAAGATACACGTCATTTTGTTACTGACACAACACAAGATATTAATTTTACCATTGATAGTCAAAACCACTTTCCTGAGAAATTTAAAGATTTTTAATGCCATAAGGGATATTATAAAATATAGTTTATTAACAAATATTTTATCAATTGGAATATTCAATAATCAATTATACAACTAACATTTCACACTTTCTATCGCACATATCATTCATTTACAAATTTTTATTTTGTTAATTTATAAATCTAATTTAGCATGCTTCTATATATACATAATTAATTGCTTGAAGTGGTATTTTTATTTTTTATTTATTTTATATTGTTTATTGTATATATTTTTTTAAGGTTGAAGCCCCATTTTTACCAAAGTGTCGTGGAGCAGGTGATGCATCAAATTTCGATGATTATGATGAGGAACCACTACGTATTTCTGGAACTGAGAAATGTGCAAGAGAATTTGCCGAATTTTAATACTCAATTAATCTAGTATATAGTCTATCAAAATATATATATGGATGTTTTGAAAAAAGGACATTTTTTATGTTTAATTTTACTTAATAATATGAAATTATAATACAGTATGACAATTCTTTATACTTAGCTAAATTGACTTGTACTTTTCTACTCAATTTAAAATTTGTCTCAAGTTCGACATTTTAATGTAGATTTTAACAGAAGAGGTTTTTATTATTCAAAATTTTACATAGTTTTTTTTCTATATTTTTAATTTTATTGCAAATGTCAATTTTAATGTTTTTTATCCTGTATAACAATAGTCGAATGAAATTTTTGATCAGAAATAGATTTTTGGTATCAAATAAATAAAAAGATAAGAAATAATAACAACAATTGATTTAATGATGATAATTGTATTTAAATATTTTTTAATTTTAAGAATTTATGAATGCAAAAATTATTATTAAAATACTTCTTTTGTTAGTTTTTTTGAGTAATTTTTTTAATCACCATTGATTATATTTTATTGTCATATTATATAACCAAAATTTGATATCTAAAAATTCTCTATTCCTTTGCTTCTCTTATTTCTTTCAAAAAACTTGCCCATTTTCTATCCCATTTGTAATTTTTTTATAAAAAACCAACTCTCGCCATAAAATTTAATTAAATATATATATAAATTTATTTATATATATAAATGATATTATTTTTAATTTTTTCTAAGCTGCGAAAATTAATTGTAAAATAGTAGATTGGAAATAAAAAATTTCTTATTTTAAATTCTTTCAAATAAATATAAAAAAATAAAAAAAAAAGTCATACTGATTGGATGTTTTGAAGACAGAAAAAAACTTATAACATTTTATGAGGTTATGTATTAGTGAGCGTTTGCCCTTTTCATTCTTCGCAAAAAATTTTAACTTCTACTATTTGAAAACGCATAGAAATCGTTGTTTCATATAATTGTACTCGACTGTTGCAGATATCTATTAACTTCTTTTTTACATAATTTCTTCAATTGTACATGTCCTGTCTCTTTCTTTTTAATTGAGCATTCAAAATTATCGTATTCATATGATACTTGATTAAGTTTTTTAATTAAGTTACATTTGTATTCATAAAATCTTTGAATTGTTTTTATAGATTTTTATCCAATAAAAATTATGTATTTAAATTTCCTTTTTTGGATCATTTGTTGGTGGTGAAATTAATGATATAAGTTATCGAAAAATTGTTGTAAAATATAAATTAAGAAATTATTGTTTACAATAGTGTTCTTTTTTCTTAAATAACAACTAGTTATAGAAACTTTTATCATAAATTGAAAAAAAAAAAGAAATAAATCCTTAAAAGCACAATTGTATGGAGAAACAATATGTATATCATTCATTTTAGTGAGATGGGCTTAAAATATTATTGCAATCTTTAATTTTTTTTGACGTAATAAAACAGAACACAGATTAGGTACATTTTTTCCATAAATGTATTTTATTGAACAGGTTATTGAAATAATCTTAATGGAAAAAAAATTTTATGTTAACTTTTTGTAGGAAACATGTGTCAATTTTTTTATCAAGAAAGTTATTTAATGAATAATTGAGTGTTATTATTATTTTTTGTTAAAAGTATAATAATTATTTAAAGTAAATAATGATGGTTATATAATTATTTAAATTGACGAATAAATTATTGCTATTAGATTAAAAAACGTTCTTTTTTCGAAAAAAAGTTAAAATCTTTGATAAATGGTTATTTTGTTTTAATATAATAATTATAAATGAATAATATGAAAAAAGACATAAAATTTATTTGATGATTGTATTTGTTATTTTTAGAATTTGATTATATAAATTAAAACATAGACCTTTCTATATTGAGTACTGACAAAGTTTTAAAAAAAGGTACTTAAGAACACGGATTTGGTTGCATTTCATTATTAAGTATGATAGACCAGAGCTTTCAAGAATTCTTTAAAGTATGAATTTTTTGATAACGAGTAGATTTAATTATTATTAATGATAAATTTAAATATATCCAATTTGAAAACATAAAATGTTTAATTTTATCTTTGTAACAGATTTCCCTTGTTTTTTAAGTATAAAATGATATTAAAAAATAAATAAATGACTAGACGTCATTTTAAATACTAGAAAATATCTTTTAAACACTTTATGATAGGTATTAATTAAATATACCTACAAAATACATCACATGCTACTATTTTTAATGTTTAAAATTTGTTTTTAATTTTAACCACCATTGAAAAAATGCACATATAATTATTATACTCTTTATTTTCTAATTAAAAAGGTACCTGGATACTTAATAACAAATTAAAAATATTAATATCTTTTTATACTATCCAGGTTATTTTCATCATAATAAATTTTAATTGTTCCGTCAACCTTTACCAAATTAATTTAAAATCAAATAAACACTAAAGTGATACAATTTTTGATCATTTTAATTTCCAAATATACTTGAATATATAAAAATATATTTACTCAAAATCAATTAGATGTATTTTTTAATATAAAACTTATGAAACCAATAGAAGAAAAAAAGTTATATGATGAGAAGAAAATTTAAGACGTCATATTTAGAAGGAATATTTACATTTTTGGGATGTTTTTATCAGTGAAAATACAAGTATATACATACATTAAATGAGTTATAAAATATTTTGAAGAATCTAAACAATTTAAAATATTGTCAAATAAATTATTTACATGTTTTATATTTAATTGGATATGAAAAAGACGTTATTCAATATTCTAATTTAATTTCCCAAATGAACAAATTCGGCTGTTACTAATCAAATTTTCGCTAAATTTATAGCTAAATGAATATGAGAATATTTTTGAGAGGAAAGTTTACTATTTCAGAAAATTAAATTTACATAATAGCTTTTAAGATTTTTCAAAATCAATCTATCGTTTTAAATAATGAAATGAAGATCAATTATGATTTTAAAAGAAACTAATTAATGACTAATGTAAATCAAAATATTGAGTGAAACTATAGAGTACATAGAAAAGTATATTATAAAAATTGTAATGAATATTTCACACTTTTGAATAGGTAACAAAATGTAAAATAGAAACAGTTTAATAACATAAAAGATCAAAAAACGCTTTGTTTATTTTAAAATAAAACAGTATTATTGCTAAGCGAAATTTGAAAATAATGTTTTTTTTGATAAATAGATACAAAATTATTGAAGATTAAACAAAAAAAATAATAAAAATTTTAAGTGCAACATTGAGATAGGTATTCAAAGACCACACGATTTTTTTAGAATGCTATTTTCGCTTTAACTATGATTGTTATTGCATTGTATGAATATTTTAAAAGTTTTCAAAATTTAAATTCTTTGACAAAATGTAAACAAGAATTAGTTGTTTTTGCTTTTTTTAAATTTTGACAATAAAAAAGATTTCTTTGCAATGCTTAGTTAAATCAAAATATTTATACGATAAAGAATATGTAAATGTGTTAATTCTATGTGAATTTGAGAAGTTGTCTTAAAATTGTAAGTCCTTCTATAAATATGTATTGAAATAATTACAATATTAAAGTTAGCTATATTTTATTTAATCATTTTTTGTAAAATAGTATAATTATTAACATTCCTCAATAAATCATTAGTATCGAAGCATAAGTTGATTATTTGTTTAAATTTCCTTAGAAAAAATTGATTACATTTTCAATAAAAAATGTTCTGAATCCTCTCAAAATAGTTCTGTCTAAAGAGCATGAGGTTATACACTAACACTTTTTAATAGTTCTACAAGTGTAATATTAAAATCTTGAGAAATATATTAAAAGTTAGAAACAATTTTGTTTATTTTTAATTTTTTTTGAGGTAGAGCTTATATTTTATGAAGTAATTATCAGAATTTCATAGAAATGTAGAAATCATTTCATAAACTTAGTATAAGTCTATAGAGTGTTAATTTTTGCAATAGAATATTCCATTAATTCAAAAAGTGAAATGATAGAATTTTGAGAAATAAACAAGATAGTATAATAAATTTAAATCATCATATTAATTAAAAAAAAAGTATTCTTATCACAAGAATAGAATTCATCAATAGTTCTTAGTTTATAATACAAAATTCTTGAAATAAGCTTTAAAAATAAAATACAATTGATGCTATTTTAAATGCTCTACAGAAAAATGGCCATATCTCAAGAAGTGATGATAAGAATCTTCTAAATATAATTCCAGTAGATAGACCATGAAATGTAACATTATAAAGCATCAACAGTGCTATATATAAATATAAAAATTGCCTCATATCTTATGGATCCTCTAACAGATTTTTGTAAAATTCCTTTCATTCGAAGCGGGATAAAAAATAACTTTAGAATCATTCTTACAATTAACCACATTTTGTATATGCACTTGTTAAAAACATTAAAAATAGTAAAATTTCTTATCGTGCAAGGAGTAATAAAAATTTTGATCGAATAAAAAAACTTTGAATTACATCCAATATAAATACAAGTCGTTTTTTATGAAAGAAATCTCTTTTTGTTAAGAGAAGGTGACTTTGTAATTTTCTATCAATAATTAAAGAGGTCTTAAACAAAGTGTTACCAGTTTAAGGGAACGTTATCCTCAGCTTAGAGATCTGCAAAGGAATAGATCCAAGATCCTTCCAAATTATTAATAAAATAAGTAAAAAAACAAATGGTTCCAAATGAATCCAAAACATGACAATTTTTTAAATTAGATAGTGATAGTATAATGCTAATAAAAAACAATGACAATAATGAGAATTTTATTACTAAAAATAAAACATATACAAAAATTTTGATAGTAAATACAAGAGATGAAAAAATTAAAAAAACAAAAGACACTCATTCAACAAAAGGTTCTGTAAACTGATGAGTGGAAATTCTTTTGCTGAAAGGCCAGGAATAAATAAAAAAATTACTTTGTGACAAAAAAGAAGGAGTTTAAATATCGTTTAACATTTAACATAAGTTCAAAGGAAAGTTAATTCATATTTAAGAGACTGCCAGTAAACTTAAATTTTTCGACATGAAGTTAGAAAGTAGATTCCAATGGAAGAAATCAAAAACATTCTTAAAAGTAATTTAAAAGACAGTATTAAAATATAGAATAAACACAAATATACTGATATGAAAGCTCCCATTACTTGGTCAAAGACGAGAAAGGGAATACTCACGGTTGGCATTGTAATGAACAGTTACGGTTCTTGAAAATTTGATAATGAAGGCACTTGAATCGACAATATCTGACGTTTCAGCAAGTAATCAAAGAAACTTCGATTTTCCATATAAAGTCAAGAAACGATATTAAAATGAAAGCAATGAAGAAGCTGAATATAGAATAAGACAAATTAGTTAAATAAACCAAAAGAAGTTCTATATGGCAGAAAAAAATCCTCTATTTGATGACAAAACTTACTAACGGTAAATGCGAATGCTTTAGTGTGAAAAAAGCCTTTGAAAATAAATCATCACTAAAATAATAAGAAGCAAATAGAAATATACAGATTGACACATATGGTAAAGACGCATGAATATCTTTGACAATTTCTACAAAAAGTGATATGTTCCGAACCAGTGATTATTCTAAAGGAGTGATCAGAATATATAAATAAGACGAATGTCGTTGAAAAAACGAAACGCGAATTTGTTGAAGATCTTTTTAAGAAATTCTTAAATAAACACAAAAATAAAAATGTTCTGATGTTAATATGATTCTAATATTTTTGTTCAAAAAACTTCCAATGGGTAAACTTATTATCAAAAGAATAAATGATTAGAGTTGTAGACGAAAAAGTGCTAATTACAGAGTACGGTGTAAAAAAGCCATTCAAATGCCATATTCGAGAGTGGAGATAAAGCATTGGGAAAAAAATGCAGGTTCATTAATATATTTATAGTTCACCATAAAATATTTTAATAGATGCATACGTGATCGTTGTATTTCACAGATAAAGTGATTACCCTCAATTCAGCTACTATAATTTCTTTTTCCTTCTCAGTTATGATATTTAGTCATGAGAGATAAATAGTTTTACCATTGATGTAGTTTATTTTTTTGTTCTACTACTTTTAAATCTTCAATTTTATAAACCTTTTTTACTTTACCAATGAATAAATTTATTTTTTGTAGGACAATGTGTTGACGATTGTAGCCAGAACTCAATTGTGTTTAACTTTTTCTTTTATTCACCATAATCTAGTCATTGTATTCACTCTTGAAATCATCGTTACTGTCTTTTTTTACAATAGATGCATAGTAGTTCTGGATTTCCTGGGTAATTTGATTTATTACACACATTGCCTTTGTACGTTGGAGCTTTCTTGAACATTTCTAATATAATATTGCTCTTAGTAAATTATGGACATTTTAAGAGCATTTTGCTTACGATTTTTGCAATATCTTTATCTTCCTATAGTAGTCTTCTTACTTTTTTAGAAGAGTTATTTATGAGTTTACTGGTTTTATGTTCTGCCTCTTTGATCTTGAATCTCTTATGTTTTACATCATTCAATTTGATCATCTTATAGTCAAAACCAATCTGAAATTCGATACCATTTTTTTAGAAACTGCCGAAGCTCTGTTTCTCTATTAGATAAAATTAATTGCAGTGTGGAGTAGAGAAAACTTAAAGTGAGATGATAATGCCATAAAATTCAGGTTTTTTAATGTCGTCTTACCCATTTCGACTACTGATTTACGAATTCCCTATTCAAAGGTGGTAAATAACTTCTTGGATTACTGATTGAAGAGAGCTTCATATCTTTTGCATTCATATAGCTTCTTATTCCTAAGTATAAGTTTTTCGCAAGATTAAATTTCTCCTCATCATTGAATTCATGAGAAAATGTATAAGTGCAAGTAGATATCACACATTCTTCCTAGATCAACGACTCATATTTGTTTTGGGAGGTAGATCAAAGTCTTTTTTTCGCTCAAAATTATTATTCCTTCCTACACAAAAGAGTAAAAATTATTTATTAAAGAGAACGGTAGAATATATACAATAAGTTTTTATTGGCGCACATGTTAATTTTGCGAAATCACAAATTTCACTAAAGTAAATATAATATTAAACTATTTTTCTTGTTTGTAATATATATTTATTATAAATTGGTTAAATTTTTGAACGATTCTAAAGTAATTGTTTATACTCTATTGAATAGAACTAATTCCAAGGAAACCTGTCTAAGGATTCATGAGATATTAAGCGATTTTTAAAGATTAATTTAAAAAAATGTTAAATGTGATTATTTTTAATTTTTTAGATTTTTTTAAAAAATTAGTATAGTATTATATTTGTTGTAGACGGTGATATATATAAAGTATAGAAAGGAACATCTATAACCCATGTCAGATAACCCGTGAGATATGAAAAACATATTTGATTTTATAGCTAACATTTTTAATATAGTAAAATATAATAAATATCTTTCAGTTTTTATTTCATTTTAGAAATCTATTTGGCTAAAAGCCGTCTCAAAGTAAAATAACTTTCTAGCAAGGTTAAATTATGAAATTTTTGATGTTGTCTAATGTAACATTTCATAATCTATCTACTGGGATTATTTTTAGAAGATTCTGATGATCATTTCTTGTATATGGTCATTTTTATTTAAAACAATGAAAATGGCATCATTGTGTGTTTTTTTTTTGAAGCACATTTCAGGAATTATGTAGTATACACAAAGAACTATTGATGAATTCTATTTTTAAACTCTATGCTCCATCTATAAAACAATTTTCATGAGGTTCTGATAACTAATTCTTGTGATATGGATACTTTTTTTTCTAATTAACACAATGATATATATTTATTATACTATATTATTTAATTCTTAAAATTTTAACATTATACTTCTTGAATTAATGAAGAATCTTGTTGTAGAAATTGTCGCTCTATAGACTTATACTAAGTTTTTAAAATGTTTTCTACATTTCTATGAAATTCTGATAATTACTTCAAAAAATATATGTTCAAGAAATATCAAAAATAAAGAAAATTTCTCTAACTTACAATGTGTTTCTCAAAATTTTAATATTACGCTCGTAAAACTATTAATGAGTTCCTTCATGCTTTTTCGACTAGAACTTATCTGAGAAACTTCAGAATATTTTTTATTGGAGATGTAATCAATTTTTTTTAATGAGATTTAAAAAAATAATCAACTTATGCCTCAATTTTTGTGTCTTTTTCGAATCTTTTACATTAGATCTATTAAATTATTGAAGAATTATAATATTAAATATTTCAAATAGTTATTGAACTTTTGTTTTCATGATATTTTAGGGTAACCTTAATAGAAGTTAAACTTTTAATATTATTTTTTGATGCACAAAATTACATTAATTTTAAAAACACACATAAAAATTAAATGTCATAGACTATGTCTATAAATGTAGTTTTCGTCTGCGAAACCTATAGAACATAGTGGCATGTTCTTAGCTAAAAAAGTGTGCATTATCACATCTGCATCTTAGGAAGGGGCAAAGCTATTAATATAAAATTGGGGGAAGTGCTACTCAAGCCACAACGTATAATACTTCTTACAATATACAAAACTTTTTATAAAAAATTTTATTCAATACATTTCATTGTAAGTAGCAAAAATGTTTAACGTTAAAATAAATGTGATCTTTAAAACATTATTGGGATATGCTTCTTTTTCTATCTAAAAAATTTAAGCAAACTAGTTAAAAGAATTTTTCTTCCTTCCATTTAGAAAGAATAAAATTAGAAAAATGTATATATATTCATATAATGCTCACTATTTTCAAATGCAAAATGCATAAAGTATCTTATTATTGTATAGAGACATAAATTTTTTGTCTTCATTTTCAGTAATAAATCTTTAATAATAATCTAAAAAAAATCTACCAATCTACTATTGCATTAGTTTTCATCCAATTATATCGAAAAAAGTTATAAAAAATATTATTAAAATTATTTAAATGTATAATATAAGTAAATCAATTATTTATATATCAATTATTTTCTTGTCATTTACCATACTTCACATCTTTTACCAGGATTCATCTTCGAACCAACTGGACATTTAAATGCATTTGCAAAATCAGGTTGATTAACCATAACACCATTGACGCGGAATCTCATTGGAGAGTGTGGATCGCCCAAAATTTGTCTAATAACACTTTGTGGTTTAGCTTTACCACACCATGTTTGAGCATATGACATAAAGAATATTTGATCATTGGAATATTTTGCAAAACCTGGAATTCTGGGTTCATCATTGCCTAATCTTTTAATGTAATTCTTATACGCCCTAAATGCACCTTTAATTCCACCATTATCAGCAATATTTTCACCTTGTGTTAAGATACCATTAATTTTAAGACCTGTATCAGGAACTTCATATGATCCATATTGATCAACTATACATTTTGTACGTTTTCTAAACTCTTTTTGCGTTTTTCTATCCCACCAATTTCGTAAATTTCCAATCTTATCAAATTGCGATCCTTGATCATCAAATCCATGGGTAATTTCATGTCCAATAACAGCTCCAATTCCTCCGTAATTTATAGATTTTGGAAATCTTCTATCAAAGAATGGAGCTCTTAAGATTGCTGCTGGAAAGGTAATTGCATTTTTAACGGAACTATAAAAAGCATTAACAACAGCTGAACTCATTCCAAAATCTTCACGGTCAACGGGTTCTAGAAGGCGTCTAAGAGCTTTATGTTGCGACCAAGTAGTGACTTTTTGAAGAATATCAACGTAACTGTCGTCATTCTCAATAACTAAACCTTTGTAATATTCATCCAAAGAGGTAGAATTTTTAATAAATTCGGGATACCCAATTAAAGGCATCATTTCTTTTAATTTTTCCAAAGCATAATTTTTAGTTACATCATCCATCCAGGTGTTGCTTTCAATAATCTCTCCAAAAGCTTCTCTTAAATCTTTTATCATATCCATTGCAGCAGCTTTATCTTTATCATTAAAATAAGCATCAATATACATAGCACCACTTGCATAAGGTAATTTAGAAGATGCAACCGTAATACAATCTTTCCATCTTGGAGACTTAACTTTCTTTCCAACAAATTCTTTTAAGAAATCTTGTTGAATATCTTCATATCTCTCATCAAGTTGCATTGTCCATGATGAAAAGTATCTATTTAAGATGTAATTTGTTATAACTTTGGTGTCAGTATTTTTGAGAAGTTCAACAATTCTGTCAAAAAATTTAATTTCAGTAACAATTATATCAGGATTGGAATCGTAATATGAATGCATATCAAATGGACTAATTCCACGGAAATATCTATTCCAATCAATCAGAGGCATTAGTTGATTCAAATCACTAATTTTGATAGTATTATAAAGTTCTGTATAATTTCTTCTTGATTGATCAGGAACAAGTATTTTTGCAAATTCAGTTTCGAAATCGAGCATTTTATCTACGTCTTTTGTTATCTCTTCGAGTGTTCTTTTGGATCCAGAATCTTGAGCAAGAAGTGATATCTTATTAATCATAAATTTACGATAAGCATTAATTTGTTTAGCATATTTATCCTTATTTAAGTAGTAATCTCTAGAATTTGCACCTAATCCAAGATTTCCTTGATCCATATGAAGCATTCTTCTTGTTACATTTTTTGAATCTTGGGATACGTAAAGCTCTAAAAATACATCAATTGATCGTGATTGAACGAGGTTAATTAGGAGCTCTGTTAAATCAAATTGACTTTGTTTCCATTTGTCTCCATGAATAATTGGCCAGAATCCGTAACTTTCAAGAGACTTAAGTAATTCTTTCAAGCTTGTTTTTCCAAGAGCTTTTGTATCCATACATCTTCTGTAGATATCTTTTAAATATCCGATAGATTTTGATTTAAAAGTCATATCGCTGCTATATAAATCTTAAAAGAAAATGAAAGGTTAAAAGAATAATTTTTAAACGCATACCTTTCATTTCTAAAGAAACATTTTCTCTTAAAGCACTAAATCTTCCGTAAGAAGTCAAATCATCAGGGATATCATTGTTAGCAATCCATTTTCCACAGGCAAAATCATAAAAATCGTCACATGGGTCAACAGTTTCATTAATAGATTCTTTAAAAATTATAGAAGCTTTATTAAGTCCATCATCCTCAAATTCATTTCTACCATCCTCCATTTTGTGTTTTCTCGAAGTCATTGGTATCATACATTGTACTTGAATCAAAAAACAAATGATTGTGATTCCATGTATGAGCATTTTCATATTAGAAAAAATAAAAACTTTCCCAATGACTAAATCTAAAAAAATATTAAAATGTAAAAAAAGATGCTACTTTTTCATTGTCACCAAAATGATTCATTAAGTAGTAAATTTGATTATTAACAATAATTTACTTTGTGAATCATATTGAAATTCAAAAAAAACAATACATACAAATTTAAATGTCATATTGATATATCAATCATGTAAAATATTCTCCATATCATATTCTCATGTGGCAATTAACAATTTATATATAATCAAATTAATATATGTAAAAAAGAAAGATTACGATCTTAAAACATTGAAAAAATGGAATTATATATTAAGAAAATATTCATTATTAATAAATCTTTACTGCTAATCAACAATAACTAAACATTTGGAATATAAAATAGTGTTCAAATTTTATTAATACATACTTCCATACTTTACGGATTTATAGCCTACTCCTTTATAAAGTAAGATGGATTAAGCAAACGTTTCAAGGTTAAAACTCAATTTATAATTACAACAATAGGCACATTTATGTAAGTCCTTTCAGCTGCTTTACTCACAATTGCATGTAAAGTCTTTCGATTTGTCTTTAATTTTTCATAAGAACATTATGCCCTTGAAACTATTTTATTTAATCTTTTTTTTAAAAGTGAAATATTACTAATATTAAAATTATCTGGAAAATATACAGTTAATAGAAAGTTTAGAAAATTTAATACCGCAGCACTTTCAATAATATTCTGACAATGCGTTATGGCAAAGTGAAATTATTAAATTATTAGTGTACATAGTGATAAATAGTATAATTAAATATTTTTCAAGAACTCTTTGAACAAAAATTTTATTGAGAAATTAAAAATAATATAATATTTGATGGCAAAAGAACTTTATAAAAATGTGAATATAAGTGATAATAAAACAATGTGGTAGCAATTTAAATATTATTTTTAATGTCTATTATATAATTGTTACCACTTAATAAAAGAGAACTATAATATCTTTTTTTTAAATACTTATTGAAAATCAAGAAACTACTCCAATTATGAAATTTTTCATTTATCTTACTGTTTTTAAAAACAAACTGATATGAGGGATTAATATCACGACAAAACTTAAAAACTTGAAATATTCTAACATAAATCGTTTAAAAGTACTTTAACGATAGGTATTTACCCTAAGAAAACTTAATAAGTGGAAAATGACTTTATAATTAATATAAAATTTTTGAAGTGTTCTATTCTCATTTTAAAGCCATTATATGGCATTGTCAAAAATTTTTCTAACAAATGTGAGTGTCTTATCTTGATAAAATATTCTAACACATACACTGAGGTCATCAAAAAATTTAAAATAATGACGAAGACGTGTTTATAAGGTGCAAAAAATTCTAAATCTAAAAATAATAAAGCTTATATTTAATAATTTGTTAATCTTTAAATTTTTAATAACACTAATTAACGTTTATTTTATGTTATATATTGATAATAATAATATAAATATTATTTTCTTATGGTGATACAATTTTTACAATGTCTCTTTCTTTTAACAAAGCAAACTTTAACAGTACTTGAGATTCAAAAAATTATAACACAATTTCACTAAAAAAACTTTTACCTCTATTATTATAAACATCATTAAAATATTAACAAAAAATATTATAAATACTTAGAGTTGCAAAATATAACTTTTCAATTATTATTATGTTAAATAAATAAAAACGACTGTTAAAAATTTTATTATGAAGAGGATATAGTTATAAAAGGGTAAGAAATATCAAAAATTATTAATGATAACTGTATTTAGAATTTTATAAAATATATTAATAGAATAAAAAATGAATTATTTTTTTAATAAAATATGATGTATGCTAAAAATGAAACTCATTAATTTCTTCTCATCTTAAAAAAACGTGAAATTTCATTTTGCAATAGACAAATCATTTGGAATGAATTTGAAAACGCTAATACACTAAATGTTTCGCCTTGCTTTCCTCTAACAAAAATTGTTATTTTTAATTAATGCTGTAAAAAAAATTTCAAAAAAATTTTTTCCCTCACATAAATTAAGTTATAAATTTGTTTATTTAAAAATTTGAAATCATATATCTTTTTACTTTGTAAGATAATAAAAGGTTACCTTCTCACATATGAAAATGATATCAATTTAAAAATTAATGATATTTTATTTTATTTAACTTGACATTAAGATTTACTACTTGATTTTTGACCTTGGAAATTTTTTACTTCTTTTTGTAGACAAATCATTTTTGGTTCAATTTTATTCTCTTTCAAATCATCATTTTGACGTCATTTTCTTTATGAACATATTGTTTTACTCCTCTTCATGTTAAGCTATTTATTTTTTACATCATATTAAAAATTATTAGATATTGTTAACACATCTAAAAATATAACATTTTATAAGTATTATTAAAAATAGTACCTACTGGCTGAAAATGTGATTTGTAGATGTTTTACAATATAAAAAATGGATTGTCGCAATTTAGATGAAGCTTATGGAAATTTTTCCTGCATACTGATAACATAATGCATGTTTAATCCTAAAAAAGAGGCTTTTTTTTGTTTACCTTGCTAGAAATGCTAATAAAAAAAATTATATATAAGTGGATGCAAAAGTCAAAAAAAATTCAGTAAATAAAATAAAAATGAATAGATTTTCAGAGAAAGTAGTAATTGTTACAGGTAAATAAATTTTTTTACTTTATTTTCTATTAATTTTTACATTCCAGGGGGTAACAGTGGAATTGGTAAAAGTACCGTTATTGCTTTTGCAAAAGAAGATGCAAAAGTTGTCATTGTTGGAAGGAATAAAAAAACTTTGGATGAAACTGTTAATAATCTTAGTAAGCTAAGAATCAAGGAAGAAAATTATCTTGTTATCCAATGTGATTTGACTGATGAAAAATCTCCACGTATAATTGTTGAAAAAACTATTGAGAAGTATGGGAAAATTGATATATTAATTAACAATGCTGGTCAACCCGGAAAAATTGGATTGGAAGATGTATATTCCGTTGAATTATTTGATCATATTTTTAATATCAATCTTCGTGCTGTCGTAATGTTGAGTGAAGCTGTTCTTCCATATCTTCTCAAGTCGAAAGGAAATATTATTAATATTAGCAGTATTGCTTCAACTATACCTGTAAGGAAATGATAATATACGACAATTTCATTAATAATAATCAAATTATTTTAGTTATTATCATCGAAAGGTGAATATATGTTTTATAGCATGAGCAAGGCGGCTTTAGACATCTATACTAAAGCATTAGCAGGAAGAGTTGCTTCACAAAATGTCAGAGTTAATTCAATTAATCCTGGATACGTTGCAACACCAATATTCTCTAAATTTTCATCTAATGATCAATACCTTGTTAAATCTGAAGATCCAACAGAAGAAATGAAGGAATTTATTGAAGAGAAAGTTCCTATGAAACGTTTTGGTAATCCTGATGAGATTGCTAATTTTGTAACATTTGTTGCTAGTGACCAAGCCTCATTTGCTACTGGTTCCATTTACTTTGTTGATGGTGGCTTCCTTGTCAAATCTGTTCGTGACTAAAAATTTAAAGAATTTTAATTTTTTTTACTTTATAAAAGAAACATTCTTCTTTTTAAAATTGAGTTATACAAATTAAACTAATTTTAAATGTTATATTTTTTATTGTATCTCTTTTGGCAAGAAAAACTAGAGTAAAGGGCTAATTCTTCTCCATCATACTTCTATTGTTTTGTACAAGACTAATCTTTTTATAAAAATTAGTTATTTATTTCTCTCTCTCACATCTTTTTTGAAATCTATATTTTGTTAAATAATTATTTGGAAGTCTTTTGAAGCATTTTAACAAATATAAATATCTATGAAATATCTTTTGTTATAAAAAGACATTTGTTTGCAAAGCTAATTTGAATTTTTCCTTTGCTTTAATTAATGAATAAAATGCTAATTAATGTAGTTTATTGCATCGTACTTTTTTTTCAACACTAAATTATTTTTAAATGTTAAAATCTTTATTTATTATTGTATATAAAATTGGAATAATGTTAATGATAACACCATTTTTTCAAGAATCTTTTTATAAATTCAAAATTTTTTTATATATTTTTTTCCTATTTTAGTTATGACGCAGCCAAAATATGGTGATATAGGGAAATCGGCCAGTGATCTTTTAAACAAAGGATATGGTGAGTTATTTATTTTGTTACATAACATAAGCTTTTGACAGGTATTGGTACATTCAAGATTAAAGTTAAAAGTGGTATTGCTAAAGACAAACCTTACGAATACAAAACTTCCACGATTCATAATTTTAAATCACAGATCCTTGACTACAATATAAATTTAAAGTGCAACTTACCAAACTATAATATGGTATTATCAGAGAAATGGACACCAAATAATACTCTTACAACAGGTTTAGAATTAGTAGATTATTTTTTCAAAGGATTAACAATCCACCTTGAATCAAACTACAATTTTATGAACAGTAATCGTAGTGCATCTATTAAAACAGACTACATCTCTCCATCGTATAGACTTCAGAATAAAATTAATTTATTGGGTAGACCAATTTTGAATTCAACATTTGTTGTTGGTAATAAAGATGCTATAGCAGGTGTGCAAATTACAACTGATCTGCAGGAGAATAAAATTAAAGCATACAATGTGGCCATTTCAAGAATATATTCGAATTCTGAAGTTAATTTTTTCATTAAAAATGATGCCAATGTTTGTGGATCTTTTCTTTATAAAACTGCTCCAAACTTAGATTTAGGTGGTGAGGTATCAATAAAACAAAATTTAGGTGAGGTATATTATGCTATTGCGACTAAATATTGTACATCTAATGATATGGTTATTAAAGCAAAAGTTAACAATGATTCGTGTGTTTCTATTAGTGTTAAGAATAAGATAACACCATACTTATCATTAAGTGGTGCCACTCAATTTCCTATCTACTCATCATCAAATACCTCATATAAAATTGGTCTTGGTCTTGAATATTCATCATAAGCCTCAAGTATTATTTTTTAAGTTATACATGACCATATTTGACTATTTTTTATTTTTGTAAAAAAAATTAAGTTGTTACTTTATTTTCAAAATGATAAAAGAATAGAAAATCGTTTTGAAGAAATCATTTAATTTTTAGCTGGACATTCTTTGCTAATTTCTCCTTCGGCACATTTGCATTCAGCATCAGTCCAACGTTTTTGAGTAATTTCGTGTCCCAAAGAATCTTTTCCAACAATACACATACATCCTTTTGGTCTTGGGAAGCAATTTTCCTTTAGACCAGCAAATTTAGTTTTAAGTTCCTGGATAACTTTAGCATAGTTAGCTTTAGCTTGTTCAGTAACTGGATCAACTGGTTCCTCAAGTTCCTTACAATCAGCATCTTTAGTGTATGTTTGAGTTGTATCAAGTCCTGATCTTTTAATAGTGCAAATACATCCTCCATTTGACTTAGCAACACAGTTTGACTTGTATTTACCATATTGAACTCTTCTCTTAAGTCTTTTTTCGTTTTCACGACATTGAGCAACATCATCATATGGAACAACGATTTCATTACCGTCACCATCTTTTTCAGTACATTTACATCCACCAGATGGTTTTGGGAAGCAGTTATCTTTCATATTTCCAGCAACTTTTTTGAATTCCTTATTTAATTCAATTTTGTTCAAAGCAGTCTGTACTTCAACAGGTTTTTTGCAATCATCAAGATTATTAAAAACTTGTTCCTCCTCAGCTCCATTTACATTAATACTACATCTACATCCACCATTAGGTTTTGGATAACATCCGTCCTTAAAATTTCCAAAGGCATTTTGAATTAAGATAGCAGTATCTCTTTTAACCTAAAAAATAATATTATCTTTAATGATAAAAAAAATAAGTACAAACTTACATAGCAATTGCATACTAAAAAGAAAAAGAAGAAAATAAGCAAAGTATAAAATTTAGAAATCATTTTCTACAAATGTGAAATAGCTTCTTCACTTCACAGTTTATATATAACCCCGTATCAATCTTTAACAGACAATAAGGTTGTGTATTAAAAAGAAGTGACGACAAGAAAAGCTGCTCTTTTAATTGTTTTTCTTCTTTACTCATATATATATATTTTAATTTTCTTATTATGTGATCGTTAGATGTTAAGTGACTCACACTTGTCCGTCATTTGTTCTATTTTCTTCTTTATTTCATATTTTTTCAATGTTATTTATCGTTGCCGTAATTAATTATAACCGTCATTAATGTAAATATATATAAAACATTTCATTTTATCAAAAAGTTTTCTTTATAATACGTAAATCATATACATATTATTTCATTTAATAAACATTCTTGTTGATGTTTTAAAATATTGGGTTGAAAATTAATGGTTTTAACTGATGTGTTTATCATTTATACGTGATATTATATCTTGTAGTTTATAAAATAATGTAATAAGCAGAAACTTTTCCACCACACAAAACTATTACTTTATGTATAGGGGCTAATGACAAATATATTTATTGAAAGTAATTCCTTATTTTTCAAATGTAATTACTTTGTCCTACTTGTCATTAATATCCTACTGAATTGATCTCAACATAATGCAAAAATATTTTTATCACTTTTTGTTTGTGCTTTGTATTTAAAACTTTTAATATTGATAAAGAAAAATAGTAACCTGTTTTATCAGTCATTCAATAAACACTTTTTGCATCAGGAAAAATAATATGTTAAAAAAATTTTTTACTAAAAAATAAAGATTCCATCGATTCGAAAATCTCACAAAAAGAAGCTTCTAAAAATATAAACAATTTTTAATGATCATATTTTTGAATATATGATAATAATTCTTCAACATCTTCCTTAGATCCCAAGAAAATTGGTGATCTATCATGAATTTTTGTTGGTACAACATCTAACATACGTTGATTTCCGGTTGTAGCTAAACCACCAGCTTGTTCCATGATAAAAGCCATAGGGAAACATTCATACAAAATACGAAGCTTACCTTTTGGCGCATCAGTTGTTGCTGGGTACATAAAAATACCGCCATTTAGTAGTGTTCTATGAACATCAGCAACCATAGAGCCGACATATCTTTGACCCATGCTCTTTTTTCCTTCTTCAGGGAATTTACGTGTTCTAACGTACTCAGAAACTCCCTTAGACCATTTTGCAGCATATCCCTCATTAATTGAGTAAATTTTACCTTTTGATGGACATTTCATTCTTGGATTTGTAAGAATAAATTCGCCAATTGCTGGATCAAGCATAAATCCGTTGACTCCATGACCGGTGGTAAGGACAACTATTGTTGCTGAGCCATATAAACAATAACCACCAGCAAGTAATTTATTTCCTGGTTGTAAATAATCACTTTCAATAGCCTTAAGACCATCAGACATTTTTTTGTAGACACCAAAAATTGTGCCAATAGAAACAAGGCAATCGATATTTGATGATCCATCAAGAGGATCAAATGTTACAATATATTTTCCTTTTTTAGTATCCTCAACCTCAATGATTGTCTCATTTTCTTCAGAAATAAGAACGTTGCAGGTGTAGGAAGATTTAAGCATGTTTATCATCAATTCATTTGACAAAACATCAAGTTTCTTAACATCTTCTCCTTGAATATTAGTATTACCTAAAAGATAAAAGTAATTTTATAAAATTGGGAAATTATTATCATCCATACCAGCCATTCCATATAATGAAGCAAGTCCAGCTTTGCGAACGGCACAAGATATTGCTTTAAAAGCAGTAAGAAGAGAAGTAATGAGATGAGAGAAATCTCCTGTAGCCTCAGGATACTTTTTTTGTTCAGCCAAAACAAATCTTTGGCAAGTCATTGAATCTGTTTGAATACCATATTGTTCTGTATTCGACATGATAACAATTTTACCTACAAATTAATAAAATCATATAATAATGGGTAGAACAAACAGTTTAAATAGTAAATTGGTAAAGTAAAATTTGCATTATATATAACGCATTTTATTGTTGGAAAATTCTATATCATTTTAGATTGTTGTTAAGAAAAATATGACATTAACTAAAAAGTATCTATGCTGTTTACAGTGAACGATTATCATGATAGCACTAGACATTCTCTTAAATTAAGAATTTATCATCGACTATTGTAATAAATAGATAGGTTTCCTTCTTTGACAAGGGAAAAAAGAGTATACGTGCAAAGATCAATATAATTTTTTCCTAAACGATAATAAGTTAAACTGATCAGCATATTATAAACGAGAATGCCATAGGTGTATGCTATCGTTTATGCAAAAATATAAAGTGATAGGTCAAAGATATAACTCTGTGAAAAGTAATATTTAAAACGTCCTATTTTATTAGACACTTTTCTATCTAGTAAATGTATTATTATAGAATAACATTATCCTTCTTTCCACAACCCTCTATAGATATTTTTCGAAAAAAAGTACACTACAATGTTTACCAAAAATATTGAATTTTCTTTCTTATCATAAAAAAACATAAAGAAAATATATACAACATAATTGATAAGAGAAACAAATTATCTATATAAGAATTAAAAAAGCAATAGTATGACAGTTCCTTTATTTCTATTTTAAATTATCTATATATAGATGTATATTTATACAATTATTGTAAAATGTACGTTAATTGTTGGAATTACTAATAGTTGCAAGACTGCTTTTACAGCGTACGTTTTTTAAATTATATTTTGCCTATTGATTCCTAATCGTCATCATCATCATCCTGTGGAATGAATATTTCGTTCTCCTCCAAATATGAAGCTCCGTATTTTGCGATCATCGATCCTAGGTAAAGTGATGAACAAATTGCCAAGACAAACTGAAAGATTCATATTTTTAAGGTTAAGAAACTAGTAAACTCTTTATCACTAAAACACACCTTGAAACCACCCATTGACACTAAAAATGGTGGCGGGGAGACAATTGTTGTATCTTGGCGGAAATTCTTACAAACATATCGATTATTTTGTACGATAGGTTTTAATTTTAAGACCTTTCCTGATAATTTCCCAAGAAAGCCAAACATTGGTAATATAATTAAACAATAACTCAACAATCACAAGGTCTCTTGTCAATTAAGAGTAACAAGAAAAAAATTGGAGAGATGTTTAACTATTGAAGAAGACAGTCAATCTCAAAAACAACCCGATATGATTTTTAATAAGTAAATTTAATAGTTATTACTTAAAAATAAAAAATTTTGTTTGTGCAAATGTTATCCGATGAATGATTAATTGGTCTGACAATTATTTTCATCTCTTCCTCAATTTAAAATAATTTATATTATTTTTTTATATAATACGTATAAACATTTCTTTTAATAAGAATTATATTATCAAACATTATTCTCAAGAATAATGATGATAATAAAAAGTTGTTTGTTCCCTGATGCTTTATAATAATGAAGTATATGATAAAATAAAAATCCATCTGATAAGAATTGTATTAAGAAAAAAAAAGAAAAGAATACTTAAGTGAATTTAAATATCCTCAAAGTGTAATAAGAATATGAACTAAGATTAATTGTTTTAAAGATATGAAAAAAAATCTGTTATCATCGTGGAGATACAATTATTTAAAAATCTTTTATATTTTACGATGACTTTAAATAATTTTAAAAACTTTTACTTTCTTTATTGTAAGTTATTTTAATGTTAAGTGTAAAATTTGAAGAATTAAGTAAATACATTTGGTTCTTGAACTGACGTTTTTATCTACAGTACATAAAGAAAAAAAATCAAATAGGTTGTTTATACTGACTTTTTATTTCATGTATAAAAGCTTTGTTTTTTTATAAAATAATTTATTCTTAACAAATACGTTATTTCAAGATGGAGGTTAATAAGCAATTGCTAAAAGATCATTTAGCTAATTTTAAATTAAACAAAAATAATGCCGCTGAGTATTATGTTCAGTAAGTACTTTTATGGAATTTTTAAAAATTTTTTTATCTATTTTTAAAGATTATTTACTCTTCATCCGGAGATGGCAGATTACTATGGTGCTGATGGTATTGAACCAGAGAGCCTTTGTAAATCACAAAAATTTATAATGCAGGGAATGCAAGAATTTCAGTGTTTCTTTCGCCTTGTAGATACTTATGGTGATGGAAATACCTGGAGAGGTGCATGTGCAAATTTTAAAGAAATTTACAGTGATAGAGATATTCCATTAGATAAATTTAGTATTGTTGGTGATGCATTAATTGCTGCAATCTCAAAACATGCTGGCGAAGCATCAGGTGAACAAAAAGAATCATGGAAAAATTTAATCAAAAAAGCCTCTGAAGATATGAAAGCATTTGGATGGTACTAATAAAAAGAAGATAAGAAAAATAAGTATAGATATTCATGGTAATAAAATATATGATCATTTTATGGAATAAATTTTTATTTTTTTTAAAAGCTTTATTAAACATTTGAGTGGGTAATTTTGTAATACGGTAAAGAAATGACAATTTATTTTTAACTTATTTGTGATTCTAATTAAATTAGTTTTATATAATTAATCTTATTAGGTTAAATATATTAAAAAATGTTTTATAATACAACAAAAAAAAAGATTATTTTTTTAACAATTATAAGATACAACGAAATCATTGTGTATCCACATTCATCTTAAATCAACATTTATTCCCTTTGAAAAAACTATGAGGTTCACAGTATTGCATTTTGACTTTTCAAATCACCTAATAATATATTTTTTCTCTTTTTTCATCATATTTAAGATTGTTAGATATTAACTAATAACCATTTTTACGATTTTTCATATGATACATTTTATTTATGATTATTGAACATTAAAAACAGCTTCAAATTGTCCTTTCTTCCCTCTACATGGCATACATCTTATGTAGAACCAAAAAAGTTGCCGATATTTATCAGAGAAGAGACAGTAGATACATAAATTAGTAATAGAATTTATTATCACAAGTAAATTTGAAAATGGAACGACTTTTATTACCAGTTCATCCCATTGAATCTTTTCTAATATATTTACTATTAATGCCTAAAATTACATAGATTATTAAATTATTTATAATATAAATTGGCATTTGATTTACTAAAAATATATTTATAAATTGTAAATTATCATAAAAATGTATACAATAATTATAAAAATTTATGTGGGTGTCTTTTCTTCGCTACTTACTAATATAATAATAATATTTTTTAATATATATTGTTTCAAGATGAAAAAGATATATACAATTTTATGTCGCCCCCTCAATTTTATCTCTTTAATGCTCCTGATTTTTCTTTTATATATTAATAAATATATAATTTTTAAACTTACTAGAGTATTACAAAAAAGAAAAGCTAAGACAATCGCTACTAACATGATAGAAGTTGATATTTCTTTTGCCAACTCTTGCCTTCGAACATCATCCCCATACATATTTAATTTAGCATGAATTTTTCGTGATCTATGGACGGCAATAATAACCATTGTGTTAACAACAATAAGAATTGTAAATGGAATGACAAACATAAATAGTGTATAACTCCATTCATAAAAAATCATTCTGTAAATTCCATTTAACCTTAATGCAGTAGCTGTTAAATGTGGTATGTATCCTTTAAGAACCTCAGCATAACATACCCCATCAACAATAACTTCAAAGAATCTTGATATATTGAAAATTGTAGCACATACAAGGACACCACAAATAACCTTTTTAACATTTTCTGCTGTTAAAATAGTTCCTGCTCTAAATGGTAAACATACACCTATAAATCTATGGAGTGACATAACTGTATTCATCCATACAGAAACTGTTTGAGAGATTGTCATAACACCAAACATAAATGGTGTTGCGTAGTAACATACTTTTACACCATTAGAAAATAATAATGATTCCGACAATCTTGGAAAGGTAAGAACAAAAAATGCTCCAATTAATATTCCTGAGTCACTCATTGAGATTATCATTAAATACCAGTTTAACGTTTGCTGTCGCATTAATTTATTTAAAAAAATTCTTAATGATATAAAATTTGCAATTAAACCAACAAATATTAATGGTAAAGCAATAATACCAATTATAATCCGATCTTGTTCCTCATATGGTGTAAAACATTCTAAACTGTCTATTGTTGTATTATTAGACATCTTTTTATTATTTTATTATTTCCTCCTAACTGAAATATTTATTTATTTTTTGTTAGTAGTTTTTATGGGTTAAAGAAGATGAAAATTGTATAACGTTATGGAAATAAATGTATAAAAAAAATGTGTATAGTTTAGTAAGAAATAATTTAAAGTTTCAAAAATTTTGTAAATATTTTTTTCGGCATGCGTTCTACATAAAATACCACTACATTCTTCTTTGTAAATTTATTTTATTAAATTGTATTAAAAAAGGAGAGATAAAGATAAAAATATTTGGAGATGGTTGTTAAATTTTTCCTAATAAATGATTTAAAACGTTAAATTTAAAATATTTAAGATATTCATACTATAGTAGTATTTCGTTTATAAGAAATAAGTATTGTTTAAATTTATCAAGTTGAATAAATTTTAAAAAAATGCATTTTTAATAGTGTTTAGAGGCATAAATATATTACCATAAAATAGTACTTAGTAATAAAATATTAAATTTAAAGAAATAACATAATAATCAAAATTTAAATAATATTGAAGTTAAATGGCATTAAACTTTTTATAAATTTATTAAAATGATAAAATAATTTAAAATCTCTTCTTAAATTACATATTTGTTTCTTATCATCAGGTATTTTAAAAATGTAGTGATAAATAGTAAAGTATTTAGGAGGATCATAACGAATTTGTATTATAGTACTTTTTTTATATATTTTTAAAATAAATTTATGAATAAAGATATTAAAGTTATATTTGACAATAGTAGAGTGTTTTAAAATGAAACATAAGAAGAGATATCAGTATTCATTATGTGGAAAATGTTTAAAATCTTTTATATAAGAAGTAATGATTACTATTTGAATGAAGTATAACGTATAAATTGGTTTCAATTTTACTAACAAGCAGTTATGTAAAAAGAATTATTCAATGTCCCTATCCATCATCCAATGGAATTATTTCCGTTACTTGAAAATTTTATCATTTGTGTAAAAACTGCACAATTAATAAAGTTTAGAAAAAAAACATTTTGATAAAATTTTCTTTGTCCTTGTAAGGTTATCATTAGATATACATATAAACTAACATGAGAAAAATAATGAGCTGTAAAAAACATTTCATGTTAGATACTTTACAGATTACATAAGAAAGTTTAATGGATAAAAAAGCAATATATTAAAAAGATAAAAAAGGCTTATTTATTTAAAGGAAATTTTTCAAAAGAATTAATTTGTCATTACATATATTTTTTATTTTATCAAGAAAAAAATTATCAAATAACATATGACAATATGATTTTTGTTTTTACATAATACTTTAAAATATTTAAATCAAAAAGTAGATTAAGTTGATAATATATCATCCTTAAATAATACAAATATAAATAATAAAAATTAAGATAATTTGTTTTGAGAAAAAGCTTTTAAACTTTATAATTATCTTTTGTTTCATAAAATGATTACTAGTTGGTGAAAATAAAGACTAGATAAATGTGATTTTGTTGGATGTGTTATAATATAGAATGTGTTTGAGCGGAAAACGGCATTTTATTAAAATATAATTAAGAATATTATATAATAAGAGTCTTGATTTATTTTATTGGTATATTATATAAATTATGATATTTATATAACCATTAAAATAAAGAAATGTTTAAGTGATATGAAATAAAGTTAAATATTTTTGAAAGCACAAAATATTATTATAAAAAGATATTTTAAATTTTTTAACAAAATTCCTAAACTCATGGAAGACAAGTATTTATTTTATATATTTCAATATTTCATTTTTTTAAATAATAAAAAAACATTATCAATGTATTAAGTCAAAAACAATGTTTAAAAAGTAATTATTTAACATGTTTTTATGGTATATTGGATAAAATGTCCAACAATAATATATTTTTAGCGAATAATTTATTAAAAATTTATTTTGTTAACAATTGGACATAAAGTTTACGATTACCCTCATTAAATATAAAGAGTAATAATCTTTATAGATATATTATTAAAATCATTATTTTAAATGTCAAAGTGTAGCAAGTAAAGTAGATTTTGGAATATAATTACCATAAATTAATAACTACGAGAAAATAACAGTGTCTAAAATCTTTGCTCTAATCATTATTCCCTCAAGGTGCAAAAACTATTTATAAATACTTAATATCTTATAACTTTTAATATCACATTTTTGCCACCAAAAGTTTCTTCTAAAACCCCAACATTGTTCATTAATCATAAAGTCAAGTGAATAGATAGTACAAATAAAACAAAACTTTATAATATATATCTATCTTTTAACACCTTTATTAACATCATTAACAATATTGTTATTAAAATACATTAGCCTAAAACAACAACAGATTTTTGAATTGATATTTAGTTTACACTAATTTCTATATCTATGGTGATTACTATAAATTTACAAATCTTCATCAATTATAGTTAATATTAAAAATAATAATAATGAATATATAACAAACTTAATATTTAGTCATAATAAAATATTCATTTGTTATTATTTTTATCTCAAAAATTTCTAAAAATAAAAATATTTCCTGTCACAATTTAGCACTTCGTTTTTTTATATTTAATATAATAATTAAAAATCATTAATTAGAAATCGTAGGTATTAAAAATCTCAACCTAAGAATGTAAGGTAATCAATAATATAATTTAAAAAAGACTTATTTTTAGAAGATAATCAACAAATGTTGATAACTTATGTTTCATCTGAATTATTGCAAAAATTTTAAAGCTTAGAAATAAATAAAGAATATTTTTATAATAAATATTGCTTTTTTTAATTCGTAACATTAAAAAAATTTAAAAAATAACATATAAAAAATTAGAAACATATTTTGCTTAAACAACTATTAAAGTTAAGAAATAATTTTAATTTTTGTGGATTGTAAAAAGATAATTTAGAGCTTATGGAGTGATTGTGTGGTGTAAATTTTCTATAAAAGATGTTTTAAGTAAAGAATGAAAAGTAATTTGTAAACTAAAAAATAAAATTATATTATATCATAGAATCAATAAGAAAAATGTGTTCTTTTTAAAAGATAAAAATATATTTTACTGTAAAGAAAAAATATTTAAAGATTTCCTACAATTCAAAAGCATTTTTTTGCACTTTATTTATATTCTCCAGATAGTAAAACAATAGAATTTTTATAAATTTAAAAAACATTATATTTTTTGAAATATTAAATAAGATAAATAAGAAGTAATCATTTAATAGTTATACACATTAGAAATATGTTTTCATTAATTATATTTTAAATAGAATTACGGCACGCTAAATAGCAAAAATAAAAGTAAAAAAAGTTAAAAAAAATATTTTGCAATTTTAAGTATTTGATGGAAGTCAGAATAAAAAACGTAGACCTTGTAAATAACGTGTTTATTTTTATAATATTAACAAAATTGCGATATCTAAAACAAATAGAAATATTAATAAATTTCTTACAGTATAAAAATTTCTTTAAAACATTTAAATGTATTATATTTAGTTAATAAAAATCTAATTTTAAAAGTGGCTTTAAAAAATTTATATTACTTTGGTAGTTTTAAATAATAAAAAAAAAGCTTTTATAAGATGTGTGTATATGTAATTATTAGCAATATTTAATTCTAATAATGCAATCAATTAAAACGTTCAATTAAATAAAATTTTTTTACCACTACATTTCTTATATGTTTCTAAAAAAGGAATGTTTTAAAATTGGAACATACTTTTAAAGTAGTTTTACAACAATACTCTTAATTTATTTCAATATTTTATTTTATTATTAGTAAAAAAGTGTAATCAACATTAAATTTGTAGCATTTTTGCAATTTGCCATGATTTTGAAGTGTGATATTTTAAAAGATATATAAGTACTATGTGATTTGTTAACTTTTCCCCATTTATGTTCGTTTTATTTGACTATTGAAAGAGTGAAAGCCTTATCTCTAGAGAATCATTAAATTTTAAGAAAATGAAACAATACAGAAAGTTGAATGATAAACAATTTAGCAGAAAATATCTATAATGGAGTTTTAGTACAATAACTTATCAAGTTAATCTTATCCAACAAAACATGTCCATTTATATTACTTTTAAGTAATTGAGATAAAAGTTGTAGTAAAAATAGAAATAAAATATATTATTAACTACTAATGATGATAAAAAAAGGGATTTTTTATATTAAATTTTAATGTTAGATTTAATGGATTTTAAGTGAAATTTCTAAGTTTTATGATTCTAATTTTCCTAGAAGTACAGTTAATATTACACTATTATAATGTAATTAAACAATTACAGAGTTTAACGGTAGAAAAAAGAGTTAGAAACGAAGGATATGAAGGGGTTCCAAAAACAAAACATTATTGATCATTATTAATGTTTTATAGCCCTCCAAGTTATATATTTTTAATACTCCTATGTTCACACTTTGTCAAAAAAACTATAAAAACATATTTAAAAGCATGATAACACGACTTTTTTAATTTCAAAAATAAAATATCGTAAATAGTAAAATATAATGTGTTTTGATAATTATCTAACGGATATCAAATTAAAGAATCAATCGGAGTGCGGATAAAAGGAAGTAGGTATCATCTTTCAATGTAAAAATGTAATAAATTTCCTATTAATTAGCATAAAAAAATCTTTAACAAAAAACAGAGAAAAAAACAACATATTCTTAGTCTATTTTTGTTCATGTAAAAAATTCATAAACAAATAACTGTCTTATGTAAAAAATAAAAGTTTTTTTTGTACACTAAACAATTAAAGAAATATTTTAAAAGAATTTCTAATTTATTTTACTATAATAAATATATACCATGGAAGATGATTTAGATTTTAATTATTAATAAATTTTATTACAAATAAATATAAATTTATATATAGTTATTTTGTAGTTTCTTGTTTTATAAATAGTAACTAATTATGTATAAAGATAAAGAAAATATATATATGTGTGTTCAAAAAATTATATATACAATAAGAACATATGTAGTATGTATGTTTAATGCAAACTCAATCTAAAAATTATCAACATTTCATTTGTGCCTTTATTATTTAAATTGACAAAAGATAAATAAAAAAATTTTGAATTTTAAAATAAAAAAAATATAAATTTAGATTACAACCAATTTTTGATATATAAATGATAAGAAAGTTTTAATATTACAGATATGTATATATAAATATTTTATTACTTCATTGTCTATGACATGTTTATTTTGCGATTTCTGCTTCAAGAATATTAAAATGTTTTTGATAAAAAATGAATTTTTTTGAAATGCATTGATAATAATATTTACAAAACATCCCGAATTTTGAATCTATAAACTTTGATAACAAAAAATGAAATTTAAATTAAAATGATAATATTAGAAAAAATAATTACATAATAAAATGTAAATGTATTTTAGATAAAAAATTTGGAAAAGTTATTTGGAAGAAAAAAATTATTAAAAATTTGATTAAAAAAATTAGGAAGATAAATTGCTTAAAGGAAAGAAGAGAAAAAAATTTTAGATTGTGCTATGAACGAAAGAATGTTGTTTTTTCTATATATAATTTAATAATATTGTTTATGGTTTAAGAGGTGAAAATTTCTTTTTACAAATTACGTAACTACAGAGTTTGTAATTTCCTTAATCTTAATGTTCAAATTATTTTTTTTACCATTTTCTCCGCAACTTTTTTAATTTAAATATATCTAAATGTATTAATTTTATAGGGACATCTGGAAGTACAAATTTGTATTCATTAAATTTTCTCTCTTTGAGCATTCTTTTTGTAGAAAGGAAATGTACATCTAAACATATATTATTAAGATTTATTAAAAAATGTTATCTTCTTTATTCTCTTAACAATTAATCTCGTACACATTAGTATTATTTTTTGTAACGTTTCTATGGCAATATAATTTTAAAGTAAGGTAAAGTATAATTTTTTTGAGTTTAATTAGAAATGATTATTTTGCAAATTTATTAATTAAGTTAGCAAAAATTTGGTATGTCTAGATATTGAAATTATAGTTATCCAAATATAAATGACATTATTATAAAGAAAAATATTTTTTGCTATAATAAGTGTGGAGAAATTTTAATTAGAGATTTAAGGAATGAATATATAAATAGAACAAAAAATTAAATTAATTGAGTCTAAGTTTTTTTGACTTCTTTTAATATTCAAAGACAAATTAATTTTTGTTACGTAAGAAATGTTAATAATTAAATAAAAGACTATAAAAATAAGTTTATGATACTTGATAAGGATAAAATTTTTAATATAAAAAGATGTTTGAAGAGGGATGAGTAATAATTTCTACAAGGAAGTTATGGTAGTTGAACTTAAGTATGAGATTTAGTGTGTTACTTCTTTATTTTTTTGTTATAAATTAAAATTTATATATGGGGTGATTGACAATTTTAGAGTTACCATTAATGCATCTGTTTTATTTTGAAAGGGAAAAAAATATTATAAAAAGGAGAAAAAACAAATTTCTTAAATTTTAAAGAAAAATGGTAACTGTTAAAACAATTGTAGGAAAATATAAAGATGTTTATTATTTACAATTTAATAGTATAATTTAATTTTATTTAAAATATTTATGGTTTTGTTAGAGGAGATTTTGAGGAAGTTAATTATTTCAACTTAAAAAAATGTAATATTATAAAGATTGATTGAAGTGGGTAAAAAATTAGATTTCGGTGCTAAAAATAATAATTTTTGTATTTGAATTTTGACAAAAATTAATCTTTGCATTAAACTGAATTTTAAATCTTTTTAATGATAAATGTGAAAACTTTTTATACATTTTATTTAATTATAATTTAATAACATTAAATAGTGCATTTTTGAAAGAAGCCTTATTGATAAATAATATGAAAAGTGCAAAAGATATATAAATAATGTTTCTTAAAGTTAATCTTAAAGAATACTTTATTTTCGAGCTTTTGTTTTGTTTTTATCATGACATATATAAATATATTAAATGAAGAATGTTCTTTTTTTAATGAATAATTTCAAATTATTGTATAAAATTATATTTTTATTTTAATAAGTATCTTCACAGTAGAATGATCAAAGCTAACATAAAATGTGTCGTTTTTTATAATTTATATTTAAAAAAAGAAAACTTTGCAATATTTTATTACTCATCATTTCAATTTTTATATTAATTTTCAAACTGTATCCAATATATAAAAATATAAAAAAAATATTTATTGCTATAAAGATATTAGAAAAAATATAACGATTAATTGTTAAAAAAATAATTTTTGTAAAAAAAGTCAAACTTGATAAAGAAAATTAATATTTTTCAAAATTTTTGACTTTTTTAGGCAATTTTTTTAAACTAGTAGCTGATAGTAGTGTACTTGTACTAATCTAACCAAAAGATATTTTTTAATAAAATATTTTCTTATATTTATTTTTTAAAAGAAGATTAGTAATATTCTATTTTATGAAACTGTTTTCCTTTTAAAATATTTTTTTATATTTAATGGAAAGCTGTGATTAATGGTAATAAGTAATTTAAAGATCTATAATGCTTTATTGATAAAATAATAATTTATCTTTTTCCATGAAGATTACTAATATAAGTGTTATTATTAGTATTAACCATATTGTTTTAGTGTGATAATTGGTAATTTAGGAACCTTTTCCACTTCCCTTTGTTTTTATTTACAATTCTATCAAAATATAAATAATTCTGTCAATTTAAAGTTTTTTTTTTATATTGAATAATTGGCAGTATCGAATCTATTCTAATAATTTAAACGACGTCTGTTTATACTAGAAATGCTTTGCACATATTTGAATATAAAATCTAAAAGAAAGCGACAATCTTTATGCCATTATGTTTTAAGCATTCATAGATATGAAACATAAGGCTGAGTGACTCTAAAACTAAGACACGGTGCTATCAAACATGCGTATGGTAAATCTTGCACCATGACATTAGCAATTATAGTCTCTTCTGTACTGACTACGGCACTCTACTTTAGTACTCATGTTACCAATATCTTATTTTTATATATTTTTATTCATTTTATAAACTCCTTCAAAATGGTACGTCTTTGCTAGATATATATACTATATAAAGAATAGTGCTATTAAAGAATATATAACTACGACTGTGTCTCCCAAATGGATATAGAATAGTATGCAGTCGTAATATTTAAATATCCATACTAAGCTGGTATCTTTCACAAAGTACATATACTACGAGAATATTTTGAAAAAAGACCGAATAAATAGAAGACTTTATCTTGAATAATCATTTATTTTTCTTTCATTCTTATCCTATACATTCCTTTTTCTATAACATGTACTTTATACTACTGAATCTCCTTCATATTAAAGTAATATCTATATAATTTTTAGATTATTATTATCATTAACAAAAACTTTTTATTACAAAAGTGTAATATTTAAATACATTCTATTGCCATACATATATGTTAATAATTTTATATTCTTTTTTTTTATTTCTTTATAATAATTTAAAGTAAATTCCTTAAAAAATTTTAATATCTAGAAGCATTTTTAATATTTTTTTTATAATTTTGTTATCTCTATTGATATGTAATATATTAATTTTAAGAAGTAACAACTAAATTACATTATTAGAATATATATAAAGAGCTTTGTTATGTTAATCAAAACTTTCACTATACAAAATAAAATGTATTACAAATTTTGAAATATCATTTAACAAAAAGATAAATTTAACAAAAAAAAATAATTTATTATGATAGAATAGTATATAATCCCAAAACAATAACTAGAAATTTTTATAAAACATCTAATTTTTTTTAACATTTTTACTTCCATCAAACTTTAAAAAAAATATGAATAATAAAGAGTTCTATAATGGGATGATATTGTTTTTTTACACTATTTCAATACCTTATATATACACTATTTTCCTTTTTCATAAATCTTTATTATATATTTATTTATTTATAAAAAATTTTAAAATAATTTCAAAAAGATTTTATTTGTATTTTAATTTTAGATAAGAGGAACCACACTACTGCTCGTTCTCAATTTTTATTATAATATCTGAGAACGTAATTTATTTTTTACATGCAGTGGAGTGGGAACCCAAAAAAAACTTATGGAGGCTTTCAACCTAAAGCTGATCCTTATAAAGCATCGGGTAAGTCAATAAAATTGAAATAATATTATAAAAATTAAATTATAATAGAGCGTTACCCTGGTATACCAGAAGAAGTTTTTCAGCAGATACGTCAAGTAGATCAACAAACATCGACTTTAACAGCTCAGGGATTTGTTGGATTTTCTGCTCGAATATTAGACAAATCTGAATATCGACTGAAGCAAGGAAATAATGAAATAATAATAGTACAGCTTGTAGAGATAATTAAAAAACCCGGACAGACATTAGGATTATATTTACGCGAAGGTAATGGATTAGATAGGCCAACAGGTGTTTTTGCATCAAGATTCGGTGAAAATTCTGAATTAGAGAAATATGGTGATATTATACGTCCTGGTGATGAGATATTATCAGTTAATAATGTTGATGTTTCACATATGAGTATTGATGATGTAGTCTTAATACTATCAATACCACGTCGGCTTTTGTTAAGGATACGTTATTTAAAAAATAGGCGTCAGGAGATCTCAAATAAGGAACATCATGAGCAACCTGTTGTTGTGTTTCAAAAACTTGAAGATCAAAAAGACTCAGGATTAGGATCCCAAACATTACTTAATAAACCAACATCAACCGCAAGTACCTGGCTTGGTAAACAGGCCCGTCAAGTTAAAAGACAAGGAGAACACCATAGTATTCAGAGTTTTGACAAATCACAAGCCCCATACTTATCACAAAATCCTAATCAACAAAATTATAGAGCATTAAATTGTGGTGATAATCATTTATTATCAAATGAAAAGGGACAATCGAAATTATCATATCCGTCCACCACATTAATAAACAATGAACAAACAATAACATCCCCAAATGTCAATTTTTATCCGTTTAATAAAGAGTCTTCAGATTATCAGCAAAATTTAACGTGTAAAACGAAAACTTCTTTAGTTGATCCTATGGCTAGCGTTGTTGAAAGTGCTCGAGTTCCACCTCCAAGATTATCAAAACAGGTATTTATTTATTTTTTATTTAGTTAAAGTATTAATCTTTTTTTAAAGGATACAATTGGTAAAAAATTTTTTCAAGAAAGTAATAATTTATGTGGGGATAAAGGAATATTAAATTCAAATATTACCAGTGGAATAAATAATCTTTCATCATTAGAAACAATGACTTTAGGAAGGAAAGACGTTATTGGTAGTAGAGTACCATCAAACATTAATAGTTGTTTAAAAAAGTATCCATTAAATATCGAAGGTAATAGTAAAAATATTGTGTCATTAGGTACTTCATCATCTATTAATCCATTAGCCTCCTCATCAATAGGAGTTACCAAAGGAAATCTTTCAAGTGTAATTGGGAGTTATGGTCAAAATGACATAAAAGGAATTAATTATAAGAGTAATTCCTTACCAAGACGTCGTTTTCAATTGTCACTTGACAAAGCTGATTACCCAACCTCAATAAATAATACATTTGATAATACAAATCCTACAATGAGAAATGTAAAATGGAGGAATGATGTTGTTGGTGGGTTATCATTTGAAAGTAAGATGACAGAATTTGAGGATAGGAGAGCTAAAAGTATTGATATTGGTAGTAGGAGTGATAATACTAATATTGGATATGATATACGTAATAAGATGCAAAAGTTTTCCTACACAACACCAGGTAATTAATAATTTATCATTTTTAAATAATAATTATACTCTTTTTATTTAGAATCTGATAAAATGTACGGGTCTTTAGTAAATAATAAATTAGGTTCCACCACAACAAGTGGGAGGACGATACATGATATTTTTAGTGCAAAAGAATATAGAAATTGGGCTGGTGGATCATTAGTTGATGCTCCAACATATAAGCAAAATTTGAATAATCAAGATCTTAAATATCTAAATAGAAACATTGGATATAATATATCGCAATACCCAAGATTAGGAAGTCACAGCTCAAGATGGTCAGTTGAGGATGATAGAAGACTTGGTCCTGTTTTTAGATCAAATTCACTACCAGCGAAGTCATTTCTACTAAATTTTAATAATGATAATATACCACAACAAGGAAATCCTAGTTTATATAATAGAAATTTAACATCTAAAAATTGTTATATCTCGCCTCAAGTGGATATATTTAATCAGGATACTTTAAATAGACAAATTAATGGTTCAAATATCTTAGATAGATTACATATTAGTCCAATAATGAATAGACGTGTACCATTAAAACCAGCTGGACCTGGAATTGATATAGATTGCTCCCCTACACTTAAATCACTAAACGGGATGTTGCAAATTTACATCATAGAAGGTAGAAATCTTAAAGTGCCTGATCATTTACAGACAAAACAAATGTATGTTGTATTGGAAATAAACAACATACATCGAGCAAGAACAGGAATAAGTACCCTAGAACAACGTTATCGATGGAAGGAAGGTTTTGAGATTGATATTTATGATGCTCATACAGTTAATTTTTTTGTCTACTCATGGCATCCACAAATGAAACATAAATTATGTTATAAAGGTACCATAAAATTGTTAGATGCTTTATTGAATGATCAGTTAAATGGTGAAAGAATATATAATTTAAATTTGGAACCGTCAAATCAATTGCTACTGAAATTGAATTTTAAGAATATTAATAATGTTTTTAGGAGGATACCAAATTTAAATTTGAATAGTTCCTTTGGTGTGTCATTAAAACAACTTGTAAGTAAGCATAACTCTAAAACACCTATTATATTAGGAAGATTGATACAAGAAGTCGAGAATCGTGGAGTTTCAACACCTGGTTTATATGTATTATGTGGTTCAATAGACAAAAAACGTATCCTCCGCCTGGAGATGGAAAGATGTCTAGCAAATCAGGTGTATTGTGATATTGGTGCCAGTAATGTAGCTGATGTAAATGTTTTGGCATGTTTAATAAAAGATTTTCTAAGAGAGTTACCAGAATCGCTGGTATCATTGAATGTCTATCAAATGTTAATGGAAGCAGAGAGTGTTATAATGCCAAGTGATAATGAAGGAAATCAACAACTAGTGTTAAAGATTATTGATTGTTTACCAATGGCACATAAAAATACCCTTATATTGGTGTTAGATCACATTAAAAATGTTATAGGGAGTAGTTATCAAGTTAATGTAACACAAAATCGTTTAATTGAAATTTTTGCACCATTAATATTTTGTACATCAACATCTACATCAATTGGACAGATAGACATTCCACAAGCTCATTCTGCTTTTAAACTCCTTCTTGATATATGGCCTGGAGTCAGTAAGTATACCATTTTAATTTTTTAATAGTAATTTTTATTATTGTTTAGGTACTTTAAAATGTTTGAATACAACAAATTCTTATTCACCTTATAATATTATCCCAACTTCAGAGCCTGTCTCAGAATCACAATGTTAATCATCATGTTTATTTAAAAAAAAGAGAATTTAATAATAATTTTAAAAGCCTTCCAATTATATATTTTATCTGTCACAATTTATATTTCATTTAATCAATTAAACATTAAATATGTATTTATCCTTTATTTTTATAACATAGAACTTATTGTTGATAACATATTATTAAAATCAAAAATACAATATTTTTTTTATATTTTAATGATATAAAATAAAATAAATAAATTAAAAAGATATAATTAGTTGAAATTATCGCCATAGCAACGGATTTATATTAACGACTTAGAAACTGAATTAATATTAATCTTAAAAATATATACCTATATCTGTTTACCATTCTTAATATTCACCTTCTATTAGTCTTTTATCTTTAAAAAAAATTTAATTTGAAGAGGCAAAAAAAGCATTATGTTTTTATTATTTATCTTCTATCAACATCCTGAAATTTTACAAATTTTTATTTTATTAGCTTATATTATAATATTGTGTAAATCACAAGTACAATCACTAAATAATAATTATTCTAATTTACAAGCTTTTGGAGAATGTAAAGATAATGAATATTATAATGAGTTATTGCTTAGGTGTTTTTCTTGTAACAACACAAATGTTGTGGTAGATAAGATTAAAAATAAATGTGTTTGTGATGATGGTTATAGGAAAATTTTTTCTGGTAGTATGATTTCAGAAGATGTTAAGTGTGAGAAATGCAATGTTGGGAATGATTCAAGAATTGCTGTTAGTTATAATAATTTGGAATGTGTACATTGTTACAGTAATAATAATAGTTTACTCAATCCAGACAATGTAACAGGGAAGTGCCCTATTTGTGAGATGGGATTTATGCCGTATTTAGATAAAAATTCTAGACCAATGAGAGAATCATGTGTTCCATGTACGATTGATAGTGAGGAGATATTTTCTACATGTAGAAATTGTAGATATGGTGACTGTTATAATGTAGATTCCAACGAATTACTTAATTTAAATCAATCTTCTTTAGTTGGAAGCTTTCAAGATAAAAATAAGAAAATTTTGAATCATTATATTATGAATAATATTTTAGAAGCGACATATTTTTGTAAAAAAGGTAATAGAAAAGAATGTAATCATTTAGGGAATATGTGTGTGTTACAAAATTATGAAATAGCTAGTGAAAGTAATAATGCATGCAACAGACTTCAAAATATAATACGTGAAAATATCTATTCATGGTATGTTGTGAAATAATTTTTAAAGAAACTTTTTTAGGAATAAATACGTACCTTCTATTTTTAATGAGAATAGTGACACAAGTATAGAATTGAATAGAGAAAATTCAATACAAAATACATATCATTTTGGTAAAGAAATTACAATTAATGGAACTACAATACCAGACAAAAATTTTAGAATAATAGCTAATATTTATACTATAAATGGAACTTTTATAGATCAAAAATTTATACATTCTATTGATATACAACTTTGCACTGGAATGTATAATAATATTAATGGATTTTTAACATTTGGAAAACAATATAGCTATAAATGTTTACTTAAAAATGAGGATTTTAAATTAAAAAAATCAAATTTATTTTATGAAATATATTTAATTTGGGAATCTTATAGTAGCAAACAAAGTTACTTGTATCCAATTTTTATTGTTAATCGTAGTATACAAAAAAATTCATTAATTAAATTTGATGATGATTATATTAATGATAATTGGATATTGACAAAACGTTTTTATACATATGAAGATACATTATTTACAAGCGCATCAAATGATATATACTTCCGCTATATGGATAATTTTAAATTAATTATACCAATACAAAAAGATAAAAATGGTAGAATTTGGCCTCCCTATGCTATAATATCGTATAAAGAGATATCTAATATTAATGAGACAAATAATTATGAACATGCATTTACTGTTTTATTTACACAAAAAGAACCTGATAATGACAATTCAATTGATATTTTATTAGCTATTTTATGCACAATATCAATTCTTTGGGCTGCTATTAAAGCATATTCATGGAGTAAACGTTCAGGAAAGGTGATTGCCGATATAAGTACAATAATACAATTGTTATTATGTGAATGTGATAATGTTGCAAATATTTTTATCATCATCATTACAATTTCCGCCGTTTGGTGTACTTTTTTTTATAAAGGACAAAAAGAAACATTGTTTATTTTACCATTAGATGAAAATATTTATCATTATAAAAATTATATCTCAATAGCTTTAGTTTTGAAGAGTATTGCTGTTATTAAGAAGTATAGTGAGTTGATTTTGGCTGATACTTTTTTTATTGATTGGGAGAAATCAAAAGGAGATTCAAATGAGAAGCCAGTGGAAGAAAATAATATAACAAATGACATTTTATTAAATTCAAGGATAAATATTAATGATCATCAAAATATAAAGAATATTAAAAAACTAACACAAAGACAAATTGGGATATGGAGAACATATTTGGTTGCCAATGAATGGAATGAATTGCAAAATTATAGAAAAACAAATATAGCACTACAATTATTTGTAACAATCCTAGTATTTGAAGTGCTAAGTTTTAAAAATTTATCAATAGTTGAACCAAACTTTATTCTATCGAAAAGACTCATAGAAATCAACTATTATATGGGATTTTTTAGATTTGCTATTATCACTATAATATATTTTTTGGTATTATTAATTCAATGGACAGTTTCTGTTATCATCCTCGAACCATTAATTGATCCATTCCATAATTTTATAGATTTATGTTCAATAGCAAACATAAGTGTTCTCTCATTGACAACATCACTTCATGGATACTATATACACGGACAATCCCCTCATGGGTATGCTGATACAAATATGCAGGAGATAAATAAATTTCTTCAATTAGAAAAAAACAATCAATGTGGTTTTAGGGGATTGGAGAGTGGTAATGATTTACAAACATATATCATTACAATGCCAAGAGTTTTTAGGGATAAATTTCTTAAAATACAAGGTTTGTTAAGGCAATCTACTAGTAGACAAATTATGATAAAGAATAACAAGACTGAAACAGAACATATAGAATATAGATCAAAAGTTTATGATGAATTGAATATATTTTTAAGGAGAGTAATAGAACATGATGATATGGAATGTGATTATGATATATTAAATATGAAGGCCATGGAGGATATTTTTGATATGGAGTTTGCTGATACCACAAACAGAGGTGTTTTTTATAAAGATACCTCTGAAATAGCATTTACACAGTCCTTTATTTATGGTAATGAATGGGTCTTTTGTACTTTTGAATTTTGTCTGCTACAATTTTTGGATATTTTTTTTAATAATTTGATTTTAGCATCATTTTTAACATTTATTGTTACTGAGGTAATTAAGAAAGTTGCAAGTATCTTGTTCACAAGTCATTTAGTTAAGAGTAGCTTAATTGATAGTAGATTTTTAATATAAAGCTAAACTTTTATCATTATTATTAATTTACTATTAATACTTTATTTTTTAAGGAAAATTTGTGTGATATATGATTTGCTAATATACCTCTTATTGACGTATAATTGATCAATTTCATTTAAATTTAATTAAGTATTTAAACTTTAAATTAACTTTGTTTATGATTTAATAATCAAATTATGTATTTCCTGCTGTCTTGAGGGGAAAGGCAACATTCATATAAATTATGATCAAACTTGATGAAGTTATTTTTACATAACACATTTTTATAACTCTTATTTACGTCGTTTTGTCATTCGATTTAACTTTCTTCAAAGATAATAAGATAAAATGGGTTATAAATCACTCGAATTTACTTATTTTTACCTTGAACTTATTTGGATTCATCAGTTCAACATACGAATACGTATATTTTATTTATGAATACTGCGATTCCAGTCATTTTATACTAAGTTTTTAAAAAAAACTTTTTTATCCAATAAATCCACCAAATTTTTTTTTGATTGTTAGAATCTCTTCATTTCAAGTTAAATTTTATTAGTTTATTATGTTATTGATCCAGTATTCTTTGAATCCGTGATTCTACTTCAAGAATCCTAAGGATTTATTTTTAGAAGCCTCTGTCCTCTGAACAAACATTCTTCGACCACGTATCCTTGAATTCACATTCTTCCTTGTCTATGAACTTCAATATAGTTATTTTAAACTTTGACTTACCTTTTACACTGAGGATCTTACTAAGAACAACTCCCATACCTAAGAATACCCAGAAATCACCTCAAAAACTATCCATATCACACTCTTACACTTCTCGTCCTCAAACCACGCACTGTCGAAAGCAACTATCTCAACCAATAAAGAGGCAACTTAAACACAAAATTATCTCAATGATACCAAATATAAAGAAAAAGCTAAACTCAGTTATGTCACAACAGAAGAGGAGTGACACGGTACCTAAACCTTATAAATAATCTCATAGACAACACTCAGAACGGAATCTTTATCTCAAATTAATGTTTTTGCAATTTTTTTGTAAATGCTAAATATCACTTTGACAAAAAGCTTTATTTCTCTAATGTACAGATTTAGACATGGGATCCGACCCTGGTCGACCCTTGAAAATAGGTTGGCCCCTGATCAAATTCTAAGGGTCTACCCCAAATTTTAGGGTCGATGCAAAATTACAAAAATTTAAGGGTCGGTTTTTATACTATTTATTAACAATTTTGGAAAATTTATTTGTTAGTGACAATAATAATTATTTTTACCGTATTAAAAATATTAGTTCTGAGGTTAATATTGACCATTTTTGGAGTTCAGTAAAATTATCAGCACCTCAATTACATAGTCTTTATCAGAAATTGAGAATAATAAAGTCAATTAGCATCAGATCTGAAAGTGCTTTTTCGACACTTATATATTAGAAATTGTCGACGAACTAATTTAACCACTAAGAATTTGAACGATTTATTAGTTTTAAGGAGTAATTTATATATTGTAATATTTTTTACTAGAAAATTTTTACTAATTATAGTAAAATTATGTTTTTATAGGGGTATATGTTATTATCTTAACGGGTCGATTTTAAAAAGCGACCCTAAACCGACCGACCCCGGGTCGAAAAATTTATCGACCCGCCCATGTCTAATTATGTGCTATCTCCTTATGAATTTTAAGTAACTAGATAAATCTAAATTTTCATAGATCTTACCCTTTTTTATTATATAAAAAGTCATATTTTAACCAATTTTTCGTTAATTTACTTGATTCAAACTTTTTCAAACTACATTACGCTTTTTGTTTAAAGTTTAATTTATATTATATTATAAAGATATGCCAAAGTGTTTATCTCAAGAGTTTATGTTTTTTTTCAAAATAAAAAAAATAAACTATCAAGTTACGAAGATATACTTTTTATTGACTTTTTACACACAAAAAAAATGGGAAGCATTTTTGCATAAAATGTAATGAATGTTTCCTACCTATTAAAATTTGAATTTTCTTGATTTGCGACTAATTTTATCGCAATTATATTGTATTTAAAAATTAAAGCAATAATTAAGTAGTTATTATATAAGTTTCAATTTTTCATTGTATTATTGTTATTTTAAAACTTAGATTGTCTCCTACAATACTTTTTTAAATATAAGGTTTAAATTTAATCTTATGTAAGATTATAAATGCTTTCATAAAGAGTATTTATTAACATATTACAATATTTTTGTTAATAAGTTTAAGTAGTTTGAATTATTATAAATTATACTTTTTTGTGAAATTACACTCTTCTGAAGGCGGAAATTTTTTTTGTGACTTTTAAAGACCCCTATTTACAAATCAAATCTATGAAAAGTTTTAAAATTGTGTGGATTTTTATCTATAGTAGAAAATGTTCTCTACATACTTAAAGTTAATATATGAACAAATACTAAAATAATATTTTTAATTATTAATGCTTTGTGTGGTTCAATAATAATTTTTGGCTTTTTATTATTATTATTACGAATTTTTTTTTTTATTGTTGCTAGTAAATTGTTTAGGACAATGATTTTTGTCAAAACTTAACAACTCTACACGAAATTGAGTTCTAACAACATGTTTCATGTATATTGGAAAAAAATTAGATCCTAGGATTAGCATTATATCAAAAACACTAAGATTAAATAAAAGTTACATTACTTAAAATACAAAACATATGTAATTTTGTAAAAAAATAGCAAAATTTTGCGACAACTTAATATTTTTCATCGTTTAAAACATTTTTGCTGTCCCTTCATAATTTTAAAATTCGAATAAATTTTGATTTTTTTAACAGATGGGAATTTTTATTGCATTTTATGTAATAATATCAAAATGTTTCCCATATTTTTTCTGTGTTTACTAATTGATAAAAAAATAAAATCTGAGATAATTAAAATTTTAAAAATTGCTATTAGAATGTTGTTTTATAAAATAATATAAATCAAACAGGATTTTTATACAACGAAGTATCTTTTATATTATATATAAAATTGTTTTTAAATAAAAATATATTGTGTTGTAATTCTCAAGCATCCATTGACCCTATAAATACAAAATAATCATCAATTTCAAAATACTAAATTTGTTATCATTCGTCACTTTGTTTACAACTTAATATTCATTTGAAGCAACATTAAAGTCTAGTTTCAATCAGCAGCTATATTTAATACAGAAAACTAAAATAATTTCAAATAATTAGACTAAATACAGGGTGGCCCGCGTAAGACTCCCCAGACATTTGCATATGTAGCTCTGCGTGTAGATTAGCTACAAATATGGTATTATACTCATTTTGTAGCTGAGATACATATGATGCTAATTATATAGACTACACAACGGAATGTGGATTCTGGGTGGAGTTATGAACCTTCAAAAATTGGGTTCATTTTTCGACTTTCACTAAATGAAACTTTTCTATTTGGAAAGATTTTTTAAAAATTGTTGTAGATTCTGAAAGTACAAAGTCTTTTGTATTAACCCTCGAAATTACATAAAAATTGAAGTCCGGCAACTATGTTAAATTTTTAAATAAAAGTTAAAAATCTTAATTTTTTTCAAAAAATTGATGTTTTTTAAGAATAACATTTTAATCAGATAATTTTTAAAAAATTTTTATTAATATTCTGATAGAGTAAGCGAAGCCCTATCGAATGAGTGTATGACCGTTCTGAGCGGTTGACATTGAAAGAAGTTATGATTTGCCAAAGTCGACTTTTTGACACTTTCATATGAAAGTTAAAATACAAATAATACTTTCCCCGATCTTTATGGTATCCTAGTAGCAATAATAAGACTACTTATTCATATTAGTTTACAGATGATTACTTGTTAGTTCATAAATTGTCTTAAGAACTGAAATATTTCTTATCACACAAATTCAAGAAAAAAATTATTTTTTTAATATTTTCACACTATTTACAATTGTTTTAAACTATTTTGTATAGATATTACTCTGTAAGAACAATTATAATGTGTTTTTTTAATTTCTTGTATATCCACTCATAATCTCATACCCTGTATTTTTAAAATATGAGCAAGTTTTTATTAAATAAGGGCAATATTTTTAATACTTTTGAAAATAAAACATAATTCGTGTCCGAAAATTTGAAAAAGACTGACATATTTTCTTTTTTTATAGAATTATTGTAAAATATGGTCATTTTTTGACTATTCATAACTTTCTTCAAACTCAATTAAATTTAGTGGTACTATACTTATTCGATAGAGCTTTGCTTACTCTATCAGAATATTAATAAAAACTTTTTAAAAATTATCTGATTAAAATTTTGTTCTTAAAAAACATCGATTTTTTGGCAAAAATCAAGATTTTTGACTTTTATTTAAAAATTTAACATAGTTGCCGGACTTCAATTTTTATGTAATTTTGAGGGTTAATACAAAAGACTTTGTACTTTCAGAATCTACAACAATTTTTAAAAAATCTTTCCAAATAGAAAAGTTTCATTTAGTGAAAGTCGAAAAATGAACCCAATTTTTGAAGGTTCATAACTCCACCCAGAATCCACATTTCGTTGTGTAGTTATATAATTAGCATCATATGTATCTCAGCTACAAAATGAGTATAATACCATATTTGTAGCTTATCTACACGCAGAGCTACATATGCAAATGTCTGGGGAGTCTTACGCGGGCCACCCTGTATATTATATGACCCTAAAACGGATAGCTATTTATTATTGACTAAAAGTAAAAGTGAGGGCTCAACCGGTGATCGAAACCGGGACCTCTCGCACCCAAAGCGAGAATCATACCACTAGACCATTGAGCCGCGATCGCCGTTGTTTTTGCAATAGTTCATAAATATAAAAGGTTATTACATGTAAGTTTTATCTAAGAAGTTATATAGGAAATAAAAGATATTAATTAAACGATTTATCTTTAAAAATACACAACTATTGCTCTTTCGAATGTTTTCTTAATATTTTAATTATTTGTTGAAAATTTAGTACTATATTTCTTCAACAATTAATAAATTTTAATATAGTAAATTGTGTTTATCAAATGAAGCTAGTTTTAAAAGATTATGATCATTTGTTATTAATGTGCGTGCATTTATTACGATAAAATCGATGAAAATTTATTTAAGTTTATGAAAGATTTATATATTAATAAGGTAAATTACAAATTTTGTATTTGTAATAAAAAAAATACAATATTAGCACATCATCTTATTTTTTTTAACCAATTTGAATAAATTAGAATTAATTTTTAACTATTTATACCTACAATTGTCGAAGTAATTTGATTTTTTACAAATATTTCCATCTTAATTTTCTAAATATTTTAATTCAAAAAATTATTTAAATTATATCTTCTTAATGCACAAAATTTTGAAAGTAAAAATGATTGCACTTTTACAATCAATTTTAGTATTTCATTTTAGTCAAAATAATTAAATTAAACAAAGGAAACTATTGAATGAGTAATCAAGAAAAGAAATTATTCAATAAAAGTATAATGTGATAATAAAATTGGTAATTAAATACGATAACATTAAATGTAATTTGAATGCCAATAAAATTAACATTTTAAGTCATATTTGTTTGACAATTCTTTTAAGATCATTAATTTCGACTTCCCTCAGTGATTCAGAAACTTTTTTAAATGATAATAGTTTTTAAATTATCAAGATATTAAATATTATAACGCTTTATAGATTGGTTTCCAGAAAAGAGTAACTTTGTATTTACCTTAATTAGACATTATTAATTCAGAAAAAAAAATTTTGTGATATTTTTAAGTTTAAAATTGACTTTTTAAAACTTTTATCTTAGTTAACTCCATTATGTCATTATATGTTCTCTGATTTCTACTAAATTCTTCTTTCACAGAATCATGACAATTTTCTTCCATTTGTTGATTTATAAGTTTATTCTTATCTAATGGCTTACTCTGCCAATCGTCGAACAAAATAAAGTTCTCATTTGATTCATAACATTCTTTGTTATTATCTTTAGTATTAATACTTATAAAATGTTTACAAATTTTTTCTCCTATTATTTTACCAGCTGTTTCATAATATTTAGGTACATTTTTAACAAATGAAAACCCATTAACATCACAGACGTAACTTTTCTCGGTATTCCTTAGAATATCAAATCCACACACAGTGTGTTTAAATACTTTTACTATTTTTGCGGCCATTTCCATTTCATCATCTGTTAAGACTACTTCTTCCCTTTTTTCTTTACCATTATGATCTCTATCTATCATACCATCAACTGCAGGTGCTTTCCTTGACTCAGCATAGCAGTATTCTTCTCCAACAGCATAACATTTCACGTCAATATCAGATGTTACAATAAATTTTTCATAAATATAACTTTTATCTCTTCTAACATTTGATGATGTGCTGAATAAGGAACTCATATTATTCCTTTTCCTAAAAAGCATCCTACAACCACTTCCTTGTGAGGAGTGATAATAAATATTTATATTATGATCTTCACCTGATATTGGTTTTTCAACGAAAGGTTTTAAAAATATTTTACCATCAATAACAATATGATCTTCATATTCCTCAAAATTATTTAAAAGATCACCATTGTCATTCCTCCTAACAATACCATACTCAGGATGGTTAATACCGACACTATTTAATACTGATAAAACACAATCTCTATTCATCTATTCAAAGAAAATGATAAATTTTTCAAGGAAACAAAAACATACAATTTTAAGCTGTTTTTCTAAATCATTGATAAGATATGGTTGGTATTTTTCAATATATTTCATAACTTTCTCAATTGGATATCCTGTGGAGTAGAAAGTTATTAAGGCATCTACAACTGGCCATTCTTCAATTTGACGAAATAATATTGTACTATCATTGAAATGAATGATATCTAAATAGGTACCATAATTTTTCTTAATACTTTCTAATATAGAAATCATGGGCTTTCTCATTGTCTTCCTATTCATTGCACAGACACCAACAACTATCTAAAATTTGAATTTTCAAAAAAATATCAATGGCCATAATATTTTACCTTTTTAGTTTTTATTTCCATTTTGTAGTCAGATGATACAAAAAATAAATTGTACACACTGGAAGGATTATAAATATTATCAATATATAAAGACAATATAGTAGTTACTTTATAATATACAAAAACAAAATTAAATGATAAGAGTATAAAAAATTCTAAAAATAATATTAGTGATAACTTATTTAGGTCCTTTAAATGCTAAAATAATTTATTAAGTACTATAAATCCTCCTTTAAATACATGCATGTATTTATTTATAAGTTCATCTTGACATTTCTAATACAAACTGATATGTAATGACTCCTTGCTCTCAAATGAAGTCTATCAAAATGAAATGTATATCTTATCATTTCTCCCCTTAATATCATATTTTATATTATATATATATTTATGAAAATAATTTAATAATTATAAATATATTAATATTGAATTTATTATGTTATTTAGTTAAAGTAACGTTGATTTCATATAATTTTACTAATATTATGTGTATTTTTGTAATATTTTTATCAAATTTAGATAACAACAAAAATAAAGTGGTAATTTGCAAAACTTTGTTCTCCATTTTTTTTTACTTTTTTAATCTTTTGTCAATGAAATATTATTTCCCTCAATTGTATAGAGATTATAGTAATTTCTATTACAGTGTCGATTTTAGTGATAAGAAAATGAAAAAGTGGAACGAGAGTTGTTTTATAAAAAATAAGACCTTTAGTTATGCAACAGTTCATTTACTTCCGATTTTACTTAATATAATTAATGATAGCTGTTTAAAAAGTTTTCATGTCAAATATTTTATTTTTAAATATAAACATTAAATTTTTTCCAATCATTAATTATACTTAAAATTAAAAATAAGATATTTAATCAGCAAAAAAGTTGATTTATAATTAGAAATATTTATTTAAATTATTGAGTGGACTACTTGTGGTGTTTTTTGATTCTTTCTTCTCGTATGCTTTGATTTCATTTTTTTTGCGATTTCACTTGATCTAATACAGGGTGATGGAATAATTATGGGGGTACACATTGGCATGTATGGATTATATGTACGAAGGTATTGGTTAGAAAGACCATTCCTAGTAATAAGAGATACCTTTCTTGATGAATTTTTAGATTTTGTTTTAGCATTACTTATAGAATTTAATATCGATTGATTGTAAACCTCAATATTTTCATAAATTGGTTCTTTTATCTCAATATTCGTAGGGCGGAATGGGATTGAACTAGTCATGTTTATATAATGTTCATTATTATCGTTTGAAATTCCAAAGCACTTCAAACTAAAACGAGACTTTTTTCTTGCGTTATAATTAAATATATCATTATAATCAGGAACAAAATCACTAGATGTAAGACGTTTCCTACAATTTCTACAAAATTTCGGTTCATCGAACTTCTTACATCCACCCTCATTGTTTAAAAGCTTTTGTTTCCTTAAAGGTTGTAATGTCAATAAGTTCATATTTTTAAAAATAGCAAAATTATAATAAGGATTCTCCTTATTATCGTTAAAATATTTAGAAATCATAATATCAATAACAAACTAAATACAATTTTTAGATCTTTTAATTATAAACCCTATAATTAAATAAAACATTTACATATAAATGGAAAATAAAAAACATTTCCTGATATTATATGTATAAAATATTCAACAACATAAATCTAATTTATAATATTTACTTAGTAGAACAAACTTATGCAAATGAATTAATTGTAAAATTTTTGCTATAAAAAACAATATTTAAGTTAAAACCTGGGTGGAGTATATAAAATGATATTGCCCTTAAAATGAATTCATGGAAGAGGATCACGATATCATAGTTGTTGTAGAAAATTTTTTAATAATACTTTAATAAAAAATATAATTCATCAAAGTTTTTCTGTAATTAAGGTTATAACATTTAGTGTAACTTTGTAAATATCATTAGTAATTTATATGTATATAAACTTTAGCACGACTTTTATATAAATAATCATTTTTTAATCAAACTGGGTGTTGTTTTGGAAAGAATATTTATGGAAATAGAATAGATTACCTCTTAATCTCATTAATTATCTTGTCAAATTAATATATGTTAAACTATCCACGATACATACAGTAAATTTGATTAGAATTTTAATAACTTCCATAAAAAGAGAGTATTTTTTAAAAAAAAATTAATGTATGACATAACTATGGAATATTATTCAAATTATTGATCATCCTCTACTTCAAATATAAATTAAATTTTTAAATAATTTAATACTAATAGTAAAATAAAATTAATGTACATACATAATCTGTTTGCAATAATAAATATTTTGCACAGAAATAAATTTATTATACATATTCATAAATAACAAAACTTATAATTTTAAATTAAGATGTACTTAATTAAGAATACTTTATCAAAGTTTAAGTAACAAATTAATATTCTTTTTTTTTAAAATTTACTTAAATACCTCTTTGAGAATTTCTTGCATCTTTTCATCAGATATCAGTGGTTTTGTGCCAATAAGTGTTTCTAAATCAATCTTATTACCCTTTACCTCTTTCTCGATCTTTTCTTCCTGTAACGATGGAATTACATTTGGTTCATCGTCAAATCTAATAAGATCTTCCTCAACTATAGACTTCCTTCCATTGACAGTTCTTTTATTACTGTGATCAATAAACGTATTATTCACGGTTCCATCTAATGGAACATTTGGGAGAGTGGGGTCATTAGATACTGGTAGTTTTGAAATATACTCGTTTTCATTATCTTGATACATAACATTTGTAACAATTGACGGTGTTTTATTAAATTTTAAAAAACGTTTTTTAGGAGTTTCCTGCTTTGATGCTTTTGTAAAATCTTTAATATTCATTTTAATTAATTTATTTTTAATTGTTGATATTGCACCTTCAACATTTATTTTGTTATTTTTTGATGATAAAATTTTATCAAGTTGAGGATATATTGTAACACATTCTCTTTCAAAAAGATCTTCACGTAGCTTTCCACTATTAATTATTTCAATTCTTTCTACGATAAACCTTTCGAAATATTGTACACCATCTTTCCCCATTAACTCACTAATAAATGGCCTCAAAGCTGGATGCTGTTTATCAGTAAAAAGACGCCTATTCCATGAAAATATTTTATCATCTAATCCTCTTAAAAATCCTTCCATATATCTTCCGAAAATAAGCACGTTACAACTTAAAAATATCTTCGTCAAACTTTCTGTTAAAAAATTATCATGTAAATACTTCAGTTTGTCCTTCAAAAATTCCAATACGGGTGATGGAAGAATATCATCTTGATGAGGTGTATAAAATGATTTATCATCAATATCAAATATAACAACTTCACCTAATATATCCATATTTACAATCTCAAAAATCTCTTTATGTAATCCAATTATATATGGCATTGGTGCCATAAGAGTATCAACAAGTTTGGGAGGTAAAACCGGAATAAATATTCCTTGCCAATGAAATGGAAAAAGGAGATGATTAGCGGCAAAACAGCATGATGATACCTGACTTATTTTACTACCTGTAAAAATAATGCGGCGTTCCTTAAGAAGACTAATATAGTATATTTCCATATTTTTTTCTGGCATTGCATTATAAAAATCTAATAATATTTTAGAATCTTTAATTGAAGGCATAAGAACTTTATTTGGTATTGGAATTGCTAATTGATATGAACCTTCTTTTGTGTATAAAACAGTATCGGGAATTGGGACACCAAAATTTTTTATAACTGACAAACTTTCTATAGCATCTCCAACTTCATTAAGGACTTTTGATATGTAATTAAGTATCTTAATGAAAAATGCTTGCCATGGTAATGAACTACAAAAATATAAATCAAATTAATAAAATATTTATAATTATTACCTTAAGAAACACATGCATGTTGAGGTTCTTGGATTATAACGACTATGTCCAAAGGTAAATTCACCTTTACCATCAGTTAAGACAAATGTAAATAATTGTATGGCATTCTCAATATTTGGTGTAGTTTTCCATGGAAATGCAAAATCTTTAATAGACCGTAATTTATCATTTTCTTCATAACTTTCGGGAAATTTTGTCATATCCTCCTTTATAATTGTCCCATCATCCAGTTTTGATACCCGAAACTCCAAAAAAACTTCAAATAACGTTGTAGGATTTTGTACTAATCTTGAGGAAGTTGACATTTTAGATGATAGTTAAGTAATTTTGTCGTCTTAAAAATTAATAAATGTTTATATTACAGCAAATATATTAATAATTATAAGATTTTAGTAGCAAAAAATTTAAGTATTAGGAGGAATTATGGTTCCTACACCAAATAATAGATTCTTTAGATAGAAAAAATAAAAAAGAAATGTTAATAGCAATAAATAGTACTATAAAAATGAAAGATAAGAGTAAATAAAAACAAAGTCAAAGTTTTTCAAATAAAAGTAGATGTAATTCGTTTCAAGAATTTTTAGTATTTCCTCATATATAGATAAGTAAATTGCTTTCATGCTAATACTTTTTAAAAGTAATTCTTATTTCGTATTATCACAAAAAGAATAAACTAATAAATAATATAAAAGAAAATAGTGAAAAATAAATATTTTATAAATAACTATTTAATTGATTAAATTTAATATTATTTTTTATATAAAACAATATAATTATTATCTATATATGGGAATGAAAATAACATTCACGGTAGAAAATGTCATATTAATAAGATTAAAATGTTATGTTACTCATAAAAAATTTGTAGTATTGTTATATTAAAATTTACAAATTATTTTAATATCAAGAGAAAAACTTTTTAATTGTGTATAAAAATCACTATAATTAAACTTTATATCTTTATTTATATATATACAACATATATTTATTAAAAGTTTATTACTTTCAAAAGTACTCTAATTTATATATAATGTGAAATACATCACATACAGACTGTGTAAAGAAAAATATACAACAATACAAAGCCATATGGATAAATACAAAATGTGAAGACAAAATATATGATTTGGACACAGTATTTGTAGATAAATATCTGTGCATCGTAATTCTTTTATATCGGATGGTGTGGGAAAGTTCAAAAATGTTTACTAATATGACAATATTATATATTATTTAATTTGTAAATGTATAAAAATTATTTGCACTAATCAGCATCAATTTTCGATAAAATAAATGCTTGGAATAAAGCATTTTTGGTATATTTAATAAAAATTATATCAATAAAAAATATATTGGATAATGATAAAAATTTAATTTAATTGTAAAATGGGATAAATAAACAGATTATTATGGCGATTATATTACTTTTCGTATATTTGGATGATAATATTAATAAAAATAACATAACTATCTCTAAATCATGCAATCATGATTTATTATGTAAATCTAACTATTGATAACACCAGTAAAAAAGATAACTTTTTTTTGCATAATTAGTATTTAAAAACTAACGATATAATGAATTATATCATTTCTTGTTGTGTAAACAAAAGTATAAACTTAGACATTAATAAAATTATAAATGTAGTAAAAATGATTTAAAATACCTTTTAAACTAACAAATGTCTATAGAAAATGAGTACACCATTTTGTATAAACAGAAAAGAATACTTAGTCAAAAGTAAGAAAAAATTTTGAATTATATAAAAATATTATAATATAAATAGCATTAGAAGAAAGGAGAAATTCATTTTATCAAAAATACTTATAATAAATAGATACAATGACAAAATAGCAATAAAATCCACCGAATGCTTGGTAAAAAACTATAATTATACGTTTGCACTCTAGAAAATGATACAAAATGAATTGTCATATCAAGGTATTTGATAAAGTATATACTAAATTCACATAAAACAATTAGTCATAATTCGTTCTTTGATATAGAATGATATAATACTTCAAAGAGTTCAATTTACTAGAAATTATTATTACAGTAACAGTCAAAAAAGTTTCAATAAAGTAATCCTGTGCAAATAAGGAAAAGAAAAAAAATCATTACAGTGAAAGCAAAATGATTTAACATTAAAATTATAGCAAAAATTTATTATACAAATCAATTATATTCATAAAATGATATATTTTCTATTAACAAAATCATTTTTGAAATATAAAATTTATTTGAAGGATGATAAAATTTATATAATAGAATGATTTCAATAAAGCATTCTTTTCCAATATTATATACGTATATTGATAAATGTTAAACTTTAATTTTGACATAAAATTTAGATAGCATCGTAATTTGGTAAATCAATTTTTTGGGTTACTTTTGTATATATTTTATAAATATCAATCTTTATACACTTTTTTGTTTTCACCATTATTATTTTACCCTCGATGGTTTAATTTCTTTTTTTGGTGAGGTAAACAATTTAGACTAAAATAAATAATATAAAATAAATATTTATCGATTTTCTCACTTGCCTGTACAATAAATTTATCACCATCCTCAATTTTTAATAATTTTAATTGTTGATTTGGAAATCTTAATTCTGATGGTCCTAATTCTTGAACAGCTACATTGAAATGAAATATACGCATTTTATTAATGCTTATTCCTGTAACCTTTTCTGAGTACCGCATTAATGAATGAACTGTTCTATTTAAATTTATATGTATCTTTGCATTATACTCATTCTCTTCACACATTAGCGTAACATTTGCTGTAATCTTAGGTGATAAATCAACTAAGGCTAAATCATTCAACTTTCCATGTTTTTTAATTAATTTAAAATAAACTTCAGGTCTCTCCTCTACTGGTTTATTTTTATAATATCTAATTAAAAATCTTTCAGCCGTAATTCTTAGATCACTGTCTAATGTAGATCCGTTTAAACTAGTAAGAGATGTAATTCTTGGTATAAGTAAAAAATTGCGTTCAGTTAAAGTATGTCGTTTGAGAACAGGATGGTGTGTAAATTTTAAATTTGCTAGTGATGGAAGTATAGATAGATTATCAATTGATTTCCATGCATTTATTTTACCATTTGTACAACAAAATGAATGAAGAGATTTTAAAACATCTTCAGTTCTTAATCCCGATTCATTACACTCCAAATTTATTGTTTCAAAATCATTACCCGATAAATAGAAGGACTTGACATTTTGAAAATGACACATTATTTTGAGAACAGTAGACCATGTTTTAATGTGACAATAATTAAGATGAAAAATTGAAATTCTTGAGGAAAATATATCATCATAATTGACATCTACATCAAGACTATCAAAATTATTATCTGATAAATGGAGTTCATTCAAATTAGGGAAATAACTCAATAGTATTTTTAACGTATCTAAAGGTAAATTAATCCCATTCAATATAAGTACATTAAGTGTAAATGATTTTTCTAATCTATTATCCAATACTTTATGTAGTGGATTATAACTTATATTTAAAACTTTGAGAAGTGACATATTTTGAAGGAGGATGTCAATAAATTTCCATGTTTTAATATTATTCCATGCTAAATCTAATTCAGCAACACTCTTTACCATGGAAGCAAACCTTTCTTCATCCCCAATACAACTTATATTTGTTCTATTAAGTACAACAAGTTCTAAACATTGTTTAACAGCCAAATGACACGGACTCATGCCAAACTAAAAAGTATATTTATATTAAATATATAAAATGTACTTTTGTTCAAATGATGGAAAAACAACTTACCATATCTATGAAATCTAAATCATGACTATCATCTAAATACTTTTTTTCCATTTGAAATACAAGACTCTCATCATTTAAATGGCCATCAGAATCACACTCATCATAATACTGAAGATCCTCATCAGAAATAATACCAGAACTGCTAGATGACATTGTTGTTTTGTGTTTTAATAAAAAGCAAGTATAAAAAATAATAAAGGACAAAAGGAAGTCACTTCCGCCTAAACTACATACATAAAAATCAAAATAAAATATGCACCATAGATTAGATTTTTAAAAAAGAACTTTATTATCAATAAATTAATTTTTTATACTTTAATTTCCAAACAAATCAAGGTCTTTTCGACATTATATAATAATCAGCTGATGAGGTTTAGTGTAAAGTAATAAATTAATCTTAATTATAAATTGTTTTAGATAACAAAGTATAATATTGTTAAAATTAATACAATAATGTAAAAGTTACATTTAATTAAATAAATGATGATTATGAAAATTAAAAAGGTTATTAATATAAAATTGTCAGTATTCATTGAATTACATTAGAATCATGACTTTAATGATGTATAATTAAAAATCTATATTAATAATTTTAAGCCTATTGATAATATAACAACAAATAATAAAGCGGCATAAAAACATGAGATAACTTATTACAATGGTAAAAGAAGTTTATCTTAACATTAAAATAAACAAAAGGTATTTTAAAGATAAAAAGAATATTGTTTAAAGATTGTTGACATGTTCTTTGGTTGAAGTAACATGATAAAGAAAACAAATAATTCGTTAAAAGAAAAAACTTATTATCAATTTTCTCCTTTTCTAGTAAAAGAAAAAAGTATAAAAAGATACTTCTACTGAGAAATAATATTAAGGATTATGTAAAAGTTTAGGGATTAGAATTTTAGAAAATTATTCATAAAATAATTGTACTCTTAATTAATAAGTCAAAATAAAGCTAAACATAGATAAAAGTATAAACGATGTAAAAGGACCATCAAATTCTGTGTATTACTTTAAAACTACTAATTAAAATAAATAGAAGTTGTTGAGAAGTAAAAGTTTTTCTCTACAAATAAAAGTACTCCAAAAGATATTTCTAGAATACATTTATTCTACTAATTATTAATTTATTAGTCTTTTCACACACCATCAAATGATAAATATTTATCCATGAAACGAAAATATTTTATATATATTTTTATTTTCAGTATAAAATTTTAACAATTGCCATCTTAAAATGCATCATTTTTTCCAAAAAATGTTTTAATAATGTAAAAAAACAAAAATATTTAATGTATAATCTCTGATCGTTTTTTTAAATAATCATTAAAATAAAAAAAGACACCAAATTACTGAGGGAAAAACAACACATCTTTATTTTTTATGACAAAATTATAGGAGAAAAAAATATTGTGTACAATTTTTTAAAATCAAACAAAGTAAATCTTCTAGAAAACAAAAAAACTATTTACACTCTCTTATCTTTTTCAAATGATCATTAAAAGTTTATTAGATTAAATTTAACGAAAAATTGAGGCTAAAAAATGATTTGTGATAGGAGCGGGGTGAAGCGATATTGAAGAGGAAATCCCCTGATTAAATATATACTCACCAAAGAGGTTTGTAGAAAATTTTACCATCTTAAAACAGGAGATTAAAGACTTTTAAAATATAAAATTTAATATTTTCATGTCTGCTTTCCTAATATACAACGAGTGATATTTATATTAATATTTAACATTCATGACAGCTTATTGAATATATGAAAAGTTATATTCTACACATAGTCATCACTTGTTTACGCTAATATTACCATTTAACAATACAAAATATCTTTAAAATTTTAGAGAAAAAAAAGGAGACAAATGTAGATATATAAGTATTCGATGAGAAACTAAATTGTGATAAAAACAAGGAAGTGTTTAAAAAAAAGAGCAAGTAATGAAAAAATAAATTGGAATAGTAAAGAAATAAAAGAAGGGGTAGGAGATTTAAAACAAAAAAAACAAGTATAGGAAAAAGTATTTAGTTAAACTTATTTAACGAGAAAACTCAATTTGTTATTAAAATTTTAAATAAAAAACAAAAAGAAAATAATATTTAAAAGATTATAGTAAAAATTTAATCTATCAAATTGAATAATATAAAATAAAAACAAAATAATTGGATAAGATTTAATAATACTTTATAACTTGTTAAAATCCTTTTATTTATAATCATATAAAATATCAAAATTGAAGGCTTCTTAAACTTTATAGATTAAATTAGCTTACAATTTGATAGAATTATATGTTAGTGGTGAAGTAACAAAATTTTTGATAAACAATATGGCTTTAAATTTATATATATATTTTGTTAATTATAAATAAATTTAGTTTAAAATTTCACTTGAATAAGTTTATATCTATGTAAAAGTGTATATCAAGTATATAAATATATGTATTTATGCATAAGTGACTAATTTTTAACAAATAAATAAATAGATATATGTTAAAAGAAACATATTAAAGGATTTTAAATATAAGGGAAAAAAATCTTTTTTTTTTATAAATTTAACAAGTATTAAAGTAGTTAATGATGATTAATGAAATAAATTAATGATAGAATTTATCTGATGGACACTTTTAAAACTACACCTTTTAAAATTATATATTTTTTCTTCTTTTTTTATAAATGACAAGTTACTTTATGTCTAAAACTATCATATCTATCCACAACTTCATTGAGAGGGTTGTTATCTTATTAAAAAATTAAATTTAAGGATACAATATAATAATGAAAAGAGAAAAATATTTATTGATGTTCAATAATAATTAAATTTACCCTTTAAAATATTCCGTTTGTTTCCAAAAAGGTATATATGTGTGCTTATAAGATAAGGTATAAAATAAATAAACCATCTAAATGATTTGATAAAGAGAAAACATATAAAAGAGTTCTCTTTGAAACAAATATGGCCAAAATCTTTAATATAATGTTTGGAGGAGAAAATTTAAAAGTAAATTTTCAATTTCACGTGACAATAAACTTCTTTTTAGAAGAGAGAGCATATGTCTGAAGAGTTAAAAAGTGTAATATTGATAAAGCATGATTAAGTTAAAAGAGAGTTAAAAGAAAACATGTTTACCTGTTATTTATTTATAATAAAAAGTTGAACTGTCATCTGGTGATTGTATGATTTAAATAAATATAATACAATGGAGAAAGTTTTGATGAAGTATATTATTATTATGAATGAATTACGTATTATATAAGAATATTTATTAATATATTATTCGTTAGAAAGGATAAATTTTAACAAAAAGGACTAGATAAAGATTTTATATATATTTAGATGTATAGTTTTATAAGAGGCAAATTAGGAGAAGGAAAAGTAAAATAGATAAATATTTTGACAAAATAAAATGTTGTGATATATTGTAAAAGAAATGTACGATCAGCTGATTATGTATTTACTACTATTTATCAACATCTCTATTTTCAATTGACAAATGAACACAGATAATTCTAATATTTAAGGATCATTTTGAAAAAAAGTTCTTCGAATAATTTAAGTAAAGAAAGAGATAAAAATAATATAATAGAAATTTAATGTATATACATAAATCTTCTTAAAAATTAATATATTTCATATGTCATATCTTAGTTATTGAAAAAGTTTGGAAATGAAAGTATGAATGCTAATAGTATTTAGTATTATATATAATTGATGGTACTAAATTTTATTGTAGTTTTTTTTCAAACATCACATGAATCTGAACACAACAACGCAATGTATATAAACTTTTGATAACAAACTTATGCATAAAGAAAATTAAACTAACAAAAAAATTACAATATTTATAGAAGAGAATTAATTACAAATTATATTTTATAGTTTTGTGTAAAAAAGATAATCAAAATTATTGTTAGGAAATTAAAAACAATTACTTAAAGAGATATTTATCGAAATCACATGATAATTTGTACTAGTATAAATAAAAGCTATTGTAAATTCAAAAAATCAACAATTTTAAGTGTATAATAAAAATTTATGTGTTTTTTCATAATTTTTAAATATTTGATACAATCATTTTGAGTAATTTGTTATGTTTAAAAAAGTTTGATGAACTATTGTTGATAAATATAAATTGTTATTTTCCATTTGATGGTTAACGATTATTTGTTTTTTTTTGATAACAATACATTTTAATGATAATTTGTTTTTTTTTTGATAACAATACATTTTAATGATAATTTTTTTTTAATTTTCCCTATTTGTTTTCTCTTTTTTAATGGAAATTAAAGTCCTTTAAATTTTTATCTAGTTATAATAAAATACTACACATCATTAATAATCATCTATCTATAAGTATTACTTTTGTTTAAAAAGAATTTTTTATATTGTTAACAAATTTTTTTTATGAAAAACTTTTTCTTATTTTTTTTAATCCAAGAAAAAACCTACTTATTATGCATAAATCATAAAATTATTAATCAATTGTGAAAAGACATTCTAAAGACACTTTTTTGAATGTAAAGTTTTCTCAAGCACGAATGCATTCCAAATTATACGATGTAACCACACACTGAGAAACATTAAATAAAAATTTTATGATACAACATTATTTTGGCGTTAATTTAAATCTATTGATAATTTTTTTTTGCTCAGTGAATAAAAAATTTTTAATTATTTTGTGGATGTGTTTTGTTTCATGCACTTGATTATCATATTATAAATGGAAAAAATGATATTTAAAATGTTACATATTAATTATTAGTTTATCCTAGGAAAAGAGTTTGAAATAGGATAAAGACTTTCATTTTCCTTATTGAATTTGTTTGGTAAAGTTGTCTTAATAGGATTAGCGTATTTGAATTTTTTTTTATTCCTCGTTGAATATTTTAAAATCGTTTCCACATTTTTGTGTAATTAATCTCTTTTTAAAGAACGGAAGAAGGACCTCACATTCATATTCATTATACATTAATTTGCCATATTAACCAATTATATAAAATTAACTGCATTCTATTTATAATTACATCATAATAATCTTCAGTTGCATGCATGTTTCACTTTTATTTTTACAACCACAACACATCTTAGGATTGACGTTTATTTTATTAATGATCCAAGGTACACTGAACTAATGATTAATCTTACCCTGACAATGATAACCTCCCTATGAATCCATCTTTAATTAATTCATTACCAAAAATGTGTAACTAACTCAATATTGAAGAAAACTCTTTATTCAAAACTAATTCCAATATAGATACCTTCGAAAAATTATATAATTTTAAACAATTTGAAAAGTGTGATGATGATGGAACAATTTACTGCCTTCTATGCAATTCAATTGACGACCATTCATTTAATAAATGTCTCTTTTCAAACCAAAATTAATTCTAACATAAACATATATGAATCTTATATGAGAATTTTTTTAAAAGTTAAAATAATGAATTTTGCAATAAAAATTATTTCATATTTATATAAAATATCAATATAAAGATTTAAAATGTCATAATTCGCAATTTTTTATTTCCAAAATATAACCATTTTTTTTATAAAATTTTTTTATTAAAATTACGTAATAATAAAAAATTAGTATTTAATAACTTTTATTTTTTACAAAAATGATAAGAAAAGTATGTCAATTATATATTTCCTGAAATTTATTCGATATTTAAGATACTGTAAAATATTTTATATGTCCCAGGACTAAAATTAGAAAATTAAAATAAAAAATCTGAAATAATGGAAATTTTTATTTATTTTTTATAAAATTTCTATAGAGATGATACCAAGAACAATTTTATTATTCACTATTAATAGTACCTAAAAGAGATAAAAAATTTTTTTTACAAAATTTCAAACCAACCAAAAATCCTTATTTTTTAAATATTTGCAAAAATTATTAATTATAAAAATCTTAGTATTTTTATGCTTAAAAAATTATATAACATTCACATTCATATTTAACATTCTTAAATTGTTTTATATGAATTGAATGTTGTATAATAATTCAAAGAATCTATAAAATACTAAGAATAAAATGATAAGGAAATATAAAATGACACTATTTTATATTTTAAAAATTATTTTAAATTTAAAAATTTGGGCCAGGCTTCTTTAGAAGATGTTGGAATAAAGTTTATATTTATTTTTTGATAAAACAATTACATATATAAAATAAAGACCTTGGCAGTAAAAATGAAAATTTGTAGATGGTAGACTAAAATCTAGTTATTTTAAAGGACGACACTATTATATATGAATTGTATGTAATGTCATGTATACATCAATTTATATAAGAAAATTTTTGATATAATGATCTATGTGATTAAAAGAGACATTTGTTGGAATGATAAAATGGAGCATTATAAATTGATACAGAGGAGAAGAAATTATTTCTCATTTTTATTTATGACTTTTCTTGTTTGTGATCTTACAAGTGACAATGATTTTAATTAGAGTGTATATGGCTTATCATAAAAGAAGTTAAAATGATAAAAAGAAGTATTATCTTGAGATGAGATTTTCTTATATAAAAATTATCAGTTTGTGTAGTATAAATTTTTTAATTTATCATAGTTTGGTGCTTGGACAAAAAGGACAAAGTTTTTTTTGTTAATTGAAATATTTAATTTTTATCAATCTTTGCTGGCTTCATTTTTCCTAAAATAATTGAAAGATGATGGAGATCGAAATGCCATTTGATGTCTGGAGAATAAACGTTTATTATAGAGTGATGGTTGAAGAATTGTATCGCTGAATACCTCCTCATCAAATGAATCTTTTTCATTGTTTTTTTTAAAACGTATAAATGGATGAATTGGACTTTCTTCTGTAAGTAAAATAAATTATATTATTCAATCAAAAAAATATTACCGTAACTTAAGAATGGAAAACTCTTTCTTATCTTGTTTCCTGTGTACTCTCCATCATTAGATTGTGAAAAATAGTTATCCAACGTATTAAAGCATTTTATTGTGGTCGTTCCAAAGATACAAACAACAATAAATGTCAAAAAATAAACTTTCATTATTCTAATTATACTATCTAGAAAATTAAAAAAAGAAAGAAAAATTTTAATAAAAATGGAAAATAAAATTTTCAGAAAAATACTTTATATACAAATAAAAAGTAGGTTTGAAATGATGTATTTTCTTATATATTATTTTCACCTATTATGAGACTTCAGATAAATATAAATTGAATACTTCTGGGAGAGTTAGTAATAATTTATCGCCATATGTAGCTGTGTATGGAATAAAAAAAGGTAAACAATCACTAATATTGTTTTCAAATGGGTTTTAAAAACTGTTTTAAAAATACAGTAAGAGAAAAAAAGTTAATTAAGTATTAACGAATTTGATATAACCTTTTAAAATTTCAACTTATTTGATGATATGTGATTACAATATAAGCCCACGCATTAATTTACAGTTTTTTATGTTTATAGTACACATATTAATTATTAGTCGTTAGAATATATCTAATATAAGTATTTTATGGGTTTTTATTATTTGATTAAGGGTAAATAATGATTCAAATGAAAGTAGAATAAATATTTTACCATAGGCATTATTAAAAGTCGTGTCTATTTTTGAAATCATACCTTTTAAAGGAGAATTAAGTAATATGCTTTGGCAAAAAAATAAAATTTATAACATAATTACTGAAAATAAATGACATTATTTACTATATTATTTGGTGGAAAATACATATTTATTGTCAAAACAAAAGGATTTTGTAAGAAAAAAAAAGGACTCAATAATATAGTAAATATATTGGTAATGAATAACGAAAAACACAAAAAATCATAAACTTTAAGCTAGAAACTTTTTTTCTAATAATATAAAAACTTTAAAATTGAAATGTTTATGTTCATTTCACCAAAATTATGAAGAATTTTTATCACCTGGATTAGTTTCTATTAAAAATCATTCTTGAATTTATAAAGGAAGAATAAGATAATACTATTCAATTAATCATTCTTTAAATGTTTAAAGTGCCATTAGGTTTGATTAATTTCTATAGATAATGCAAAGGTATTTGAACAGATATTTATACTTCCATCATTTATGAGTTATATTTTTATTGAAGATTCTTAGATATTTTCTTTTTATTAACACTTTTAATTAAGATTTAAACAAAATTTCTTATCCTTATTTTTATTTTATTTTTTCTAGTTTGTATTTTATATGATAATGGTACTTTTGTTATAATATTAGAATAACAAAGTTGTATGTGTTTGGAATAAAATTTAATAAATAATTAATAATTGTTTGTGGAGATAAAAAAATTTGAAAAGGATAAGTACGTCAAAAATTTTCTTTTATCATAATTATATCTTAATATTTTTATTCTTTAATTAATAACAGTTTAATAATAAAAGAATATAATATTTTATCTCTTTTTTGAAATATTAAACAGTTGCTAATTATGTTGTTTTTCATAAATTGTAAAATTAAATGATGTTTGTAGCGATAAGTTTATTTTTTGACATTAAAAGCATTAATCATTATTTAAAAATCTCAAATACCTTTAATTTTTACCAAGTGTTTATATTTAATCATCTAATATGTTCTTTTTACTTTTGTTATTATAATAAACTATTGTTAGGTACTACTTCATTTAGTAGATTTTTATCATTATTTTCTATCTTTTTATTCAAGAAACATTGCAAATTAAAAGATATATTCTTTTTTAATCACTATTTTTAGCTAAACATATAGTAAAGAATTGGTATATTCAACAAATGATAGTATTAGCTTTTTTATTATTGAATCTTTTTTGATTGGCATTTATTTATGATTAGAGAACACTGAAATAATTATTTTAAAATTTTTTATGCTAATAATGATAGCAAGCTTTATTTTTGATTATCTTTTTTGTCTTTAGTGTTAACTCTTTATAATTTATTTATATTAACTTTAAATTGATTACAAATGTATATCTAATCTTTTTCCGAATTCTATAAAAAATTTTACTAGTATAATGATATAATATATTTTTTCTGATACCAAAAAAGCAAATTTTATTTTATCTAATTTATTGATATTTTCTCAGGAAAGAAACTTCAATCTATATTACGCTTGAAATAAATTTATAAAAATACAGCAAATAGCTCCCTAATGCCAAAAATAAGTGAAAAGAAAAGTACTTTTACATTTACAATGTAATTTTTTCGATAATTCTAATTTTAATATCAATTACGATGATTCATAAAATACACTTACTCCAACATATATTAAGACATTAAATTTTATTAATTACAATTTTAAATATAATTATTCCATTGTAATGTTAAATTAAAAATTTACTCATTATATTCAGAAACTAAAACCATCCTTTCTATTGTTATTTAAATTTAATTGTTTAAATATTTGTACCAAATTATAAACGTAAGCTTGTATCTGTTCTAAAACATCCATTTATTACTTATAACATCTCATAAAAATTTTATTTTAATTTATCAAAACTCTTTCTAAACGCCTGTTTTTTGAAAATTCCCCCACTTTATCCACGGAAATAAAGGATGCTTCTATTTATTTTAGCTTAAAATTTACAAATTGGACTTTTAAAGCCAGTAATAAAAAAATGCCAAGCAAATTAAATAGATTATTTCAACGTGTTATGTCTCCTAATGAGGTACATAAAAATTCTGGCGAAAGGAGAGATAAAAGGTCTCAATCTGATAAGAAAAATATCACTCATTCTTCACCAATATCTAAAAAAACAGTTGTTGAAATAAAAAATCCAATACAACGGTAACTTAATATTTAATATCATTTATTTATTATTGCATCATTTTTTATCAATATCATATTTTAGTCATTCTTCAAATAGTACATATATTGATACACCTAATATAGATGTTCGAATGGCAACACCTGGTGATATAGAGTATATAGACTTTGAGATGTCTAAAGAGTTATCACTACCAACAGAAAGACCACAAAGTGGAAATGATAATTTTGTTTGTCCCAATGATCCTTCTGACGAGTATTCGAATGACGATGATGATTATGAAGAACCAACTGTTATGGCTGTATTAGAAGGTTCCAATATTGATGGGATTCGCCATATACGTTCAACTGAAACTCCAAAAGTACGAATAATGTGGAGTTTTGTTATAACAGTATTTGTATTTTTAGCAATATTTCAAATAGTAACACAAATGAGAATGTATCTTAATACACCTGTCGCTACGAATATTGAAGCATTATATCCGCCGAAGATAAACTTTCCTACCGTTGCTATTTGCAACAATAATCAATATCGTTTAACTTATCTAACTGGAGCAAGATTATTGAATAGAAAATCGTCATCGGAGAAGCATGAAGATAATACAACTGATATCTTTGATAAAGCATTATTTTTAGCTAAAGATATTGATGCTGTTAAGTTTTTAAGAAATGCAGCACATTGGAAATCAAGAATGATACTTAAATGTGAGTTACCTAATGGTACGCGATGTAGAATCAGTGATTTTCAAGCAGTATGGACGCTAACAGGATTATGTTGGGCTATCAATACAGATCCATCGAATCCAATTGAAATTACTGGAGCTGGTAACAACAATGCTCTTAAATTACTTTTAAACGTTGAAAGATATGAAAGAATTGAAAATTGTAATAAAAAAGTTAGAACAGAATCGTTACCAGGATTGAAAATTTTAATCTATAATCAAACGGATGTTCCAATATCTTCATTGGATGGTGTTAATGTACCACCGGGCTATACAATGGATATACCTTTTAGAATGGTTCATAGAGTTAAAATACCTGGAATGAATTGTATTGAGGAGTCTCATGAAGCAAAAGTTAAAGGGAAAAATATGGGAGATTTAAGTAGTGTCAAAGCGTGTCCTATTAGAAGACAAATGGAGGATATTGAAAAAAAATGTTTATGTAGTATGAGGAGATCATATGATCCAAATCCGGTTCAGAATATCAGTTTTTGCAACGTTGAACAGTATTTTAAATGTGTTCAACCATTAGTTAAGAAAAATTTTGCTTCTGGAATCGCTAGAAAAGAATGTAAAGCTTCATGTGAGGAAATTGATTATATCGCATGGCAAGATATGAATGAACTTCCTAGTAATATATTTCCAAAGTTAATTGAGGCAGAAGATGAGGAGGATGAACAGGATATTGAAGATATAGAGACTGAGGATGAATTTTTGACTAATGATGATTCTAAAGGTGATGAACATTTTAGTTGTAAGGAGAATCAATATTTAGATGATGGTACTGTTCTTAGAATTAAGCGTGAAGCACAAAGAGCTTATGAGAAACAAACAAGATATCAGGAGGATATCCAATTGAGAACTAGAAGGCTTATAGAAAGATTCAGAGATGCTACAGATATTATAAGTAAATTAAAGTGGGGATGGACTGTTAAGAATTTTGAAGGTGTTTATGAAAGATTATTAAAAAATGTTGAATGCTATGGGAATATGACATCAAGACACGGTGATATTCTAAATAGAATACGTGACCCAAATATTCTAAGTGAAGGTATCAAAGCAGCAGCAATATTTAGAATACTTGATGCAAAATCATTCATTAGGAATGCTACAAAATATAAAACAATAACAGACTTGAAAAGAGATTACATCGATAAGGTTGAGGATACATTGAAACAAGTTAATGATTATCATGAGATGCTTCTAACTATGTCAAAAATTTACAATGAAGATCAGTATCAATATAAGATTAGTAATAAATTAGAAAGGATGGAGAGAATTAAGGAATTGATTAATCAGTATGAGAGTGGCAAACTTCAAAGAAGGATATGGGGTGATAAAATGCAAAGTCGTAATATGCGTCATTTTTTTGATGAAGATTTGTATGATAGTTGGTATAACATTATAATCAAAGATCTCGATATAACAATATTGAATTCTATTAGTAAAATTGAACATTTAGGTGAGAAAATTGAGGGATCATGGGATTCGGAGGGAAACATTGAATTTGGTGCTATAGTGTTGTTCGGTGATGCCAACGATGAAAATAAAAAAATTCTCCAATCATTTATAGCAGATGTTTTTCCATGCACAATGGAGAATGTTAGAAATGAAACAATATCTATGCTAAATATTTACCGTAAAGCAATGCAAAATTTTCAATCAGCTTATACAAACTTATTTAAAAAAGAACTTCCTGAGTATTTGGAGAATTTTGAATTTGGTGATAAGTTTATTAAAGAAAACTTTGCTCAAGTTAATGTATTTTTACATAAAATGAATATTGAATATTGGAAACAAGAATCAACATATTCTATTTGGTCATTAGCTTGTGATGTTGGTGGTGCTTTAGGCTTATTTCTTGGCGCTTCATTATTAACTATAATTGAGCTTATCTATTTATGTATCTATTATGGGATGTGTAAACCAAAGTTTTGGAAAAATAATAGACTGTAAGTTTATAGTTTATTAATTTAATTTTAACTAACTTTTAATTACTAATTGTTAACTACATGTTATGCAAAAATATTTTACATTTTTGCAGTAATTCTTTTCACAAAACTATTTCATTCAACAACTTATTGCATGATACCATCTTTAGGTATTTTGGAAAGAAGAAAAAAAAAGGTCCAACGAAGTTGTGATAGATCCAGTTTGCTCCAAACATTAATATGTCATTAATATATTCTTTAACAAAATAATGATGCATGATTCAACAAAATTTATTTAATTCATAATTTATTATAAGCATTACATATGTTATTTATCAATTATTTTAAATAATAAGTTAAAAAATTAAACTTTTTTTGCAGAATAAATAATACATTACATGCTACAAAGGAATGTAGTTGTGGAATGTGGAAAAAAAGTCAACAAAAGCTAAGAAGTATTCATGCAAAAAATAGTTATAACTTTTGTGTATGTTGTGTAAAGAATGGTAGTAAAAATAAGGAGGAGAATTTTGAAAAAAATAATTCACTTATATGGTTTGGTAATATAATTAAAAATATAAAACATAAAAAGAGTTACGGGGATGATTATGAATTTAATACAACGGGAATGACAGAGTCACAGTTGAGGTATAGAAATGAAAAAAATTTAGATCCAATTTTAACCGAATCGTTACTTAAAAAAGAAGATTCCCCTGTCGAATTTCAGTTAGATGATATTTATTATAATGATATGTTTAAAAATAATAAGAATATACTTTGTGAGTTCGCTAGAAAAAGTGATTTAAATATACGTAAGTTTTTGTCACTTTTTCGATAACTTTAAAATGATTTTTTAGTTAAAGGAAATAATGGTTGTTTGTTGGCTTGTAATGAAGAAGAAAATGACTCTGGGGATAAAGTAAAAGAAAACAAACAAAATGAAGTTGATAATGAACATTTATCCTCAATTTCAAATTTTCGTGAACAATCTGACACGAATTATGATAAAGAGAAGGAGAATGATATCTTAATAAATGATGAACCATCAAATCCAACAAACGATATTGAGTCAGTTCTTCTTCAATCAACAGAAGAAGAATCTTTAAAATCTATTATCAATAGTAATGAAAATGAAATTAATGATACATTAAATGATGTCGCAAATGAGAAAAAACATGAGTTATCAGAGGATACATCCCATTCCCTCGATGAAGATTTAGGGATATTATCAAATATTCCCTTACTTGTGCTTGCTTCTCCTAAATTTCCTGAAAATGAAAAATCGAATATAGTAAAAGAAAATTCTGAAGATGCTAATAAAATAACGGATGACGTAGATTTATCATCTGAAAGTGACAAAAGTACATTTGTATAAAAAATTGTTATTATTTAATTTTTATTTTTAAACCACCAAGTTTAAATACTATATAATTTTTTCTGCCATTACCACATTTTCTATACATAACTCATTTTTTTCTAGAAACAATAGACGATGACACATATTTATCATTCTTAACAATATTAATAATTTAAAGAAAAGAAAAAAAGCATCATTTGTTAAGTAAACTTTTAACAGCTAGTTTTTTAAAACTCATTGCTTTATTTGTAAAAAAATGCTTCAAATAATTGTATATAGTTTTGGTTTGTGGAATCTTTTTTTTAAAAAAACTATTTAGGATATTTTAAGGGAAATATTGGATTAATATTTTAAATCATATAATGCAATGAAAATATAGAGTTTTTTCTTAATTCGATATTATAATGTGCTAATATTTTTAATTTAAATATTCTATGAACATTTTTAATTAAATTCATTAAACTACTTTACTTTTATTATTCTAAAAAAGCCTTTTTCCATTAAATATATGCTAAAAAATTTAATTTAAAGAAAAATTGATTGTCTTAAAAAGTTGTTCATGTATATATTTATGATTATTTATGTTTAGTAATATTCTTACCCAAAAAATAATTTTAAGTAGTATACACAAAATTTATTTACAAATATTTTTCAATTAAAAGAATACATATATATAGAAGCTTATCATATTTATATTCCCAAAGAGTTGCCTTTTTTTAAAAGATAAACTTCATTCACATTCCACAAAACATATATATTTTTATAAATAGCTTATATCAATCAAAATTTTTGTTCCATCCATTGATGTTTATAAATGTTCATACTTTAAACTAATTCTTGTTGAAATATTAAAAAAAATTTTAAAAATATATCTAAAAATTACTTGATGTCCTAATTAATCACATTTTATATGCTCTATTTAATATAATTTCTCTTTCAACGATACAACAAACAATTTTTATGTTCTTTTTTATCTTATCACTAACAAATTTGATACCTTCGTTTTTAAATTATATTTAAAATAAGAATACAAATAAATATCTACTAATGATATTCACATTACATAAAAAAATATGAATATGAATTTAAACTTTTTCCATACCAAACCACCTAATGTTATCATTTTTACAATGATAAAAATTGTTATTCTTAAAATAAATTTTTCGATTTTTATATCATATTTTTTGTAAGAACATCATTAATAAATGTTTATACATATTTATCTTTCAAATACAATAAAAGTTCTGCTAATAATAAAATGAAGTCAATTACATAAAGTATTTTATAAAAATAAATTTTGTATTTATACCATCAAAAGAATTGTAATATATTATTTGTTTTTATATAAGAACAAGTCAAATAAAGGGTTTGTATATAGTTATTTTCATTTGGGCACAATTTTTTTTGTTTTTTTTTTTAATTAGGAATTTTGTATTATAGAAAAAAAGTATTAGTTTTTTTGTTTTTAAATATGTTATTTATGAGGAATGATGTTAGGAGGAAAGATTTTAAAATTTATTAAGAATAAAATATAAAATAACTATTTAAAAACTTGAATGTTTTAGTTAACATTTAGAAAAAAAAAGCATAGAAACTGGCAAATGTTTCTTTATCTCCCGTTAACTTGACATTTTTGATTAAAGTTTAATAATTAATAAAATAGATTTTAAAAGAAAATTTCTTGTTATGATGTTTGATGATAAATTAAATAAAAGTAGCTAATCTAAGTCAAAAGAAATTTAGTAATTATTCTATTTAAAGATACATAATATTTCATTCTTAAATTAAATGATGATTCTATATTTAGGAACAGTTTTTTAATCATCTTTTTTTAAACTGTATACGAGTGATTGGAAAAAAAATAAATATATAAATTTAGTTTTAAACTACAATTTTCAATTTGAGAGGTAATTTATCAAAAGTTACTTGATTTAAATCTATAAAATAAATCTTTTTCAAATAAGAATTGTAAAAAATAGTTATTATTTAAAAGAAAATAACTATTTTTAATATTTTAATTTGATTTAATCTTTTATTTACTACAATATTTTGTTACCCCCTAAGAGAGAAACTAGTTTTTCTTTAAAAACATGAAACATAAAATATACTATACTATTTACCAAGAAAAACATTTTTAATATAAATATTATTTTTTAGGTAACTTTTAAAGTGAATGTATGCGTTTTATCATAAGATTTGTTTTTATCTTCTTCCTTCTTGTTGTCTCTTTACTAACTGTTATTTTATATAAAACATATAATAATATTCATAAATATGAAGTAAAAAAAGGTACTTTATTTTTATTTTATCAATAATTATTTGTTTTATTATTTTAGATCCTGTTATAGAGATTTTAGCAAGAGCTGATATTGATGAGATATTACAAGATAATGACAATCGAAGTAAAAACAATGAAATAAGGAGTAAATTTAATTTTAACAAATATGGAAGAAGATCACCAGCTACCAATGGAAATATTAGCAATGAAATGGCTATAATTATTGTAATATTCATTCTCACAATTATCATAATTTTTATGGGTATATGCTGTTAGTTATAATTATTTGTCATAATTTTGTAAATTATCATTACAGGTATTATAATAATTTCACTGACACATGAAAAAGAAAATAATATCGTTAAACATAATAATTATAAAGTTAAACAAATATATGATAAAGAAGCGTGTTTTGAGAAGACAAAACTATTTTTAGAAAACTTTAAAAATGACTTTGAAAGTGAATTTTTACCTAATTACGGATACCACTCTCGTAAATTATATCCAACTATAAAGCAATAAAAACTTATACATCATGGTTATTTTTATTTAGAAACATGGTAAATATTGTCACAATATTATAGTCAATTTAAAATATTGAAAATTATTAAAACAATCAGTAAACAACAATTCTTATCAATGCTAATTTTTAAATTAAACTAAAATAATACTCTCAAGATAATAAAGATTGCCTTAAACAAACTAACTTTATGGTGGATAAAAATAATTTTATATATCTTTTAAATAATTATTTTTTTATACACTCTAATAAAAAATATTTTTTATTTAAGTAAAATACTTTTTTCCTTTAATAATACATTATCATTACTAATTATTGTTCACTTATTTAATTCACTGAATTGATATCCACCTTCTCCATCATATTGAAGGAGATGCGTATGGAATTTCCTATAATAATATTTTTAAAAAAGAATAAAAAATATTAGCTTACCATAGTGATGGTCTATGTGTAACAGTTAGGAGTGTTATGTTATTATCTTTGATTGTTTGATAAATATTTCCTTCAACATCAATACTAATTGCACTAGTACATTCATCAAGTAATGCATAAATTGGTTTATGATAGAAGACTCTTGCAAGTCCCATACGTTGTTTTTCACCTCCAGACAAAATATCCATCCAATCTTCACATGCATTTAACCCTAAAAATAATAAATTTTATAAAAACAAAAGATTATAGCATAATCTTACCCCCTTCCCTTTGAACAATATGATAAAGATAGACAGATTTAAGAATCTCAATCAAATCTTGATCTGTAATACCTTTTGCTATCATATCATTTACAGTATCTGGATAAATAACTTGATCTCTTAATGTACCTAAAGTCATGTATGGTCTTTGTGGTATATAATACATATGATTTTTTGAAGGCCTCTCCAATGTACCACGATAAACAGGCCAAAGATTACCTAATATTCGAAATAATGAACTTTTACCACATCCATTTGGACCTGTAATTAAAATATGCATTCCTGGAAGGATTTCAATACTCATATTCCTAACAACAACATCACCATTTGGCGTGACAATTGGAACATTTGTAAGTCTTATCGCACCATCAGTCTCTTTTTGAATTCCATTGATTATTGATATATCAAATGATTCCTCAAACTTTTTATCATCATTACCTTCAGCAACAACATTTTTCTTATAGATACCTTTAGAAGCATCATCAAAAACATTAAACATCTCATAAACTCTATCAGTATATCCAGCTAATTCAACAATCTCCTTATACGATGTCATTAACCTTTCAACTGCATCGGCACTTGATGTCAGTAAATTTTTAGCTGTGGCAAAACCTCTTGTTCTTTCAGAGGTTCCACCATCAGGATCATTAGAAATACTTGAATTTTGTGACATTAATATTGGAATTGCTATCATTGTCATTCCAGAACCAGACCATACATATTTCATCAGAAATTGTTCAATCATTATATATGGTATCTTTTTTTTATAAATTAACATCATCTGCTTAGATAAACTATCATATGCTGATAATAGTTGTTTATGTTCACTCTTATAGCCACCATAAAAAGCAATTTCTTCACTATTAGTTATGATTCTTGAATGTAAATACCTTAAGTGTCCTTTTCTTTTGGCTTCTTCAGCAACCATGTGGCCAAATTTAGGTGAAACTCTTCTTAAAATTCTATGAGTAAAACTTATAACAATCATAGCTAGAATTATTGGGAATGTTACACTACCACCTGCTTCGCGTTTCCTAGCTAATTGTATTAGTGTTAAACTCATTAAAGCTATATCAAAAATAGGTTTTGTTAAGTGGGAATATAAATGTGCTATAGATTGTGAAAACATTGTAATATCTTCCGTTAAATTTTGATCAGGATTCAATAGACGACTATCAAGATTACTTACTTTGTAATATGTTTGATTCTATAAAAAAAATAATCAGTTCAGGTAAAACAAACGTCAAAACATACAGTAAAATATTTTTTATAAGCATGTTTTGTGAGAGTAGTTCTGAAAAGTAGTGCCAGCCAAGATTCAAAATATCTAATTAAAGAGTTAACTAATGTTGCTGGTATAGCAACTAATAACCATTTAGCAAGTTTTACGGCAAATCCATGAATATTCATTTGAACTATTGATTTAACCATTGAACCTTCTAAAGCAGCAACATAAATTGTTAGGAAAGTTCTGACGATAAGGATTAATGAATGGATACCAATAACACCAACTTGTTTAGAAAAAAATGATGGTACCATTATTTTTAATAAATATTTTAATTGATGAGCAAATGTTAAGTTAAATGATTTTTTACTTTTTTTACCAATTTTTAATGAACAATTTTTATTTTTATTTGAAATTGTTTTATAAATTAAATAACTTTGCCAAATTCCATAGAAAAAAATTAAAGCAAATATTCTTTTAGACCATTTATTTCTTTCTTCTGGATCAGTGATAATTTGTAAAAATTTAGATTGTACTGTCATTTTTACGATATTATAAGAGTATTTATAGTTTTAGATACAAAAAAACGATTTCACAACAACTTGTATTGCGAAAATTGGTGTTGGGTGTTTGCTGAAATAAAAATAGATAAAATATATTAGTAAAAATCAAAAACAATAAGTTTGGAGACATTTTCAATAAATGTTTGCACACTACACTCAAATTGAATATTTAAATGTTATTTAAGAATTTGATAAGACTAAATAAAATTTATGATTAAATGATTAACTATACTACACTATAAAAGTGCATTATTATACATTATCATTTCTTTTGGTATTTTTTTGCTACAATAAATATTATTTAAAAACCAAAGTATAAATGCTTTTGATCATAATTAAAGTAATCGTATGATAACTTGAAATTGATGAAGTACAATATAATATAGTTTTTGATTTAAAAAAATGTGAAAAAAAAGAAATATTTTTCATTGTGGTAGAAGAAATGTTAGTAATAAAGACACAAACACATTACATGTATACTTATATACAAAGATTTTAATTACATTATTATTATTAACAAACTTGTATTTTATATAAATTTATAATTAAAATCATTTATAATAAAAATATTTACATTTAGCAGTGAAAACATTTTTTCAATCAAACTATGCGAAAGAAAAATATGCTAACTACAAGTATTATCAGTAGTCTATAGATGATTATATAGGTATAACCTTCAAAACGATATGGAAAATTTTAATTTTATTGTTTTATTTTCATTTTCCTGAACAAGTTTTAGATATAATTTTACTTCTTCATTAAATTTGCCACCAAGATATTTTTTTTATTTTGTAACCTTAATTTAAAAATTTAATAAACATTATTTATTTTTATGTGTATATCTTTTTTTCCATCATTCCCTCACATTATTTTTACAGTTGTTTCCTAGATATATTATTTATTTTTGTTGGTACTTAGTCTTTTGAAAGTTATATTAAACATCTTAAAATCATCAATTATTATGTAGTGTAAATTATATGTATTAATAAATCATCTATTTTATCACTATCACATTTATCTTTTTATTCTTTAACTTGTAAATAAACCATCACTTTTAATAAATGATTAATTAGTATTGTGAGATGGAGAAAAGTTAAATGTAAGTAGAGTCGCCTTATGAAAAATGGCTTTTATTTTTCATTTCGTTTCAAATCTACCACTATCAATCATATCAGTTTTGATATATTTTGATAAATATTGTCACATATATATCTTATAAACCAATATTCTAATAACTTTTTTATTTATAGAAATTTGATACAATAATATTGAATAAAATATTTGAAATTAGATTATAATAAATTATTGTAATTGATATAGAAATTTTTTATTTAAAATAATAAAAAAGACCAATGAGAGGTACTAAATAGTTACTTCAATTCAAATTATCTATATAATCTTAAAATTTCATGTTATTTTTTTATAATTTATGTATTAAAGAGTTATATTTTTGTCGGCAGAGAATCTTGTGATTGATTAAATATGAATAATTTTAAAATCAAGATAATATATTTTTAAAATATGAATGTTTATTTTTTACATTTACAATTCTTTCAATACACACAAAACTTTGAAAAATTAATACATTCATTCTGTCATTTTATTTTGATGTCAAGTTAAAAAATCATTCATAATATCATAAATAAAATTTAATGATCTGTCGTAGGCTTTCCCTATATTAACATTTGATTGAAGGCTACACAAATAATATGTGAGCATGTTGGCAATTGAAAAGGAAAACATCAATCTTCATTATCTTTTAAAAATAGTATCGTTTTCTCTTCATCCCACGCTTTTATATGAAGATAGTCAGATTTTGTGATTTGTTTTAGAAAAGACGGCATGCCGTTTCGCAGTGTACACTAATATATATGAGGATAAATGAAATGATTAATCACATGTCACTTTGTTGACACTTTACGAATGTTTAAAAGATATTTTAGTAGTAAGATAACAATAAATGTAAAGTATGTTATCATAATTAAAATTATTTTTAGTTATCAAAACCATCAATACACATTAAGCTTAATTTTTTTATCCTCTCATAACAGTTCTGTTACATCTTAATTGATATAATATATTAAACGAAGACAATTACAAACAACCCATTACTATTAAAATCCCATAAATAAAGCTGACTAAAGAATAAAAAGTAGAAATCAATCATTTTTATAACTATCTACTAGATAAAGACTTTTTCTTAAAATATGCTAAATAATATTCAAAAAGTCGTTTATAATACTCTTTTACTTAAAATACATAATAATCATTTATATGTATGGTAATAATTAGACGCCATTTATAATGCATAAGATCATAAAATAAAATTTTAAAAAGCCTGCTACCGAAATTGGATAATATATATAGTAATGATTGATTAAAATCAAACATCCATTAATAATGATTTATTATTAGTATGTAAAAATGTCAAAAGTTGGAAATTATTCTTTGTCTTTTTACATGCACCAAATACAGAAATGTCATCATTCTAAAGAGTTTAACAATAGAGAACCAATAAAAATGAATGAAATATTAGATGGTAAAAAATTTTATAGCTTCTTTAACGAGATTATTCTTGCAGTAAAACATTTATAAGTATATAATTAATGCACATGATGATACTAAAATTAGTTATAAGAATAAAAAAAAACAATTTTTTATTAAATAAAATTTAAATTATTACCCTACTTTTTTTTTTAATTGGTACACTTGCTCCCATCTATTATAGATAAAGTTTGAATACACATAAATCTTATTTTTATACTTTAACTTTCTCAAAAGTTCCGGCCGTTGATTGATGACAAATTGGGTATCCCACTTTATCACCCATCTATCTTAACTGTCTCAATAATTTATATATTTATTGTAGAATCTTTTTAGTAAATGACAAATTGATTTGAAGATGATAAATTGATATATGATTAACTTTTATCTGTTCACAATACCATTTGAAATAAAATATATTCTTTATTCGGAGATGATCAAAAGTAGTAAATTGATAGTTTTAGTGTTAAAAATGGGAAGAATGATATTATCAAGATGAAAATTGGAGACCACATTATATCATCATAATCCTCCATCAAACTTTACCGACCTCTAATTATATTTAGACAATGACAAAGAGTGAAATGAAACGTTATCCTTATAATATTTTTTTGTTACACAAACATAAAGAGCTATCTTTAAAAAAAAGATAGCAGTTAAAAGGCTAAATATGTTAATTCCCTTAAAAATATCCTTTTATAAACCAATCATAAATATGTATCCAAAAACAAAAAATGTTTTGCAAACTTTTTTTTTATTTCTATAATTTAAAATAAATGATGGGGAATAAATCAAAAATATAAAACCCCTACCATATAAAGAATAGGAAATATTATCAATAAATTATTGGTCATAGCTTTTTGTCAAAAATTATTGTATGTTATAATGATATATATCTTTTAAAGATATATTGAAGATCTTGATTTATGATGATAAATAATGCTCCTCAACTATTATTTGATAAAAACATTCTTTTAAAATATTAATATTATCCCTCGATGAATGAATATAATGTTTTCCCTGAAACAAAGAATTTTTTTCTTCCTTTTCGTGTAAAATATATTTTAAAAAAATCATAAACAAGTCTTTCCAATTATTTCATTATCAAAATCAACATAATTTTTATTTATTTGATTAAACTAAAAGATTCATGAGAGTATTCCTATTAAAATTATATAATTAAAGTAATGATATTTTAAAAAGAATCCCATTTTTCATTATTTTAAAAAGAGGCAACTTTTATTTAATTTTCAAAAAGATACATAAGAAAATAGTGGTATATAAGATAACAAAAATTTTTTTCCTGTGGAAAATAACGAGAATTAATTAATCATGTCTTTAACACATTTAAACTAATAATTTTTTAGTTGTGATATATAAAAATGATAAAATGCAACAATTTTTATCTGTTAATCATCTAATGATTGATATAATTTTTCAACTTCCTACCTAATATTTTATCATATGATAATGAATTTTTGTTAACATCAAAAAGATATTGGATAAAAGATAAATGTGTTATTTTGTTTTCAAACTTGAAGAATTACTATGAAATAGATAATTGACAGGAATCCTTTTAACATAATACATTTTTTGAAATGACATTCTCTGAAGTTTTACCCTATATCAGACTGATGTTTCTTTTAAACTTCATAAAATTTAAAATAGGTACCTTAAATAAATTTGATATTTTAAAAACTTATCATATACTAAATACCGTCGCCACGATATTTAGAGAATTTTTTTAAAAATCACCCAAATTATGAAACTTTCAAAATTTTTATTCCATTTGAAGGATAAATTTTTCAAATAACCCCCTTTATTTTAACATTACACATTATCTTGTCCTTTGCTCTTCTCTTTTCATCAAATATATATATACATTATTTTGGCATGGTAGACAAAAAAGTATTATCTTATGAATATCAACATCATTCAAAAATGGTTATAATAAGTTTCAAAAGGCATCTATTGACAAATCCATCATTTAGTAAGGCAGTTGACGATATCTATCTTTTTTTTCTATTTTTTTTTAAAAATAATACATGTTGCCTGTTTTCATTGCTGACGGTTACATAAAGAAGTTGTGACAAAACTTTGATAGACATTAGCTTGATCATTTTTGATATCTATCCGTCAAATTTTATCTTCTTAACATTGACTAAATATGACAACAAGTGTCTTTTTAATTTATTAATAGCAATTAATCATCCATGAGATGTTTTGAAAAGAAGTTAGTCTAAAGAATGTTGTAAAGAAAAGAAAATATTCTTTCATCTTTTTATCACAATTTTTTTCCCCTTCAACTATTCATTTATCATTTATAAAGCGGCAATTAAAAAGAAACAATACAAATTATTGTAATTAATGATAAATTAATGTCTTTAACTTTGTCTCTCTCTCAACATTTTGAGTGCTACAACTTTAATTATCCATCTCCTTTGTCTAATATTTTTAATGAATGAATAAAAAAAAATAAAGAAACAAAAAAAATATTAAATTTTTAATGGGTAATATAGATAATGGCTGTTACATGTGCAAAGAAGAACTTTGATCTCATTAAAATGTCATTAAATTTATTTATTATGTATAGGAAAAAGTTCTATTTGATTTAAATAATAATTGTTTTGAAAAAGATATTGTAAATCATTCTACCATCATAAAACAGCTTCTAATAAAAAAGAGGTTAATGTAGTAGGATGCGGGGAAGTGACGAAAAATGAAATGAAAAATAGAGTGGCATTATCATACTTGCAGTAATTGGAAAGATTAATTACTTTAAAAGTAAAACAATCTTTATTTTTAAAATATATATAATACAGATAATTATAATTGATATGTGGTATAATGACAAACTTCTGGTGTGATTTAATTAATCAAAATCAAATACAATTCCTTAATTTTATATGAAAAATAAAAATTTTAAAAATACTCTTATCCATAATTTTTATTTGATTAATTACTCTAAAATCATCTAATTATAACATTTGCATTTTGATAAATTCTTGATAAAATAGCATAAAAATCAAAAAAAAAATTAGATTTTTTATTTATGATTGAAAAATATTTTGATGTGAAAAGAATAATTTTTAAATATAGAAAACAAGGTACCTAATTAGTAACAAATTAGTCTGATGAAGGTATAAAAAGATTAAATAACAATTGTTTTTGAAATAATACGTATTTTAAATAAGATTTATTACATATACATTCATTACCACAAATAACAAATCAAAAACATACATTTTTATCACTTTATTTTTTTTTATTAACATAACATTTTTTGTATCCTAAAATAATAAGAGATTATTTCAATTATATTACCTCAATCAATCATCCACCTTTTTCAACTACTCAATTAACTTCTTTATTTATTTAACACAATAAAACTTTCTTTCCACTCATTTATCAATTTTAGATGAGACGGTAATCAAATTCTGAGTACTTCAAAAAGAAGGAAAATAAATGATATTTCTAGAAACAAATGTTTTTGATTTATATGAAATGTCAAATAAAAGATTTAAAAATGTATATATATATTCTTTATAGTTATGTAGACAAGCATATTACTGGTAGCATTATAATAGTTCAAATACAATATGTATATTTATTATACTATACATCAATCAGTGGTAAAGTTATATTGTTAAGATTAATTATAAAAATTCGTAATAAAGTACAACATTATTTATTGTTATCTACTTAAAGAAGATAACTCATTTTTTCAATTTCCATAGTCAATACCAGCTTTTGAAAAAAAATTTAACAACCCTGTTGGAGGTTTACAACATCTTTTCTTTATCTTAACCAAATAAATTTATCCAATAAAATGATAATGAGAAATAAATGTGAGATTTTGACGTGAATGAAAGAAATTTATGTAAAATTAATTTAAGATAATGTATTTTTACTATAAGTACAGATAACATTAATGATGAAAATTTATCTATATTATAAAAGATAAATTTATATAAATTTTCTTTCTCTCATTTATATGATATTTTAATAATTTTCATCATAACTATATAAAATTTATTGCACCATTTTCAAATTGTATGACAATAATTTAAAATATTACATTATATAAATATAGATAAGATATATGTATATATTTCAAAAATGAGAAGAAAGTAATTTGTTATTGGAAAGATTGATGAATGGTAAAATTAATTTTGCCGGCATTTTTGTTTTCAGGCTAATCTTTTTATTAAATACATATATTATACATATACATTCATTCGTTTATAACCTTTTTATTAGGTAGTGATCTTAAACCAGATAACAAATGATGAGATATTTTATTGTCACTTTTGAGAATGATGATATAAAGAATAAAAAATTTTTTATAATAAATTTGTTGCTTAAAATCATCATTTTCATAAATATATTTTGTAGTTGTAGTATTTTCTCTCTTCCTTCTCCTCGACCTCCACAACACAATATTCTTAACATTTATTTTGTGTATAAAAAATTGACATTTTCAATTATCTTAAAATCACACATACACCATATAAATATTTTACATTTAAAAAGTGACATTATGTAATATGGAGGAAAGGAAGGCTATCGTAAATTAAAAAAAAAGTTAACACATTCAAAAATAAATTACAACTGTTCCGTTCATTTTAAATCACAAATTGGCTCTAATAATCATTTAATTGTTTTTAAGGTGAATGGGCAATTAAATTGTATAAAAAGAAATTATTGTGATTATTGTACCTGTATAATGATCCTCCACCTTTATATTTTCCGTAAATTTTATTTGAAGCCTGTTAAATGAGCTGTTATTAATTGTGTTTACTTCTAACTAACCAAATTTTTTTCATATCCAGAAAAATTTTTATTATCCCTTTTACAACTCTTTAAGTGTAACTGTATAATTTATGGCTCTTTTGTTACTGTAAAAGTTATGTAAAAAGAGTGAAATAAATATATATATATAATAAAGTGACAGTACCAACATAACATCTTTTTAAATTTTATCTTTATCATAAATATATAAATTAAGCGGTTCTTTTTGTGTGTATCTATTTAACATCAACAGATTAGATCTTAATAAATGATTAATACTTTAACTTAATAATATTGTGTTAAGCGGAAAAGAGGGAGACCTTCTTTTTCTTGTACCTTTACATCACAATTCATTAGAATCCATATAATAACAGTCATCCTATTTCAAAAACGACAAACCGAATTTGAGATAACTTCAATCAAATACATCATTGTTTGATGGATTGCTGGTGGTATATCAAAACATGCAAAATTTACTTAGGTTAATATAGAAAGAGTGTTTTGTCTTTTATAATGTTGAAGGTGATGAAGACAAATGACGTATTTATCTTGTGATACAAAGATATGATTATAGATGATAAAATTATGTCTTTCAATTTTTTTCTTTCATTCTTCTAATTGATAAGAGATAACTTTAAATGAATATAAATAAAGTAATTAAAGGATAAAAATAATACTATAAATTTATATATTTTATAAATTTTTATTTTTAAAATACACATTAATACAAAAAGGACATTAATAAAAATTGGCACAGGGAATAGTATTAAGATAGATTATAATAATATTGTTTTGAGCAAAAATTTTTTCTTTTCTTTAAAACAAATTAAATCTAATGTAATAATAGAAAGAAATAAAAGAAATAATTTTTTAAAGTTTTATTGCTGAAAATTTTTAATCTACTCTATTATCGTTAATGTTTCCATATAATAATATAAAGTAAAACATTCTAATTACAAATTTCTTTCTTTTTTGCTCTTTTTTAAGCTACATTTTTATCATATATAAGTTTTAAAAATTATTTCTCTCCAAACAATTTTGCGATCACCTATAGTAACGTTTTTGGAGGCGAATTTTTTAATGACATTAATCAAGCAGATACCCGACATATCTTTTTCATTTTAATTTATACCCGCTAAACCATGTTTAAAACTGTATCAAATTTTTGTAGCGACATCCATTACTAAAAAAATCACTATCCATGAAACTGCTAATTTTTTTTCTACTGAGAGGTATTTCCGGTCATCAATTTTTGAGAATTAATGAATGCTTGAATTGTTGCTGCATTAAGAGCTGCTTGAACATTCTGGTCAACAGCTTGTTGTTTCATTGATTGATGATTATTATTACGAATCATAGGATTTTTCATATATGGATGGAAACGTAAACCACCTGATGATGATAACATATTTGTTGGGGGAAGAATAGGTGTCATAATTGGTGAATTTCTGGAAGATGTTTTGGTTGATTTTAAAGTACCATCAATTGAATTTGCTGGTGAAGCTGATGTACTTTTTTTAATATTAGAATTAGATGATGAAGTAGGAATAGTTGGTGTTTGAGAGTTTCTTAAATCTGGTAGATGACTTTTCATATGTTGTGTTAATAAATCTGGTGTTGGAAATATCTTCCCACATATCCCTGAACCATCAGACCAGGAACAGACATTTTTTTCTGTCTGACCTGCAGCTGCTGCCATTAATGATTGGTAAGCTTGAATTGCTGTAGCTGATGTAGTATTGGGTACCTGTTGTTGTTGTGCTTGTTGCATCATATTTGCCATAAAAGGGTTTTGTGCATTGTATGCAGCGGCTTGAGCCTGAAGTGCAAACAAATTCATCATATCCATTTGATTTGGTATTCCTTGCATCATCCCTCCAGGCATCATAGGAGGCATATTAAACATAGCTCCATTCATTCCTCCCGGAAATGGTGATCCTGTCATTACATGTGGGAAACGCATCATAGGATTTGTAAATTGTGCTTGTGCCATTGCAGCTAATGCAGCAGCAGTCATTTGATCATTATGATTTGGTGGTTGTGGTAGGAGCATTGGATTAAATTGAGATATAATAGGTGTACGTTTAGGTGTTGGCGCTGGAGATAATATTTTATTTTCAGAAATAAGTTTAGGTTTTAAATTCATAAGAGTAGGATTAGAAGAATTACTACAATTGTTTTCATCTTTTGATGGTGATACACTAGTTTTAGAAATATTTTTGTTTGAATTAATTGAACCAGTTGGAGAGTATTCACTTGATGAACTATTATTACTAGTATTAACTTTTCTTGGTGGACTATTATCAGGTAGTCCGATAGTTTCACATGTTTTAGCTAACATTGCCAATGGAGATTTTCCTGTTTCAGTCTAAAAGGGTAAATATAACGGGTAAATAATTAATAATTAAAAATATAATAACTTACTGAATTATTAATAGTAGATGTAGTAAATTCAGTTAAATATTGAGAAGTAGTAGATACCATGATGGCACTAATAAGTATGAATGGCAAATTTGTTGTTTAAGTTAGTTGTCTAAAAATATAAAAGGAACAACCGCTCAACTGTCAGTCAACAAAACGAAATAATTGCTCAATAACCATTGTAGACGAAGGAGAAGGAAGGTCGCGTTAACAAGAGGCGGAACGATCTCATTGATGGAGAGGTTCTTAAATTGAAAGGGTGTGTCCTAGTATAGATCTTAGCAACTAATGTAACTTTTAGGATTATCGCGCCTCAATCAAATATATCATGAGATTGTCATAAAATCTTTGATAGATGCCGAAAACATAAAGAGAAATTGACCGAGGCATATATGAATTATGACATGACAACACAAGTATATAAAAGATGATTTAGATTCGTTATAAAAGTACACACTAAAAAGGAAGTCGAATTGTTTCACAATTTATCTTTAAAAATATTTTACTTAAAAAGCCGTAATTGTTTATAATTACAAGTGTTATATAATTTAAAGTCATGCAATTATTATGATTATTACTTATAACGTAACATAACATTTTAATAATAAATATATAAAAGTTTTAAGTATATGAGGATTTTTTGATGGGCAGTTAAAAATGTGTAATAAAAAGTTAAGGAAAAATGATAAAAATAATAATATGGAAATGTATTAAAATAGATTATAAAATATTCTCATGTTCATAATGATAATAATGAAGTATTCTACTATTATTTATAATTGATAAAGGGCCGATTAATGAAGGTAATTTATTAGATAGGAAAAAGATTAATTTAAACAAAAATAAGGATTATAAACATGAACAGAAAAAAAGCTTTTATCATTATAAAAGAATTATTTTATTTATTAAATCATATATCAATTATCTTAATATATCTATTGAATGGTAAAGAAGAGTAAAAATTACATATGTTTATCTATTATTCTTAAAAGCATACTTTATTTGTTTAATAATTATCAATATTGAATCATATAATAAAAACATATCAAAGTAAATAATAAAAAAGTTATCGGCTTTGTTTTATAACTACTTGAAAGGTGATAAAAAAAATTAACTGCATTGCTATAATATTTACTTTATAGATGTAAAGTAATCATAAATATATTAATATATTTTTCATTGATATTTTAAAAAATTTATTACTCATTATGAAGGATGTATTTTTCTATTATTATATTATCATATCAATTTACTACAATATGATAGCAATTATAATATTATAGAGAAATTTTTATGATAAAATATCCTAAAATATATGATCATTTAAGTTAAGTCATTTATTAGTTTTCTAAGAGGTTGGAGATTGATATATGAATGATTAAGATAATTATATGTTAAATTTTAAAAAATTTAACAATTGACCTTTATGGTAGCTAATTAATCTAAGATGGAATCTTGACGTTGTCAATTAATAACTTAACTTGACTTAATATCAAGCTGTGAGATTTTCTACAATCTGTCATTGTTATGGCAGAAAACAAAGCACGTGCTTCATATTTTGACAACAAATAGATAGGTTACATGAAAAGAATTGTTTGTTTTATTATTTAGGGTATCTAAAACTCATCAACAATCATCATCATATCTAAAAGTGTTAAAACTACTTAAAAAGTAAGTATTCAATTAAGGGGTAAAAAAGAGTGAAATAATATAATAATAAAAAGTAATAATATGTTAAAATAAAAACTGTATAAATGCCTTTTTATGTTATTTACAATAAAAGAGTTGTCGGAAATTACTTCTATAAAAAGAATACACATAAATAATCGTAAAACTTTAAAATTTAATGTAATTTGTATAATTTATAAAAATTTAAATGTATATCTGGCAATCAAACCGGTTGTCAAGCATCTGTTGACATTTATTGCATCTACTGATTGCTTCTCCTTAATTTATCTTATTAAAACTCACAAGATCAAAAAAGAGGTAATTAAAAGAGTGATAAATTACTTATCATCCATTATTAGCTTATTTAAGAAAATTATCTAAAACTTTAAAAATCATCCTAAGTGATTAACATTCTGATAACAATTTTTTAGACTATGCATATAATTTTTATGAATAGATATATTATACTCATAAAAAATGATAACAACGATTGTTTAATGAAAGTATAAAAGTAATAAAATTTCATAATGACTTGTAAAATAGTTGTTAATATTTATAAATCAAATTTGCTCTTTTAAAAATCAAATAGTTTATCATTTTAATATTAGAAAAAATTTTCTTTTCATCTATCATAATAATTTCTTTATTCTAATAACGTTTTTTAATATTTCATTAAAGCATTTTTCTGTTATTTTAAAAAATGAAAAATACAAATTGGTATATAATTACAATTAACCATTACTTCCATTAAATAAATAACAAAAAATTTTTTACATATATTCTTTATGTCTAATAAATTATAAGACAATACCTTGACTAATATTATATTTTTATAAATTAATCTTAATAATACATTAATATATATTATATTAATATAATATATCAAAAAATAAATATATGTTATAGATTTTAAATAATAATTAAAAATAAAGTCATTCATTTGTTTAAATTTTGGACATTTATTATTAATAAACTAGATAATACAGCTGTTTTTTGTGTGATTAAAATTTAAAGTGACATCAAATGTGGATAACAATGATATCGCGGTATTTTACAAAAGAAATATATATTTTAATTATTTGATATTTAACGAAAAGAAAACAGTTTATTAGAAAAGTATCGCTTTAATTTATGAGTCTTGATAGAATTAAAAAATCATATTTAAAAGCCTCATAAATTGCAAAGTTAAATTAATGGCATTTAACTTTCTCTCTCTCCCTTTCATTTTCAACATTTTTTTTATTGTACATCTTTTTGAATATTTATATTACTTATTTTTAATGGGTTCTATATAGAAATAAAAATTTATTACAATTACTCATTAAAAAGATGGTACTTTTAATCTCCACTGTGATAAATAAAATATTTGTAGTTTTTACTATGTAAATATATAGTAAACAACTAGCTTCTTAAAACATTTTTTATCTCATTAAACTAAGAAAGAATAGTGTTTTTCACAGATAATTGAATAAAATTTATTAGGTATGATTTGATTATGAAATAACAGTTTTAAAAGTTTACCTTTTTGATAAAAAAGATTGATAAAAGATGTAATGTAAAAAAAATAAAATAAGTATTACTTATTTTTATTACTAATTTTATTTCTCATTTAACATTCAAAAAGATAAATTACAGATACTTCAAATTTGTTATTATTACAATCATTTTTCTCAATTATAGCTTTATAAAAAGAATTTGAATGATACTTAAGAGGGTTTAAAATAACTCAATCAGTTTCAATATCCAATTCCTTAATTGCTTTCACTTATTATGCCACTTTAACAAACATATATAGTAAAAGTGTTTGTTATAGTGAAGAGATAAACAAAAGATTGTTACTTTGTATATAGATAGAGTGGAAAACTAAACAATGTAATAAAAGGATTTTAACACTTTTCTTTTTGAATCTCAATCATCTACTTCTGTTTACATTTCAATTCAATTGCATCATAAGCTTAAGAGGGTAGGTGAGAATGGCTTAAATTAAGAAATATGTGTAAGGTCGCGCTATCATTAAAAAATCTTTTGTACAATATCCACTTAATGAACAGATTTCAATAACTAATTGCTACCTTCTTTTCCCTTCATTAATTATTATTAATAAATGTCATAATTATAAAGGAATAGAGATAGAACAAGTATAAGCCAGTAATGGTTGTTAATCAAGTAGTAAATCTTGATTAAACAGATTATAGGATAAATATAATCTTAACGGCAATTGACGATATATACAAATTAACTTTAATCATACTGTGCTAATAATTACTAATCTTTCAGGGGCTTTTATAAAAGAAACATATCCTTCAAACTCATTTGTCCATATTTGATTACAAATTATACTTTGTAAAATACAATCATTTTAAAAGTATTCTTATAATTTTTCTTACTCTACTTTTTATTTGTCCTTCTCCATCAAAATACACATATAAATTTGACGGAGGGAACCGACAAAACATACATATATATAATATATAACAAAACAACAATTAAAATAAAGTATATTTATAAAAAATAAATAAAAAATCATTAGTTAAAAACATAAAATAAATGAAAAATTTATTTTAATGAATGTACTTTAAATAAACCATTCTTATATATATATTAAACTAATGACTATATAAAATGTAATTTAATTAAACATAAATTAAAAAAAATTCATAAATTGTTACTAACATTCTCTATGATTATGTAATATCAACACTTTCGGTAAACATTAAAGAAATAATTTGTAATCATAATAATGTATATACATCCTTTTATCTATATCAAAAAATACCGTAACTTATATAAATTGCGCAATTTTATAAACATATTTAGTAACAATACTTATAAAGTATATCTCTTAATTCATCATTTTATAAATAATTTGATGTATAAATTAATGTTCTGTTAAATAGATGAAGAAATAAAAAAAGTAAATCACTAAAAACAGGGAGTGAAAATATAAATATATATATTTTAACAAAAAAGATTTGAAATAATATTAAAGCATAAATTTTGTTATTTTTTTATTCACAATATCCAATCATTTTTATTGCCTCTAAATAGTTCATATTATTAACATTTCTCTTATCAACAAAATCCCAATACACAAAAAAGTTTTAAATAAACAGTAAAAAATTTAACAAAAAAACATGTGTTAAAGTTATATTATTCTTATGGCTTTCATTGCACTCAATTAATCATATGATACATCTATAACTTTTTTATTTAAAGGAATATTTAAGGCACATTAATAAAAGGTATAACATTTAGAAATTCATGTGTAAAAAAGTTTTCTTTAACTACATTTCAATTTTTATCACTTTTCCATGATAATTGAGGAGTAATTCTTTTTTTAAACCAAATTATACATATAAAAATATTATAATAACAGAGGGAGACAAAAAAATTATAACAGACAAATTTTATGGGATATAAAACTATCAAACCTTGTTTTTAAAAAGAAGGTTTAACTGGATGTTTTAAATTTATGGGATACATAAAAATTAAAATAATAAAAAAAAATGTTAATGTAATAAGATATATTTTTAAATATTATTTTATATCCATTTTATTAAAGAGTATGTCATTTGACATTAATTTAATAAATAATAGGAGAATAACATTTAAACGTAATAAAAACAATGATAAAATATCAAATACTATAAAAAGAATTTAAACTATTTGATTTTTCAATGATAAAATTTGTTATATATTATTTGGAAAAAAGTAAGTAAGTAAAGTTTGTAATAGATATCTAGGAGCTTTTTAAAAAAGAAATGATCCAGTAATATGATATCAAAAATTCAGGTAATATAATAAAGGTAATAAAAACAAAAATTTTATAAAGTAATTATTTTTATTAGTATAATAAAAATTTATTAATGTACACATATTTTAAGATACAGTTAATCTTTTTTTATTACTAATTATCTTAACAAAGATGGTAAACATTAAAGATAATTAAATTTATTTGAGTTTTTATTTAGAAGGTAACTGCCGACACCAATATATGATAAGAAAAGTTATTTTATTTATTCATTTATACATTATATTATGTTTAATGAGGATAATAAATTGTCAATGATTATTAGTATTTATTATGAGAAAATAGTTAAAAAATTTTATTTAAGTACAAATATTTTAACCTGATAATAATAAATAAAAGGAGTAAGACATTAATTATTTTTAAATGTTCTTATCAAGGTAAGAGGATTACAAATATTAACTTTAATCAAAAGAGATTATTTTAAAAAGTCTTAAATTATAATCTATTGGAATATGAGTAATAAATAAGCTCGTTAAATGAGATGTTATTAACGGTTATAATGATTATTATATAAAACAAATGTTTAATTTTTAGCTTAATGATGTAATCTATAAGTATACATAAGTACCACTTAACATAAATTTTATGATATAAAAAAATCTGTTAAATATTACTACTATAAAATATATTAAAATTCGAAGATTAATTGACCAATTATAAAATAAAAAAAGGTTAAGTTTCATTTTTTTGATATAATGATATTAAAATATATGAGCATAAATAATTAAAAAATTTATTGTAAATAATAAAGTATTATCCTATTATATTATGATTTTTTTAAAAATTCATTAATAATAATTTTAAATTTTTTAATTGGAATATTAAAGCATTTTTATCTTTAAGATGTTTGATTTATAAATATGTTAATGAAATTCGGGAGTATAGATAAGAATAACTTTTTACTACCCATACAAATTCAATATATAGAAGAGTGTAATAAAAAATTTTTTTGCAAGTTTTACTACTTTGTTTATAGTTAAATAAATAAAAAAAATAATTTTAAGAAATAATTTATGTAATTTAAAAATAGAAGTTTATTTAATTCAGTTATTTTCAGAAATTTCTTTTAACATACTTGTCAACTTGTATAATAAAAAAAGAAATAAAACTCATTTAAATTTTTTAAATTAATGTTATTACTTGAAGGTTTTCATTCCTCACAATAGCATTTTTTTTAATTATCAAAATTAAGCAATCTTAAATGTGGTGGATAATGATAAAAAAATCTTTTTGTAGTTCTGTAAAAATAAAAAAAAACATTAATGCTAAATATAATACGTTACATCTATATGTTTATTAAATAAAATTATTGATAATAGCTACACACTTCTTTTTAAATATCCATTGTTGTTGAAGAAGAATAAAAGTTTTCAAATCTTCTAATTGTTTTAAAAGACCTTATTTTTAAGTACACTTTTGTATATATATCATCTATTAATAGTATGTAAAATAGATATTTTTTCTTTCATCTTGTCAATTATGTTTTTAAACAATAAAATTGAAATAATGATAGGTAATGGAATGAAGACAAGCTCTAACAATACATTTCTTTGTTTACTTTTGCACGTTAGAAAAAAATATTAATTCATATCATTTATTTCATTTTTTATTGTTTGTTTAACTGATATAATTAAACAGTACCATTCAAATTTTCCCTTCTTTTGGTATGTTACTGTTAAAAGGCGGTAAAAAAATTATCATTGAAAAAATTTATTATTTTATTGAATGATAAACACAAATAAATCAAATAAGAGGACTAAAAAAAGTTTAATTACCAATATTTCTATTGATATTTATGTATATATAAATATATTTAATGTTGATTGATAGCATACTATTTTTTAAGAATCAATCAAAATGATGATTAACATCAAAAGATTTATAATTTTAAATGATAAATTTATTTTGCAACTTATGTTTATAATTTTTTGTTTCTTCAAACATCCTCAAAGTTTATATTCTCCAGGTTTATCACTATTTTTTGTTATATTATATATTGGTTCACCTTTAAACATTATTACAGATGAATCAATTTTTTTTAATATCCTATCTTTTGGACTAGGTTTATGCTTTTCGATTTTTTTCTGTAAAAAAATTTTTTATTATTAAAATATGTTAACTCTTACATTAACAATCTTCCCATTCTTAAGATTTTCTATATCCATTGAAATATTACTAATAATTGATGGTCTTTGAGTTGTTCTTGAAATGGGTTCCTTAAAAAGGTTATTATCAGTATTAGTTTTATTCTCTTTATCCACTAATCTATCAAGTTTCAAAGCACTAAGTTCCTCAAAAACTTCACTAAAGCTACGTGCAGATGTTTTAGAGAATTTCATACTTTCAGCAGATTGTCTCTTCTGCGAGTGTAAATCACCAGGTTCTATATAAAAAATAAGATGAATTTTAGAATATTAATGATATCAACAATATTACCTAATGAATCTCTTTGTACAGATGTTGTAACTATAGATTTCAATGAATTGTTATCGCCATCAATTTCATTAATATAAGAAGAGTTATCATCTAGAGTTTTAAGAACATTGAATGATATTACTGGTGGATATTTGGATATTTTCGTAACTGATATTCCATTTTCTGTCACATCGTGAGATTTAACTTTATTGTATTTTATAATTAATTTAACAAATAATATACATAATATAAAAGTAAACAAAGCCATGCTAATGACTAATAGAAGAAAAATATTTTGGAAGCTTCTCTCATCAACTAACATTCTTTAACATATCTAAAAAATATATTTAATGTTTTATTATTAGTAAAAAAATAATTACAAAAAAATTAAAATCATCTTCTTTATATAGTTTAAGAATGATAAAATATGCAATATAAATGATAATATTTTGTATAAGTAATTTTTTTACATGAAAATTTACAAGAAATGAGGTATTATCAAGGCGTGTATATGGAATATTTCAATTAAACTGCTAGATATAATATTTTTATCTCAGAAGAAAATCTTTTAAACACTTCTTGACGTAATCACAATTGCAGGATTTGAGAATTTTTTTTACTTAATTTAGAGATAGGCACTTGAAATAAATTAAAAATGACGGAAAAGTGTTGGTTCTGTGACTATGAATTAATACTCAATAAATGTAAATAACAATATTATGATACTTTTACCATTATTGGAAGATACAAATTATAGGAAACTTTTTGTTTTCCTTAATACGTTTAGATGATTAGATTATACAAATCTGAATCCCCAAAATGTACCTTTCTCTAGCCTCTTCTCCAGGAAGATTAAATAATACAATTGGGAAAGATAAAAAAATTAATAAATAGGTTTTTAAGATGATTAAAGATTTTGTTTTTAATAAAATTCTATTATTGTAGAATAATGATAAATAATATTCATTCATTATAATTCATTACACACTTTCATTATACTTTAAAATAAGAATTTTCATTTGAAAATTGAAGAAAAAAAGATTCTATCGAATGAAGGAATATATGTGTATTATTAGAAAATAGGAGATTAATCTCATCAATCTTATATAATAAATAACCAAAATCTTCCAAATTCCTTTACATTATTTTATTATCTTAATAAAATGGCATTATAGAAATATTTAGGAAAAAAATCTTAATTTCTAAACAGTTATTTTTTTTATCTTTTTTTTTGTAGTATCAAATATATTTATAAATATTGTTGTGAAATATATGTTATGTAGATGTTTTACACTCCTTTATTTGATAATAAAAATTACTATTAGTTGAAAAGTATTTAAGTGTATAAGAGAAAAATATATTCAAATAAAATAAATTGCTTCATAATAACATTACATTAAGAATATACATATATTTATATTGTCATTTGGGAGTTTTTTATTTGTCCTCTTCAAAGACATATTTTATTAATAACTCATTAGTCATTTATTTTAATGTTTCATATGATATATATTAATTTATAAATACATTTTTATAATTCTTTTCCTTAAAAAAACTTATATTTACTACCAAGAATATAGTGGTTAAATTATTAAATATCTATATACTTTAAATAATCATAATTTTTATTAGATAAGAAAATAAGAATTGATCATTATTGTTGCTTAAACTACAACAGTATGCTTATTCCGTTCTTTTTTTAAAAAAAAATTAATGTTTTGTTTGTTAATTAATTAAAATATAGATAATTCTAAAAGATAATTAACGATAGTTTTCTAATTATAAGATGTTTAATATGATGGATTATTTTTTTATTTTTCAAAATTTCATAACTTTTAATGTAACACTCCTATTGTTAACCTTTTATTTTACAAAATGATGTGACACATTTGTATGTAAATGTATACACATATATATTTATATATCTATATTTTACATTAAGACTTGAGAAAAAAAAATCATCTTATTCAATTTTTGTGGTACAAGCTTACTAGAAGCTTCTATCTAAACTTTTATTTGCATCTTTTATTATCATTATACTTCATTCTTATTGAGAGTTTGTCATCTACGTTGAAAGACTTTTTACTTAAAATTCTAGTATTGAAAATTTTGTAAAAAAGAGATATAAAATTATATAATAAGCTATATATTATTTGGAAAAATTACAAACTTTTAAATAAAATTAAATTGTTTTATAAAAATTTTTGTATTTACTTGATTTCTAATCTATTCACAACTTCTTTTTTTCGTTATAACTACGATGAAAGGAAACTGTTAATTTTGTAAAATTTTATCATTCAATTTATAGGAAATTATTTATTATAATGAAATTTTATAAAATAAACTTTATTCAGCTTTAAGAGTAATCAAGTGCAAATGTACCATTCTTATGTTTAATATTTTTGACATTTTTGTAAATATGGAAAATTCTTTCTTTTTTTTATTAATAGTTAAGCATTTTTATCATTTTTGTTTAGGGCAAGTAAGAGTGAGCAAATAAGAATGAATAGTAACGCTTTATTACAGATGTTAGGATAATTACTGAGATAATTATTAAAAAGTTTAAGTAATTATTAAATAATCATGTTTGTTTATATTAATTACTAACTTTTAATAAAAATTTATTGTCAAAATCTTCTACAAAAAATATTACTTTTTTACAATTTCTTTTTATTATAGGATGACTGATGGAATTTCGTATATTGTTATTGAATCTATCACTAAACTACTAAAAGCAATAGATTCAAAAAAATTTGATACTATAAATAATATATTTAATGAAACAATTTCATGTCTAATAAATATCAATTTTGATAACGAAAATGAAAAAGAAAAATACTCAAAATTGTTAGGTGACCTTATCAAATGGTGGGATAGTTTATCTATTAAAATTTGTTGTGATGATTCATTTATAATTTCTGATGATGATATAAGTATTGGAAAAAAATTGTTATTTGATATTCAAAAATATGTAACTGTCAATTCATGGGAAGTTTCTGTTGATGATAAGGAAGAGGAAGAGAAATGTTATGGTGGAGGTGTTATTAGTGATATGATTGTATATTCATTACCAATGTTAGAAAAAACATCTAATAGTGATGAATTTTGTTCATTGATGAAAAATTTAATGAATCGTCAGGTTGAGGTATTTAAACCAAATTTTCAAATTGTTGAGGGAGAGAGTGATGATGATGGGTATGAGGAAGAAAAGTGTGAAGAAGAAAGTGAGACACGTAAAGAACAACATGGAAGTAGAACAACTGAGGAGGAAATAACTAAAACTCCAGATGGTAGAGAGATAAGATCAACTAAAACAAGAATTGTTAATAGTTCAAGAACATCAAAAAATGTAACAGTTAGAACATTCGGAAATGGTCAAAATAATATACGTAGGAATTTTTTTGATGTTAATAGATCACATCACGAAGATTCAGATGAGGAGTTTTTTGAAACATTCAAAAAGCCTACTTTTGGTAAAAGATCAACATTTAAAGATAGTGGAAATTCGTTTTTTAATGATAAAAAAGTACTTTTGTTTAATGGGATTGATGACAGTAAATTTTTATCTCCCAATTCACTAGGGAGGTTAGATGATAACCCAATTACTGATGAGTCAAAAAATTTAAGTGATAACGGGGAGGAACAAAGTAATGAATTGCAAAAAATAAAAAAAGTAGACCATTCAAGTGCCACTTTACAGTAAGTAAATCAAGTTTATAAATTAATAAAAAATGAATAATATTTTAAGGGTTGTAGAGAAGACAAAAAAGACGAATGGTAAATTAAAATTTAATGCAACAGCTCATAAATTGGATACAAAACAGTTATCAGGACAACAAAAAGAAATATATGATGGTGATGAGTTAATTAGAAAAGAAGGTGATGGTTGTTATGAGGAGAACACAACAATGGGGACTGGTGATATAAATCCGGAAGCATTAATAAACCTAGGTACCGTAAATAGATTTGGATTACATAAAAGTAAAGAATTTGAGTGTGGAAATTATGATAATAATGGAAGCTATATAAAAGGACTAACTATGACAAGTTATCTTATTGTTAATGAAAGTATTAAGTAAGGTTTTCTTTTTATTTATTTTCATACTCGTACTAACAATTTTTAATTTTAGTAATCATGAGGAGCAATTTAGAAAAAAATTACAATTTGAATTTAGAAACAACTGTAAGTTTAAATTTTTTAGTACAATTGTGATCTTTTTAGGTGCATTAAAAGTTGAAGAAAGTAAGGAGAATGATAATAAAATTAATTTAAATCAATTACTCGAGCTGTCTGATTTTAATGAAATGGATAAGGAGTTTGACAAAAAACTCAGTGATATGAAAAAATTCAAAGAATTTGGAGAGATTAATCATGGAATATTATCGCTACCAGAAGATTTATCATTATTCGAGCAAGATGATGTCAAAGATTATTTGGTATTTCTTACAAAAACCAACGACACCGGAAATACTTCAGAAATATGTCGTGGTGGTCCGAAGAATGCTTTAATTGTTTATGCAACACAAAATGATGCATCATTATTATACAAAGAAGCATTCTTAACAACATACAGAACATTCATCTCATCACTAGACGTAATAAGATATCTTCTCTATCGTTTTCAATACATGAATAATAATTATAACACAAAACAAAATAGTAATGCTCATTCAACAATATCAGTAATAATAAGAATAATACAAAACTTATCAATAACTGAAATGAGTGAAGAAATATTAAGTTTGATTAAAGAATTATACATAACACTATACAATAATTATGAGGTACAATTTTTGAAGATTCTTCGCAAAATAATATTTACAAATATTACAACATTTCACAAGTCAAAGAATAATAATATTTTACCTAAACAAGTTCATTGTATGTTAAATGGGCAAAGGTGTGTTATAAAAAATATTTTATTAAATATTTATTTATAGAGTTAAAGAATTTCTTAATTTACGATCAATGAAATTAGCACAAGAAATTACCATTATCAGTAGTAAATTGTTTCACAATGTTAAAGAATTAGAACTCTTATGGTGGTCAATTGATCAAAGTAATTCTCATTCAATGAACTTGAGAAGATTAACGAATAACTTTAATTTTATAAGTTATTGGTGTAGATCATTAATATTGATGTCTAATGAGCAGAAGACAAGAGAGAAAGTTTTCAATAAATTTCTGAAGATATCAAAATATTTAAGACAATTTGGTGATCTTAATTCGTATCTTGCCATTATTGCTGCATTAGATTCTGGACCTGTTAATCGATTATCGTGGAATAAGGCAATTAATGATGGTATGAAGGAACATAAATTGATAATGTCATCAAGTTATTCATTCAAAAATTATAGACAATTATTTTCACAATGTAAACCACCATGTGTACCATATATTGGTATAATATTACAAGATTTAACATTTATTTTCAATGGAACTGTTGAGAAATTGAGTGATATGGAGTATAATGGTATAAATTATATTAATTTTGTAAAATGCTTCAAACAATTTACAATTCTTGAAAGTATCAGAAAGCTTAAAATGTGGGATTATTCATTTGAAACATCTGAAGACTACAAAAATTTTTTGAATAACTTTGTTGAACACTACTCTGAGGAAGAATGTTGGATGAGAAGTGAAATGATTAAGCCAAGACAGTCAAAACATTAAAAATATTTATTTTGAGTTAAAAAATAATTAAAAAAATACCAAAATTATATAATCTATTGTATTTACTTCAACCTTAAAGAAAGAAGTAATTTTTTTCATATGTTAAAATAAGTAGTTAAATATACATATATTTTACTACTCATTATTTATCTTTTTTTAACATATTTTTACCATCAATCAAATTGATAATAGAAAGTAAAATATTTTTTTATCAATAATCCGTACTTTCTAAGTCAATTGAATTGAACTTGAGAATTGAAAGTTTTATTTTTATAAATTTTCTTGTGATAAAAAATTGTTTATTTATACCGTGTTTTACTTCATATAATATATGTGTTATTCACTTTTTTCATTCTTAGTACTGTTACTTTAATGATAACATTTTCCAAATAAAGGAATAAGACATTTCAAAATTTTCAAATGATTTATGTGACGAGTTTTTTTTTATAGTTTTATTTTTACATTTTAAAAGAGATTTGTATAAATTTTTTGATAGGGGAAATAAAAAAAATAATATATTTGATATTTGTGAAATTTTATGAATCATAAAATATTTTTAAAATGTTTATTTAATTATACATATAAATAGATTTATTGTTAAATATAACTTTTGTTAAAATAACGTAAAAAATCATTCACTTACTTAAAAAGTTACTTTAAAATAAAGGTATAAACAAAGTAAATATCATGAAACTTTATGGAAAGTCAAAAAAGTTTTATTTAAGGATGATATGTGTTTGAGGTTAAACTTCTTTATGAAAGATTCTTTCATGATCAGCACATTAAACATATACTAATGTTAAGAAAATATTAGGTTGATCACCAAAATTATATTTTCCTTATTTATCTCACACGAACTTGACAAACAACATTAAACGAATTGTTAGTGATCTAGTAATATTTACTTTTCTGATTACTATTCAATTTTTAATACCACTTCTTCTATCAATGTTTGGAGGTGGAAAAAAAATTAAAATAACTCAAAAATTGTTACGTAAATTATAAAAAAAGAGGCATTAGAAGTATAATCTATAAGACCAACCTTCATGATTGTACAAAGGGTCTGATGTTACAATTACAGTAATGATAGAAAAAATAAACCCCAGGTTAAATAAAGTTCATAGAATTAACAAATTGTTTATATTTTGTGTAAATAATATCTATTTTATATTTAAAGAACATAAATTGAAATTATAATCACTATCATTTTTAAAATATCAATTTTAAGCTATTCAATTCTCTATAACATTAAATTTTATATTTTTTAATTTTTTATAGGCTTTCTAGTACTTTGCAATTATGAGTTTCCCATTAAATGAATCATGCATCAATTACAACGATGTCCATTACCTTAACTTAGATACCGTTGTTGTTGGAAAAGGACGTGATCGTATAAAATATTTAGATCTTGAAGGAAGATGGAGAAGATCTGGTACCAGTTGTTCCGCTATTGCTAATGCTTTTAATCATCTGGAAAAATTGAATTACTCAACACTTCCTTTGTCTGATCTTGGAGAATGTTCTCTTAATGCCATTCGTGGTCCAACACCTTTCAGTACAAAAAGTAATTATTTCTAAATAAATATATTTGTATAATATAATATTATTTTTTTAGCAACACTTCCTATTAAGAAAACTCCTATTGTTATTCCTACCGAACCAATTACTGTAACAATTGAACAAGAAGTTCCACCAAGTCCAAGAGAAATACCACCATATCGTTCTTTAGGTTACGGAGAAGCTCATCAAAAAAGAAGACTTTCAATTCCAGCAGAACGTTCCCGATCACCAAGTTTATCTAGTCGCAATGCTAGTCCTGTACCACCTACATATGATAGTACAATTACTAAAGGTAATATTAATGAGAATGATTATATAACAAACTATATATTTTCTTCAAATGCACTCAAAGAAGGAAAAAATTGCTTATTATCACCTGGTTCAGGGTACTATTCTGATATTAGTCAAGAAAATATCATTAAATTGGATGAAAATGAAACTATTGACATTTTTAGTGATAGTAGTTCATTACCATCTGATTTTGAACAAATCTCTGAGAGTGATGATGAATGGGTTTTAGAGGAAGAGATTGTTAGTTATATTAGAGTTCAAGAAACAGTATATTATGAAGAATAGATATATTATATGCAAATTATTTTTTAAATTACAAAATAAAAACAATTTTTAACATTTATTTGATTTTAATATTTTTTTTATAGGAAAATGGTCACCAAGACCTAGTAATAAAGATTTGGGATATTCTTCAGCTCCATCCTCTGGATACCCATCACCAAGAATGCAAGATGATCAAGAACTACCACGTCCACCACATAGAACTCAACCATTAAGTCCATTACCTAGTCCTAGAAGTGCTTATGATAGTGAATACGATTCCAGTTATCTCTACAAAGGTAAATTTTAATATTTTAAATTGAAAAATCTTTTTATTTTTTAGCTTCTAAAGAAACCAATGAGTCTTTCCAAGATATTCGTATGAGTCTTAGAGAATCTCGTAGAAAATTAGTTTATGGAAAATAAAATCCTATCAAAAAGAACTGTATTTTTTTAAAATCAAAATATGGAAAACATTGCAAAAACAAGACAAAAAAATTCTATCACATTTTTAAATATGAAATGTTTTCAATTTATTACTTACTTATTGCTTTTATCATATGATTTTATGAGATTTAGTGATAAATAAAGTTTTAATAACAAATATTTTTTACTTTACTTTTGTATATTATAAAATTTATTAACCAACATAATAATAAACAGAAAAACAATCAGGTGTCAGCAAATTGATAAACTGTATTAAACAATGTCGGAGTCATTTAACATTAACAATAGATTTAAAAAAAAATTAAAAATTATTATATTTATAGAATTATAAATTTTTGTAAGATTATTTATTTCGCATTTTCTTTAAGTAGTATAGAAAAAAAGAATTAGTATTTTTTTGTTGATGAAACTTATTTGGTCATTAAGCATAAATCAAATGACTGGTTTTGTAAATAAAATTGAATATTAATGGTATTCGTTCCATTTTTGATATATTTTGGATGGTTTTTTTTACTTTATTTTATAGAATATTGATATAGAATTAACATGTCATAATTTTGCATTCATATAAATGTGATTTGAATTTTTTGATATAAAAAATAACTGCAACATTAACTAAATATATTTAAAGTTATATTAATTTTTTTGAAAGAAAAATTGGGCATTGTAATGTTAAGATTAAGGTTTATAAGTTTCAGCAATGAGTGTATTGATAAGTTCAACTGTCTTTGCTGAGGTTTTACCTTGAACAAAACTATCATGATCACCTTCGACAAGGTACACTTTACTGTCATCAGATACCTGACTAATACCATAATCATGTCCAACATCTTCCTCACGTGCTGCTCCTTGCTCAGCACGGATAAGAGTTATAAGTCCATTAAACTTTCTTCTTGGTTTATATTTATCAGCCATCAAAAATTTAGAATGCATAGCTTCACATGCAAATTGTATAGTTTCTGGAGATTTAAATAGGCCTGTTGTCATAACAGTTTCAACAACCTTATGAATTCTTGCTTTAAAACCAGGAAGTTGTAATAATTCAAGACGGAATTTTTTATAGTCAACATTTGCGAAACGAAGAGTCATGGCACACATGATTTCTGATTCAAAGAGTGGATTGTTAACTAAAGTATCTCCAGTAACTCCAAATGCCTTACGATAAACATTTCTATATGTTTGCATATAAAGATGAGATCCATCTAAGAGAATTAACCTTTCAACGGCATCTTGACCATATTCCTCTTGAAGCATTGTTGCCATCTCAAAACCAATACATGCTCCATATGAATAACCAACAAGTCTCCATGGTCCTGTTGGTTGAACTTTTTTCAATTCTTTAATATACCTTCTAGCAACACTTTCAATAGAATCATTTGGTACACTTTTTGTTGCTTGGAAACAATATGCAGGGAATTTACAATTTTTCATTACCTTCTTTAATGGTGTAGCAATACCTTCAATTGAATGAAGGAAGAAAACTTTTGGACCTCCTTCAACTTTATTACATTTAACAAGCATCTCCTCTGGTTCCAAATCATTAACATCAACTCTCATCTTAAATAGCTGATTCATTTGTTTTTCTAAAGCCTCAACAGTATTTTGTTCAGCTTCCTTTTCGCTTTCTTTGATTAAATCACCTCCTGTTGATTGGAGAACCTCAGATGTTGCACCACCACTCTCAGCCATTTGTTGAAGTTTATTTAATGTTAATGTACGAATATCTTTCATTGACAATACAATATCATAATCTCTTTCAAGTGCTTGTTTAATTTCAACACCCATCAAGGAATCTAAACCAAGATCACCGAGATTGGCATCTGGATTCAATTGTGATACATCATTAACTCCAAGAATATGTGCTATTGTTTGGAGGAGATTACCACCACCAGCGGATTTTTTACCTCCAGTTTCTGCTTTTATATATGATGATACAATAGAATGATTCCATGACAGGAACAAATCAAATGTAGCTAAACATGATGGCATACGTTGCGGAAGGGTACCACCAACAACAGTATTATTATCCCCCATATTTTCAAGGATAACACCAACATCACCAATAGCACCCCATTGAATAGCAATTCCAGGGTAACCATCAGCTCTTCTTTGTTCAATCATTCGTTCCATTGTTGAGTTGGACCAACCATAATTCGTTTGTCCAGCATTACCACGTCCGGAGGTGATTGATGAGAAGACAACAAACCAACGTAATGTATCATTAGAAACTAATTTTCTTGAAGCATTGTCTAGGTTTATTGTACCATAATATTTAGCTTCTGCAGCATCACGGAAATTTTGAACGTTTTGATTTTCAAAAAGACAATCACGTAATACCATAGCAAGATGGAAGATACCACCAATAGGTCCAAGTTCTTGACATTGTTCAATAAGTGAAAGAGCCTCAGATTCAGAGGATATATTTAATGTAGAAACCATAATATTTATTCCAGTTCTCCTCCAGAAATGAACACAACGTGCCTGATATCCTGTTCTTATACCTGATCTTGATGTTAAAACAATATTTCTAGCACCACGATTGATTAACCATTGTGCTAATTCTAAACCGAAACCACCAAGTCCTCCAGTGATCAGATATACATGTGTTGGATTACATAATGTTCTACAAATAGCTTTAACTTTAATTGTTGATGGTAAACAGATCTTTGATTCTTCTTCATCACGGATTTTCATTAGAACTTTACCAATATGTTTACCAGCAGACATAAAACGGAAGGCATCTTCAGCTTTCTCAGATGTGAATGATGAATATGGTAATGGTTGAACGACACCAGCTTTAATACCTTCCTGAAGGAGACCAGCAACCTTAAGCCAATCAGATTTCTTTCCAACAGATGTATCCATAACAGCATCAAGAAGAATACCATGAAATGTAACATTCTTTAAAAACACTGCCATACCAAGAGCAGTATTTTGTGATAAATCTACTTTACCAATTTCTAAGAATCTACCATGTTGAGCAAGACAACGAATTGATGCTTGAAGCATTTCTTGAGCAAGTGAATTAAGAATGACGTCAACACCTCTTCCATAAGTGGCACGACGTATATATGTTTCAAAATCAGTACGTCTGGAGTTGGCGAAATGTTTATCCTTCAATTGTGGGAATCTCTTCTTTAAGAAATTCTTTTTATCTTCAGAACCAACAGTTGTGTAGACTTCACAACCAAGAGACAAAGCAATAGCAATGGCAGCTTGCCCAACACCACCAGAACCACCGTGAATAAGGATAGTTTCACCTTTTTGAAGTTGTCCACGTAAGATAAGTGCATAGTATGCTGTTGTATAAACAACAGGGACTGTAGCAGCTTCAGCAAGTGTCCAATTATCAGGAACTTCCCAAGCATATTCAGTATCAACAACAACAGATGTAGCAAGAGCTTGTGCTGGTAATATTCCCATAAGACGTTTACCGTCAGGAAGACGTCCAGAAAATTCCATTCCAAGTAAGCATTCACGATCAGCAAAGTTTCCAGGAATTGCATCTGGTGGTAATCTACCGTAAGCTAACATAACATCACGGAAATTAAGTGCAGCATAGTAGACTGAACAAAGTTTAAGATTTTCTGATTTGTTTGGTACACAATCAAAGTATTGATTTGGTGATTCGAACCACTTTAGGGAAGATACATCACCACGTACAAGAGTATTGATAAAAGCATGTTCACATTCTTTGTAGACATGTGCTTCATCATCCTTAACGACAAAATGTCTTATTGAACCCCAATAACCATCTTTATAGCAATTAGCATGTAAATCAAGATTAAGAATTTTTTTACCATCATCATTATCAAAAGATATAACTGGTGGTCCATTTCTTTTTTTTGAATCAGTTGATATATCACAGAAGGTACGGAATCTATTATGTTTAAGATTTTCCTCATTAAAACATAATGCCATACCAACAACACCATTATTTCTAACTTTATCAGAGACAAGCCAGATAGTTTTAGTATCAGGTTCATTGAGACGTTCCTCAATTTTAAATTTAAGATCCTCCACCCATTCAAAGTTTACAACATCATCAACATCAACAAATACAGGTTCTCTAGGTACTTTTGGTATTTTACGGACAGCATATAATGTTGTTAACATAGATGGATCACCTTGATAGCATGCAACGTTTAAGTTAGCCTCAGCAAATAAGTCTAATAATTTTTTATGTGTATAGAATGCTCCGAATTTTCTTCCATTAATATCATTTGATGATAAATTACGTCCATTAAATAACTCAATTGTTGCAACAAGATCAAAATCTTGTGTATATTCATTAATGATAATAAATCCATCGTCTCTTAATATCTCGCAACATTTACTAATATATTTTATTGGATCCTCTTTTCTGTTTAATACTCTATCCAAGATCATGTAATCAAAGTTTTTAACATCACCGACACTTGATTCATAAGAATCAAAGTTAACAGAAATTTTCTTAGCCCCTAATTGTGTTAAGGTATTCTCATCTAATTGATCAACTGTATTACCACCTGCTGTCCATTCAAGTTCCAATAATGGATGGGAACTTATAGCACTAACGCAAAATTTTAAGGTATCTGTTGAGTTAATATCAACAACAATACATCTATTTTTATGCCCGGCCGAATTTTCAATTACAATATCCTGGACAGATTTAATAATACGATCATGAACAAATGCTGCAGCCCAAAGTTTATCAGCATCAAATATTTTGTAGGAATTTTTGATTTTACTAACAATATTATTTTCAAAATCAGCTGAATCATCCTCTTTCCCTTTAGTAAGTTTAAAAATATCATCAAGAGTATTGTATAAAGAATATTTACCTTCTTCAAGGTATTTAGCATCAATTGATTCATCCTTGTCAATACTTAACTTCTTAAGTTCCGTTAAGATAATATCAATTATTTCAGTTGTTTTTGAGGAACCAAGGTATCCTGATTTTTTCCAATTTGAAAGACCTTTCAATATAAGGGACTTAAGAGATTTCTTATATGAGATAAGCTCATTAACATCATTTGGGAATGTTTCTAAAGCGTTATCATCAAAATGTTTAATAAAATGAAGTTTTTCAAGGAAAAGTTGTCCTGAAATTTGCATTCTTCTTGTAACTGTGTGAGATGTCAAATCACAACACTCAACACCACCAGCAACACAGCCATTTGTAGCAATGTCATTTCTAAGTTCTATAACTTGAATACCATCTTTTTCTTGGATACTTTCAATTTGTTTATTTGGATCAATGCAAAGATATCTAATTCTAGTTGGTAGACGAAGAGAATCAGCTCTTTCAGCGAGGAGTGCTGTTTGAAGGAGAGAATCAAGGAAGGTAACCCAATTACCATTCCAGTATAGTGTACCACGTTCACCAGAATTACATACTCTATAGATTCCTCTAAATGCTTGCCCATATTCATAACCACGAAGGAGGAATTCTTTATAGGCATCCTCTGTATCCAATTCAATACGTTCAGCAATTGGTGATGTTTGAATACCCTCAAAATCATTATAGTAAGGTAGTTGCGTCTCATCTGGTATATATATTCTTCCTGAAGCACAAATCTGTTCATCATCAAGAATTTCAAAGTTTCCATTTCCAGGTGATATAACAACATCAAGTCTAATGGCTTTTGTTAAAATTGTAGCCTTATAAACATTAATATTTTCAAAAACAACTGGTGTTTTTTGGAAATCAACACCTCTTAGTTTACACAATGTCTTCCAAACAAGTACCATATGTCCAGTAAATGGATATAAAACTCTACCATCAATACAATGGTCAAGAAGGTATGCTTCTTTGGAGTCTGGAGAGAATGGATCAATATTGTAAGAGGCTGATGCTGCAGCACCACCACCACCACTTGATGCCATCATTTTTCCATCAACAACTGGCCAATCTTGAGAATGATCCCATTTCCAAAGTGGTCCAATCATAGGTGTACCTTTTGGTACTGGATAATTAACTTCTGGGTACAATTTATCAATTTTAACACTAATACCAGCTTGATAAACTTTACCAACAGCTTGAAGGAAAAATTCTAATTCATTATCAGCTTTACTATTATTCATACCAATATTAGTGCATGTTTTATGACAATTTCTTCTAAGAATTGCTTGAAGTAAAGCATGTGGAGCAATTTCAATTGTAACAGCATTTGGAGGTATTTTTTGAAGTGCCTCATAAAAGAGTACTGGACTACAGGCATTGTTAACATGATAGTCAGCTGAACACATCTGTGCTAATTCACTTTCCCATTCTGATTCTGGTATAGATGTAGAGATCCATTTAGATGATCTTGGTTTAGGTGAAACTATAGCAGTTTTCATGGCTGATAACATACTATCTTTACAACGTAACATAATTGGTGAATGGAATGGTATTCCTGACGAATCAACATATCTAGCAAAGATTTCTTCTTTTGCTAACTCATCAACAAATGCCTTAACCTTCGATGCCTCTCCAGAAATGGTAACTGAATCAGAACCATTATGACAAGCTGGAACAATACCTTCCGGACATCTTTTACTAGCTTCTTCCCATGTAAGACCAACAGCAGCCATACCACCTTCAATTGGAAGTTTACTTGTCATAATTGATTTTCCACGATGATAAGCAAGTTTCATTGTCTGTTCACGTGTCAAACCTCCATCAGCATAACCACAACCCATTTCACCAGTCGAATGACCAACAATTCCATCTGGTGTGATACCAAGGAAATTTAAAAGATCAGTTATGGCAATTTGTATAGCAGCTATTGCGAGCATACAATTTAATGTATTATTTTGATATTGCGATGGATCAGTATTATTAAGCATCTTATAAACATCAATACCATACTCCTCAAGACATTTTGAGGAACTACGAAGTGATTCATCAATTAATGGAATTTTCATTAGTCCTTGTGCCATACCGGGCCATTGTGATCCCATACCTGAGTAAATGAACCATACTGGTCTAGGTTCAGTAATTGGAACTTTTTGAACATCAATAGTGACATCATCAGTTCCTTCACGATTAAATAACATGAATCCACGAAATGGTGTATCTTTTGGATTAATATTTGCTTGATTATATAATAATTGATGGAAATAATTATTATCTTTATGTTCTTCGACATATTTGAAGATACTTTTAACAGAATCTTGTGTTCTCCCAGAATAGATGAGTAATTTTGGAATTGTTGTTTTTTCGGTAATTTCTTTAGCCTTGTGATCAGCAGCCTTCAATAAAATATGTGTATTTGATCCACCAAATCCAAATGAATTTATACCAACATATCCACCTTTAAATGGCGTATTTTGACTGACAACCTTAAGTCTTCCATCAGTTAAACCAGGTATATATGGATTTGGTTCATTGTAATGAAGATTTTGTGGAATTTCCCCACGTTCCATAGCTAGGAGAACTTTAGCAACTGAACATAATCCAGATGCCGGTTCTGCATGTCCCATATTTGATTTAACAGATCCAATAAGAAGTGGATTATCTATTGGTCTATTACTACAAAATACTTCGCAGATAGCATTAGCTTCTTGTGGATCACCAACTTTAGTTCCTGTTCCATGTGTCTCAACATATGTTACAGTATTTGGATCAACATTAGCCTCTCTATAAACTTCTTCAAGGAGAGCAGCTTGTCTCTCACCAGATGGAAAAGTAATACCTTGTTCTTTGTAACCATCAGTATTACTTTTAGCGTGAACAACAGTAGCATAAATACGTTTAGCATTTGGGGCACGTTGAAGGAGAATAGCTGCAACACCCTCTGTACGACAATACCCATCTCCAGACTCATCAAAAGATCTACATGATCCTTTATCAGAAAGCATTCCAAGTCTTAAAAATTGAAGTGCAGCAGTTGGAGTGAGTGTTAAGTGAGCACCAGCAACAATAGCTGCATCACATTGATCTTGTCTCATTGCATCAATGGCTAATTGAAATGCACACATAGATGAGGAACATGCTGTATCAACACTAAAGGATGGTCCGCGAAGATCAAAAGCAAAACTGAGACGATTACTAAACATGGATCTGACACATCCAGTTAAAGTATATCCAGTAACAGTTTCAGGATCTTGAGTTAAAGCACCACCTGTTTCTGAAGCAGAACAACCAACAAAAACACCGGTTTTAGTTCCCCTAAGTTCTTGTGGATTGATACCTAGAAATAAAGATGATAAAATAGAATTTTTTTTGTTATTTTTTTTATTTATTTTTGTTATTATTTTTTGAATATCTCTGACACTTTAACTCATTTGCCTCTATTAGTATTTACACATATATTATCATAACCACAACATTTATTATACCTTATTTGTATATAAAGAATTTTTATATTTTCATAGATCAAGTTCAAGGTTGTGTGTCAGACACAAATGGTACCTTTATATTTACCAATGTATTATAAATATAACAACCAAATACATATTTCCTAATTGTTGTTATTTTGACAAAAAAATGTTATTATTATAAACCGACTTAGAGATAACAAGTGATAAGATTTTTAAAATAATTAAAGTATTATTTTTTTATATTACAAATAGCAAAACGCGATTTTTAGTGAATCCACTTATATTTTAGAAAAATAGATTAATAAAACTTACCAGCATCAATCATAGCTTCATAAGCGACTTCTAACAGCAATCTAACTTGTGGATCCATATAGTTAGCTTGTTTTGGTGTAACACCAAAAAATTGAGCATCAAATTTCTTTAAATCTTTAAGTTTTCCATGGCGTTTAGGTAAATCATAGTATCCTGGTGGCCATCTAAGATCATCTTCAGTAATTAAATCTTCTCCAGAAAAGAGGTGTTCTCCAAATTCAGCAACATTATCAGATCTTGGAAATCGGCCGCTGACACCAGTTATAACAATATCGTCCTGACCGCGCCAGAATGGTGCGTCACCGGCCGAGTTCATGCTTGTATTAGACTAAAAAATCAAAAAATTATTTTTTCATCATCTTCGATCATAAATATACACATGTATGAGGTAAAAGTAATATTTTTAAGGAATTAATGTATGAATTAAGGTAAAAATTTTAAGCAATATCAATGGGTTGTGAAAAGGCGGAACAATACATTAAAAATATATCATACGTGTTATGTAATCATTTGTGATTTTAGATTAATGTGCACTCACGTCTGATTTAAAAAATAGTACAATCGGAGAATGATATGAAGGAAATATGTTGATTAATGTTTATAAAAAATCTGTTAAAAATTCCCATTATAAAGTACATGATTTATTTGGAAAAATCTTAGAAAAAGATAAAGTTAAGAGGTTACATTTATAATGAAATGATTCGGAAAAAAATTATAAAAATTTACCTTAATGAAATTCTTACTGTAATTTAATAGAAAGAAAAAAAAAATTTACTATATTATTTTTAACAAAATAAATGATAAGTGGTATTTCAGATAGACAAATAATATATATGATATTGTATTTTCATAAAGTTTATTAAAAATAATAATTCGAAGACAAAAGATTTGAGAATTTAGTAATTATTTCAAGTGAATAATGAATTTACAAATCACCTATATAGGGTCAAAAAGGTAGCTGTTCCTATAATCAAATAATACACGCCATAATAATTTACAGAAAGTATAAAAATGATGTAAATTAGTTTTGGATAGGCATTCAATTGATGCAACGCATATCTACCATAAATATATCTCACTTGAATGACCGTGAACTAGAAAAAGATTGCAACACAAATTGTGTTACTAACTGCAACCGCCTATTAGATATGTACAAATTATAAGAATAATTTATATGAATGTTTAAAAATTAGAAGCATAAATGGAAAATAAAATAAAATTAAGGAATAGCTAACAAATCTAAGTAATATCAAATGATCGAATAGACATGTAAAAATTGTAGACATCTATTTTTTTTTGATTAATCAAAAACTCGTTCTATACTCTACCATCATCTTTTCTAATCTAAATGGCTTATCATTAGTCAAAGAAATTGTACTTAATTTAAGTTTAAAATTTTATATAAGTCAAATTTATAAAAAGTTTAAAAGAATTTTTGATTATAAAAAATCATACTTACATTAGAATTAGATGACATTTCAGAGACACGCTCCCAGCTAGCAGATAAATTATCAGATTGAATGCTTGAATTATCCATTGAGACTATTTTATATTCCTATGAAAACTAACTTTTATAAAACAAAATCTATAATGTATTTTGAGAATTAATAAAATTTTTAAATATCATAAAACTCACTATTTTGCAACAAAACAAAAATGTATCAAATAAAAGAATATTATGAAATTTTTTTTTTCAGATTCTACAAAATAAAGTTTTGGGGTCGCTTATTATAGTTTAAATTTTACATATAAATATTTTATGTTTATATCACAACAGAAAGAAAAATTTTTGTTATATCAATTGTCTAAGGTAAAAAAAAATTAAAAATCATACAGTTTGTTTAAATATGTATATTTTAAAAGAGTTTGTCGGGAGAAATTTAATAAAAATACCAAGTAATTAATTAACAAAAGAGTTAAAATACTATATATGTATGTGCATATCGTTGCCTAGATAAATGATTTGATATAAAAAATAGACAAAGTATATAACAACAAATATTTTTGATGAGGAAAATGAAGAAGATAGATATTGTGAAGGAATAGATGTTGTAAATTGATTCTGTAAACTAACAAGACCACAATCCGCTTACACAAACATATATATATTGATATCTTTTTAAGTTTTGATAAAATACAACATTTATTATAATTGAATAATATTAAAATGAAATCCATTGGAAAGTTCAAGGCTAAAAGTTTTTAAATGAGATAAAGTTTCACATACAAAAGATACAACCGCAAAAATGATTTAAGATATGTATATATATAAGTATGTGTATTAACTAAAATGAAAAGGAAATGATCCATTAATCTTTTAATTAAAGTATTGTAATTTATCAACATTTGAGATGTATCAAATGCTTGATCGTAAAAATATAATTTGTGAAAAACTTTTAAGGGTTTACTTGACTTACAAATAAAATAAAATGATTGGCCTTCCACAAAAATTATTGTTATTTTCTAATAGAAAATTTATCATTAAATAAAAATTATTTGGAGTTATAATAAAAGTTTGTTTTAACAATGATTTGACGGTCAATAATTTAACCACTATTTAAAAAGTTTTTTATACAGGTATAATTAAAAGTTAATTATTATTTTAATACTATCATTTAACATTAATTACATTTCGTTAATGCGTTTCATCCTTCCTTCTCAATAAAGATAAAAAAGTGTTAAACTTACTATGTACTTTTTATAATTTAATATTTTCTAATGCTATAATTAAACAAAATCAGCAAACTTTCTTTTTTTATATAACTATTATCTAAAAATGTTATTATGATAATGAAGATGAATCTCTTATTTCAATACTAATTAATTTTTGTAGTAATATCATATTTGGCAAATTTTATTTGAATTTTTTCTATTTTTCATACAAATTGCATCAAAGATTATATTAATTCTCATATAGAAACTGAAAAAATTTTTAATTTACACAAACTACACAATACAATAAAACGTTTCTTCTCCTTAAGTCTTTTTTTACCACTTTCAACAAACAAGGATATATAAATCAAAAGTTTCAAAGGTAATTTCCTTGTATTGATGGAATATTTTGATAAAATTAGACACCTCTTTATACATAAAGATACTTCTAAAGGATATTTTGATAACGTGGTACAATATCTATCTACGCAGTAAAGAATGACCTTTATAATTAAAAAAAATTAGGTCTTGTTATAGGAAACATACTTTTTAATTAGACATCGAGATAAAAAGACAAGTAATATGTTTTAAATAAAAAGATAGGAAAAAAGATACTTCTATATTTTGGGGTAAATTTTTTAATTAAATAGATGAATGATGACGTATAAAACTAGGAAGAAATTAATAAAAATCGTGTACTTGTTAATGAAAATGTGATAATAATATGTAAATATATAGCAATAGAAACGTTTTACCTTGAGATATGTTATTATTAATTATATAAATATATCAAAAAATATAAAGAATAAGGTGAAAAATAAAATGTTACAAAGTTTTATAATATAAACAAATCTTGAAATGGCTGATTACTGGACTTTAAAGTATTTTATAGACAATCAAACATACTTTTCAAGGACTTTTTTGGTTAAGGAGAAATAAAAAATTGTTGACAGAAAAAAATAACTTTTAAAGTACTTTAAAGTGCTAATTATTTATTAAAATTTGATGAATTGTGTTAATAATTAGATTACAAATTGTTTTTTATATTTTTGCGAGTCACGATAATTTTTTATCTTTAATTTATTTATTAATTATTATAAAACAAATTACTTTTCATATTAGTAGATTTTTTTTATATTCAAATAGTGATTTGCGATAATTTTATTTATTAAATACATATAGATATTTAAAACAATATGATTTTTCATTTTTTTGCATCGAAAACAACTATTTTGTGATAATTTTCAAATCATACACAAAAAAATCATGAATACATTAGTATATACTTCTGTTATCTTATATTCAATCAAAAAATCATTTATTTTCATATTTAATTGTAAAACAAAATTGTTCATACTTTAAAGTAAGAATCATTTTGATTATCTTTTATATAAATCAACAATTACTATACATTTATCTCTACAATGAAACTGTAGTCATCCATTAATTTTATCAAATTTTCTTTTTAACAATGAATCATCAAAAGACATGTTTTATTATAATGTATTAATGCATATAAGAAGTCTTATCAATAACCTTAATCTTCAAACACTTCACGTTAAAATAATTTTTTTAACCAACACAAAGTAGTTGGTAAATCTTTCTCATCAAGAACATTAAAAATATACCTTTTTTGTGATTTTTGAAGTGTTTAGCTAAAAACTATTAACTTCAATACACCTTCAACAAGGACGAGTTCTTTTTACAATAAAAATTTTTAGAAAATTAAAATTGATGATTGTTGATGATAAAGCTACATTTTTTGATAAAATAAAAATATTATATGGAAAATTTATATTTATTAGATAATTATATATAAATAAGTATGTTTTTTTTAAATAACAACATTTATATGTAAATTTATTATACATAAACAGTTTGAGCAAAATATTGTTATTCACAAAAATCATACTGTAAAAATTATAGAATATTTTAACATAAAATGTCTTATTACAACGTTAAAAAGAATGTTTTGTTTTTTTTTAAATATCATGGAGATTCAAATTAACCTGTTTATCCTTTGCTTTTACTACCATCAAATGATTGCATCATCATATCATTAAGATAGAAATTCCAATATACAATATTAAATATAAAAAATGCTATAGGCACAACAAGTCTAGCAATGATATCAATTCTTTCAGCTCTCTTTCTTGAAGATAATAAACTACACCATTTTACAAGTTCTACTTTTTTTCGTTGGCCAATATAAACTAAATCTGGTAATTTTTGCATTGAATAATCATAAATATCCTCGGATTCAGTGTAGAATTTATTTGTATCTATCTCTTCATCAATATCTAATCCTTCATCATGGTAAATAGGAGTATCCGCGAATGTCGTTCTTCTCCTATCTCTTATAGATGATGCCTAAATTATATGAATGTTTTTTTAAGAATCAAAGTAAATGTTATCAAAAAAACTTACAATTTTTGATTTTTTCGTTGATTTTTTATTATTTAAATTAGGTTCATTGAAGATATTTATCCTATTTTCATTTTTATTTTTATTAATAATACGATTTGTATCAACTACACTTGTTAATCTTGTATGATTTGAAGCAATCTTCTTTATCTGCCTATGTTCATCAAGAATACCCATATAATTGACGACAGCATATTCAATGAGTGATGCAAAAATAAAAACTACACAAGCACCAATCCACACATCTATTGCTTTAGCATAACTTACGGGTGGTAAATTTGAATTAATTGCATGAGATTGTGTTATCATTGTCAATAATGTTACAATAGCTAATGGAACTCTAGCTGCTGTACTTTTCCAATCAATCCAATAAGAAACCCACGAAACTCCAACAAGCATAGCCGATGGAATGTATAATTGAAGGAGAAAAAATGAAAAAACTCTATTTAATGTTATTACGACCCTCAAACAACTATATTTACCAGTATTTGTAATACTATCGCAAGATGCCATCTCAAAAGATTCAATTTCAAAGTTAGGTAATGCACCATTAGCTGTTGGTGAGATTGTCACACCATTTATATCCCATTCATATATAATATCTTCAGTTGTATAGGCATCTTTTTAATAAAAAATTATTATTTATATGAAGAGAGGGAACTTACAACTAGCAAAATCAATTAAACATTTTTGTTTATCCATAGGATATTTTTTAAGATGCATATTACATGCTAAGATAAGTGTTAAACGACGATTATATGTTATAAGGCCGTCAGAATTGACTTTAAGAAATTTATTTTCTTGATCTAATGTATGATACCACCCATTTCTTTCATTTTGAAAAAATGTATCAGGTTGCCATAAAATTTGATCTCTCTCAACATTAAGATAATCATCCTTCTTAAAACCATTTTGTCTCATAAATTCTAGTCTTTCATCATACCAACGCTGTTGAAATCTAAACTGTGCAACAAACTCCTATAAATAAGTGAAAAAGGATAAATAATGATAGAGGAAGGAAAAGATAATATACCATATTTTTTTCACTAACAGCACTAATTGATTCAACCCACATACTTGTTTTAACAAGAACTGGACCAGCTATAAATAAACAACATTAATTGGATATATTTTTTGTTGTTGTTAAGGGAAAATAAAATTTACCAGTTCTATTATATGCTGTCATACCATTTGGTCTTTCAGTTTTTTTATATTTATTGTCAACTAATAATTCACAAATAATCATTTGTTCTCTCCATGCTTTATAATTGGTGGTCCTCCTACTAAAAATAGTTCTTTTGCTAAAAAAACCAAATTATTATAATTATAATAACGACCAAAACATACCATGGTATAGGAAGTTTTTTTGAAATAATACTTTTAAATAATAAAAATAAGAGGAGAATATTATATATTATTTTTGAATTCATCAAATCACTTTGTTAGTTATTGAATATTAAACCATTGAGAATGGATATTTTTTTTACTTATTCTTTATTGTGGAAAAGGTATATGATTAAATTAACGAAATATTAAATAAAAAGCACATTAAAGCAATTGAAGTGATTATTATATTAATTTAATTTACTATGAAAAAATGGGTTTATGATAGAAATAAGTTAATAAATTGTAAATAAGTATAAGATATTAAATGATACATGAAAAATGGGTAATAAATAATTAATTATCGTAAATGATACTAATATTGACACTTTATACACCATTTATAAAAGAAATTCATTCTATAAAAAAAAAGCAAAATAATACATAAATTTATATAGGTGAATTAATACGAGATATATGTTAAAATGCATTCAATAACAGGTGAATGCTTTTTAATAAAAATAACGGAAAAATATTATGAAATAAACATAGAAATCTTCTTGATAAATAAATGACTTTATTTTTGTATTGTTGGTGGAACGATAATAAAATTAGTTGGATAACTTATTTAAAATATAACAAAAGAAAAATTAAATTTAAAAATACTTGTAGGGTGAAAAAAAATAAATATAGAATAAATTAATGTGCGAAAAATTTTTGTAACAAAACAATATACATATTTTTTCATAGAAAATTGCTTATATTTAAAATTATACATAATATAAAAATATACTTACGAGAATATAAAAATTATTTGTCTTTTCCTTTAACAATACATTCCATTATCAAAAAAATTTTTATGAGGACAAAAGAATAAAATTTTAAATAAATTTAATAAATTGCCTTAGCCTATCATATAAAAATTTCATAGATAAAAGTAACTTTCTCTTGTTCAAAGTTGTATTATTAAGAAATAGTAAGTAAAAATAAGAAGTAAATTATCTAAGCATATAAAATTTGTCCTTTTAAAGAGTATAAAGAGGAAATATAGAAGTCCATTAAAATATTTTATTGGGTCAATATCATCTACATGTTATTCCATATAATATATGAAAATATTTTTCCTAATTTAAATCTAACACAGCTTTAAAATTTATTAAATTTTTTATTTAACTTAAAATATCTTTCATGTAACAGTATATAATAAATATACTTTTATTGAGACAAAATAGCTACAATTTCTTATTCAAATTCTAATCTTTTGAAAAAAAATTATTAATATATATTAAATACACACTTTTTTTGTAAAAATGATTTTAAATATAAATGAAAATTTAAATTATATATAAATTATAGTAGTAATAAAAAAAGATATTACTTCTCAAATGAATCAAAATTACTAGTTAAAATGTCATCCTTAACAATAAATACGTAATAAACATTCGTAAAAGAAAAGATGATATCTTTGATGTTTGTAAATGAAAAGTTAAATATTTGATGAGTGTATACTCAATTTTCAACAATGGCATTATAACTTTATTATAATTTGTTTAAAAATTAAATAAAATATTCTAATAATAATTCAAGAAATTATATAAAAAATTTCGTCATATTTGAATGTAATTATCTTTATTATAAAAACCATGAACATACAAATTTTCCTCTTTACAAATAATACTTTTGCTATTATTTAATGGAGAAAAAGATATATAGTACAACTATATTAATAAGGGCAAAACAAAAATTTTGTTAAACACAGTTACATTCATCTATTGTTCCATAAAAATCTTTTAAAACTTCTAATCTCTATCTCCTTTTATGTTTACAAAATTTTTGGATGGTAAATAGAATATATTATACATTCTTAAATAACTTTTAAATCTTTTTTAATTCTTAAGATGAAATGTACTGGAATAATGTTAATTTTCTAAAGATATAACTTTTCTTTTTAACTTTGCTGGTTGTTAATAAATTTGTTCGTACATTATATGCAATCCTTTATTTTAAAATGAGTAATTTAATAAAATATTTGAATATATTATTCTTCCATAATTTTTATATTCAAGGTTTATCATTTATTATACATAAATTTTACCAATTTTTTTGGAGATATTAAATAAATTATGTATAAATTTTATTTGATACTTCAAGGTAATCAAATGGTAATTTAATATTTGTTAAAATATTACTCTCTTTTAAAAATTGTCTATGATTTTTAGATTACCGGCTCATGTTTTGGATGCTTCAGTTTATTCCTTATTTGACGTATCCTTGACTTTACGTAATTCCATTCAAAGTAACATCCAATTATTGTTCTTGGTTGATTTGGGTATGAGACAAATGATGAACGGGTATGAAGGACTCTAGTATTTGCCCATAACACAGTATCACCTAAAAAATATATAAAAATAGTAAATAATTGAAATGACTACCATTATCTAAAGAAAATTTTAAAACGTTCTTAGAATCATAACAAATATCTGTAAATTTTTTTAATGCATCATAAATTTTTTGAATTATCTCAATATCCTCAACATCATAAAAATGACCTCTCATTGCGTTACCAAATTGAATTTTTACAACTTCTTTTTTATCATTTAATTGAATTGTCCTATGTTTTGACATCATATTATAAATGAATGTATTTTTTTTACCATTGATCTCATGTGCATCATATCCTTCTTCAATAAATTCAATATCATATTTTGTTAAGATTTCATAACTTTCCGGATCAGTTTCTTCCAAAATTTTGGCAACCTTAAAGCCATCAACAAATAAACTATCACCACCTTCTTTGGCTTTTTGTATCATATGGAGCATTTGAAGTTGTGGAGGGAATGAAAGCGATGGGAAATCTGTATGAAACGGAAGCTCATTATTAGAGGCATATGCCATATTTGAAGCATCACTTTTAAGGGACACTTCAAAGACGTCACCAAAATGTGTTCTTTGGATGAATCCAATTCTTTTTCCAATTTTATTAACAGCATCCAAATCTTTATTTGGACCATTTGTTAAAACAGCAACACCATCGACACAAACAGCTTCCAAGAAATCGTGTAATGCGTTGTCATCTTCCATCACTTCAAAATGATTGAATTTCTTTAATCTTTTATTTATCTCATCTGAATTCCATAACTTAGTATCATTTAGATAAACCTCCCTCCTTTTCTTTTTGACATCCTCATCTATTAAATTTCTTTTCTTTAACCACTCTCCACTATATTTACTTTCAACATTCCCAGGCCAAACAATTTTAAGTGAATTATCATTTTTATCAAACCATACTTTTTCCGGTTTAACATTAACATCAAATGTTTTCATTGTTAAATTTCTAGCCGTCATTGTCGGTGAAATTGTGTATGTAATTGGATCATGTGAACAATCACGTAACCATACGTATGGATACATACCAATCTTTGAGTCCTCTTTGAAATTAACTTTTATTAGTCGTTTTGAAACAACATTATCAATTGAATGAATATTCCTCTTCGAAAAGAAGTTTTTTCTTAGTAGCATATCTGTAAAAAAAACAAAATATATCATTTGACATAAGAATTTGTCTTAACTAGAATGAAGTATTGTTTAAAGGTAAAAAAAAAGTTACATAGTAGTAAATGACATTTATTATAATAAGACAACATTACTCTATGCCCTTTTATTAAAACATTAAAGTAACTTTGGAACAATAAAATGATAATCTAATATTTTTTTATAATAAAAACGTCATTAAATGTCAAAGATAAAGAATTTATACTTTGTACTATGTGCTATATACGTGACTTTTTTACTTTATTAAATATAAATTACAACGTGAAAATAACATTAGAAAAAAGATTAAATGAAATAATGATTTAATTTATAATATTTTTCTTTATAAATTCCTTAAATATCATCATTGTTGTATAGATATATTATACACGTTGACCCGGTAAGGCTTGCCACATCTTTGCATTAATAACTTTGTTTATTTTTGAGGCACAAGTAAAATGCTGTGCTCACTTTGTAGTTAATAAAATTGAGTTTTATTTATTCTATGCTTCATAAAAAAAATCTAGATTCTGAACAGAATTATTGATTTTCGAACTTTAGGTACATTTAGAGTTAGAGGCTATGTGGAATAATTCTATATACACTATGAATAAAAATGATAATTAATTTAATTTTGACAAATAATTTCGATGGACCCATAATGGATTGGCATTCCACTTCTTATTCATGGCTTTCTTGAAAGATTTTACTTATCCTATTCATTAATGTACTGGTCAACCATTTATACGGATTGACGTGCTACTTCTATGTTAGCTCTCCATTTAACTTCTTCAGATATTCCTATTGTTCTTAAAAAGTATGAACAACACTTGTTATTTGTACCATTTAATTCGCCTATATTTCCCATGATTAGCGGAATGAAAGTTATATTTTTCTGAATGTTTACTTAGATAATTTTTAAAATTTGGTTCTTATTCGATGTTTTCTTGTGGGAATATTAGTTGTTGTTGGTTATTAATGGTGTAGCATTGTTCTTTGAGTTTTTTTGCACTTAAAAGATGAAGTGGTGCAACTATGCTCAATTCAACTACTGTAATTTTTTTTCTTTCTTAATTTTGAAATCCAATCTTGTGTAGTGTATAGATTCAGCACTGGTGTAGTTTGGTTGATCAACTGATAAATTCAAATCTTCCATCCGTTTTATAAAGCATCGGCACGTATTTATACTGGAGATGGATCAAAATCGTTTCATTTGGTCAAAATTTTTATTTCTCTTTATACAATAATAAGTTTAATATAAGACCATTTCTATTGTTTTTGAAAAAATTTGTATTGAAAAATACCCAATTAATTGAATGATTCTTGGGAAATATTTTAAGCTACGTCGATTAAAATTAATTTCATACTACTCTGTTGATGGAATTTATAATAGATGAAACGATTTCTGAAGCTTTTTGAAGAGAACACTGAATATGATTGTTTGTGATGTATTTATTAATATCTATATAATGCACCAATAAACCCGTTCATATTTTCTAATGTAATATTTCATAATCAATCTAATGGAATTATTTTTAGAAGATTCTTATAATTAATTTTTTTGGTATGAATACTTTTTTTAAATAACTGATGTAGATAAAAAATAACTTTCTTTACTTTATTCTTTTCTCAAAAATTTAACATTGCGCTTAAAAAATTATAAATTACTTCTAATATAAAATTCCATAATCTATCTTCTGAAAGTATTTGAGATGATTCAGAAGATTCTTATCAGAGGTAAGTTGATGTTGTGTGGAGTTGTTAAGGAAATAATTGACTTATGTTATATTATCGTGTTTTTTTCAAAACATTGCATTAGGTATCTTGAATTTTTGAAGCATTCTAAATTAAAATTATCTCAAATAGTTAATAGATTTCTATGTCAATGATATTTTAGGAATATATAAAAAGTTACATTTATTTAAATTTAAAAGATGTTTTTAAATTTCAAGATCCATAACTTTACGTAGAATGTAGATTTATATATATGATCTTTAAGAAATGATGATATGCTTCTTGGTTACAAAATGATTGTATCATTGCATTTTTATTCCAAGAATGAATAAAGCTATTCATATGAGAATGTAAGGAGCCTTACGCAGGCAAACCTGTATATATAGATATTATTAACATGTTAATGCATTTATTTTTTTTATTAAAAAATTAAATTATATTTCCTTCCTTTTAAAGGTTATGCATTTAGTATTTTAAAAATTTATTTATGTATGATGCTAAAATATTCCAGAATTTGATTATTATGTCGCTAGTATAAATATTTCTAGGTGATAAAAAGACTTTTTTGTGCGGATTATATATATAGAGTAAGAGACTTCATAAAAGACATTATTTTGATATTGAAATATTAATATTTTTTGTTATATATGCTTGCTATTTAATATCATCCCTGAAGTTGGATTATGCCCCGCATTTGACTCATGTACTGTGTCTCCTTTTCGATATTGTGATGGTCTAAAATCTGCTATTAATTTATTAAATTCATGTTCTAATATTTGCTTTGAATGCTCATCCTGAGGTGGTATTTGTAGTGCAAGGACAAGTGATTGAACATCAAATGTTTCATCTAAGGCTATTAATGCTCCATGAACACCAGTATCACGGAGGTTATTTGCATAGCATTCTAAACCAATCTCCTCAATCCACCTCATGATTCTTTCATTTGACCATACCATAACATCTTAAAATAGAGAAATTTATTTTTTATATTATTAGTTTCAAACATACCTTTGTTTACATTTTCACAAGCTTTTTGCCTTTCATACAATATTTTTCTTTCATAATTAATTTTTTTAAGGCAAATAATACCGTATTGGAGACTTGTACGATGAAAACTATCAACCATCTTAAGATGAACACGTAAATCACGTTTAGATAAATGTTCTAACATCCTTGCATCAAGAAGACACTCCATAAATGCACCTCTATATTTACCTAATCCAAGCATTGGAAGCCACTCATTACCAATCCATTCGTGATTCATTTCACCAAATGCTAAACTTGTCTTTGTATTTTTTGGTGCTGATGGAGATGTTAAGGCAACCATCTCTTGTATAGCTAGTCGTAATTTTAATCTATGTAACGGATTACTAATACCTATTTCTCTTTGGATTTCCTGATCCGATAATGCTGACATTATTGCACCGCTCTTAACATTGGCACGACATGCTGCAACATACCATGCAGGCATACCAACCCATAATTCCAACCACGCTACAACTGTTGGACCATTCCATAATGCAAATGGTGTTCTAGCCTTCATAGCCTCCTCCAATAACTCATTCTTTTTCCTTTTTCTTCTATCAAATTCTGATGGAACACTTGGTGTTCGGTGACTAGATAAATTTGGTAAAGATTTTTCAGATGAAAATCCAAAATGTGACGTTGACTTGACATTCTCCTCATATAGTGATGATGTTTCACTATCAGAGTAGGAACCACTCTCATTAGATCCTTTGAAATAATTCTGACTTTTTGATTTCTTAGAACTAAATATCTTTCCAAGTGATTTAAACCCACTTGTTGACATCGATTTTTTTTTCAATTTCTGTTGAATTGAAGATTGTACCTCATTTGAGTTGAACATTGATGGGGATGAAATATTCCTTCCAGACGAATTTTGTTCCTCCACTCGATATGTTTCATTTCTGGGAGAGAAACAATTTGGTTGATGCAAATTACGATAATGATCTTGTAACTCAAAATCATCTAGTGGTATGCTTGTTATATTCATATTTGAATATGTATCATGAGGTATTATTCTTCGTAAACTATTTCCATAGGATATATTATTTGGTAATGTATTATATTTTTGCAAATTAACCATTCTATTAGGTGATCCTCTTGGAGTTGAATGTAAGGAATTTTGATTTATTAATATATCATCATGTAAACCACTACGATTACCCGATGGCATTCCATTAGCCTCAGCCCATGTTTGTTGTTCTAATCTCTCTACTGCTATATCAGCATTATTCTTCTCCTGTTGAATCATACGAATTTCCGTATTAATTTCATCAAGTCTTTCCTGTAAGATCGCAGCTAATGCTTGAGTATCATGTTGTTGAATTGGTTGATCAATTGTATCATTATCTAATAGATTAATATTAGATAACTTTTTGAATGCATTATTTTTTGAGGTAGTTCTTGGTAATGAGTTAATACCAGCCATATCAACAACAGATGATGAATTGGAGAAGGCTTGTTGGACATTTGCTAAAACATGTGCTTGTTGTAGTCTATCCCAATCACCTTCATTCAATGTTTGAATTTTTGATGGATCAGTTTCTAAAGCTTGTGTTCTCCCTTTTTTACTCCTCATTATTCCTGTAAATCCTTCTTCTACATATGGTTTCTCTTGCTTTGTCTCATTTTTATATATAGAATTTGTTGAAGGTGGAATATATGGAAGTCCATTACCGTTAAGTCTGTTATAGAATTGAGCAGTCCTAATGGTGTACAATTGATTACGTAATGATTCAATTTCTTTTCTTAAATTTTCATTATCACGATACAATCTTTCTTTAGCCCTTTGTGCTTGATCACATATACGTTTGGTATTTTCCAACATTTGTGTTAGTCTATTTTTCTCATCTAATGCCTGCATTCTTTCTTTTAAATGTAGTTGTAATCTATCATTTGACTCTGATAACAGCTTATCAACTGTTATAGATAACCTTTGATTGTGTTCTTCATTCATTTTTTCACGTTGTACTGATCTTTCTAAATCAGAAGATCGTTCACTTATTTGTTTCTCTAAACGACTAACACGTTCCTCTGCTGACATATGTTTTTTCTCAGCTGCAGATAATGCCTCCATACGTTGTTGGAGTTCTGCCTCCACACATGGTAATGATTCAGCTTTCTTAAGGCTTTGTGCTAATTGTTTTTCAGCAAGTTCTAGACGTTCCTGTAAACTGTGGACTTTCTCCTCATTTAATCGTACTGTAGCATCTTTATTAGCTAATTGTTGTTCTAATTTATCATTTATATCACGTAAACAAGATGCTTCTCTTTGAGCGGCTAAAAATCGATTCTCAAGAGAAATAATTTTAGTTTCTTGTTCCTCTCTTTGGGCATTGAGTTCCTGGAGATCATTTTGTATTTTTTTAGTTTGTTCCTCATTTATACAAAATTGTTTTTGTGCTTCTGCTAATTCTTTCTCTAATTCACCATTCCTTTGAGCTAAATCATTTGATTGTTTGATGGCAGTATTCATATCATTTTTCATACGTTCAATTTGATCTTGCATTTCCATCTTTATAATTGAATTTTCATATATTTGCGATGTATTTTGTTTGGAATTTGCATCATTTGAAAATTCTCTTTTAATTTCAGCTTCCTCGTTTTGGGACTTTTGTAATTGACTTTTTAAATTAATATTTTCTTGATTTTTAAGGCTTAACTCTTCTTCAAGAGTTGTTACTCTTTCCATTGCAACGCGTAGACGTTCTCTTACCTTTTCATCTAAAGCTTTATGATGTTCAAATAGTGATTTTAAAGCTTTTAATACTTCTACTTCTGATGAGACACTTGCTGGAGATTGTGCTTGACGTTTCATAACTGTCATTCGAAGGGACCTCTCATGTCTAGATACTAAACATTCAAGGTGTTCTAATAGCAATCTAGTATTGTTTCTTTCTGCTTTCAATTCAACTATCTCTTCATCTTTCTCTAATACCTGTTCTCGAAGGATAGCTAATTCTTTTGTTAATGTTGGAATATCAGGAGGCATATGTTGGAGGTGCATATCTAATTGACGTTTTAATGAATCTTTTTCTTTCTCTAAATTTTGGACAGTATCATGCATATCCTCAATTTGACCTTTAGCATCATGTAACTGTTCCATTAATTTATCTCTTTGATCTAACATATTAACCATTAATTTTTCAATTTTACTTTCTTGACTTCCTGTCTCATCTTCTGTTAAGTCAGGAATCATCCTATCAGTGGAGTCCTCAGAAATGGTTGGCATCACCTCACACATCCCATTCCAATTTATGTCTGCCATTTTACTAACATCTATTTATGTTAGAAAATTAAGAATAAAATAAGTATTAACAATAAGATTTAATTAATAATGATATATAAGTTTCCAATAAAAATGTTTGAAGATTATACAAGACAGATAGATTGGCTGCAAACTTTTAGTGGCATCTATAATAATAAATATTTTAAAAAAATGTTACATTAAAAAATTATATAAAATATTTTTTTAAATGCAAATGGATAGGTTAAAAATAGTTTAATAGAAGAGTAAATGAGAATACCTAAATATGCATAACTTGTCAATTATATTAATATGTAATACATCTAAGAGTACAATCAAATAATAAAATCAGTTATTAATATATGTATTTAGAAAGTTAAAATGTTTTTGAAAATGGAATAAAAAAATTATTATCTATAGTAAATATTGTAAACATATTTTATTACAAATTAAATTAATTTTTATAGAATAGTAATGTATAAGGAGATGAAAATAAAAATAAATAGAAAATATTTATATTATTTAAATACATTTTTCACTTTGTTTTTATAATTAAAAGTATAAATAAGAAATAGAGGTGTTCGCTTAAAACATTTTACATACTTTTTGTCCATTAAAATGTAGTTAAGTTGTAGCAGTTAACTGACTAAATTGTGGCCAATGAAGACCAGTAAGTTACGCTATGTAACTTGCCGTTTGCTTTCTTCCTCCACAAATCAAGCGCTAACTATAACAGATATAATACTCTAAGAAAATCAATAACATAAATAAAATGTTGTTGTAGTGGAAAGCCTTTTCGACTCTGGCAACAGTCTATCTGAATGCGGCGTTAAGTTCTCTCAACTCTATGTATTTTTCTCAATACGGGTCGCAACTTTCTTTGTTTTATACTTCGATAGTAGCCAATAAGAAAGTCCATTTCGTATATCTCAAAGTATAAGTATCAATAAAAACAGATATATTACAAATAAAATATGATTAAAAAAGGGCATTATCTATAATTTATATTTGGATGAAATTAAATATTCTTTGAATAATAAATTATTTTTATTATTACCCTCCTCTCCGATATCTTCATAATTAAAAAATAATTATATATAATCATAGTGCATAATAATTAAAGGTTATAAATAATATATGTAAATAATTTTTTTTTATGTTTTCCTAAAAAATAATTATATTCTTCGAAAAGTAATATAATCAATAAATTTTATTTATTTATTTACCAACAAATATTATTAAATGACTAAAAAAGATAATTTTATTTTTATACCCTTTATCATTTTTAAAATTTACTAATACATACAAATATATTTATATTTTTTAATGTGGCATCCTTAATATTAGCTTTAAAAAGATTAATTTTAGACATATAACGTCAATAATAAAATTAGATTAATATTATGATAAAATTCTTATTTCAAAAATTTTACAATATGATGATGATTCAATAATTTTACCCCTCACTCCTTTTATTTATCTTCTTTTTTCAACCATTAAATGAAAATTTATAACTCCATGAAACAAGAACTTTTCTACTTCAAAACTAAAAAAAATTTTAATTTATTTGTAAAATGATATATTCTCTTCAATAGTTTATTTATTTTATAACCATTCAACCAGATATATTTTTACTAACGAAAAATTTTTTATCGATAACTCTTATCGGAAAAGGAATATCATAACAATTTAAATATTTATGAAACAAAGATATATGTATCAATATCCAGTTATATACATTATCATAATATCGTTATAGCAAACACAAAAAAGTGTATGAATAATTTTATCACAAATTTTTATAAAATTTATATATAAGGTAAATTAAATTTATTTATAATAAAAATAATGAAAATAAAAAATAAAATAATTATTGATGATGGCATTATATGTTGATTAAACAAAAACACAAAAAATATGTTTAAAATTGATAGTAATAATGTATATTTAAACAATTCTTTTTATGAATATAAAACAGGTACACTGGATTTTGAAGTTAAACTGCCGTTTATCATATTAGCATATATTATCATAACCCGCACAGTTACACTTCAAATACCAATTTAAATTTTCTAAAAAGTACAAAAAAAGATATTTAAAAAAATATAGAAATGAAAAACAACGGTAAATTACAAATGAGATAGTTGCTCTAGTTCGCAATCAAAACATATAGCCATATGTGAAACAAAAAAAAAATTAAAAAAACTAAATTTCAATAATATAAAAAAGTGGTAATAGAATAGATAAAACTTTTGCCAAAAAATGAGGTGATTTTTAAGTGGAAAAAAAAATAAATTTTTTTCATGATTTTTAAATACAAAGGTAGAATTTTGAAGATGTGATGTTTGTTTAATAATAAATGCTGACTTCACTATTAAATTAATATAAAAGGGTATTTTTCATAAAAATAATGAAATATTGGTGAATGTATAACGAACACCACACAAAAAATATTTAGAATGTTATCAGCCATCACACATATTTTTGTCAATTAATTATTATAATCTAAAAGTTAATTATTATTACTGGTGAAAATTATTATATAACTATTCCTTTTCTAATTGTTCATCATTTTGGTGACGTTCGTTATAATTCTAAAAGCAGCAATTGTTAGTAAAAATTACTTATGTTCTATCATTTTCTCTTACTTTCATGCATAATTCCTTTACAAACTGATCAATCCTCCAGAAGTGACCAAAAACTTCCATTACTTGCATATTCTCATCATTTTGCGCAATTATTTGCTAAAAAAATTAAATTAAATAAAGATAAATCTAAAAGTACCTGAATAGAAGATGTCATTAACAACAACTTTCCGAATCGTATTCCACCACCGTGAATTCCAAATTTATTAATCATATGAGCAAATAATGCTTGGACAAATTTTTCTCTTGCCACTTCAACTGCTAATTTAGCATGAACTGAGATATCTGATGCATCTGAAAAAACATTTTCAATTGTAAATATTCATATATATTATATTAACAATGAGCATGACATTTATAAATATATCTATACATACCGGGATTAAATAATAAAATTGTTTTGAAAGCAGCAAATTCTGGTTTAGTAATAGCTAATTTGCGAAAGGGTATCATAATTTCATCCATCTGCCTATGGTATATGGAACGACATCCTGGTATTCTTACTTGTTCTTGTGGTTGCCTCAATATATATGCTCCATTTGGATATTCTATCTTATCTGGTCCACTATCACGTGAATAATAAACACGATTTAATATATTAAACGCAAATGCAAAATTATGCACCAAGGAGAACTACAAAATATATAATTATATTTATTCTAAAATAATAATTAATTAATAATTACCTGGTCATCTATATGCAAAGCAGTAAACTCAGGAAATGTCTTTACCCATTCTAAACATAATCTTAGTTCTCTTATATTCCACATTTGGACATCATTCATAGAAGCAGGGTAATGATCTTTGTATTTTGTATATTGCTAAAAAAAGAATAGTTGTTAGAAAAATTTCCTTAAATAAGTGTTATATATTATTACATCGGTTAAAAGTGATGAAGCTTGATAAACTAAACTTGGTGCTTTTAATGTTTCTCTTGCTGTATTATGTTCGGGAAATACTTTTGTTCTGAGGATATTACATAGATCCTCTATACCATTAAGATCTCTCATAATTCTTTCTGCCTCACTATTTTCGTTGCCAGGAGATGAATCGAGATTGTCTTCATCAGTACTTTCATTTTTAATAAGCTTAAGTTTTTTTGTTGGTCCTATTCTATCTCTGTCATTTTGTATAGCATTTGAATCCATCCCGACGGCTAGGCACTTGTTGAAACGACAATGACGACAAGCGCATCTTACGTCTATAATAAAAATGTATATAAAGATAAAAAATGTTATATATTAAAAGAGACAAACTTTTGTTTATATCACAATTTCCATTGTATTGGCAAACGAAGACATGTTCTGAAACAATTGTTCGGCGAAAAAAAGTTTTACTAAAATAAAAATTATATAATATATGTTAGAAAAAATGATAAAATAATCATTTTTTAAAATTACCATCCATTACACGATGCTACTCCATAATGATAACCAGTAGCTTTATCACAACAAACTGCACATAATTCTCCTTCTGGTACTTTGCGCCCTATAAAATTTAAGGTGAAGCTAGTTTTTCATATGACACAATTGTTTTGATAACAAAGACATATATTTCTATTATGTAATATTAACATAACCACAAAGTATTAAGAATAACAATAACTAAAATAATTAAAAAAAACTTACTTTGCGCCATCTTCCTATATATAATATACTAAATGGTAGATTAAACTTTTTTATAATAAAAATAATAATATAAAATTTGATAAGATTTAAAACAACAAATTAAAGAACTGTTGCCGAAGTCGTTTTTAAAAATAATAATATTTAAATTGGAAAGCTTCTTTTCGTTTTTTTTTGGCGTATCTGTGTGTTTCTAACCAGCGTTTTGCATCACAGTCTTATACACAAGAATTGGTAAGAGATGCAGAGTATTTAATAAGAGCAAAGATTTCTCTAGCTCGATTGCCGGCTGACTGCAATTATTATTCAGAGGAGTATGGGAGAAAATAAAATAATCTGTGTTTCTAAAATCAATAGAAGAAATTTATTAGCACATGAATATATATATGTATATATTCTGTAAAAATGTGTAGATAGAATTTTATTTAAAAAAGAAGGAAGTAAGTTCCTTCTCTATAAGCATGCTAATAATCTTAAAATAATTATTATGTAGGTATGTCTTTTCTTCCTTTCTTTATTATATTTTTTTCTACTTTTCTAACTGCCATTTTAGTTTAAATAACAGTAAAGTTACATGTGATTTAAAATTAAAAGAATGTATTGATATGTAAAAAGAAAGATATATACGATAAACATTTTATAAACACAATGTTGTCTCAAAAATAAATGAAAGTAGAGAAATTACATAATAACAAGTAATAGTTAATGAGAATGTACATGCTAGAAAGGAGAAGTAACAAATTTTTAAAGCGTGTGCCAATATATGTTTTATTTTTAATACATTATTAAATTAAAATATATATGCCTGAAAAAAGTATTCATTTTTCGAGGACAAATTATTTTTAATATCATTTATTAACAAGGAAAGAGAGAGAGAAAAAAAGACAAAATATTAGACAAGTAAGGAGTTGGAAATTTTTAAAAAGCTACCTTTTAAATTGTAGTAATAAAAATATTTTTAATGGTGAAAATGAACAGCCATCTAACGATAAATACCTCTCCAACTACTATTAGATGATGATCTATGTTCTTACTATATATGTTAAAAAATAAGCTTAAATATAATAAAAAAATATATATATATAATGTATAAATATATATTAAATATCCTAAAAAAATAAAATGAAACGAAATTGATAGCATCAAAATTAGTTCGTAATTCATTTTTGTATATGTGCATTATTGAAAATTTTGTCAAATCATCCAATAGCTAAATATGAAAATGCAGGAAGTTTTATGAATGGGCGGAAAAAAAAAGTGTTAAAAATGAATGTGTATCTTTTGACCGGATCATTGTGTAGTGATAAAATATTTTTACAAAGCATACTTGTATTTTTTTTCTTAACGTATAAATTGATAAATAAAAAGAGTTTTAGTAAACAACAATTTGTCTGTCAATGATGTTTTAAAATTTTATTTTCTTTTTTGTTTTCTTTCTTTTGTTACATATATACATTTTTGTTTCTGTTGTATGTATATATAATGAAAATATTAAGAAAATACAATGAAATTTTTAATGATTATGACAAAATTTCTAAGATTGACCTTGCATGTTAGAATTTTTTAAAGTTATAAGACTATAAAGAATCTTAAGACTTATACCTATTGAAAAAAGATAAATTAAATTGAAAAGGTTTATTATCAGGTATAGAATTTGTGTTAACAAAGTTGCAGTCATCATAATCATTTAAAAAACCATCAAATGTGAGTAGATAAAGCATATCCAAACTAGTTTTATATATAACATTAATTTCAGTACACTGTTGAAGCGAGATGTCAAAGCATATTAAAAAATAGGCATACATAAATTTAATATATATAATATGATTTATATACATACAATTTGGATAAAGAATGAGATTTGTCAAAATTAGTTTCACTCTAATTAATAATCATTTATATATACTGGTAAAATTAAAGTGATTTAACTCATATAAAGTTGTTAATTCAAAGTTTTATTAATTTATTTTGTAAATAAAGTAATTTTATATTGTTGTGAATTAGGAAATTTTGTGTAAAAATTTTATAATTACTTAATTAAACAATAATTACCCTTTTATATTACATAATTTTACTACCCTTTTCATATTTTTAAAACCATAAACTTCAAAATTTGAAGCTATTTGCATTATATTATTCGATAATCGTTGTCACGAGTCTTCAAATCATTTAACGTACCTACTTTGGATTATAATTTCCAAATATAATATGGTGACACAATATCAAATCATTTCATACGTTCCATTTCAATATGCCATAATATGACACAATACAAAGTGGTATTCAAATGTGAATATATTTGTATATTTTTTTGTTCTAGCAAAATGATCGTAAGAAAATGTGTTACATGTAAACATATTCTTCATTATTTGCTAACATTTATTTCTTTATTAAAAGCGTATAAAATAACGGTATTGAAAAATTAACAATTTATTAAAACCTCACTATTTTCCCTAGTTTTTTTTTATTGTAAAGGAAGAATTTTTTTTTATTTTTTTAAAGCTAATATTTTCATTTATAATCAGGTTTAAAATGATATTAATATATAAATAAAAAATATATTTTTATTATTATATTAATATTTTTTATTGGAAAATATCATAGCATTACCAATGAAAAATGACATCGTCTTTTATGGTAATTGAAAATATATGTTTTAAAATAAAATGAAAATAAAAAATAAAGATTTATATGAGTATCTTTGGTGTCATAAGACATATAAAATTTAAAATTTCCTTGATCTTCCGTTACTTATCATTTTATTATAGTTCTAATTACAAGACAAATGTACTAACTAGGGTGATTTATATTTAGATTATAAATAATATTACGTAGGAAAATAACAAGTTTTAATTCTTTAATATAAGCTTTAAAAATTGAATACATTTTGTTAATTTAGTTAATAGCCTTAAAAACGTATCGCTTTTAAAAGTCAAATTATTACTTTTTTTTGGAATTGTATTATAACTATATAACATTTTTCTAGTAGTATGAAATTAACTAAAGTTGAAGGAAAATTAAATGGTTTACATTGGATAACAACATCTTTGTTTATTGTTGCTGATTTAGCAGGAGGTGGTGTTGTTGCTATGCCACTTGCTATGGTTAAATCAGGACTAATTTGTGGATTAATTATTATGATAATATTATTTGTCATCTTTACATATACTGCTCATATGTTAGGACATAATTGGATAAGAATGTGTCAAAATTGGCCAGAATATACAGATCATTGCAGAAAACCATATCCAGAGATGGCATTAAGAAGTATGGGTGAAAGATCGAGGTAAATTTTTAAATAATACCAAAAGATATACATAACAAATTTAATTTTTTTCTTCCAGAACGTTTACATCTTTCGTTATAAATGCAATGTTATTTGGTGTCTCAATTGTTTATCTACTGTTGGCATCAAAAATAATCAATGATATCATATTTTCTCTTTTTGGTATTAATATAGGATCATGTTTAATGTTACTTATCGTTGCAAGTGTTATGTTACCTGTAACATTCCTTAAATCACCCCAAGATTTTTGGTGGGCCATTGTTGTTGCTATGTTTACAACTCTTTTTGCTGTAATTCTTGTAATTGGTGGAACAATAGCTGATTACAATACCTGTACCCCTGTATCATATTATCCATCATTTAGTATGAAAAATTTATTTTTATCATTGGGAACCTTCATGTTTTCATTTGGAGGTCATGCAGTATTTCCTACAATTCAACATGATATGAAAAAACCAAATAAATTTACAAGATCATCAATTGCAGCATTTATTTTAGTGCTAACAATGTATATTCCTGTTACTGTTCTAGGATATATTGTGTATGGTGATAGTGTACAAGATAGTATAATTTCATCATTACAAACACCTATATTGCAAATCGTTGCTAATGCTTTAATTGCTGTACATTGTATATTAACACTAACAATAGTGATTAATCCATTAAATCAAGAAGTTGAACATGTATTAAATGTACCACATCATTTTGGTTGGCAAAGAATAGGTGTAAGGACATTTGTTATGACAATAATCGTTTTCACTGCTGAGAGTGTCCCAAATTTTGGTCCTATATTAAATTTAATTGGTGGGACATGTGTAACATTAACTTCTGCTCTAATGCCATCATTTTTTCACCTATTCATGGAAACTAGACTTAAAATGATTAGAGATAACGTTAATGAAAAGAAGGACGAAAGTGAGATTTATCCCAGTATTGTTGAGTAAGTTAGTATTATTAAGTATTATTTTTTAAATTTAATTACAGTGTTTATAAAAATACAAAAACAACAAAATTAGTAATTAATTGTGTGATTATTATTTTATCAATTATTTGTGGTATTGCAACAACAATAAGTGCTATAAAAGAAATGGGTGATAGTCAATTTTCAATGCCTTGTTATTTAAAAAATTACTTTGATTCATACGATTCACCAACTCCAAAGATTATTGAATCCTTTAAACTCATCAATTGTTGTGGAAAGTATTTAAATGAATCAAGATATAATGATATAAATGTTTGCCTTAACAATATATCAATCTAATTTCAAATTATTTATATTTTTTTAAAGTTCATTACATATATGATATACATATAGATATAAATTATTTAATGATAAATAAATTTTGTCGTAAGTTATAAATTATTCACGGGAAAAAAATTAAAGTATATACAAATTGTATATTTATATGCAGTATAATATTAACAAATTATAAATATGAATATTTAACAGAAACTAGTGTTATAAATTTATTTGAAATTTGATATATATAACAATGCCATATATAATCAATCAAGAATTATTTAAATTTTATTAAACTTCACAATAATCCCTATATAAATTATATAAACATATTTAAAAATACAAATTTTTTTACACTAAAGTTTAATGGAAATTTAAAGCAAACTTTTAACGTGTATTCTTGTATATATATAAAAATTTCTACAAAATAAAAATTATTTGAAATAAAAGTATAGAAAAAAAGTTGTAAAATAAATATTATATTAATAAGTAATTGAAAATTATAAATTAAATTTTAAATTTATGTAATAAAATAATACTTTTAACGTTTTTTTCTATTATGATTGTTATATTTATCACCGTATCCTTTGTTTTGCCCCTTGTTTTTTTTGTCTTTTTTCTTCCTCTGTTCATGATTTACTTCCTCCTCAGTATTTTTAATATCTTCCTCCATTTTATCGACGGTTGTCACTTTTGAATGTAATATTCCATCAGAAGGTGTTATATTACTTGGACCAGGTTGAATATCAAATGTCCTACTACCACATTCTTCCAAACATTGTAGCGAATTTGTTTTATCATTATTATCTAACAACAATTTCTCACTTTTATATTCATTATCTGCTTCCTCAACCTTTTCTAGACAATTAATGTTCTTATTTGATCCATCTTCATTATTTACCGTATTATCATCAAACACCGAAGCAATACAGTCATCTTTTTTTGAATCTTCATTAAGTGTCGAAAGTTGTTCCATTAAATTTACTGGAGTACTGTTGTTATAACGATTATCATTGCTTAACATCTCATTATGTGATAATGAAAAAATTTCATTCACTGCTTTTTTGAAACTTGTATTTAAACTATTACCTGAAATAAAAGAAATTTCATTTTTTTCTCTAACCAATGAAACATTTCTTATAGTAAGAGCTTCAAAGTTATATGCTAGCAAATTTTGTATCTTGAATTTCGATGAATCCTCATTACCAAAAGATTGTTTATTTTTACTCGGTGAATACTTTTCTTTACTCAATGATAAATTTCTTTTACCATTTGTTGATGAGATACTCTTAAAAGAAATGTGTTTACCTTTGAAGTTTGATAGATTCGATGGTGATGAATATGATAACCTACTATCTCTCATATTATTTTTGTACTTTTTTATTTTTTTATTTTTAATTCCATTACAACAATTGTAAGTATCAGGAATTGAACTATTTTTATCATTCTCCTCCTCCGTATAATCGTTTAAATTATTTGGGAATTCATTTGTGCAATATTGTGTTGCTATTGTTGATCCAACAATACCTGCTTTTTTGTATTTATTATTATTGCTATTAGTATAAAATAAATTTTTGGTTGATTCTTGAGTATTTGAATTACTAGAAGAATCACTTAAATCAATTATTGAATTATTGTTATTAGAATCAATATTATTTGTTTGTGGAATAACATTTCTCCGTACCTCACTATCATTCGTTTTTTCACGAGTAATTTCTTCACCAGATAATGAATTTGTTGTATTATTATTATTTATAACTCCATTGCGACTACCAAGCTCTCGTGAATAAAAGTTGCCTATTGCGGCATCCAAATAATTAATGGATGATTGATTTCGTTGGAACTGTGAACTGGGAACATAATGTCGATTTGGTACTATTTGATGACTGTCAATTGGAAAATGTATTGGATGAATTCCATTATGTATGATAGGTGATTGACTTATTAGTTGTTGATTAGATAATAACACTGGGTTTGGTACCATAACTGGACTATGAATAACAAACATTTTTGGTGGCAAATTGTTTGTATTCACTATAGGTATCTCTGGAGTATCGTCAAATTTTGTTTTAACTTCTGGAGGAGTATCAATGATCTCTTCATTTGTATTTGGGTCCAATATTTTTAATGGAACTTTTTCACGTTTCTCCCGTTTTACTTCATCTTTTTTCTCCGTATTTTGGCCAGGTGTTGAAAATTGAACACCACCTAGTGTTGTTATATCATTCGGTTCTTGCGGTATTGTGTGTAGTGCTGTCGTAATTGGATGTATTATGGGACCATTTAATGGGACAACATTTTGCGAAACCATCCCAGGAAATGGTGGGATAACTGATGGAAGTGAATGAACAGCTACAATTGATTGTAAATGTTGAAAATTTGGCACTGGTTGTATAGTTCCATAGGATGGTGGTGTATTAGAATATGTTGCATGATTCGATGAATATTGTTGATTTAATGGTACACCTTGAATATTTGATGTATATGGTTGATTATTATGATATGACTGGAAATTTTGTATTGGTATTGTTCCCTGTGAACCAGATAAAGATTGATTATTTTGCGGAATTGTTAATGCTGGAAGAAATGATTGATACGTTCCATTGTACCTCATTCCTGAGGATTGATTTGATAAATATTGTGGTTGAGCAATGTATGCTACAGGAGTTCCATTTGGTTGTATATTTTGTGGTAGAAATGGATATGTTAATGTATGTGGTGGTACATTCATATTTGGTCTTCCATTAATAATTGATGGGTGAGTTAATTGACCAACAAATGGTTGTTGATTTCCTGAAATGGTGACATAATTACTACAGGAATCATGAGAAAATGATGCATGAATTAGTTGTTGTGGTAATTGTTGTTGTATACGATTATTACGGAATCCTTAAGTTAATATAAGAGAATAAGAAATTGTACTTTTTTGTTGTTAAAACTCACCTCCTGATGGAGCGCTTCTTCTATTTCCTCTACGATTACCTCCACGTTCTCTTTGGTTTACTCCTGACATACTTTTTTTAAAATATAATTTATTACAATTTTTCTGATTTTTTTTTGTAGATGTTTAAAAAAAAAGTTATGATAGTAGTTTTTTTTGATGTATAAGAGTATAGAAGATAAGAGCGCTGCGTAGCCAGCAAGGCAGCCAGTCAATAAAATTTCTGGAAGAAGAATATATTTAAAATACTATGAGCTAAAACAGCTATTATAAGCCGTTTCATAAAGACATTGGAACATCGTTCGATGTATAAGATTGCCTCAATCCATATAACGTAAAACTGGTATCTTCAATGTTCTTACCGGGTGCAGTATCTTTACAATTTGCATACACATACTTTTATGGGCAAACACAGCAAATAACGCCTTTAAAGCGCAATGAAACTACATTTTCCGATAACTTTTTTTATATTTTTAGAAGGAAATGGCATATATGGACACATGGACAATTAATAAACGTTTGATTATACCAGAATAAAGAGGCTTTTTACTGTAAATTTAATGGAAAACCAAAAAATTATGTATTTACAATATTATTATACTAATATTTTATTTATATGATAATACAAAATGTTAAATTTCCAATTGACATAGTAAAAATTAATTATATCATTATACTATAGCGTTAATGAATACTTTTATTTTTTTAGTAATGATATATATATACATAAAAATTTAATCTAAACGTACGAATAAACTAAATCAATCCATTTAAAAACAAATGAAATAGCAAGTTATGAATAGAATTAAAATACATAAAGTTAGGCATAGTATTTAAAAAACGTAATAAGGAGGGCTGAATAAAGAAACACCTTAAAAAAATTATTTGTAGTTTCCATTTATATAGTGAATATATTTTATTTAAGATGAAAAGATGAATATGTCTCCTCCTCAACTTTTATATGTGGCCAAAATTGGTAAAGAAAAGATAAGAATATAAAGAAAATGAGAAAAATTATTAGTATAGTAAGTTCTACATAAAAAATGTGTTTCGTAAAAATTAATTGATATATAAATATATAATATTAAAAAAGGTAAAAGAAATCATAATAATATTTTATATAATTAATATGCAAATTTAATAGCAAAACTTCTATATACAGATTTTTTTTAAAATATCAATATAATAATTGAATGACTGATAAGGGCAACTTAAAATTACGATGAGTATTTTAAAGTTGTTATTTATTTCTTGGAAGAGATGGAGATTGTTGATTGGTTCGGCGTCTTTGCTTCTCAAAACGCCTCTCCATTTCTTCTAATAACTTTGGTGTATATCTTACGACTAATTTAACAGATCCTTTTGCTGCTTTTAATAATTCAACAGCTTTTTCATGACATTCTTTTTCTACATTAATTCCATTGACAGAAATAAGTTGGTCACCACGTTTTAAGTTACCATTTTTTTCTGCGACTCCACCAGGAATTATTCGTGATATGTAAATTGGTGAATTTTGTTCCTTTCCTCCCATAACATTAAATCCTAAGCCTTGTTCATTTTTTGGCAGTATTATTACACGAGGATGAGCATGGCCAACTGAAGCAGTAAATACAGCTACTGTTGCTTTTGCTGTAACATTTGCTTGTTGTTCTGGTGAATTAAATGAATCATTTAAACCATAATACACATGTTCATAAACCTCACGTACAGCATTCATAAATGGACTTTGTAGTATTTTTATTAAAGGCACAATATTGCTATCACTTAATTCGCCAGTACTAGCGCAATGTTCCAATAATTCAGTGATTCTTAATATATCTCTTTCAATATTTACATCACTTATTTGTGGTGAATTCCATTCCACAGCACCTTCCATAGTGACGTAGAACCTAGAAGTAAATAAAATAAAAATTTTTTTATCATTAATAATTTATTATTGCAGTATAAGTTCAATGATAAATAATATAATAATAGAGAATATAGTGAAATTAAATTTGACATTAGATTTAAGAAACCTATTTAATATCTTTTTTTCATTTATATTTATATTGATTTTATCAAAGAATGGAGGAAATACTGCTTGTGTAGGATAAATAGATATATTTTGTCAATAGGCCACCAGTATACACATTCTACCAACAAAAAGAAGATTATCATAAGCTCTTTGTAATATTTTGAATAAATAAAATAACAATAAACTATCGGTGAAAGAAATAATAATTATTATTGAAACTTCAAATAAAAGTGTAGTGTGATAAATTATTTGTACTTTAAACAAAAAAATATGACTACTAATAACTTCATATATTTATGAAAACTAAAAACACTCAAATAATTTCATTTTAAATTAATGATTATTATCAATGCCAACAACTAAATTTGTCTTACACATACAAGGATTTTAAATATACTATATAACACATAAAAGTTTTGTTTTAAAAGAAAAACCACTTTTTTTCATATCTATGGTCTTTTTTCATAGTATTTCTCAATTCTTCTCCATAACTAAGAGCAAAAGAATGAACATTTTTACTAAGTTTTTTTGATGATATTATCGCTTTTCTAGCAAAATTTCCTGCTTCCCTTGAATTTCCAGTATGGTATAATGCTTCAGCCAAATTACAATACATCCCTATAACTATTTCTTCAATTTCTTTGTTTTTTTCAATAGATTTTATCGCTTCTTCAAGATATTTTTTGGCTATGTCAAAATAATTATTCATTATACAAACGGCAGCAAAATTGTTGATTAAATGAAGAGTTGACTGGCTATTTTCACCATATATTTCATTAGATAGTTCAATTGCATCATTAATATATGACTGAGCTTCATTCATTAATTTATCTCCACCATTTTTAACCTTAAAAGTTTTATTATAAAATTTTTCATTATTTTAAAAGTAAATTTACCAAAAAATGTGCATATGCATTAAGAGCATAACCATATAAAGCTTTAGTGTTAAGTATCTCATTATTTATTTCTCCATTTAATTCTTTTTCAATTTTATTTATGTTTTCTTTTTGTTTTGTTATACAATGTTTAAATCCCACGTCCGCATCATGAATATTACCTTTATCACCAAGAACAGATGCCAATTTTATTGACGTAGTAATGTATGAGGGATGAGAATTTGAAATATTATGGAGAGTGGATAACCTTTGTAAAACCAATTTATATAAATCTTCCGCATTGTCGTCATTAGAAAGGGAGTAAACATCTCCCATTTCTAGATAAATTCTCGTTTTAATCATTTCATTTTTTTGGTCATGAGCTAATTTTAGAGCACGATGAAGTATGCTAATAGCTAAATCGTATTTTTTACGCTTAGTATGTAACCAAGATTGCTTAACCATATCTTTTAATGGATCATCATCTAATTTAATACTCTCATTTTCAAAAAATTCTTTTATTGATAGTAATAAAGTACCACAGAGTAGTGTTTTTTTATACCCCACAAAATGGTTCCAGTAATTGTTATAATTATTTCCATGATTACCTTCATAAATGTTTCTAACTCTCTTGTTATCAAATGAAGAAACATCATTTTTTGAAAAAACAATTGGTCTATACAAATTCCATAATTGGTTTGTTTTAAAGTATTTTAAATGACTCAGGAATTTAATCATCTATAATTGCAATAAATTAAACTTAAAAAAAGTGTGAAAGGAATGAAAAACCAGTGGTATAACTTTGTTAAGTTTTTTTTAAAAAAAACTGAAGACTTTATTCCAATTAATCATACCTCAAGATTAATTAGTTTCGTAATTACAGTAAGATCAATTCTAAGTATATTAAAGTAATTTGGTTTCAAAATTGTTTATATTATATATATGACTCAAGAGAAGAAAAATATTTTCTCTCGTATATAAAACTTAAAAAATTATATTTCAGTGAAGGAAGGAAATGTCAATGCCTATACATAAATTATTTTAAACAAAAAATTACTAATTTGATAAACAAGTTTTGTATTAATCATCTAGTACTTTTACCGTTTTACTTTTATATAAAAGATTTTAAAAATGTTAATTGCATTGATAATAGTGCAACATTTTTTTGTATAATTGTGCTTTAGTATTCGTTTAAAAAATATTTACATAATACAACATCAAAAAATTCATTATTATATACTTTTTGAATAAACTTTTTTATATGGGTATTTATCTTAAAATTTAGCTACATATTTATTTTTTGAAAATATTAAATACATAAAATGATTTTTAATAAAAGCTTTTTGAAAGAAGTTGTATATTTAACAAAAATAAATGATCATTTACAAAGAATATTTTTAGTTACTTAGAAAATTAATATATTAGAGTTCAATTTTATAATAAGATAATTGAAAATTAAATTTATTTTTAAAACATCATCAACTTTAACGAAAATTCTAAAAACTTTATACTTTAATGTTGTAACATTTGATTGTTTTTAACCATAGTAATATTTTTTTTCCAGAAATTATGTTTTAAAGGGTATGAAATTTTCATATTAATTATGGAAACTGAAGAAAATCGTCCACTTTAATACTTATTCCAGAGAAGCATAAACTTTGAGTATAATATTTTATTTTCATCTCCATTAATCAGATCAAATTTTTATTAGAACAAGAAATATATTTAATTCTTTTTACTACAATATTTACTATGATTAAAGAACACAAAGGTTTCTTTCTTCTTTGATCAAAACTATCTGTTTTTCTAGGTTAAAGTTTTCTTTATTAATATTACTCTTGTCAATCAAATATATTAATTTAATGTTACTCTTCTTAGTGACTTTTTAAACAGTCAAAGTTATTATTTTAATAAAAATAGTTAACTCTTTCTTCCTAGTTCATTAAGCTATTGCTATCGAAAATTAAGGATGCATTTAATATATATTTCTAAATAAAATAAGATTAAAGTAGTAACAAGGATACGTGCATTTTGTTAACACTTTAAATAAAGTGAAAAAGATATTATCCAGGCATTTTAAATAAATCTTTAGACACTCAATTTTTATGGCTTCCTATAATCTTTTTATTTTTTTTGTTTATACTAAAATTTCTTTTTTCAGAATAATTTAGATCATGTCAAAACCAACTGTTGGGATTAATGGATTTGGAAGAATTGGAAGACTCGTTCTTCGTGCTGCAGTGGAGAAAGACACTGTACAAGTTGTAGCTGTTAATGACCCATTCATTAACATCGATTATATGGTTTATATGTTTAAATATGATTCAACACATGGGAAATTTAAAGGCGATGTTACCCATGATGGATCCAATTTGATTGTTAGACAACACGGAAAAGAAGTACACACTATTAAAGTTTTTAATTGTAAAGATCCAGCTGAAATTCAATGGGGAAGTGCCGGAGCACACTATGTTGTTGAATCAACTGGCGTTTTCACAACAATTGAGAAGGCTTCTGCTCACATAAAGGGTGGAGCTAAAAAAGTTATCATTTCAGCACCATCTGCTGATGCACCAATGTTTGTTATGGGAGTCAATCACGAGAAATATGACGCTGGTAACGATCACATAATCTCTAATGCTTCATGTACCACAAATTGTTTAGCTCCATTAGCTAAAGTTATCCATGAGAACTTTGGAATTATTGAAGGACTTATGACTACTGTTCATGCTACAACTGCTACCCAAAAGACTGTTGATGGACCATCAGGAAAATTATGGAGAGATGGAAGAGGTGCTGCACAAAATATTATTCCAGCTTCAACTGGCGCGGCTAAAGCTGTAGGAAAGGTTATCCCAGAACTTAATGGAAAGCTTACGGGAATGGCTTTTCGTGTCCCTACACCAGATGTATCTGTTGTTGACCTTACAGCTCGTCTTGAAAAACCAGCTTCAATGGATGAAATTAAAGCAGTCATCAAAGCTGCTGCCGATGGACCAATGAAAGGAATCCTTGCTTACACCGAAGATCAAGTTGTTTCAACTGACTTTGTTTCAGATTCTCACTCTTCAATCTTTGATGCTGGAGCTTGTATTTCTCTTAATCCAAACTTTGTCAAGCTCATTTCATGGTATGATAATGAATATGGTTATTCAAATCGTGTAGTCGACTTAATTTCATATATCAACACCAGAAATTAAATAGTCAATGAATTTTGTCTCAATTTATAACATTGTAATTTTTTATCAAGATAAAATTTCCATCAAAAAAATGCTTTGATAATTAATTTTAAAAATTGATAGGTACTTTTTGAAAACAAAAATAATTTTTTGATAAAAATTTGTTAAAGAATTTTTTTTATTAAAATAAATCAATCTTAACTAAATTAGAATTTTTGCGATCATTCATATCATTTATAATTATTTGTTGTTCAATAATTGCTATTTGCACATTAAGAGTAACTATATCATTTTCTAATTTTGAAATTGCCTGTTTAATACGGATCATCGGAGCACCATCCGTATTCTTTGAGCCTTGCTCTTCAACCTGTTGTTTTAATTGGTCAATTTCTTCGGTTAATTGAGATAAAATGTCTGAACGTTGTGTTAAACCCGTACTTAATGCTTTATATTGTTGTGTATTTTCTGATAGTCTATCTTGTGTTTGTCGGAATGTTAATAAGAGTGGCTCAACTTGTGAATTTAAATGTTTTTCCCTATTGTCGATTCTTTCAATGTCAACCGATACACTTTCAGAGATCTTTTTTAATGAAGGTTTTATTTTTTCAAAGTAATCATTAATTGTTATGAAATGTTTCTCCATTTGGTCTAACCTTGTTCTCCAATCTGTGATATCTGAACGAAGTGTTATCTTTAGTTGTGGTAATGCTCTTTCAACTTCTTCTTTCCATGCTTCTATATTTGTTTCACTCTTCTTAATTTTTTGAATTTCAGGCTCACCAATTGATAATTTATCAATTGGTTCATTATTTAATGTTGTTGTGGCATCTAAATCAATGTATACTGCATTATCGTCATTATCTAATGCCATTGCGGCTTCCTCTGAATCCGATTCAAATTGTTCTGCCACCAATTCAGCGTCATCGCCATCAACATCCTCAGTCTCGGGATCTTCAATTGGCTTTTCAATTTGAGACCAATTAAATGAGATTTTATTTAAAGCGAAATCACTCAATAAATCTAAAATTTGTATAACCATCTCTCCAGAACCACTTTTTAACTTTGATGTTTGAAATGTTTCAGTTATACCCTATAAAAAAATAAAAATAATGATAAAAAATATGCTTACAAGTTTTTTTAGTTGTGAAAGAATTCTTCCAATAGTTATATTTGGATCATCAAATTCTTGCGGCATTTCAAAACTATTTTCACCACTTTTTTGAATAAGCCATGCTGCCATATTAGTAAATAAAAAAAATTGTTCTCCAGTATTAGTACTTTTAACAAAATAATACTTATGAATTCTTTTAAAACTAGAATTTGTTCTAACAAATTCATTTTCATACTCTAGTATCTTCAATTTGTCAAGTAACTCCTCGGAAACTTCAAAAATATTATACTCATTTCCAGGACTATCATTTTTAGTTGTCTCTTTATTATTTAATTGTATAGATGACTTTCTAAGAGAATTCTCAAACTCAATATTATTATTTTCTCTAGATGAATCTAGAATATTATCATCCATTAATATCAGAAATAGTAAGATTTAGGAAGATTTAAAAGATTTTACGTGCTCTATGAGGTGAAACAGTTTTATATTACCATAGTAACAATATTTAGAAATATTTTATGAACACTTAACACTTTATTGCAAACGTTGCTAGGTCAATAACTTTTAATTCACATTTACTTTACCAATACGTCTAATTTTTAAAATTTGAACAACTAAAAATTGACTTAATTGAAAATAACTACTCTAATTCTATTACTTGTTATAATGAGTTGCAAAATATTATTTTTTAATATTAATGATATGTTTTTAATTAATATAGCATTTAAAATGTATAATCTGTAATTTAATCTTATAATCATTAAAAGATCATAATTAAGATGGATGATTAAATAAAGAGATTATAAATGTCAAAGTACAATTTTTAAGGAATATTTAATTACAAAAAATATTTGCCTATCACTTTTGGTGTCTTAGAAAAAATTATTTTATAAGTTTATGTAATAATTATTTATTATAAAAAGAAAAGTGCTAAAAATTCATTATATGACATATTTTAAAATTACATAGAATTAATCATATCAAATCTTTTTATGAAATATTCGGTAAAAAAAAATTTTTTTCTTCATTTAATTTCTACAACTTTAACTTTTGTAACCTTTATATGCTTTTTTTTCAAAAGCATAGGTAAAATACTCTGGCGAACATCTCTAAAATATTATTTAAGAAAAATAAAAAATTAATTTATAGAAAAGTATACCTTACAAAACAAACTGTGTATATTGTATTGCTACCAGAAACAAAAATATATATCAATTGCAAAATAGCAGAACTGTACTTAATATAATGTATACGAATGTATAAACCTCTTATACACAATTCATAAAAAGCACATGAAGCAAAATTTAAGACTGCATAAATTAAAAAGTTCAATTCTTTTAAAGTAATAATACTTTTACTTGTTATACACCTTAAAACAATTATTTTTACTAATATTACTATATGCATAGCAAAAGAAATACAAAGAATGGTAACAATAAATTTACTTTGTATAATCCATATTAAACTAATTGTGTCATTATAATCAGTTGAATACCACAAAAATAAATCTTCATGATATTTCAATCTAAAGTATGGCAGAAGGAAAAAACCAAATGCAAATATTGTAATTAGATAACATAAAGCAATTAGAAATGTATAAAAAGTTTTTCTGGCACAAGCAAAATATGAAATATTATACATTATAACAAGACGATTGAGTGTTAAAATAAATATAAACAAAACACAACTTATATAACATGATCTTATTAATGATCCTATAATTGATGCAAATAATGTTCCTCCATCCAAATCAAGAATAACAGAGATTGATGTAACGAAATGACCAAACAATTGAAATAATGCCAATTGCCCTTGATGCATTATTATTCTATAAGGCATATTATTATAATAAAGTTTCTTTCTATAAATAACCTAAAACAATTTCAAAATGACTACATACAAAACTTACAAAAAGTATAAAGGATTGAAGAACAATGAAAAGAAGTGATAATGATAATTGAATCATTCCAAATGAAGTATGACTTAATATTTTATTCTCTATAATATCATAATCATAGTCATAATCATAGGAAAAGAATGGGGTAATAGAATACTTGTAATAATAATAGTCATAAAATTTAGAACTCATTCTATCAGAATTAAATAGTTAATAAATCATTTATTAGTTATTCCCTTGTAAAAATTATTGCAATTTATTGGGATAATCTAAAATTTGGATGTTAACTTAGCATTTTTTAAAGAAAAATTGTAAAATATTAAGACATCAAGAAAAACCGTTAATATTTTAGTTGTTTAAACTAGAAAATAAATTATAAAAATTGACAATTGTTTAAAAATTTTGTAATTTTTTATCATACGAAACTTCAAATTAATAAAAATATATTACATAAGAAAATAAAAGTTCATATAATACAATAAAAATATACATTTTAGTGAATAACAACAATTAAAAAATAATTATTTAAATTAATGCTTATATCATTATTTTCAATAAATAACGAGATGATAAAAGAAATAATATAATATTAATTACCAATTCTTGATCATATTGAAGTTAATGATTGAGTTGGTAAAAATACTAAAAATTTCATAACATAAATTGTAAAAATATGCCTTAAAAGTAAATTATTCAATTTCGTATCCTCTTTATATAAAAACCTTTTTGAATAATAATTTCCTTATATTTTCATTTTTTAATTTTACTTTATTTTAGTTATTTACACGAATAAATTGTACATCAATTATTCATATTTTAAGCATTGTATTTTTATTAACAAATTCCATTTGAATTTATCTTTTGAAAAAATATAATTATAAAATGCATTCAAAAACACGAACTATTCTATTTTGTTTTATTACCAATAAGCACCTGCAATTTACAAAATTAGATGTAAAAGAATTTTAGTACTAATAATTTGTTCAATAATCAAACTATGCTCTATCAAAGTGCACCTATTAAAATCTCTAACTAAATACTCTTTTGAAAATTTTTGTTGTTATGACATTATTTGTTAAATTTTTGTACTACTTTTATTTACATATAAAAAAATGTATCTATAGATTTTGTACTTTTATTTCTGTTTATATACTTAGTTAAAATTGTATTAACACTGTAAAATTCAAAACAACTATTTATTGTATCTTTAAATACTAAGAATTCAATTGATATTTCATTTTAAAAAATTGAAATATTTTTGCTTCACAATTCATTATCAATACTTATATATTATTTATTACAATATTGATAAAGGTTTATTGATTCTCTATTACGCCATAAAGAAATATTTTTACCAGAAATTCATTTTTTAAATGCATAAAATAATTCATAATACAGTAAAATAAATGCAGATTTTTTTTCATTATTAAAATGATTTGATTTAATGTGCTTTAAAAGTAAAAATATACTTTTAATTTACCTTGGGTCTATTTTAACTTGACTAATTTGTATTAATTGATTAATATTTTAATAGATAAAGTAAAATGTTTTTATTTTTAATTTATTCAAAATTATAAGTTAAAATTTTCGTATGGCTTTAATCAATTTCATGAAATTCAAGATAAAGTTTATTAGGTACTGTTGGAATATGGAAATAAATGTATACTTCATTTGATAATGAAGTGATATTTAAATTTGTAACACTGTTACAAATTGTAAGATCAGGTTTACTTTTATTTCTACCATAAAAAATTTCCATATAAGGATCATCCATTGTAGAGTTACTATTTAGAAGTATTAAATGTTTAATTCTAATTTTAATTCTTTTTTCTTCTTTTGTTTTGAAGCTATAATAACATTCTCCTTCGATGTTGTCATTTGATAGAAAGTTTACTTTTTTAATTACCCAAAATTGTTCCTGTACACCACAGTAACCCTCACTAGGTTTTAATTTTTCACATTTCTTTCCAACAAAGTTAAGGGGGCAAATACAATGAGTACAAGTTGGATTTGGAAATGATCCATTTTCACAATTATCCGTCAAATCACATTTTTCACGACAATATAAATCGTAAATTCGTCTAAAATTACTAAACGTAAAAAGTTTTGAGCTGTTGTATGTTTTTAAACAATTTTTATGTGCTTTAATCTTATATGTAGGTGTCTTGTTTATACTTCCTAAATAAGGGTTATTTAGCATTGCAGATTCAATATCAAATTCCTCATTTTGTCTATAAGCATAATTATATTTTGTTCTCATATAATATTTTTTAAATGAATCTTTAATATTCATAAAGTTAATGCTTACATACTTCCTTCTATCACGGCGAGCAACTTCTGGAATTAATTCTAAGGCCAAACCTACATAAAAAGATAATTTTGTCATATTTTTATATACATAATTTTTCAAGTATACATTTGTAGGTTTATTTAATTTATAAGATCGCTTTACTTTGTTAACTTTCTTAGTTAAATAAAAGTTAATGCCTATTTTACCATTAATTCTATTTTTTTCAACCTTATATTGCAAACACGTAAATGTAGATATATTGTGAAAGATTTTTAAAATATTATCTTCATATTTTTTTGGATAAGAAATGGATACGTAGATAGATTTTTCAAGATATGGTGGAGGTTTTTTTAATGGCAAAATTTTTTTATAATTTTTAAAAACCTTTTTTTTGACCAACTAAATGAGTTTTTACAATAATATTTATATTTAGAAACTTACACTCTCAGTTAAACACAAGGAAAAAAATAGAGGTATTATTAAAGTTATCTTCATTGTAGAATCTAAGCAACACTTATTGTAACAAAAATTAACATTTGTATAATAATTAAATAGAATTTTGATAAAAGCAAAACATTATTATGTAAATTTTGTTGAAGGATTTTCTTGGTCAATTAAACAAAATTTATTGATAATATTTTTTTAATATTTGAAGGTACTATGGATAACATTATGATATATAAAATAAATCCATTATCACTAAAAATTTATATACAGATAAACGTAAGTGTAATGTATATTCTTGTTAGTTTGATAATATAAAATAATTCTCTACTTGATCAAGATACTATAGAAAGTAGATGAAAAATCCACGTATATTATACGTTGTCATGACTAATGTTTCTCTCCAAAACACAAAGTAAATCGTTTTTGTATATTCTGGAAAAAATTGTATAAAAAATTTTTAGTAACTTAATCCTTCTATTATTTTTGTATCAATATTTGATTTAATAAAGTTTAAAATTTAATAATAAATACTATTTGTGAATAATGACCTAGTAGCTAATTAGAAATCAAAAAACAATGATATTCAAATGTATAATAATAATTTTAATATCATTGTAGTATTAATATATTCTTACGCAATATTTTGAAGTTTGTTTCTGCTATAGTAATATATTTCGATTTCTTTATATTAGCTACAACGTCTAAACATGAATTTAGTAAAATTTATTCTTAAATTACAATTAATATGGATCATGGTAACTTTTTGCAACAGTTACGCAGTTATTTGTCAACGTAAACATTATATTTATAACGTTTGTAGTCTTTTAGTTTCTATAACAGAATACTCTTTTTATAATAGTTTTTTACAATCTTTACCGATAGAAATAAAAGTTCCTGTTATAAGAAGTATTTTTAGTGAAAAATGTTATCGTATTGACTATTTGATAGAAACCAATAAGTTATTGAAAAAACTTTTGACACCCGATATTTTAGTAGGATAATTCATATAAAAACTATGCTTTTTTTATATTTATAGAATAAATTAAATCAATGTTATGACACTAGAGGTAAACGTATATCAAAAGTTTATCTATTTGTTAATGACCAAGGTAATTTTAGTGAATTATAAAAAAATTTGTTGACATAGTTTTTTAGGAATTAGTAAATATAATAAAAAAAGACATTTAAGCCTTCGTAGTAGAAGCTATTCTGAAAGATTAAGCTATCAAAAATTAAAATAGATGCTTAAAAAGATATATATAACAATATACTATGTTATAAATAAAATGAATTTTTTAAGAAATTGTTTTATAACTATTGGTAAATTAACATGAGAAATACAAAAAATCTTTAATTTTATGATTAAACGTAAAACGGAGTCATATTTTTTTTAATGAACTGATATACATGGTGGCTTGTGTAAGGTTTTTAACATTTTCACATTAACAACTTTATTCATTTTTGGGATACAAATGTGATATTACATTCATTTTGTAGTCAAAAAACATATAACTTTTTCTTAAAGTTCTTATGTAGAAATATAAACTCTATTCGAAGTTATGGTTCTTCAAATTTTTAAAACATTCTTTAAATCCAAATCTATGTAAGTTTTAATATATTTGGAAAATATCATTGAAATAAAAGTCCATTAACTATTTAGATTATTTTATAGTAGAATTTTTCGATAATTAAAGATATCTAATGAACATTTTTGAAATAACCACATGAAAATAAGGCATAAATTAATTATTTTCTTGGTAACTCTTCACAAAGTCGTCCATAGCTCTTGTAAGAATGCCCTAAATCCTTTGAAATTATTTTCAAAATATAGATTTTGGCGTTTTATATCAGAATTCATTTATTATTTTATATAAGTATAACATAACAATCTTGAGAAATACATTAGAAATAATTATATTTAATACTTTCTTTGTTAATTTCTACAAATAGCACCATGTATTATGAATTCTTCAACAGATTTTTATGAAATTATTTTCATTCCGTAGAACATAAACAATTTCTTTCAGAACTGTCAGAGGTCTCTATACGAACACCTGTGATTATGGTATTCTAGAACGTCCTTCCAATTTATTATCTTTATATTTTTATATTGTCTTTATATTATATTCTATAATAAATTCCTGCTAACAAGAACCATTCAAATAATTAACCACTCTAAATATAAGTATTTGTGATGGGCAATAAAAATAGTCTAATTTTAAATTTTTGTATTATATAGTAAGAAATAAAAATTGTAAACTAATGGAACGATTTTGATATATCGTCCAGTACAAAATACGAGTCGTGGGCCTACAAAACGATAAAAATATTTCATTGTGAGTACATGATCACATATGAAAACCATAAATTGGCATGTGATGAGGTGAATGCCAAAAAAATATTATCTAAGTAAGATGATAAGATAAATATAATAATATATTCCAGACAAAACGTTAAAAAATGCCATAAAAGCAATCAATAAAAGTGGGGTATCCACTTGTACTTATGTGCTTCTAATAAAATTCAGTGATGAGGAGAAATTTAATCTTGCGAAAAACTTATACTTAGGAATAAGAAGCTATATGAATGCAAAAGATATGAAGCTCTCTTCAATCAGTAATCCAAGAAGTTATTTACCACCTTTGAATAGGGAATTCGTAAATCAGTAGTCGAAATGGGTAAGGCGACATTATAAAACCTGAATTTTATGGCATTATCATCACACTTTAAGTTTTCTCTACTCCACACTGCAATTAATTTTATCTAATAGAGAAACAGAGCTTTGGCAGTTTCTAAAAAAATGGTATCGAATTTCAGATTGGTTTTGACTATAAGATGATCAAATTGAATGATGTAAAACATAAGAGATTCAAGATCAAAGAGGCAGAACATAAAACCAGTAAACTCATAAATAACTCTTCTAAAAAAGTAAGAAGACTACTATAGGAAGATAAAGATATTGCACAAATCGTATTGAAATGCTCTTAAAATGTCCATAACTTACTAAGAGCAATATTACATTAGAAATGTTCAAGAAAGCTCCAACGTACAAAGGCAATGTGTGTAATAAATCAAATTACCCAGGAAATCCAGAACTACTATGCATCTATTGTAAAAAAAGACAGTAACGATGATTTCAAGAGTGAATACAATGACTAGATTATGGTGAATAAAAGAAAAAGTTAAACACAATTGAGTTCTGGCTACAATCGTCAACACATTGTCCTACAAAAAATAAATTTATTCATTGGTAAAGTAAAAAAGGTTTATAAAATTGAAGATTTAAAAGTAGTAGAACAAAAAAATAAACTACATCAATGGTAAAACTATTTATCTCTCATGACTAAATATCATAACTGAGAAGGAAAAAGAAATTATAGTAGCTGAATTGAGGGTAATCACTTTATCTGTGAAATACAACGATCACGTATGCATCTATTAAAATATTTTATGGTGAACTATAAATATATTAATGAACCTGCATTTTTTTCCCAATGCTTTATCTCCACTCTCGAATATGGCATTTGAATGGCTTTTTTACACCGTACTCTGTAATTAGCACTTTTTCGTCTACAACTCTAATCATTTATTCTTTTGATAATAAGTTTACCCATTGGAAGTTTTTTGAACAAAAATATTAGAATCATATTAACATCAGAACATTTTTATTTTTGTGTTTATTTAAGAATTTCTTAAAAAGATCTTCAACAAATTCGCGTTTTGTTTTTTCAACGACATTCCTCTTATTTATATATTCTGATCACTCCTTTAGAATAATCACTGGTTCGGAACATATCACTTTTTGTAGAAATTGTCAAAGATATTCATGCGTCTTTACCATATGTGTCAATCTGTATATTTCTATTTGCTTCTTATTATTTTAGTGATGATTTATTTTCAAAGGCTTTTTTCACACTAAAGCATTCGCATTTACCGTTAGTAAGTTTTGTCATCAAATAGATGATTTTTTTCTGCCATATGGAACTTCTTTTGGTTTATTTAACTAATTTGTCTTATTCTATATTCAGCTTCTTCATTGCTTTCATTTTAATATCGTTTCTTGACTTTATATGGAAAATCGAAGTTTCTTTGATTACTTGCTGAAACGTCAGATATTGTCGATTCAAGTGCCTTCATTATCAAATTTTCAAGAACCGTAACTGTTCATTACAATGCCAACCGTGAGTATTCCCTTTCTCGTCTTTGACCAAGTAATGGGAGCTTTCATATCAGTATATTTGTGTTTATTCTATATTTTAGTATTGTCTTTTAAATTACTTTTAAGAATGTTTTTGATTTCTTCCATCAGAATCTACTTTCTAACTTCATGTCGAAAAATTTAAGTTTACTGCCAGTTTCTTAAATATGAATTAACTTTCCTTTGAACTTATGTTAAATGTTAAACGATATTTAAACTCCTTCTTTTCTGTCACAAAGTAATTTTTTTATTTATTCCTGGCCTTTCAGCAAAAGAATTTCCACTCATCAGTTTACAGAACCTTTTGTTGAATGAGTGTCTTTTGTTTTTTTAATTTTTTCATCTCTTGTATTTACTATCAAAATTTTTGTATATGTTTTATTTTTAGTAATAAAATTCTCATTATTGTCATTGTTTTTTATTAGCATTATACTATCACTATCTAATTTAAAAAATTGTCATGTTTTGGATTCATTTGGAACCATTTGTTTTTTTACTTATTTTATTAATAATTTGGAAGGATCTTGGATCTATTCCTTTGCAGATCTCTAAGCTGAGGATAACGTTCCCTTAAACTGGTAACACTTTGTTTAAGACCTCTTTAATTATTGATAGAAAATTACAAAGTCACCTTCTCTTAACAAAAAGAGATTTCTTTCATAAAAAACGACTTGTATTTATATTGGATGTAATTCAAAGTTTTTTTATTCGATCAAAATTTTTATTACTCCTTGCACGATAAGAAATTTTACTATTTTTAATGTTTTTAACAAGTGCATATACAAAATGTGGTTAATTGTAAGAATGATTCTAAAGTTATTTTCTATCCCGCTTCGAATGAAAGGAATTTTACGGAAATCTGTTAGAGGATCCATAAGATATGAGGCAATTTTTATATTTATATATAGCACTGTTGATGCTTTATAATGTTACATTTCATGGTCTATCTACTGGAATTATATTTAGAAGATTCTTATCATCACTTCTTGAGATATGGCCATTTTTCTGTAGAGCATTTAAAATAGCATCAATTGTATTTTATTTTTAAAGCTTATTTCAAGAATTTTGTATTATAAACTAAGAACTATTGATGAAATCTATTATGGAAGTCAATGTTGCATTAATAAAGAAAATTTCATGAGATTCTTTAATTAATTTTTGTGAAATGAATATTTTTTTTAAATAATTGATACAGATAAAAAATAACTTCTTTTACTTTATCGTTTTCTCAGAATTTTTTTATTAGACTTGTTTCATACAATCAATCAGTAATGATTGTAAAAATTATCCATAGATGCAATATATAATAGATGAACATGTAAATAATAGTCATTTATTCTATATTGTCATCTTTTATTAACCTTGTTTATTTTTAGATTGCTAATTTTACTAATCTCATTAATCTTATTTTTTTTATATTACTAAATATTAAAACCTCCGATAAAAAGAGAGTATAGGTATTTATTTGTACTAATTGTAAGCATAATTACATATTTATAGTTTCTTGTCTGAATAAAACATTTATTTTTTTTGGTAATTTTAAAACAAGACTTATGAAATTATAAAATCAATTATAATGTAATACGCCTCAATCCATCTCTTGAGAGTAATTTTAGAAGATACAAGGCATACATATAATAGGTGTGGTCAATTTTATGAAGAGTTACTAGTAAAATGATTAATTTATACCTCATTTTATGTTTTCTTCAAATTTCTTCATTAGATATCTTTAATCATTAAAGAATTCTAGAATAAAATAATTTTAAATAGTTAATGAACTTCTATTTCAATGGAATTTTTAAAATATATAAAAAGATACAAAAGTTTAAATTTCAAAAATGTTTTAAAAACTTGAAGATCTATAAATCCAAATAGAGTTTTGATTTCTATAAAAAACTTTAAGAAAAAGTGATATGTTTTTAGCTACAAAATGAATGTAATATCTTATTTGTATCTCAAAAATGAACAAAGCTGTTAGTGTAAGAATATCGAAAAATTACACAGAGTACTCTCTTTGAGTATCTATGGTTTTAATACATCAATTTAATCATCTATTAATTCATACAATTATTTCGAAAAACACAAAAATATATTTATTTTAGTCATAGTATGAATATTGGAAGATATAACATTCATTTATTGGTACTTGTTTTTATTGCAAAAATAAAATATTTTAAGAATATATATAGTTTTAAAATAATTTTTTTATTTATATTTAAAAATGAATTGACTGCTAACGGTATAATATTCAATTTTGTAATGTCATGTTAAATTAATTGTTGAGAACTGATGTCTTTGGAACTTTACGAGCGCGTAGACCTGAATGATGACACTGCATTATTTGATCCCACTTTGAAAGACAGGAAACTATTGGCTTAGCAAGAGATCTCTCTCCCATGTGAGCTCTTGGTTTAGCCTGAAACGATTTTTTATTAATATCTTAAATATATATAATACCTGTGGATGACATAATTGCAAGCATTGTGGGCCAATATCGGAAAGTCCCATGTCTTTGCAACATTCTGTGTTATCATGTGTCTGAGCAGCACAGTGAACTATAGAGCTAAGATATTTATACAATCTACATCTACTTGGTTGAATGGTATGCATTAAAATAACTCTAGATTCAATGGCATTTGACTCATAGATACATAAACCACGACACTCTGGAGGTACAAATCTTTCACAACATGAAGTAAATACTTGATCAGCTATTCTACGTTCAATACATGGTTTCCAATTAGTAGCTTGAGTTCCACATCCTTCAGGTTGTTCGAACTCACTTATTTCATTTTCAGCAAAAATATAAGTAAGAAATAGAAGAGTAAAATAAACCAAAAATTTCATTTTTTTTAATTTTAGAATAGAAAAATCTAAATTTATTTAAAAGTAAAAAAGGTTAGTAATGATATGATCTAAATTCCTATTAATTTAGTGAAATATTTTTAGGTAAAAGATATTATCTTTTACATATCCTTGAAAACTCTTTTTCATAAAAAATTATTGTAGTAAATATACAAAGAAAAATTAACATGAACATGAATATAAAGATTGTAGCACTGGAAAGAAAGATTCTATCTATATTATAGAAGAAAATTTACTTTACTTTTACATTATATAAAATTTTCTTAAACATGAAAGTAAAATTCATGCGTCACCAAAAAAAATCACTACTAAATAATAACTTCTATCTTCCTATAAGTAATAATAAAATGAGTAAATTAAACTATCAACATCAAATTACAATTGATAGAGTCAATCTGATAGTAATTTTCTAGTTGTCAAATTTTTTATACAAAAAAAAGTGAAGTATGATAATAAAAATAAGAAATTATTCTAAAATAACAATACAAATATTACTATTATTTAAACATTAAATAAAATTAAAGGATAACAATTCAATGACAAAATAGAAAATTTCAAATAATAAATTAAAGGATGATTAGATAAATATTAATTAATACGAAGATAATGCAATTATAATAGTAAATACTATTTTGTATTATAAATTATATTTGATTTTAATAAAATTTTAATTAGGAAAAGTTACGAATAATATGGATGACTGCAAATGATAAATAGTTACCACTTTAAATATGAAAATTTTCCATTATATTATTAGGGATGACATGTTAAAAACCAGTTTAATGTGTGTAATTATTTTTATAGTAAAACTTTAATATCTTTTTTTCCAAATATTTAGTACACTTTTTATATTTTACGGAACTATGAGACAATAATTTTATTGTATTTTTAATAAATAAATTAAATTAATAGTTGGATTATAAATAAATTAGTAATTACCAAAACTTCTTCAATTTGCTCTTTAGAGTTATAGTTTATTCTCGAATATATCTAGCACTTCTGATGAATCTCTTCTTGCGTTTATAATCACCTCCCATTTCATAATCACCGAATCCATCATAATCATTATAATCTCTTGAACCATAATTTTCATTAACTCTTATATTATAATTTGGTAAAAGAGCTCCAGTAGCTGCAGCAACTGCCATATTGATTACTGGATTATTTCCACAACTACATCCAGAAGGTTTTCCAATACATGACATACAAGTTGGAGGAGATATAGAACGATGATGACATCCAGAACAGCAATCATTTAAGCAACATGGATTGTGCATTCTAATATTAGCTGTAATACATTGTGTACATTCACATCCACAATCTCCACATTGATTATGAAGCTTAATAGTTGCAGTAGCACATTTTTGGCAACAACAACCATTACATTTACCACATCCGCCACAAACACTGCAACCACCCGAGCAACATGGGTTGTGCATTCTAACTGTTGCTGTGGAACATTGTGTGCACCCGCATACACAATTTCCACACGAATTATGAAGATTTACAGCTGCTGAAGCACATTTTTGACATCCACTGCAACGACCACATCTTCCACATCCACATGAACAGCATGAGTTATGCAATCTTATATTTGCTGTAGCGCATTCTGTACATCCACAATTCCCACATGGATTATTGAATTTTACAGTTGCTGTAGCACATTTTTGACATTCACATCCTCCACAACTTCCGCATCCACCACAACTACCAGAACAGCATGGGTTGTGCATTCTAACTGTTGCTGAGGCACATTGTGCACATCCAAAATTTCCGCATGGATTATTAAGCTTTACAGTTGCAGTAGCACATCTTTGGCATCCACAACTACAACCTCCACATCCACCACACCCGCCATTTCCACACGGATTATGGAATTTTACAGTTGCTGAAGCACATTTTTGACATCCACAATTACATCCAACGCAGCCACTGGAACAGCATGGATTATGCATTCTAATATTTGCTGTAGCACACTGTGGACATCCAAAGCAACAATTTCTACATGGGTTATTAAAATGTATAGTTGCTGTAGCACATTTTTGACAACTACATCCACAATTGCATCCAGAATGACAGCCTGAGCAAGAAGCACATGGATTTAGGAGTGCTCCAGCTGCTGTGTTAATGGCCATTAGTCCGAGTCGACAACTACCGGACTCACAACCCATATTACGTTTAATTCTATCTTGTAAAAGATCACCTTTATTAAAAGAAACTATAAGCTTTGGTGTTACAAAAGTTTGAAAACTAATAGAGATAATGATAAAAATAATGGCATTTTTTGAGATGCAACAATTATTTGTAAAATTCATAATTGTAAATAAATTTTTAATTGAAAATAATTAATTAAATTAATGTATTATATCTTTCGCTTATATACTAAAAATATTTGGTAAGCTATATTGTAAATAAGCACAATATATTGATAACCAGTTATAAAGTTTAACAATTCTTGTTAATTAATAACAATTGTGAAAGTTGAGAGGTTGTCAGATTCTAAGTTTATATAAAAATTATATTTTAATTCTTGAATTTCTGTATAAAATTTTTAAACTTTGACATATGAATTTATTGTTTTAATAGGTGTCAAACTACTTTGTGAGTTGAATGTTAATTATATTTATTTTTTACCACATATAAAAATTAATTATCAAAAAACAAGATACTGTGCACTTTGTTATGTGAAAATTAAACTTTTTGACATTATACTGTTTTGTATATTTTATAAAACTTTTATCTTACTGAAACTCAAATTCTTTTATACTTTTTGTCTACCCCAAATTCAATAGTACTTTATTATATCATTGGTATGATTATATTTTTTGTTCATTTCTAAAAATGTTACGTTTCTTAGGGCAATTGAATAGTATTTCAAAAAAAATAAAGAAAAGATGTTACAAAAATTTATATATATTTTTTTAAATATCATTAATTTTTCTTAAATAGAATAATATTATACTTAAGTAGATATTAATTAAAATGCAACAATAGAAATTTCTTCTATAATAGTTTAATTATGTTTTTTCAAATATTATAACAAACAAAGAGATCATTAAATACTACTTAATACATTCCATAATATTATTTTTTATCGAATAAATATTTAAAACATAAACAAAAAATAAACTGAAATTTTTATTTTAATGATATATTAATACATACATTTATTAAAAATATGATTGTTCTTTATCAGTAATAATTTGGTGTGATTAATATTATATAAATTTAATATCACTCTTGCTAACATTAGTTCATTCATCGTTATCATGTACGAGAAATAAATTAATGTTAACAAAGGAAAACCTTTATTAATATATGTTGAATAAGCACTTTCTAAGATTTTTAAGATATTAAAAAGATTTTTATCAAATTATATATTATTATTCTATATAATAAAATATCAATAAACAAATTTTAATTTTTTTTGTGAGATAAACATATTTTAATAAACACTAATAATACTTATGATTCAGTGAAATTATCGTTAATTGTTTTATTAATCAAGAATACATTATAGATTATCATACATAAAAGTTCTTATCTATAATACATTTCAAATATTTTGTTGCAATTATGTCCCTAAAAAGGTAATAATAAAGTTTAAAAGAGGAATTCTAAATATGTATTTATATAATATGAATATATTTATTTATGAAAGCTGAATAATAAATAGAAAAAAGTTTGATTTCTAAACTTTTTTAATCTTCTCTTTTCCTCATATTATTGTATAATAAATAGAAACTAGTTGATTTTAACAAAAAATCTTCTTCTCTTTCTCTAAATAAAATCTTTTAAAGGCATGCTAAATACTTAATTTATAAACTTGATATATTATAATAATTTTAATAGTAACTATATATGTATAATGAAATGTATTATTAAATGTTCTCTATAAAAATTTAGCATTTTATTTATTGTATACAAAAATATTTTATCCTTCTCTTTATAATATTACAAAAATTCATGAACTTTGATAGTATTAAATAATGAGATTTATCGAAAATAGTATTATTTGACATATAACTTTTATTATCACTTCACTCTTTACTTTTTGAATGTGATATTGTACACAAATATATTATGATAAATTCCATTCTCATCGTTATTATAACTTTTTTCTTTGATTAAAAAGTTTTGTAATTTGAATCTTCTTGGTAGATGAAGCATTTAATATGGTGATGATGAAAGTATTGGATTTGTAAAAATAAGCTATTTATATATTATGACAATCCTATTATCATTTCAATAAACTCTTTTTATCATATTATAGTGCCCGACAACTAAAAAAATTTTTGTACATTATTTTTATATCTATATGGAGAAGTGAAATTTTAAAGTTTATAAAAAGAAATTATTATTATGACATTTTTATCAAGAATTTTTATATTATAAATCATAGTTACTAATATATTGTTACAATTGTTCTGATATAATATCAAATATATAAAATTATATATATATTTATATATATAATTGTAAATAAATTTTTTTTGAGTTTCTTTTTCAAATTATATAATAATCGGCTTTATTTATGAGTAACGTTCTTTTTTAACTTTTTTTGCCATATCTCAACAAAAATATTTATTTTTATTATTTAATAATATGTGAACAATAATTTATATATATTATAATGATTGTCACAAATAAATAGCATAAAAATAATTATTATTTTACCTATATATTTACAAATACAAATATCCATTAATTGTTTCTATTATTTTGTCTAAAAACAGTTTACATTAAAAATATTTCTTTTCAAGTCTTAAAATTTTTAATAACGGATATAAAAAAGTGTAATAGAAACTTTACTTTTTATTTAATATTATCAAATAAAATTGTATTATTAATAATATAATTTTTCTAAATATATCATTAACAACAACATTAAATTCACCATTTTACATTTTTAAAAATGTTATCTACTATTTTTCGATTTACGATCGTGTATTGCATAAATCTCTTTCTCATTCAATATTAAATGATTGTCATTTCTCTATATTCTACTATAATAATATTTGTAGATATATTAAAAAATAACTTTTTGTTTTTAAACTTTTTTACTACTCTTTTATTAGTATAAGTGTGTTGCCTTCTGTTTATTTGTATATTTTAAATGAAGTCTGATCAACTTTGTACTTTGATAATTTCCTACGGAGATCCAGGTGATGATGTAAGTAAATATTATTAACATATTTAAATAAATATTATGAATTTTTAAATTTTATAAAAAATTATTTTTAATTACTTTTTTTAGTCAAAACAATTTACAACAGCACATTCTTTCTATGGAACTGACCCAAATGATTACCCTCAAACGAGGAGACTGATTCATAATGCTTCTTTGCTTCCCTGTATAACTCAAAGTAAGTTTGCTTTCTTTTTTTTCACTTAACCAATAAACAAGTCACAAGTTATTTTTTTAATTTGTCAACTGTATTTTAAGTACATTATAAACGTCTTAATGTTTAAATAATTCTTTAAAAAAATAATAGAAAATAAGATTTATATGTGCAGTTATTTTTTTATCAAAAAAATCAACATATTATTTCCAATCAAATTTATTTTATTTTTTCGATGAGAGAGTAAATTATAAATAAGATTTAAAAAATAAAAGTTATTAAAAAGGTCTTGTTCTTCAAAACATATGACAATGTGCACGTAACAACTAGTAATATTACATAATAATATGATATTTTTATTTAAATTTAATACCATGTGGTCATTTGGAAAAATTTTCTATATTCTTAGAATGATTATTGTTATCTTAACAATGATATAGGCTTGATCACTAGAAGTTGATGTTAAGAGATATCTTGAATTTCGTTTTTGATAAATGTATACAAATCTCAAGAGTTTATTAACAAGGGGATGATTCTTTATTTTACTATTAACAGAGAGAAACATACTTTATCAATTATTTGTAATTTTATTATCTAAATATTAACTTAAACATTCTGTTAGCAAAATTTAATCTAAATTTATTATTTTCAACAACTTACCTATAATTTTACTAATTTATTTTTTTAATTTTATGATAAAAAAATATTTTAGAAGCAAGTTTTAATTTATAACTCACAATCGTTATCTACTTAACAATTTTTTTATAATGATCATTTAATTGTAAATTGTCATTTTTATTTTTAAAAATATAAAAAGAGAAACATTGTCAAATTTTATAAAAATAGGAATACAAAAATAAACAACTCTTTTATCTTCTCTACAACTATTAACTATTATTCCTATTTTTAAATATTTTTTACCTTTAACTTTCTATCAACTAATTTTCATAGTATAAAAAAGTTCATTGTCAAAAAATAAACCTTTATTTAAGATAAACTATTGTCTATATTCACTTATTTACAATTATTTAACACGTTTAAATTTTTCTACTATTTACTTTTACTTCCTGACAATATACTTTGTTGGTTCATTAATTTTTTTATAAAACTACAATGCTACCTATACATATATACATTTAATAACTATAAATAAATATATGTATATATATAATAAAAATGTAACAAAAATTGAAATTTTTTTAACCTTCATTTTTAAACTAAAAAGTTAAACAAAAAAGGCCATCACCATCATAAAATTAAGGATAATTTTAAAAATGTATAAACAAATAATGATTATTGTAATGACATAGATAAATTATTATATATATTATATTATTATAAATAAAAAAATTTGCTCAAAAATTACTCATTTGTACGTTGTGTTTGAGTCCATTCTCCTCAATATAATGCAAACTCTTCTTGACTAACCTTCTGGCTAACTATAAAAATTTTCCTCTATAATCTTTTCTATTTATTCATATAACTGATGATGATGAAAATCAAATGTAAAACTTATCTAGTTGATATTTAAAAAGAGAAAGTTTGTATTATCATTTTAATAAAATTTATATGGTATAAATTTCTAAATAAATTTCAAAAGGAGAGTAATTTTTCTCTTTTTTTGTTTAATATTACTATAATATAAAAAAATATAACTTGAATAACTACTATTATATAATTTCAATTAAATATTTTAGAATAACAGTAAAATAATTTTTGTGACTTGTTTATTGTCATATATTATAATATTTTATGACGTTTAAATATACCACATTTTATTCAAATATTTATTCTTTATTTTTAAACTTTTAAGGTTCAACTAATGCCGATTTAAGTGTCATAAGAAAAGGAAAACAACCTACTGATCATCTAAACGTCAAAACTATTACTAATTATAAAAGTACTAGAAAGGAAAACGGTTGTATAATGGAGATAGATAAGAAACAACCAAAGATGAATGTTCATGAGGTAATTTTTCATCACATTTTTTTAACAATTATTATATATTTTTAATGATATTTAAGGTAACAGTTAAATATGAGGGATATTATCCCAATAAAAGCAAAAATTACGTTAATATCATTCATGATAACGTTAAATCTCATGAAATAAAGGATACTACATCTCCACAGTATAAACAAATATCAAAAACTATCTTTGATTATACCACAACTCCTCCTGAATTAACCACAACACCACCGATTCCAAGATCTTCACCTCCACGTGACGATATTATTAAACCAAAAATTATTCATACTACATTTGATAATAACAAAATAAAAGAGGAGAAGCATAAATTAAGAAAAGATTTAGATTATGTTACTACACCAAAAGTTACTCATTTTGGTATCTATGATGATACATATACAGGAAATAACTATAGTAGATCATATGAATCATTACACGAATATTCACGTTCCAAATCTTCACCACCACCAAGAAAAGGTGAATTACCAGAAGACAAAAGCACAAGACAAAAAGAATATTGTGATCTTTCAGATAAGTCAATAAGCCCAATAATGTCTACTTATGAACAAATAGAAATGGCTAAAAAAATTCAAAAAGAAATGCAAACATGGAAATTTCGTAATGGTAAACCTGTTGTTAGAGAAACAACAATAGATGATGATGATTCTATGTCTGGAAGATCAGGTGGAAGATATGGTTTAGATACTCGTGAAGTTAGTTATATAGATTCCGCTTACGAAAGTACCAAAGGGGAATATTATGTCCCTAATGTCGTTACATCACCAAAAATTGTCACAACATTTGAAGCAAAACCTGCATATGCTATTCCTGATAATGATAGTATTAAAACTTGTACAACATCTTTTAAACCAACAAAACAAGAAATGACATCTAGAAAACAACCTTATTCATCAACCCATCAATTGAGAACTCATGAAACTATTATAAGCGAAACAATTGAAACTGAACATAGAATTATAAAAAGTATTAAATCTGGAACAGGTGATAAAGTATATGCTGAACCAGCTGTTATAAAAAATGGTGAAGGTAATTGTAAAGATAGGCATGAGTCAATATCGAAGATTCATCATATCAAAGACGACAGTAATATAAAATGTCCACCTCCTAGGAATATTTATACTGAAACTTATTCTGCCATGTCTACATCATCAAAATTTAAAGATTCTACATCTAAAAAATTAAGTCCATATGAGGTCACAAATATTGTGAATATTGAAAAACCTAAACCTACTAGATTACCTTATAGTAGTAGTGAAAGTTATTCAAGTACCAAATTTGTAAGAACTATTAAAAGTACCAAACCACCTGATCAAAATGTTCAACCAATTATTAAACCTATAGAAAATATTGTTACTAAAAATTTACATCTTAAAAAAGAATCAAGACATGATGGTTATAATAAAGCTGAAGATAGTACAAGTATTATTATAAAACAGCCACAAACTATTTCAACACATATTATTAAAAATTTATCACAACCTAGAAAAGATTATAAAAAAATTGTTAAAAGTGTTGTTGTTGAGAAATATACAGATGAAGAGATCCATACACACACAAAAATAAGAAAGCCTTACCAAAAGGAGAAGGAAAAAGAAATGGAAAAATTAGAGAAAAAACATGATATTCAACCAATCCCATTAATAACAAGACCTAAGGAAACTAAAAAATCATTTGATGATCAATTAAGGATAAAAGAAATTGTTATTCATACACAAAATATTACAGAAACAAATAGATCAAAATTAATCGAGCCTTCTCCAATTATTCCAATTCCCAAAATACCAAGAATAACACAAACAGAACCTATTCTTAGAGAAGAAGAGGGAACACAGACTATTGAGAAAGTTTCAAGTGACATTTCAACAAGAACAATAGCAACAATAACAGATGATCTAACAATAACGCAGCAAGAAGAAATTAAAAAACCATCTGCAACAATAAAAATCCCTTCTTCCTTTCCTTCAACACAATCACCTGTAATTGAAACTAAAAAACCAATAAATATTATTAAATCTATAACTAAAGACGAAGGAACAAATACTGACATAGTCATTGAAAAATCTCGTACACGTTCACCATCACCACAATGGCGCTATGAAACTGATGAGATTATTGATACATCAAAAACAATTGAGGTATGTTTTATTTAAATATATTGTTGTTATTTTCTGTATTATCAAAAAAGAAATAAAAATCGTTGAGGGGATAAATGTATTGTAACGTGATTATGTCAGCAAAAAATTTATGCAATTAATAAATAAGTATTTTGTAACATTCGTTTTTCGATAAGAAAAGGAAAATAAACTTTTCTTTGTAAATAATTATCACACATATTAATTTCATATACCTTAACAACCTTCCGCCAAATTAAACAAAATAATGAATCTTTTAACATGTTAAGAAAATAGATAAATAGATGTATGGACTGTTAATTACCATCAATATGTTCACACAGCATTATGGATAAAAAAGTTTATTAAACATTAAGAAAATAAAAAGATATTTTATTATCTATAAAAATCAAATTCGTTATTTATCAAACGTTTACATTATTAATCAGTTTCATAGAGTTATTTACTTACTATGCAAAAAACTTTGTAAAATAAAGAAAATATTCATTGCGTAGTATGCAATTTTACAATCCTCAATAATAAATATACTTTTCTTTGCATTTTGTAAAATATTAGATCATAAACCATCCATTGATAAGAGAATACTGTAGAAGTATGATATAAATAATGGCAAATTTTTGTCATAATGATAGATGGAAAAAAATAAATAGTTAATCAACATTCATTTCTAAACTATTATTGAAATATTTCTTCTTATAAATAAATTATTATTTTAATTGAAGAAGGTTTTAGTAAATAATAATTATATTTTTTTTCAGGAAAAGAAAAAAACTTTAGGCGCAGAGATTTCTGTTATCCCAAGTAAATCAAAAGAGAACGTGAAAGAAATTTTTGATAAGTTAGTTGAAAATAATATGATTGGTAAACAAATTTCAAAATCATCCAAAATTTCCAGTGAGACTATAACTTCTACTACCACTGAAATTAGGGGTACAATAAATGAGCAATTTAGTGATATGGGAGTTTTAAAAAAGTCTTCTGAGTTTAATAATAATACAGTCACTGAAATGTATAATGAAATAGTAGGAGGACATAAAAAGTCTATTAATCATGGTCACATGCATGATTCTTCAGTCAGATCCGTTACTGAAGTTTCAGATATCCATGATTCTTCAGTTCGATCAATAACTGAAGTTTCTGGTATCCATGATCATATTATTGAAACTACTCCTAAAATCGAACAAATTTCATCCTCTAAGTAAGTAATTTTCCCCCATTCCTATTGGAAATATTATAAGGAATTTGATAGTAAAACAATCTTCGTTATTGAAGTATGTTATTTTGTAAATAGTTAGTCATCTTTTCGTTATCAAATAATATACTTAATTTATAAGTAGTTGGATAAAAAAATATATAATAGATGACAAATATAGTTTTATTTAAATAATACTTCTGCATCTACTTATTAATAAGCTATTTTTTTAAACATTAAACTTTTTCGGAAATCTTTAGAAAATCCTGTTTCTATTTATAATTTATAATGATATATAAATACATTTCCATATTAGAGAAAAAAGAGAAACCTAATAAAAATGCAAAAATGAGCTTCAAATATTTTTAAGCCCTTTTCCAACACCAATCATCATTATTGCATTCATAATTTTATTAGTATATCAATTTTTATATACATTATTTAAAATATCATCATATTACAAAACATATATTTTTCACCTATTATACAATTTAAAATCGGATTTTCTTTTGGACAAAATACATTAATATATAGATAGTTTAAACACGTAACTAATCGTCTTCATTCTTTTAAATATAAACTTTCTTCTATTATTCCGAAATTATACCATAAATCATAAATTCTTTTCATTCAATTACATATATATATGTGTCAGAAAAGAATTTTTTTAACCTTTCCTCAATATAATATAATGTGAAAAGTTTAATAATTTTAAAAAAATTTTTAAATATTTTTATTTGTAATCTTTTTTAATAATACAAAATTTTAGATTGTAACTTATCACTATTATAACTTTTAATAATACCTCTTATTAGTCATTTTTTATTATTACTTATCAATCATTAGTTTATAAAATAGCTAACAATTCACGTAGAATGATTATTTTATCAAAGATTATTAATATAATTATAGCTTTTAAGACATAAATATTTACAAGGAGAGAAAGTATTCTTTCATTTAATATTCTTAAATTTTCTTATCAGTTACCTAAAAAATTATTTTTCATATATAAAATTTACAATATTGTTTATTACTTGAAGATATATATACGATACCTTCGAACATTTTATTTTCATATATATTTTGCAATCAAAAGATACATGCCTCTTATATTAATAACTTAGTTATAAAATCTTATCATTAAAAGATAAATACAAAAATTTTTACATTTAGAGGATGAAAAGGTGTAGTACTTATAGAAGGCAAGAGCCTTGTCTTGTACAATTTATAAAGATAACATAATAAAATGATAAATACTAGCTTATTTTTACTTTATTACATTGCTATAGTAAATTTAATAAGTTAAAAAATACAAAATTTCACCTCACTTTATTTTCAACTTATACTTTTCTATATTTTTTTAATTAAAAATTTATTTTATAGTATGACTTCGACTTACAAAAGTGCTATATCACCAAGAGTTGGTATAGAGGGAGTAAAAAGCTCCACTCAATCTTCAAATACAGGTTAGCTATTATATATCAATTTATAAATTTTAACTATTTTTTTAAGGATTTTCAAAGGTATTCGTTGAAACATGTAAATATTCTACTGGAATGTCGTCAATGTCTCAATCAGCTGCCAACAGAATACGTGATGATAGGGAGAGAGAGAAGAAAGAAATGACTATACTTAATGATCGTTTAGCTAGTTACATCGAAAAAGTTAGATTCCTTGAAGCTCAAAATAGAAAATTAAAAGCTGATCTGGATTTATTAAAATCAAGATGTGGAAAAGAATCATATTCTATTAGAGAGATGTATGAAAAAGAGATTCACGAAGCTAGGCAGTTATTTTTAAATACAAATAGAGAGCGAGAACAATTAGAGAAAGCCATCCATGAGTTACTTGAAGAAATAAGACTCTTCAGAGATAAATATGATAATGCTAAATATGGTAGAGAGGTTGATCGTGAAAAAATCAATAAATTAATTGAACAATTATGTCAGATGGAGGCTGAAACAAGATGTATGAGAAAACAAATTGAGAACCTAAATGATGATGTTGTTGATCTTAAAAAACAAAATGCTTTATTGTTACAGGAACTTCAAAAAACAAGAAATGATGTTGATCAAGAGACATTAAATAAGATTGATTATCAAAATCAAGTACAAACATTGTTAGAAGAAATTAGATTTATAAGTGATGCTAATGAACAAGAAATTATTGATCTTCAAAATATGGCTTATAGAGATACAACAACAGAGAATCGTGAATACTTCAAACAAGAACTTGTCTCAGCAATGAAAGATATCAGAGAAGAATATGATCAGATATGTGAAGCTCAGCGTACAGAGATGGAGTCATGGTACAGAATTAAGGTTCAAGAAATTCATACAAAATGTGCCACTAAAGAACTTGAGCAATCATATTGCAAAGAAGAAGTTCGCAAACTTCGTAGTCAATGTATTGATATTCGTGGACGTCTTAGTGAATTAGAATCAAGAAATGCTATACTTGAAAAACAAGCTGAAGAATTACGCTATCAAATGAGTGATGAGGCACGAAGTTACGAAGCACAAATTGCTGATCGTGATAATCAAATTAATAAAATGAAAAAGGAAGCTAATGCTTTGATGATTGAATTACAATTATTATTAGACAAAAAAACAACACTTGATGCTGAGATTGCTATATATAAAAGTTTACTTGATGGAGAAGCAAATAGAGTTGGTCTTTCACAACTCACAGACCGTGTTAGAGGTTACACATTCTCCAATGAAACTCTTATCAATCAAAAACGTATTGTTAAAGGAGAACAAACAACAAGAAGTGGTTTCCAAAGATCAGCTAAGGGAAATGTTTCCATTATTGAAGCTAATTTAGATGGTAAAGTAATAACACTCGAAAATTCAAATCGTTCCAAGTCTGAAAATATAGGTGGATGGCAAATAAAGAGATTAATTGGTGGTAGTCATCCAAGAGAAATTACTTACACATTCCCAAAAGATTTTATTCTTAGACCATTGAAGACTGTTAAAATATATGCAAGAAATGAAGGTGTTCATAATCCACCAGATTCTATTGTAACAAATGAGGAAACCTTTGGTAGTGGAGCTCACGTTCAAACATTCCTTTACAATCATATCGGAGAAGAAAGAGCAACCTTCATGCAAAAATCTAATGTTCCTTTCTAAAAATATATAAAACAACAAACACTTTTTTTCTGTTAAATATCTTCAATAATTACTTTTTTAATTCTTTTGAAAAATTCTTTAAAACGGTATTTCAAAGTTTTTCACAAGACCAAAAAGAAAGAAAAAATGCTATAATTGATGAAAATTTATATATTTTATCATTTATATAAAATTATTCAGTTAAAGATTTATAAATTATGATAATAACTAGTGTTTGAATTTATATTTTTGTTAGATTGATTATTTTCTTAAATGTGTTTCATTACAAACATTCTATCTAGATGAAACCAAAGTTTCTAAATCGAGAAAGTTTCAAAAAGTGTGTTTTTGGTCACTTAGATAAGTGGAACTATTACTGTTTAAATTTTCTACATTTATCGGACAGATTCTCTACGATGGTCCTTCGGAGCCTACCTTTATTCAGTATAACTGCTACGTCCATTAAAATGATAAGGACATTTCACTAAATCAGTGAAGAACAAATTTTTATTCATTTTAAAATTGATCGAAAGTTAATTCATAAGATGTATAATAGGTCATCATTGTCGAGTTACAAAGACAAAAAATTGGTTATTTTGTATTTAGTATATATTTTTTTCAATTCTCATCTTAGTGGTTTAGATTACCCTCTCCTTTTGTGATACTCATATCTTGAAAAATAGGATTAAATTTCCTGCTAACGTTAATTATAATAAACTTGAATTTAAACTTTTGCACAAATGATAAAAAAAATTACTTTTAAACATAGTTTCTCTTTAAAATTGTAGAAATCTTTAAATTTAAACTTATAAAAAACAAATTTATTTTATAAATTGACCTCTTTTTGTTTTATAAGATATCATATACTATGAAAAATTAAATAAGCATACAAATTAATTATAACTATTAAGAAAAATGTATTAATATGGATTAATAGTTATTTTAAAACAAAAAGTTATTATTTCTCCATATTTAAAACCATAAATATTTATATATTAAATGTCTATTATTTTCCTCCACTAAAATTCTCTATTCCTTTTTTCATAATAAAAAATAAATACTTTTTACATATTCAAATTCTTATATTTCAATATAAACAGAAAGCGTTAAAATATCTCGTCATTAGATAACCTTAAAATAACAAGTTATTCCAATATTTGTGAAAAAATGTATAATACCTAATTTTTACAATTTTAAAAAAATTCTTATCTCGAAAAAATTTTATTAACAAAAAGCATAAGAATACAAAAAAATTATATAATGAAATGTGGAAAAAAAACTTTTTTAGTGAGAGTTATTTAATCACTAACATTATATTTAATAACGATTAGCAAGAAAGTTTACCATAAAATTATTAAAATAATTAAAAAGTAAATGAAAAGAATAATAAATTTAAAAACAAAAAAATATTATTTTTAAATTATTATGATGAGAGAACATCCATTTCCTCCAAACATTTTAATTTCAATGAAAAAGAAGTAAAACGATTTTAAAGATTATAGTCCCACTAATAAACGTATAATTCTTTTATTTTTTACACTATTAACACAAAATGTTTTAATTCTAATAACACATAGGAATGAATATTACACGAATATTTGAAATGTTAATTTTTTTACTATTAATAAAATATGTTAGTAAAGAAAGAGTGGATTAAAGTAAGTAATCATTGATTTTTTGGTAATTCTAAAAATTTATCAAAAAATGATATCAAATAAAATGCGTAAGAGAATAATAGATTTGAAGTCTCAACTGACTATGACTAAATTAATACAATTATAATTTTTTTGGCTTTTTTTTAAATATTTAAATCTATCTGTTTTTTATTATCATGAATATACCGTTACTTCTTTTGTGTCATACAATATATATACATAAATATATATATATATATATTTGTATTCTGGTGAAATAAAAACTAAAATAATTATTTAAATCTTTACACAATAGAAGGAGAAACAAAAATAATAAAATTAACTTTTTTACCATTTAATTTAGTGAACAAATATTTAAAAAAAAGTGATATTATGAAAACAAATACATAATGAATTTTGGATCTTAAAATACACGCTTTATGCTTAAAAAAAAGCTTCAATGGTATTAGGTGAGCTTTGGGAGTGTGCATAAAAATGGAATGAAAACTGGTAAAGAAAAATATAAGAACTTTCAATCATAATAAAACGGATGTTTTTGAATAATTTTTTTTTAACTTTCCTATTCAATAATAGAATAGAAATTTTAAAAAAAAAATTGGTTATTTTTCATTATATTATGGTATAGGTGAGTGACTTTGTGTGATTTTTCAAAAATATTAGAAAAAATATAAAAAAGATAATAAGAAAAATAAAAGGAAGCGAACGGTTCCAGTTTAAAGCTCCATGAAAAATTGAAGATCATCAGTTGTATCGAGGATATTTGGTAGATTAACAATATTTTCTTCTGATGTATTTAATGATTTTTGGGCATCTGAAGAGTACTTATCTTCATCAGAATAGTATGAACCAGTATTGAATGTTGGACTCGTACCGAAACCGTAATGTTGTTTTGATGGGATTGGAATATATTTGTTACGCTCGTCAACGGTAAAGAAAAAGTAATCATCTGCTGTTGTAAATGATTGACCATCATTGGATGTTTTGCAAATATTTAGTCCAGAATGTGCATTAAATGAAGATGAAGCTTCTGGCATAGCTGGTGGAAGTAAAGTAGATAATGGTCCTCCATATTTCCAGATAGGGGCAAGTTCATTATCAAACTTAGGTTGCTTCTTTTTATAATAAATATAAGGTTCATTTTCAGTAACCTTATCTACCTTCTCGCTTTTCTCTTTTGCGGCCAAAATTGAGACATCCTTTTGAGATGTGTATCTCAAATTTGGAGATGATTGCCCGTAAGTTTTAGAAGCAAGAATTCCAGTGGCTGATGCCATTGGTGATTGTGGGGATGACTTATACTTGACATTTGTGTGACCCGTTATTTGGCAATTTATGCCAGATGAACCACAATTTACGACAGGCACGACTTTTTTATTATTAGCATTTCTAGCTGCCTTTTCTCTTAAAGCTCTACAATGAATGACATTTTCCTGAAAAATAAAACACTTTAACAAAGGTTTTAAAAAAAATAAAATGATGAAAGAATAATAAATTTTTATTACATTTTTTTTCTGAAAATTTTTGTGTAAAAAACAACATTATTTATTTATATATATTATATTTTAATGTTTATTCTATTTAGTTAGTTGACTTTGTTAAATCAGTTAATGTAATTGTATGTAACTGCCATTAAAAATTATTCAAACATTACAATTATATATTTAAATAACAAAAAAAGAAAATTGCTTTTGTTATAAAATAGAGGTAAAAGTAATAAATAATGAAAAATCTTTAATTACAATATATCTATTTGACCTCAATTAAGGTGAACGTTACCAATTGTTAAGTATATAAAAAGATTAAATAGATTACGACAGTGATTACCTTCTAATTACTTTATTTTTATTGTCATAGAAGGTTATATAATACATTTATTATACCATATGTCATGTATTTTAAAAATTTTAACTTGTTAATTCTATTGTTAAATAATTCCCCCTAAATATTTATAATGCATGAAATTATTTTGGAGTAATATAACTGTTTCCAGTTTTTATGAAGAGAAACAGTCAATATATTAGGCTAATTAACTTCTCACCAGATTAAGAGATAAACATGCAATTAAAAACAAATCCCCAGTCAGTTTCTTGTTATTGCATAGATAATTGTTTAATTACATTTTTGTGTTAGTCAACATATATAGCCTGATTAATCTTGATAATGCGCATTATTCTAAAATATAATTAACTTTTCGCCTCAATGACTTTTTTGTATTATTACTACTAATACTACTACTATATGTCGTGACTTTGCAAAAGAAAATTCTTGATAAATTTACCTGTCAATTGACGTGTAAAAAAATTATATTGTACATAAATTTTTATGATACATTAATATTTACTAAAATTATTCATAAATATAAAAATTAAATATATTTTAAGGAGGAACTACTACTTTTTGCTTCAATAACTTATAATTTTGAAGTTTATTAATTTGAAAACTGATGGATAAGCAAGTTTTATAAAAGATATTACATATTTGAATTGAATTTTTTTTATTTTGTGTTTAAGTTAGTGAGTCTAAATAAATAACTATTAAAAAAAATGTACAAGTGTTTTTAAAATGGTAAAAAATTTTTGTTATCTCTAAAAAGGAAGTAAATATAGATAAAAATTGAATGTGTAATGAATAAGATCAGATTACTTTTCTTTCTCTATATATTAATTATATATAAAAACTCTACATTTACTTTGAATTGGATAGTTTTATTTGTTATCAATATTGTGTTTCCACAACTACTTGTTTTCTACATCAAAAAAGAGATAATTTACACGTTCATATAATATTTATTTAAATACAATTTTTATACCACGTTTGTACCAAAATAACTTTAGAAAATGTTATAAAAAATTCCTAAAAAATTTTTTAATACAAAATAAATTTTTTCTAAAAGATGGAGAGATACTTAAAATTGAATGTTATTTGTCAAAATAAGGGATAAACATTGTTTTTACTTAAACACTAAAGTATTAAAAAAGGAAAAATAATTTTTTTTATTTCTTTTTAGATATTTTCTTTTTAAAAATTAACCCTTTTAAAAACTTACTTTGTTTTTCAACGGTTTTTCATTACCTCTTCCCATTGCATTCATCATAATTTCTATTATTGTAGTCGTATTAAAATATTAAAAAAAAATTTTTAAATAAGAATCGTGTGTCTGTCTAAAATGAAGGAACATCAAATTAATAAAAATGATTAAAGTTTAAAAATAAAAATGGTCTCGGTGAATTGTTATCGAAATATGAAAATGTATTGTATCTATACTTATATATAAATATATTTGTTAACAGTAAATAAAAAAAAAGAAATATGAGAGGTAAAGATAGAAAAATGATACTAAGTTCAATTGCAAGGGTTTAGAAATATATATATAAATTTCACAAGTGAGGAGGAGGTCTCAATTTATTTTGGTAACTGCGGCGCCGACTTTCTATGGTATGTTTATAAATTTAAACATAAATTATGAATTAAGGAAACAATTTGGATTTTAAAGTTTACTTTCATGATATGACTTTATAAACTACTCACTTATTTCTTTCCATCAAATTGTTTAAACTAATAATATTAAAATGCCTTATCATAAATTTTCTATATATTTATAAAGATCAACATTCATCATCATTATTTATAAAATTTTCAATAATAATTTTTATAAATAGGAATAAAATATAAGAGATAATGAAAATTCATATATTATAAATATATATAATTCACGTAGTTGAGAAAATTTAATGAGGACAGAGATTCAAAAATATTTTTTAATTTTTCCTAAACATCGACTTCCCTTATATATACACATGTATTTAGAAAAATATATATTTATGGTAAATTATTCATACAAAATATTCTTTATTGATAATAAAATTTGTTATAAAATAATTACATAAATTTATTTTTACTTTATGCTTCAACATCATTACAAATTTTCAAAAATGTTTTACAGAAATTATATTTTTAAACAAGTGTCACAAATAAACTCTTTTTTATCAAAAAAACCAATATATTTTATTCAGGTTTTAAATTGTAATAGAATTGTTAGTAAAAATATTTTTTTCTATATCATCGTAAGTGAACTATAGAATTAAATGATTTCTATCATGTTTATTTTATCCTTAACCTAACAAATTGTTTTTTTCCTTCAATTCTTCCTTGTCGGAAGGAGACAATACTTCATATGAATGACAACTCTTGAAACAAGAGGAAGAAGTATATAAGTAAGGCATTGCACAAATCAGACTTATAAAGTCCTTTTTGAAATAATTATATCGAAAATAAAAATTAATTTTATAAAAGACTCTTTGACACGCATGATTGATACTGTTAACATGAAGTATTACTCATATTATATATATATATATATATATATATACATTCAATTTCTTTTTTGCCAAAAGTTTCCTTTTCATTTTTACTAATATTTGTATCAACAAATATTTTTAATAAAAAGGAAAGCCTTCACCTCGTATATGACTAATTTTTTTTATCAGAATTTGTGAGTTTTAAACAACATTATCTATCCTCCGTTATAATAATATTGTAAAGACATGAATTTTAAAAGAATATTTCTTTGTTAGTATAAATAAATGAGAGATAAAAAGCTGAAGAAACAATAATTTAATATGGCAATAGAAAAAAGCACAAATTTATTGCTACCCCTTCTCAACTTAAAATGTTTAATAACTTGAAAAAATTCCCTTGATACAGTAATAGTTTCATGCATTTGTTTTTGAATTTAAAATTACCAAAATCACTCCTAATATTTAATATCTATCTTTTTTATTATATTTTAATGACAAGTTATGAAAACAAAACGTTTAAAAACTAACTTTCAAAACAAGTCTTAGTATTTATATATATTATATCATTATTTTAGCTTTTAAATAGTTAAATCATAAAAGAAGGAAAACGATATCATGGAATCATGATAGAAAAAAAGTAAGAAGTGAATGGTATTATAAAAAAACTAAACACAAAGTTATGCTTTTCTTATTATCATGTTTCAACATCTGCTAATACATCTGTTAGCTGGAGTTGCGTGAGAAAGTATGAAATGAAAATGGAACAAGAAATAAAAAATAATATATTGCTTATAAAGAGTAATTTCATAAATAACTTGCTATAACTATATGTAAATATAATTTTTTTGTAAAAAAAATACATACTTATAAATATTATTTAATATTAACAATCGTCCGTAATTAAGAAATAAAAAAAGGAAGTTAAACGTTTTAAAATCTATATAAAATATCTATTAAAATAGGAGCCAGAATTTAAATTTTAATATATCAAGATATTAAATGTTACATTATCTATAAAATCTCTTTTTTGTTATAGTTACAAACCTTCCAATAGCAACATAAAAAGAAATAACTGGTGCAATAACACATATCTTTATGTAATTCATGATTAAGAATATATTTAAAAGTTTCGAGTAAAGCATTAATGAATAAATAAATGAACCTATTCGTAAAAAGATTGATATGTTTTAATGTTATCTTAAACTGAAGTATTAAAACATTTTAAATTTTTGCTTCATATAATGTACTATATAAATAAACGAATAGTGAAGCTAATCCTGCTTTAGGGAATGTATGGCTTATGAAGATATATAAGTATTAACACATTCTCATATGTGCATATGTACAAAGAATGCATATTTATGAAAAATTTTTCAAAAAAAGACTAAAATGGCTCCAAGTAGGAGGTCCCTATGTGTACCGCCTTTCAGAAGTATAAGTGGGAGTCGTTATGGCCTTTTTACTAAGCTACATGCTGCATCTTTTAATATATAGATATATAGATATATATTCAAAATATAAGCTCTTATTAAAATCTTAACGCCTCAAAAATACATATGACTAACCTAATTTTTGGATGAAACTCGAGAAAGAAAGGAATAATAATAATCAAAAAGAGATAAATGAATACAAAGTAAGAGGTAAAAAGCATAAACTAGATATCTCACTCGAGTTTTGGAGGTGGACGTTGACGCGGTTTCTTTATGTATTAAAACTAATAAGTGATGGTGTCATAATACATAAATTTTTACTTCAATATAGTTATTATTTCCTATTCAATGGATAGAAATAATAAACCTAGATATGTTATCGGTAAAATTATTTGTAAATGAAATAAATATAAAAATTAAGAACATGTGTTTCAATAATTATTTTACTCTCTAAAAGTCTTTTATCATTTTGTTGATCTAAAAATGTTTTGAGATAGTGCAAGAAAGATTAAAAGAAAATAGTTATTAATTACATATATATAATAAATAATATTAATCCTTTTTATATGTGAAAAAGGTTATTGGAAGGAATAAAAATGAATAAATATAATATATATATAAACAATAAATATAAACAATGATGAAAATATCTTATAGAAGTGTATAAGAAAAAATAAAAAAGGATACACAAGGTCGATTTATATAAGAAATTCAAAGGCTTGTTACTTAAGTTTATTTCTTTTTCTTTTCTCTACCTAATGTGGCAGATTATATATATTTTTTAATAAACTGAGAATTCAAGGTCGATTTAATTGTAGTAACAAAAAACCTTTTTTATCATTTCATTAGACCGTGGACCATTGTTTTCTTCTTCATTGCACCATTAACAATATTAAGATAAAAATAAACATAATAAATAACAAACAAACTTTTCACTTAAACTGTAATTAGCTGGCATAGTAAGAAAGATAAACAACACCTTTGTTTTATATTATTATTAAATATGTTGACCATAATTCTTTTTTACACCTTTTAACTTTCTTTTCTTGAGAAGGTACCACAACATTTTATGTGTATTTTTATATATACAAACATAAGAAAATACTAATATCTTACCTATAATATAAGATAAACCCATATTTGCTTATTTTATATAATAACATTTATCTATTTATAATTTCTTTTTTTTTAAATAAAAAAACCATTATACTATAATCATTGGTAAATATAAATTTATAAAATCAGCACATTTTAACACCTAAATGTGCACTAAAAAATTGCAATTTTTTTATAACTTCTTTTTTCTATACACATTTTCTTTTATATAACGTTATTAAAATTAATTAGAATAAATGATATAAATGACCCTAAAACTAAAATGAAAACTTTTTGCAGTTAACTTGATGCTTCATTTAATAAAAATCTAGAATTTTATCTTCTTATCCAAGGCAAAAAATTTGATATAAATTAGTCTAATTTAGTGTGTATACATCTATCATTCAATTAACATCCTCCCAGAATCTTTCACACTTCCAACAAAACAAAAAATAATACCATATGTTGGTGTCTTATGGATATGTCCTATTTTTATATATCGTTAGGTTAATCATCATATATTTAAAAAAAGAACTATTTCATCACCGTCACCATCATTTTTCTTCCTTTTCATTTCTTTTCTATATCACTCTATCACCCTGTATACTACTTTATACACTATCTATTATTTCTCTTCAAAAAAATTTTTCTTTCCATCATTCTTTGATTAGTTTTTACAACTTTTTGTTACAACTTTTTAATAACATGTTAATTTGGCATAAAAAAATTAACTATTTTAAAGTAATGATGTTAAAAAAATTATAATCTTTATCTGTATAGTGTTGTGTGTATATAAATTGGGGAGAAAAATAAGAAAAAGAATAATAAAAAGTTACTTATTAGGAAAGTTAAAATGAAAGATAGTTAAAAATTGAGTGGATCTTTGTAAAATTTAAATGAGGAGAAGTGTAAAATATAGAGTGAACGAGTTAGATAAGTTAAGATAGAGATAGAAAGAAGGATAAATGAAGAATGAAAGAAAACAATGTTAATTGTTTCATTTTATAAATCAAAATCATTACCAATTTTAGTATTCTCATTATGTTTTCATATACGATATATAGTATGTGAAAAGAATAGTAATAATAAAAAAGAAAATATAATTATTAATAGTAATTGGGTAAATTTTATGTATATATATACTCCTACATTTTGAGTTTTTAAAATTGTATCTACCCAATATAATAATAAAAGTGAAAGACCAAGTACAATCTTTTTATTTCCTTTTTTCAATAATGATATTGAGTCAATTTTATACTTTGAAGAACGGGTTTTTAAAGAAAATGTTTTATTGTTTTATAAACTATATATTTATATATACTTTAAAAAGAAATTATGGTGTTATAAACAATTGAAAGTTATGTATTGTATATATAAAAATATATAGTGTAAACTAAATAATCAAAAAAGTACATTTTTAATTATTATAATGATAGTCATAAATATATGCTTGTATGTGGAAGTTAAAATAAAAAATTAATCAAAAAGTATGGTAAAGAGAGAAAGATGTAAGTTAAAATTAAGGATTATAAATAAAAGTTGTTGATGCCACACATACAAAAATTGTCAAATTAAATTTAATCTTCTAGAGTTAATTGGGTGGTAGGAAATGGGAAGTAAATAAACCAGATTGTGATTTTATTTACCCATGAACATTAAATTTATTTTTAGAAATTATATTATCTTTTCTTGTTGTAATAATAAAATTGCTTCACTTGATGGTGATAAATCTCTGTAAATGGAGTTGGTTGTTAAAGGTTTAACAAAAATATATATATACAAAAGATATAGGGAATAATATTATTATTATGACAAAGACTATAAATAATAAAACTTAGATTAGAAAAAAAAAATCAAATAAGGAATAATTTTTAAAGATAAGAGTAGTAGTATTTAGAGATATTATATAATTCGTATATAATATGAAACATTATTTTCTAACATCGTAATAGTATTATATCTATCAATCACTTTACTTACAGAATTAATACTTTAAAGGAAAAATATAATTTTTAAGATATATTAACCCAATATTTGTATACAATTATTTACTATAATAATAATAAAAAAGCAAAAAAAAATATGTCAAAAGGTAGAGGTAAAAGCAAAGAAAAAAACTATTGTGTTCCTTTTAAAAATATAAATATATACTCTATTTCTTACCTCAATCAAATGAAAAAAGTGACATTTTCAAGTTTGAACAAGAATTTAAAAAATATATCATTTTCTTTTAGATTTATTTTAAAAAAATTATTTTTTAATTCTTTTTTATTTATAATCAAAAATATAAATATAGCAGTAAAAATGTTTGTCTACAACATCAATAACATAAACTTTTATCCCTTTGGAATATATATATATGTATAAGTATAAATTTATACCAATAAATTGTATATATATATTTCTGATAAGGAATTTTTTTGTTCAAAAAAAATTATAGTTAGGTTACATAATATTATATATGCTTACATAAATATGATTTCAATGACCGTGAGCAGTAAAGTAAAAAGACATCTGTCAACAGAAGGTGTGTATCTTTGTGTCGTTTAAATAACATATTTTGACCAAATAAATTTATATTTTGTCATGTATCTTTAAAAATATAGAATAGTTCCGGGTAATTAAATATAGTTATTGAGTGAAAAAAAATCTTTCAAATGATATGACTTTTTTTATATTAAAAATAATTTTTGTAAATTAAATAATTTAATTAAACATAGACGTCATAAAATGAAAATGTCCAATTGGAACTTTTTAACAAATATATCATTCTTTTGATAGAATAAAAACATATTAATAATCATATAATAATGATATAATGATTTATGTTTGTTAAAATTTGTTGAATGTTTACAAAAATTCAACTCCTTGAAATAAGTTTTTTTTATAGTTTAAAAATCAAATATTAACATAAATTTAAAATTATAAAATGATATATTGAATGTTTTTATACTCATAAATATACTTTTGATAAAAAATATTACATATGCTTTTCTTAAAGTTATCAAAAAATGAGATATAAGAAAGATATAACTCTATTCTTTTGTGGAAGGATATAGCGTTAAAAATGTGTAGAAGAAAGCTAAAACTTACAAATGATGTTAAAGTTTTCGCCTTCACTGTGGGTTTATATATAGTTTAATGTTTTGAAAGATAATCTTGTAAATATTGATGATAAGTGTAAGGAAAAATAATTGAAAAGATAATAATGATGATGTTTGATTGCTATTAAATTTTTTTGTCCATTCAAAAATCATCTTGAAAAATTTTAAAAGAAAAAAAAAGTTTATATATTAGATAAATACATATTTTATTTGGAGGATATTTAAAATGTTATGATTCATAATATATAGATTAAAATATACACATGTATATACATATATAAATATATATATGGATAGACGTATATATATAAGTAAAACTCATGAAAGCTGTTGTTTTTTATCTTAAATGAAATAAAAGGATGAACGCCTTCTTTTCTTTTAAATCTCTTTGTTGATGGTCATTGTTTCATAAATTTCAATCACATTAATACAAAGATCTTATATTATTTTCTTCGTAAAATATTTTTAAGTATTTATATCAGAAGAGGGATATTTTTGAAATGATAAAGATTAAAGGAGGGAGAGAGCTAAAAAAAAGAAAAAATTTTGATATTAAAGTTATTAATAAAGTAGTTGATCATTGATAAATAATTAGAGATCAATCTCATAAGAATTGTTCCCATTATAACGAAAAAAATGTTGAATGTTATTATTTATATGAAATTTACATTTAGTATATTTATGAAAATGCATTAATCTCTATAAATTGACAAAATATTAAAGTTTGGTTATTGAGACAAGATAAGAGAAAGAGAATATTATGCATAAATGTAAACAATTTACATAAGTCAAGAAAAAATTTTATGATAATTAAGTATATATGTCATAAATATATACATATAAATGATTAAAAACCGCAAAAACCACAAGATTTTTGACAATTTTGCATCATCCAACTATTTTGTGTTTGTGTACCTGGTGTACCGCAAAGATTTTTTAAACTCCAATGACCACAATAAACGTTCCTATCTTCACAACCTAAAATTATAATTACTGATATTATAAAGAGAACATACTGTTCCTAATATAACTTTTAATGTAGTGTCAGAATAGTAAAACATTCAATTATTAATAAAAACATGGACATCAAATGATAATTAAGAATATAGGGAACATTATTTTTATGTCATACTGTGATAAATATAAATAATTAATGCGGTATACCAAAAAGACATTAAAAAGAAATTTAATTTTTAAAAGCATTATACTCAAATTTCTACAATCACAAAGTTAATTAAAAGCAGGTTCACAAAAGACAGCACACATTTTCAATGTCTCTCTTTCAACTCCCTCTCCCTTCTTCTTTCCCCTTTTTTCGTATATGTTTAATTATCAATTATAAAACTATGTTAATAAGAAATTAAATTATAATTTATAGAGAAAAAAACACATTTTAAAAATTTTTCTTTTCTATTTATTCTTCATTAACTTTTACTCTTTATTATAAATAAATATATGTATTAGTATAAGATATCAATGTTAATCCTCCTTTTAAAGTCAGCTGGCTTTTTATAGGAGTTCAATGACCACATCATTAAAGAACCGACGATGCCATTGATATTACATATATATTCAGCATAAAAACCATCAAGTAATTCTTAGTCAAAGTTAATGACATTAAATAGAAAAAAAAAATATATTTTCATTGTAGAAGAGTTGTAATTGATGAAAACACACATACATATATGAGGACGAAGTATAAAAAATAATCTTAGGTACTATCTTATCTTGGTATATAACTTTTATAACAAATGTTCTTCAAAATAAAGAATCGTTTGTCAAGATTATTAAAAGAATTAGCATGACAAGTAATATTTCAAAACCCTACTGTGATTAAATAGAAAGAATGACACATTTAGTAGTGCCTTTTAAAGATTCAAAATAATGGTTAAATTAAAAAGAAGGATTATAAAGATTAAGAATGAAGAGGGTTTTGAAAAGCGTAATATGATACATAAGTATACAATTTTTTATTATTGTAAAATTAAAATCGTATACTTTTTGTTAAAATATATCTTTTAACATTAATGACGAAAGATATTATATAATTTTTGTAAAAAAAAATTGATGATTTTACAAAAATAATGACAGGAAACTTCTAGAATATATATATAATAACGAGTTCCCAACTTTTGAACACTTATAAATATAAATATTATTAAAATAATTTCAAACTTGAAGAATATTCTAAAATAAACATACCTGGCATACAGAACATTTTTTCTATTATTTCAACATCTCTTTCACTTAACCCGCGACGTTGCCCCATTAATCGTTGGTTCACTGAGGGATTTATTTTTGCAGTCATCGAAGGTTTCCCATTTGATGATGCGATGAGTTGATCATAATGCATAATACTGCCATAGTCATATTGAACACCATAACTGAAAAATGAATCAATTATCACAATAAATAATACTAAAAATGATTTGTTTTTATGTATTTTTACATGTTGTATTGTATATTTAAACGTTGATGAAACATCTAATAACTCATCCTCTAATATATACATCCAATCTTATATTCGAATCTTTTAACTATATATTTTATTTATGTGTACTTAAATTATCATTACTCATATTACAATATCGTATTAAAAGCATATATTTTAATTATACTTATACTATATTTTGATGAGAATTATTGATAAATTCTTTAAATAATAATTTTATACTATTCTTACATTGAAACCAAAATATATATTTACATCTTGTAAAGTTTAAGTTTAACGGACAACAAAATAGTCTATTAAAACATTTACCTATATTGTGAAGAGGGATAACAAAAAGTTTTTAACAGCAATTGATACTGTAAAAATATTATCTTCACAAAAATAGAAATAAAAAGTGACTCTTTTATTAAGTTTTATTTCAATGTAAGATTAAATATATGTTTATAAATCTAAATTAATATTAGTCTAGACATATTTATATATAAATATGTTTAGAGAGAATCATTTTCTGAAAATTAAGTTTAAGGTAAGAAGATAAAGGGTAAATAAAATAATTTTAACATAAATTAAAAGTACCTAACTTTTGTTGAGGAGTACTAGTGAAAAAAATTGATTAAAATCAAAGGTACTTTAAGTAAATATATCTATCGAGCATCTATACAACAAAAATTCTTATCAAAAGATAATAAAAACATTTCAGCTGAAATTTACCTTGTAAATTGTTTATTATCAGCAATTGCAAAAAAGTCATATTGTTGAGGATTGATATTTTCCCAGTTAATTTGTATATACTCATCACGGTCACCCCGTAATTGTTCGTGATTTAAACCTAGAGCATGTAACGTTTCATGAACTGCAATGCCAACAGACTGAAAATGTGAATTGTTTATAAAAAAAAGGTGAAAGAATATTTGGAATGATAAAATATGTTTATTTTCTTTTTTTTATTGCCTTCATTTTGATGAATGTTGATATATTATTTACATATTTAAATATGTTTTATAATCTATGACAGTTATTAATAATATATTTGGACAGATATTTTATGCAAACGTCAGTGTCTTAATTTGCATTTCACTTATTATCAAATTTATTATATTCATCAACATTTATTTATCTCATAGAGACTATTTTCTATGTACTTTATTAATTCCATTGTTCTAAATAATAGGTCAATTTTCATAAAGTCAAAAATTTTGTACCCCCATTGCGCAATCTAATTTACTTTATCTCTCTAAACTTTTATGAACCGTCATTATTCATGAAGTTTTTTATTTATATACTTTTAATATATACAGTATTGTTTCAATAATTAATGTATATTCAAAAATGTGTATATAAATTTATCTTTACTAAATAAATAATAGATATTGTTTATTAAGAAAGAATAATTATTAAATTATTATATTCTCATGGCCTTTTATCTTTACTAAGAACAACTCTTATTATCAATAATTTATGAAAAAAGAAATATATACATCCATGTTGAATTTGAGGGGAAAATTCTAGTTACTTTTAACTAGTAAAATTAATATTTAATAAAGATCCCTATTTAAAATTTATATTGATAATAACTTTTATCAATCATAATAATGAGTGATGGGAGAGTAGACAACAAAGGAAATGCCGTCTTTTTGTGATTTCATTTTGATAGTATTTATAAATAAAGAACTTACATTTTCGCATGAAAATGACAGATATATTGGATTTGATGGTAATACACGACCAATGTAACTTAAACCACAGCTGAAAATGAAAAATAATTATAATATTTTAATTGTCAGTTTTTATAAATATATAAATCTCTTACAATGTCCCACTGGCATATTTGATATAGTAAAGATGAGCTCCGGATGGTTTTGTTGGTGTATAGATAAACCTAACACAAGTTTTTGATTCAATCTCTTTTATAGCATTCCTGACAACAACTTTATTATTTTCATCCATTGTACTATCAAATGTATACTTAATTTTCTCCGTTATAGGCCATTTAGATGTCGGTACTCCTTCTAAAAATAAACTAGATCTTTTTTTCCTCGCTTCTTCCTCTGTTCCTGTACCATTAGTAATCTGATTAAGCATCATATTAGATTGCTCTTCTGTTAACAAAACATCATGTTGAAAGGTACCGTCATTAACAGGTTCTACTTGCCCTTCTAATCCTGCATTTTTAATGAGGGCCTCTTTCACCTGCATTGTACGCATAAGGTTCATTTCAATTGTCTGATCCATCTGTTCTATGCTTTGATTAGGTGTTAAAAAATATTGAAATGCCAACAATCCATCTGCAATACTCGCTCTTTTATTTATGGCTTCTTCAGGTTGTTCTTTGCATGACTTACTTTGACACCATTTCTAAAAATAGATTATAGTTATTAGATTAGAGGGGATAAGTAACATCTTACTACATACCATTAATTGTTCTTTATTTGACTGTCCAATATTACCATAAATTGTTTTCGGAACATGTTTGTGGAAGATGGATGGAACCCCTTCAAGAAAATTTCTAAGTTTTATTCTACGCATTTTTGGTCTTTCATAATGTTTAAGACCAGTAAAAACCTTAAAAAAATTATAATAAAAACATATAAATTTTAGAAACAAACATCTCTGTTCCAGAAATTTAATCCACCAATATTTGGACCAGAATTAAATTTTTCAAATTTGCTTCTAATTCTTGATGGTATCTTATGACATTTCTGAGCCTCGGGATGTCTTCTACAAAATCTAACCATTCTTCTTATCATATGTGGCGGGAATTTCCATCTTCTTGAGGGACCTTGAAAAGCTGAATGTGTAACTTCGTCAACATTACTTAAAACAGTTTCTGAGACTACAGTTACTATTTCACGAGCATTAGATGGAATGAAGGAGCCAATGAAATTTTGAAAGTTATCTTGATTATCACGATTTCTTGGATGCTGTGGATGACGATCAGGGCCAAGACCAGGACCAGAAGAAGTAAATGGTGGACTACGACCTGAACCAGGTGGAAGGAATGATGGTGATCGGTCTTGGAAAGGAAATTGGCAATTAAAATAAAACGGAAGGATAGAAATGATGAAAATAAAAAACATATTTGTTTAAAATTTGAACAATATTTTTAATGTTTAAATACAATAATATTTAACCTTAACCTAGGAGTTTAAAAAATAAGTTTACTGATGTATGCAAAAATTGTTGTTTATTCTATCTTTCTTATCAATTGCAAAATTATAAAAAGTCTCCCCTATTTTACACATTTTTGAATCTTTTTTTATTGCCGATTGTATACATTAAGATAAATGATAAAAATTTCTATAAAAATAGTTGTTAAACAATATAATAAATAAAAGTAATTGATAAGTAATACATATGTCTACTAAAAATAAGTGACATCATGAAGTTAATGTTAATGAAACTTGTCTGTACCATCAGATAAAGTGTTTTTTATGCTCCATTACCTCAATAAGGAGTATCTTTGAGTGTGTCAAAATAGTTCAGATTATGAAATATGATAACATCCAATTTTGAGTGGCATATCTCAAAATTAAGAAGACAGTTTTACAAATTTTTTTGCTAAAAAATTTTGAAATAAAACTTTTTTTCAAGTTAAAGTATTTGAAAGTTTATGTTTTCTTTGAATAGTAGAAAATCACCTTTTTTACTTTTGATTATTTTAGATAAAGAAGACTTTATTCATGGCTATTTTTCGTGTTATTGCTGATTAAATGATTGTACGATAAATTTAATTTAGTGTTTCTATTAGTAATTATAATATAAAAGAAAACTATAAAAGAAAGAGAACAGATTCTAAAAGAAAGAAGCATTTTTTCAAATCTTGTCATCATAACCCTTATTTTTTGCAAATATTATAACATCTCGTTCGTTTAATGAAAATAATTAGTTTGTCTATAAAAAAAATTATGATACACTCATCATCATGTAAATATTAAAATATATATATATATATATATATATATATATATATATATGTTATACTAAAAATTGAAACTTGTTATAACAGTCCACTTTTAATGACATTTATTTTCCAATTAATTTCAATAAAATTTTTAATGGAATATAAAAAAATATGGATATAAAAATTGACAAAACAATAATGAGAAAAATGTTAAAGAAACATATATATAAAGTATGTACAAAAAAATATTAGACAATTACATAAAAATAATTGTCTTCCTTCGTTTTCTAATTAAATTATACGTCTATAATATATATCATCACATAGAATCATTAAAAAAAGTCTATTAAAAATTAGATTATGCCGATTATTACAATACTTTTCCTTTTAATCTTCTATCATTCAGGTTATTGGATCTAATATTTTGTTTGGGACATTTAATACTAAATAAAAAGTTGTTTTAATATGTATCTTTTTTAATTAAAAACCTTCTATACTGTACACATCTATTCGTTAATTCATTTTTTTTATTTAATATCAATAATTTTTAATAATACGTTAGATTTCTATATATTATAACACAATTAACATACATGCCATAATTTTTTTTAAATTATTTTTGGCTAATAAATAACATTACAAGGCGTGACTGTGTAAATGTATATTAACTATTTTAATAGCTTTCGTGAATTATTTTAATTTTATCATTAAACAACTATACCTTTGGATCAAGTGTCTTTCTTCTTCTTAATACTTTCTCTAATTTTTAAACTTTCAATTTTTGCCTACTAAAATATTCATTTATTAGTTTATATTATATCTTTTTAGGAAGATTTTATCATTTTCCAATAGCAGGAGAAGAAAAGCCGTACATTTAATTGATCACATCAATTTCTCCAAGGTATACACATTCCCTTCACCTACTGTTAATTTTACTATTAAAAACTACAAAAATTGAAAGTAATTTTCCTTTTTAAAGATTCCTGGTCAAATTATATAAAAATAGTTACAATATATTAATAATTTGATCTCATTTGATAAACTGTCATTGTTTACTATTTATAACGTTTTTTTTTCTACCACCTTTAATAATAGTTACTTTTTATTTTAACAATAAAAATAAGGATATTTTTAAATAAAAATTTATCCTTTCCCTTTAAATAGCTTTACAAATTACCATATCTTTCTTATTTCTTCATTTATCAATCAAAAAAGAAGAAAAAACAATGCTAACAGATCCACTTTTTATAATTGAATTGGTACTTTTATGTAAGTTAATTATTAAAAATATAAAGGACAAAAATTTTGTAGGGTGATGACATAGTAAAATGATACGTAAATATTTTAAAAATTTGTCTTTTTTATATAAGTATCTATATATGTTTATATTATCAATGACAATATTTAATATGTAGAAATTTAAAAGAAATAAATAAAATTTTCATAAAAACCACGTTATCATTTATCTATCGTCCTTGGGTGGCTAAACATTATATAAACTTAATGATAAGGTATTTCCAATAAAATAATACATTTTTAAATATGTTATTTTTAATATTCTTTTATATTAGGTTGTTCAAAAATAAGTGTCGTTTTATAAATAAAATAGATTTAAAATATATTACCCTAATCAAAAAAACCACTTTTTAAATATAAACCGTTAGATTGAACACAGTTTTTCTGACATATTAAGGAAATTTTTCGATTTCATTCTAAAAGATACCACGCTTCTAAAGCCAAAAACATTTTAAATCTGCAGATTTCAGATTATCTGATTTATTAAAAGTCTTTGTCACTTAATTCTTGTACAAGCATTGGACGAATCCTTTATGGTTGTCGTATAGGATCCATCCTCTATCCAGTGTGACAATCCTGTAAAGTAAATTGGTCACTACAATTTACCGAATCAGTGAAGAACGAATTTCTACCCCTTTTGAAACATTGGTTGGGAGTTATTCATTAGATGTGTAAAAGCCATACATTGTTGAGTCACAACTACTAAAAATGAGTTATATTTAGTATATAACTTTTTTAGTTTCCCGTTTTCAATTGGACTAGGTGACTGTCTTTTTTTATTGCTTCGATAACCCTATCATGCGATAATTTATTCTAAACTTATCTAGTCCTCTCTCTATATACCTTAAGGGAACAAGAATTAATTTTCCCACAAATTTTAATTATAATATAAAAAGTGTTGAAATACACTTTAATGTTAATTTTTTTTAATAATTATCATCATTTTAGTATCAATTTCTCCTCTATTTTGCTTGAACCAAGGATGTGAAGAGTGTAAAAATGAAAAGTTAAAATTTGTCTGTGGAAGTAATAACGTTACATATAATAATATTTGTCACCTAAAATGTGCTAATAACATCTCGAAAGTACATAACAATGATGGTTAGTTATATTATTTTGATTTTTTTTAAACAATTTTATGTAAATATTTTTAGAGATAAAATTATTTTATTATGGTTCTTGTTGCCCGGTGACAAACTGTACTATTGAGGAAGACTATATTTGTGATAATTTAGGAAGAACACATCTTAATGGTTGTCATTATGCATACTATCAATGTGTTCATGAAAAACTGGGAAATGATAAACATAAGAAGAATTTATCAATTGCATTTTATGGTAAATGTAGTAATGGTAGTAAAAATAATGATAGAAATGAAATTTGTAACTACAATTGCATGAATAGTAAATATGAACCTTTATGTGATAATAAAAATTTAACTCATGACAATTATTGTAACTTTAAGTCATTCAATTGCCATTTACGGTATCACAATCAACAGGAACGGGAAATATTATATTTAGGAAATTGTAGAAATATTGAAGAAATCAATGATGATGAAATTGAATTATCAACAGTACAAATTTCAACTATTATTACTGATGATTTTGGTGGTGATTCTGATTATATATCATCGAAAGAATCATTAAGTGATGAATTGTTAAGTAATTGTTCAAAGGAAGATTGTGGCAGTGATTGGGATCCTATTTGCGATACAAAAAATATAACACATAAGAATGAATGCTATTTTAAATATTATCAGTGTAAAATATCAAAACAAAATGATTCAATACTACATGACGTATCAATGGCTCATAAAGGAATATGTAACGAAAAAAAAGTTTCGCGTAAAGAAAGTTTCAATGATATAAATGATAATTATAATATAAATATTGAATGTCCTAAATGTGATGATGAAGATGGAGTATTTCCTGTATGTGATAATAGAAACGTAACATTCCCAACAATGTGTACATTAGCTAAAACCAATTGTAGAAGGCGTTTACAAAGAAAAGAAGAGACTGTTCTTGTACATATTGGAAGGTGTATGGAGTATAGTCCTGTTTTTGAAATGAAAAATGAAAGATGTCCCTCTAATTGCTCAAAAGAATATAAACCAGTATGTGATACTAATAATATGACTCATCCTAATTTGTGTATTTATCAAATGTACAATTGTGAACAAAGGAAACGCAAAAATTTCAATGTTTCATGGTTAAAATCATTAAAAGCCTGCTCTGAGAAACCATTAGAACCTTTAACTACGACAACCGTAGAACCAACAACGACAACAGTAACATTTGAAGAATCTGAAAATAAAGGTAATATGATTTCATGTCCAAATTTAGCATGTAGTAATGAGACATCTCTAATCTGCGATTCTGAAGGTGGTACCCATCAAAATGAATGTTTCTTTCAAAAAGCACGTTGTCATGCTGCACAAAATAATATAGTTCTAAGACCCATACCAGATGAAATGTGTGGAAAAGAGGAATGCTTAAGTAAAGAATGTGATGATGATATTGACTACGTTTGTGGAAGCGATTTTAAGACATACAAAAATTTATGCTACCTAGAAAAAGGTAAATGTACAAATAAGAAATTAGAGCCATTATTTATTGGAAAATGTGAAAGATGTTTCAAGGATCAATGCCCAACACTCGTAGATGACGATGAGGACTCACTGTTTGTTTGTGATCAGAATGCTGAGACAAGATCAAAATGTGAATTTGAGATGCTTCGTTGTATATACGAAATCAAATATGGTTACAATATTACCGAAGCATATGTATCTTTTTATTGATTAATTTTTTCATCTCTTTAATAAATTTTTTTTTCTTTTTCAGAATGGAAGATGTTGTCCAAGTAAAGATAACTGTCCATTTGACCACCAACCTGTTTGTGATTCAAAAAAGAAAACTCACAAGAATATGTGTTTTTATGAAGTTGAAAAATGTCGAAGTGAAAAAATTTATTCATCAGATACTTTAAATATTTTATCAGAGGAATCATGTGAAAATTATCTTAAACAATTATCTCTTCGTATGTTTTGTTATTCTATCTAAAAATGTAATTATTTATTTCCTTTGTAGTAGCACCTAATTGTACAAATATTGATAAAGATTGTCAAAATGATTATCAACCAATTTGTGGAAGCGATAAAATAACTTATATTAATGAATGCGATTTTAATAAAAAAGTTTGTTCACAGGGAAAAGAAAATAGTGTTCGAAGGGATTATGATGGTGAATGCTGTCAATCTGAGGTTGAATGTTCATTGGAGTGGAAACCAATTTGTGATTCGGATAGAGTGACACATCCAAATTTATGTTTTTTCGAAGCAAGAAGATGTTTAGCTGAGAAGAAAGAACTTAGAGTTCCTGAGATTGATTTTTATCATCCATGTACTGATAATAACTGTGAGATGTTGGAATGTCCACAAAAGTATGAACCAGTTTGTGGAAATAATGGTATTTTTTATCATATTTTAAAATTAAAATAAATAATCGTCTTTTTTAGGTAAAACATACATCAATGAATGTTTCCTTAATCAAACAATATGTTATTTAAATTCAACAAACAATACTTATTCATCAAAATTACAATTTGATTATGACGGAGAATGTTGCAAAACAAAGGAATCGTGTCCCTTATCAATTGATCCTGTCTGTGATAGCAATGGAAATACACACATCAATGAATGTTTCTTTAATCGTGAAATATGTAGATTAAATAAAAAAACTGCCAATAAAATAGTTATTGAATATAAGGGTGAATGTTGTAAGGGGGAGTGTGATAAAGAAATTGACAATCCCATTTGTGATGGTGAAAATACATACAAAAATATTTGTTATTTTAGAAAGAAACAATGTGATTTAAGAAAATTGGGGAAAGATATATTAATTGAGTATTATGGTACTTGTTGTCCCAACGAAGATAATAAATGTCCAGTGGAAGGTGAAGTATGTGATGGAGAGGGCAATAAATATCTAAATATTTGTGCTTTCCATCGAGAACAATGCTTACAAAAAAAACTATTTAATAAACAACTAACCTTATCAGAAGAATGTTCTAAGGTTGATGAAAGAATTAATCAAAAACCATCAAATATACAGGAAAGATATTTAACAAAAATTTCAACAACAACAACTATAAAACCAAAATTATAATAATTCAATGATAGGAGAGCAAATGTACAACATCCTTTAAAAATTATTTAAAATTAAAGAAATTTTATCAGTTTTATGCAAAAGACAAAAGAGGTAAAAAATTGAATTGTAAGAATGTTTATTAAATCTAATTTTATAATTCAAAAAAGAATCTATATTATTTTTTTATCTTTGCAATTAATTTATATTTATTTAAAAGTGTGTTTAATATTTATTGTGTAATTTTTTATGTGATTAAATACAAAATTTCCAATTAAAATGTATAAAAGCTTTTTTCCTTCAAGAATGTAATTAAAAATTAACTATCTACTTATGAACCTATAGCTAAGTTAGCATCTAAAATAGTTATAATAAATTTATATACATTTTTAATTAAATAAAATTAAACTTACAACTACAGGAAATTGAACAATGTGGAAATCTTGTGAATATATCTCCACGTGCATATTCGCATGCCCACCATGCTGCATCTGCTCTTTGGTAGTTACATCCAGCATTGAAGTATGCTTCATAACATTGTATCATTTCCCCTCCATAACTATAAAAGAGATACTTATATTCTTCTATTTTTTTAACTTACTAACAAGCATCCTCTGGATTATTAATTGATTGTAATTCAAATTTGAATCTACAATCTCTAAGATGACGACGATTTGCGCTCCATGTCTGGGTCATGCACTGGTCATTGTTGATGTATGCTGAATTATTAATTAAAATTTGAAAACGAAAAAAGTTACTTACATGGAAAACCACCACCACAAACAAAATGAAGCTGATTGAAGACTTTGACAAAATTATATGCATTTGACAAACCAACATCAGCATAAACAGCAAAATAAGCAGGATTGATACATGATGTGTAGTTTGTTCCCATACATCCTCTAAGTTCTCTGAAAGCTTTACAAACTTTACGAAGACCACTTGTTGATTGAATTTCGTAGTAACTTTCAACAATATCTCTGAATGCTGATGCATCATTCCATGGGTAAAGAATTGTAATGTTAAGAGCTCTATCAAAAGTTGCTAAACATTTTGATAAGACAGAAGTTTTACACTTTGATGGATCAGCAAGATCGTTGATAGCCAAAGAACCGGTAGCAAGGATAATTGTTGCGAAAAGTGGAGCAAAAAGCATACTTATTTTTAGAAGAAATTTTTGTTATTTAGTTCTGTTTGAGTTATGTAATTTGAAAACAAAAGAAAATATTCTGAAAGTAAAAAATTAAAATAGCTAAATTACGTTATAAGAAAGTAAAACGTTTATGAAAAAAATTGATGATTATTAATCAAAGAAAAAAGAATTGTAAGAATATGAATTAGTTGTTAAATTTACTTTGATAATCTCATCATAATTCCTCTCTATTTCTAAATTTAATTACATCTTTAATTAGATAGTCTTGTATATTAATAATATTAAAAATGTTTGATAATTTTGTATTCTAATACCTAACTACTGATAAGGAATCATTTTGTAAGAAATGTTAAATTTATTTCTATATATAAATAGATATAGTATATTTTTATGATATTGATGCTTATTTGTTTGTATATATAAGTGATAAAATATTGTATGCTGAATTTTAATTGTAAAGCTCAAATTTAAATGATAATAATGTGTAATGTGAAAAATATGACAAAAGACGATATTTATACTTTAATATATTTTCATAATAAAGATACGTGTATGGTTATTTTGTTTCTAACTAATCTCTTTTTATTGTAACGAAACAACATAAATTTCTATGACTTCAATAACAAATTGCTAATGATCTTTAAAAGATAATTTTGGTCACAATATCTTATTATATAAATGATATTTTGTACGTTTTTTACACAAATATAAATACATCATTATCTTATTAATTGATGAAAAATATTTATATGTGCATTGTTACGTGCAATAGTTTACTGATATAATTATAAATTTACAATATAAAGGTATCAATTTGTCGGCATCATATAATTTCCTTATCAAAATAATAATGTTTTCCTATTGGACAAAAAAGAGAAGAATGTGTAACAAAAAAATTTATTTTTTTATCATAATTTTATTACTAAATATAACGCTTCATAATACAAGTAAAAAAACATGTCAAAGAAATTGAATCATTATTCTTGATGGAGACATTTTTTTCATAAATCACATCGTTTGATGGATAGTTAAAATTGTTGCGTTTTTTCTCTCCATAAATGTTAAAACTTAAGCACGAGGTCTATTAACTAAAAATTAATAAAAAAAGTTATTAAATATACTGTTATTTGATATAATTACCAAAGCACATGTTGTTTTGACATTGTTGATAAGTTGCGGAAATAGCATTTCTAGAGTATTCACATCCAAAGAATTGTCCCTCAAGTCCACATTCAGAGAAAGCAAGAAGATAACAGATATCTAAATTGTAAGTGTAATCGCAAAGGTTATTTGGATCAGCATTAATTTGCTTAATAAAGGCTGATCTACAATTTTGAATTGTTGAGTTTTGGCTACCAAAAGATGTTGCAATACATGATGCTTGATTGGCGAAAAGATTGAAACCAGCACCACAAGCATACTCGGTAGCTGACATAAATCCAATGTAATTTTTAGCTTGAATAACACTAACACCAGTTGATTGACCATTGTCATCAACAATAAGTTTTGATGGATCAAAACATTGAGAATATGTGCTTTGATCCCATGGGAAAACATTTTTAAAATCCTTAAGAGCTCTATAATAAAATTGTTTTTTATCTATTGGAATTTTTTTAAAATTAAACATACAAGCAAGCTTCACGAAGTCCATAAAAACCGCTCAAAACATAGGTACTTTCAACGGTATTTCTGAGAGCTTCTGGTTTTGTCCAATCAAGAGTCATATCAATTCCTAATCTTTTATTGAATGCTTGTTGACCACTTTTAAGGTATCCAAGACATTTAGCGTTTGAAACTTGTCCAAATCCTTGATTAATTAATCCTATAAGAATTCAAAAAAATAAATTAAATTTTAATAAAAATGATTAAAAACATACCAAAAAAAGCAATAAGATATAAGAAAAACTTCATTTTACGTCTACAATCAAATATAAAGAAATATTTTTGAAAAAAAATATATTTTCTATCTTATAATTTTATTTATCAAAAAGAAATATATTTTTATCTTTTCAATAACTACAATAATGTTAATACCTTTTTAAGTGTAGAAATCTAATTAATAATTAACTTATCAGTCCACTTCTCTCTCTCTTCTCTTTTTATTCCTTCTTGCTTTCAATTTATAATTTTTCTTTTTTTGATAAGAATTTTTAATTGGACTCACTATATGTTTATATGTATAAATATACATATTAGGTAAAATTATAATTGTATTCATATAATACTTGTTGATAAGGCAATTTTATGGAATCTGATCAATTATCAATTTTATTCACTCCAACTGATATTGTATAAGACTATTAATTGATCCTATTTAAAAATATAATATATTTTACGACATTACTTTTTTAATGTGTTTTAAATTATAATTATATATGATATTATTGATAAGAATAGGTAACAAATATCGAAATGAAGCTTTTATTTGTATAATATGAATCACTTATACTTTTACAATTGATAGGAATTGTTACTCCTTTAGTAAAGTAAAAAAAGAGTTATGAAGATTGTTGCAATATTATAAAATCAATGGCATAATTAGTGGATGCAAAAAAGAAAAGATTTTTCTTTTTTTAATTGCTATTTGGAGCTAATACAATACCTCCGGGTCCTGCTAATGAAGTGAATCCCATTAAAGTGTAGTCAACTTCACGAGCACATTGACGACCTTCATTGATAGCCCAAACAACAAGAGATTGACCACGACGACAATCGCCAGCAGCAAAAACTTTTGCCATACTTGTTGCGTATTTATCAGTTGGTGTTCTAATATTTGATCTTGGATCAGTATTAAGTTTAAGTTGTTCAATAATTGTTTGTTCTGGTCCTAAGAATCCCATAGCAAGAATAACCAAATCAGCTTCAATAATTTCCTCACTTCCAGGAATCTCAATAAGTTTCCATGCTCCTTTTTCATCTTTCTCCCACTCAACGCGAACAGTTAACAATCCAGTAACAATCTTTTCACCATCTTCATTGGTAGCACAGAGGAATTTCTTTGTTGATATTGAGTATGTTCTCGGATCAGATCCTTGTTTAATGACAGCTTCCTCATGACCATAATCAACACGGAAGATGAGTGGCCATTGTGGCCAGGGATTGTCTGGTTTTCTTTTTTCAGCTGGTTGTGGTAATATTTCAAATGCTCTTACTGATTTTGCTCCTAATCTAAGAGATGTACCGATACAATCGGTTGCTGTATCACCACCACCAAGAATAACAATACGTTTATCCTTTGGTGATAAACCATCCCATGATATATCATCACCAGCACGAATACGTTGACTTTTTTCAAGGAATGTCATAGCAAAACATATACCTTGTGAATCACGATTCTCAACTACTAAATCTCTTGGTGTTGTTGCACCAGTACAAATTACAATAGCATCATTATCTTTCAACAAAAATTCTGCATTAACGTCCTTACCTATTTCTGTATTAGTTAAAAATTTAATACCTTCCTCTTGCATAAGTTTAATTCTCCTATCAACAATATGCTTATCAAGTTTCATTGTTGGAATTCCATATCTAAGTAATCCTCCAATACGATTTTTTCTTTCATACACAACAACTGCATGACCAACCTTATTAAGTTGTGCAGCACATGCTAAACCAGCTGGACCAGAACCAATAATAGCAATTCTTTTTCCAGTTCTGACCTTGGGAATTTGTGGTGTCATCCATCCTTGAAGGAAAGCATAATCAATAATAGCACATTCAATTCCTTTAATTGTTACAGCAGGTGAATTGATTCCAAGACAACAGGCACCTTCACATGGTGCTGGACATACGCGACCAGTAAATTCTGGGAAATTATTTGTTTGGAGAAGTTGTTCAAGAGCTTGTCTCCAATTTTTCTTGAAGACATAATCATTAAACTTTGGAATAATATTTCCAAGTGGACAACCAGTGTTACTTTGACAGAATGGTATACCACAATCCATACATCTAGCAGCTTGTTCACGAATGTTAGCACGGACTGTTTGGTAATCAGTAACTTCTTCCCAATCTTGAAGACGTTTCTCGGCTGGTCTGTAGACAACTTTTTGTCTACGATATTTGACGAATCCTCGAATTTTATCTAATTCTTCCTCCTTCTTCTTCTCATCTTTAACAATATTTTCAATATCAGGTATTGTTTGTTGTTTCTTTGGCGCTGAAACTTCTGAATCAGACATTCCTTCATCAGAAACTTCAGATAATTGTTCATCCTCTTCTAATTGTTCCTCTTCATTCTCTTCTTGAACATCAGCTGTCTCTTCAAAACCAAGTTTATCAGTATCACGAATTGTTTTCGAATACGTACGTATACGTTTGCTACCAGTATTCTAAAAATAAAGTATTAGTTTAGGAAAATATTAATATCTGATTACACATACACCTCCCAATTTCATGGACTTAATTAATGAACGAACACGACCATGCCTATCCTTAACATGTATTTGCATATCCATCGATATTTTCCTATCTCGATGGTAATCTCTCTAAAAATGAATTAATAATCATGCATGAAAATACGGAACTTTATATACATATAGATGCAATTATTTTGAATGCAGAAAATATAAAGTTAACGATATCATTGAAACTTACAGGTACCGTTAATCTCTTTTCATCATTGGATGCTTCTTTTTGAATTGCTTTAGCCTCTTCCTCCTCTTTTATTGCTTTGAGAGCTGCTTTATAATCTTTAGGGAAGATTTTAATAAGTTTAGACTTGTATTCAATCCAATTCTTCAAAATATGTGCTCCAACTTCAGATTCTGTTTCTTTAACAAACTCTTCAATAAGATTTTTAACCCAAACAGCATCTTCTAGTGTTGGCTCATCAATATCAATTGTTGCTGTATTCATTGATTTTGTTATATCATTTGTAACGTTTTGGAAAAGGTAAGCAATACCACCAGACATTGCTGCAGCAAAGTTCTTACCGATAGATTTCAAGATTACTACTCTTCCGCCTGTCATGTATTCACAACCATGATCACCAACACTTTCAATGATAGCTGTTGCTCCTGAATTTCTTACAGCAAATCTTTCACCACCAACACCACGGAAGAAGGCTGTACCTGAAGTAGCGCCATACAAAGCTACATTACCAATAATAGTATTTTCTTCAGACTTGAATTTAGAATTTTGTGGAGGACGAATGGTAATTTTGCCACCAGACAAACATTTACCAACGTAGTCGTTAGCGTCACCAACTAGATTAACAATTATACCTTTGGCAAGAAATGCACAGAAACTTTGTCCAGCATGTCCTTTAAGGTTAACAGTGACTGATCTATCCGCCGGTAATCCATCTTCACCATAACGTATTGATATTTCGTAACTAAATCTTGCTCCAAATGTCCTGTCAATGTTGGTAATTTTTTCAGCTGAAACAGTTATATGTCCTGGTTTCTCAAAAACAACTATTGCTTCTTTTAAAACGTCTTGTTCTAAGCTACTGATTTCATGGTATTGCTTAATTGAACCACCAATAATGCTATGCTCGGGGAATAGGTGTGAAGCATTTCTTAAGATATTACCAAATTCAAGAAGGGTAGCTTTATGATTAATAGGTGAAGGGTTAGCATAAAGTAAATCAACACGTCCAATAGCTTCTTGAAGCGAACGAAGACCTAGTCTTGAGAGGTAATAACGAACTTCCTCAGCAACCATAAAAATATAATTAATAACATATTCAGGCTTTCCTTCAAATCTAGCACGTAAAACAGGATCTTGAGTGGCAACACCAACAGGACACGTATTAAGGTGACATTTCCTCATCATAATACATCCTAAAGCGATAAGCGGAGCCGTAGCCATGCCATATTCATCAGCTCCTAGTAAAGCAGCAATCATAACATCGCGTCCAGTTCTAATTTGTCCATCAGCCTGTAGAACAACTCTAGATCTCAAATTGTTCATTGTTAATACTTGATGTGTCTCAGAAATTCCGAGTTCCCAAGGTAATCCAGCATGTTTGATACCAGTCCAACTTGAAGCACCAGTACCACCGTCATGCCCAGATATGACAATATGATCAGCATTACCTTTAGCGACACCAGCTGCTACAATACCGACACCGGCTTCAGATACAAGTTTAACACTTACACGTGCTTTTGGATTGGCACATTTCAAGTCATAAATTAATTGAGCTAAATCTTCAATAGAATAAATGTCGTGATGAGGTGGTGGAGAGATTAAACCAACGCCAGGAGTTGAATGACGGGTTTCAGCAATGTCCTTTGTAACTTTATGACCTGGTAATTCACCACCTTCACCAGGTTTAGCACCTTGAGCCATCTTAATTTGAAGTTCATCAGCATTAGCAAGGTAAGCACTATTGACACCAAAACGTCCAGAAGCAACTTGTTTTATAGCTGAACGAAGATTATTATCTTTTGGTTGTCCTTTACGATATCTCTCAGCTTTCTCACCACCTTCTCCTGTATTCGATTTTCCTCCAATACGATTCATAGCAATAGCTAATGTTGTATGAGCTTCCCATGAAATTGAACCAAATGACATGGCTCCAGTAACGAATCTTTTGACGATTTCTGAAGCAGGTTCAACTTCATCAAGAGGAATAGTAATATCCTTGTTTGTTTTAATTTCAAGTTGTCCTCTCAACGTGCAAAGTCTTTGTGCCATATTTGAAGCTGTTGAAAATTCTTGGTAAGTCTTTTTATCATTTGACTTTACAGCAGCTTGTAATTTAGCAACATTAACAGGTTCATTAACATGTTTCTCACCACCACTTCTCCAATGATAAGTACCATTAGAGACAAGTACTTTACTATCACCAAAATCATGACCACCTTCTTCAATTTCAGTTAATGGATAAGCATGACGATGACGCCTTAACATTTCAGCTGCTATAACATTGAAATCAGCACCACCAAGGCGTGATACGGTATTTGTAAAGCATCTATCAACAACTTCTTTTGCTAAACCAACTGCCTCAAATATTTGAGCACCTTTGTAACTATGAAGTGTACTTATGCCCATTTTGGCCATAACCTTAAATATACCACGCTCAATTCCAGCTCGGTAACCTTGGAAAATGTTATCATCAGTTAATTCTTTATCAAGTAATCCCATGGTACGAAGACGATAGCATGTCTCAAATACCATGTATGGACAGATGGCATCAGCACCAAAACCAAGTAGTACACAATAATCATGCACTAATTTAGTTTCACCCGATTCAACAATTAAAGCAACTTTTGTTCTTAAACGTTGTTTAACTAAAGATTGGTGAACAGCACCAACGGCGAGGAGTGTTGGTAATGGTACATTAACGTTGTTAACATTTCTATCGGAGAGAATAATTAGTTGATATCCATCAAGGCAAGCAGAACAAGCCTCAGAACAGATACGATCTAGTGCTGGAACTAATCCATAAACATCATGACGTATTGGATATGTAATATCTATTGTCTTACTTCTCCATCCATTGAAGTTAGTTCTTTTAAGAATATGCATATCAACTAATGATAATACAGGTTGGTCTAAAATAATACGTCCCTCCAATGGTTGGTGACTTAGGAGAATATTAGATTCAGGGCCGATAGGACACCTTAATGACATCACAATTTGTTCGCGGAATGGATCGATTGGTGGATTTGTAACTTGAGCAAATAACTGCTGAAAGTATGATGATAATGTTGGTGAGTAATCTGAGAGACATGCTAAAGCAGCATCATTACCCATAGAACCAAGAGCTTCCTTTTTTTCTTTAATCATCGGAACAAGGAGTAAACTAAAGGTATCTGGAGAAAATGAAAAAAGTGATAATCTTCTATCAGTATAAAGATGAATATCTTTTCTTTTAACGTCCATGGTAGTACTACCTTTTTTTGATTGTTTATAAGTTCCAATACCGATGTCTCTAAGTGCAGATTTAATTAAAAATTCATTTGTAACAGTTCCATGTGATAAAATATCATCTTTTCTTAAATTATCCATATGAATTCTTTGACTGTACAACTTTTTATATGGTCTTTTATTAGCTATACGATTTTTGACATCATCGTTAAATTCAATAGTGTGAGCTTCCGTATCAATAAGAATAACACATCCTGGTTGTAAACGATCCTTAAAAAGAAAAAATCATTAATAATTTTATTTTTAAATTATAATTCATGTGTTATGGTCTATTTTTTTTTATAAAATATGTTTCGTATACTTATATTTTTTATCAAGGAAAAAAAATCTTTTTCCTCTCAAATGACAATTATGTTTTACACACAAGAATTTTATGAAATTTTATCAACATTCCATTTTTGATATATGACATAGTATTTTTTGAAATGAAAAAAATAACAGCTTAATATAATTCATGTTATTAATAATAAAAGTGATAAAGAATTTTATGGAGAGAAGGGAAGTGAAGAGGGCGAGTAGTGTAGAATTTGATGAGGAAATATTACCGTGAAAATTGTTTAATTAGAATTTATTCTTATCAAATTCCAAATTTATGTGCATCGTCTACTGAGAAAAGAAATGAAAAAAAGAGAAGATGATAAATTAAAGTTATATTTTGATAAATGTAATAAGAATCTCAAATGATAAATTAATTGGAGAGTATTTAAAGATAATTGGCAGTTTCGTGAAGGCATATTTTTAACTTCTCAAAATTCTGATAAATATTTATCATTTTTTTAAAAAATTTATACAATTATATAAATGTTTAGTGAAACTAATAATTATTTTTTTAAGGTTTTCCTTTTATTCCAAAGATTTAAACTTTGTCATTTTATAATTACACTTCAATAATGAATCGTCTATCATTAATTTTTTTTTGTGTTTTTTTATCAATTTTAGTCTTAACACCAACTGTAAGTATTACAAACTTATGATTATTAGTAATTAATACCATAATTTTAGAGTGTTATTGGGAGCGAGATTCGTTTTCCAAGCAGGGATGTCATGAAAGCTATGCTTAGAGATCCGAATGCTTATTTTAGAGGTGAACCAATTCGTTTTGGAAAGAAATCAAATTTCAGAGAGCCTATAAGGTTTGGTAAACGTGGGTTACTACATACCACTGAGAAGGGTGATTTAAAGGAGATGGTAAATGTTAATAATGAAAATTTTGATGGTAGCCAATTTAGTCCAATACCATTATATCGTTAACAATAAAAATGTTTTATAAATTTTATGATAAACTCTCAAATTATCATATTATTCCGATACCATACAAAAAATTTAAATATAGTCGTTACAATATAAAAATTGGAAAGTATTTAATTATGGCGTTTGTCAAATTAATGTGTAATCATGAATAATTCAACTTTTTTTCTTCACATAAGATTGGTTTTTTTTATCCACGCTATTTTTATAAACTTTTTATTAAAAAATATAATTTTTTCCTTTTCTTTCTCCTTCTACTGTATATTTATTGCATTATTTACTATTCAATAAATTCATGCTTTAAATACTTTACATTACTTGCTTTTTTCCTATTATTAGAAACACAGATAATATATATAAACAATTTTTAGGTAAAAAAAGGTATTTGTTTGTGTGGTGGTTTCTTTAAATAATATGAAATTATTATTTAACTTTTTAAATTCTAACCGTCCATGTAGCAAAAGGTTATCGAAGCATAGCCGCAAAATAAGTATATAAAATTATTATTACCTTAATTCTTATTGCATTAAATAATTCTACTTACTAAACTACTTAGAGAGTTTTTTTGAAAATGATTCTTTTTTTGAATAAAAAGCACTCTTCAGCTTTTTCTCCATTCATACTCTTACTTTTAATAAATGGTAATGTTTACTAGTTTCATAATAAAAATTTAACAAAATTGTTATATTTTTCCTCATTACAGTCTCTTTTTCATATTATTTTGATAATACAGAGGAGTATCCGGTAAACATCAAACCGATGGCAGTTTATAACAAAGTACACTCCAAACCACAAAGCATGTATTTTTTCTATCCCTATAGATTTGGATGGCCTATGGAGAGAGTTAATGAAAATGAGAATAAAAAGACCATTACACCTAGTAAAAACAAAAGGAGCATTATAAATGAACATAAATTTGTTGATGATAGTGAAGAGATTCTTAATGGTCGTAATATTCGTTCACCCTTAGGTACCATGAGATTTGGTAAAAGAGGGCAATTTAATGAGTTACCTTTATCTGATGAAGATTTTAGTAATTGGATATTGTATAATAAAAGAACAATGAGACCTAATCCATTAGGAACGATGAGGTTCGGAAAATAAAAGAATTTTTACAGTACTTATATTTTTTAATATAATTAATGAAATGATAAAAAAAAATAAAACAAGATTCAAAGATCAATCACAGATACACTAAATCACCAATATACTTGATATATATTCAAAAATGCCACATTTAAAAAGCATCATCTTAATTTTTACTATTATTTGAAAAAATGTTTGTATTTGTCAAAAAAATCTTTTAAAAATAAAGTTACAGTAAACCTATTAAAAATACTTTCATTATGTTAATAAAAAACTTTGCTTTTTGAAATTCTTCATTCATATATTTGAAAAGAATTTTAAATATATACAAATTTAAGTAAAAAAAAATAAGATAAAAAAACTTGGCAATAACGGTTAATTTTTTTAACAAACAATATAATTAAATGACATTTTTTAATTTTTGATCAAGGTAACCTCAAACATATATTTTAAAAAATTACTAATTTCAAAAAATATAATTAAACCAAACTTTTAATTAAAAAAGTACATAATGAAATATATTTGTGTGTTATTGGCAATTTTGTTACTAATACATCAAATTTCATCTCATAAATAGTATACATTTTTATTTTAAAATTGAAATAAACAATAAAACCATTCTTCTTAATATTTTTTATAAAAAAAAATTTAATATCTATGCATACGTGTTGATTAACGATATTTTTATAAAAAAAATAAAGAAAATATATATTTTCTTTAATAAGAATACAGTATAATTTTTTATAACGTCACTTCCTGCCTAATAATTACATATGATATACAATAGACCTTTTATGGTCAAAATTTTCATACCTATTAAAATTTGATATTTCTTTATTCTAACCAATAATCATTTTATCATTCAAAATTGCTATTTGAGCTAACAAATCCATTAAATATTTTACAACAAAGAGATTTTCTATTGTTTTTATAGTGAGAATTTTATTCATAAATCTCAAGTATCAATATAAACTGTCAATTATGCTATCATCATCCTACACACATTTTTATGAATAGTAATATACTCACGATCATTTTCCAATTTGCTATGTATTTTTAGCAATTAAAACAATGTCTGGTCCACAATTATATTGTTACCAATCTTTCAAGATTGTAATATATACATCAATGAAAATTTTTATTTCTTTCTTTTTTATTTTAATTTATTTCAACAATCTATGAATGGTGGTGAAAAATTACAGGGAGCATATCATCTTAACCATAAATTAAAATCTATCTTATAACATCATATAATACATTAGAAAAAAAATTGTTTTTAAGGCGGTCCTATTTTTCATTTGAATCTCTTGTAGAAATATTATGAAAATTCATTTTATTTTTAGAGAAAAAAGAGTCCTATCTAGATATATATATGAAAATATTTTTAATTTCATTGTCCTTATTCTACTTTTCTTCAAACAAAACTAATAAATTTATGTAACTTTTATCAAATGAAATTTTTTTTATTTTTATCATCATCATATTCTAATATGCTATTGTTTTTCTATTTATAATAAATTTTGCTACCCCTGGTAATAAGATTTATTTATAGTTTTTTATTATCATTTTTGTCTTCCTTTTTTCAAATCATTTGAAGACAAAAGTTAGCATAAGTGTTTTAAATATTTCCTTCCTTATAAGTAATAATAGTTTCTAAAAAAATACACATATGTAGAAATAATTTGTTTGATATAGTGTTTGGAATTTTACTTTCTCTTAATCAACAATAAAAAATCACAAAAATGTCTTCTTTTTTTTCTAATTTTTGATAGTTAATTTTTATTCTTAATATTACCACACTTATTTATTATTAAATAATAAGACGCTTTTTAGTAAATAGTAGAATGATTAAATAAAACTAATTCACATAAAAATACCCTTCCAACTACAACTTTATCCATTTACTTTAAAGAACTATCCTAAATGAATCATAATTTTTTAAAGCACACTAAAATAAATTAATTTCCTCCTATGTTTTAACTCCTTTTTTTACAGAGACTTAAAGTTAACAAAAATAATGGCATCTTTAAAATTTACAAAAACTTTTTTCATCTTTATGATCGCTTTTATGGTAACATTCCAAGTATCACTTGGGGCTCCTAATAGAGTTATGATGAGATTTGGAAAAAGATTTACACCACTTGAAAATGATCGCTTATTATCTTATCACCGTCCTCTACTTCAATATGAAGGATCCTCGGATAACAGCTACAAATTTAACTCCTACCTACACAAGAATCCATTGTTTCCTGTTATCATAGATAATAATTGAAGAAGTTATGAAGAATAACAACAAAAATTCTTAATATCCTAAAACAAACTACAAAAAAAGAAGTTTCATAGAAAAATGGAAATGCTTTTTAATTATTTACCAATATAATACACTATTATAAAAAAACAACAGTATTTTTGTTAAGTAATTCGTTACACAAATTTTTATCTTAATATGGCTGTGTAGAAAAAAACGAAAATTTTTCAATATACTTCTCTCCTGAATACATAATGGTTGTCTCACTTTTTTTTTGCTTAGTTAAAAAATAAGAATAATTAAATTTTTATACAAAATAATGTCACACATTTATTAAAAAAAAATGCTAAGACACAACTTATTGCAGAAAACATAATTTTTTTTAATATCTCATTTAAATATATGTTTTTCTATTACTTTTATCATTTTTTTCCTATTATTTGTCAGATTTACTATTTTTTAATATCTGAGTTGCTACTGTTATTTTTTTACAAACAAGAGATGATATGAAAATAAACAGAAGTGTCGCATCATACAAATAGTAATAACTTCTCTTCATTTATTACATATGTTTTTTTAATATTTTTTTTAATTAAAACTTACTTTTTTAATGATTCTTTCAATTTCAATATCATTAACACCAACTTCACTAGAAAGGTAGATGTAGTCATCGTCAGTAAGGTAGTATCTTGCTGGTCTAAGTCCGTTACGATCAAGAATAGCACCAATATAACGACCATCACAAAATGTTACAAGTGCTGGACCATCCCATGGCTCCATTAGCATATCAGTCCACCTATAAAATGCCCTCAATTCTTTTGATAACTCATCATTCTTCTCATAAGCTTCTGGTATCATCATAATAGCTGCTTCATCGATACTTCTATCTCCAGCTCTAACTAAAAATTCTAAAACATTATCAAAACATCCAGAATCAGTCATTTCGGGTTCAATAACAGGATAAACTTTATGAAGGTCCTTTCCTAACTTATCACTAACCATGACACCTTCACGAGCATGCATAAAATTTTTATTTCCTCGAAGAGTATTAATTTCACCATTATGCGCTATCATCCTATTAGGTTGTGCTCTACCCCAAGATGGAATGGTATTTGTTGAAAATCTACTATGAACAAGTGAAAAATGTGTCTCAAAATCAGGATTTGTTAAATCATCATAATAATCATATAATTGATAAGGTGAAAATTGTCCTTTGTAGACGATAATGGATGTTGAAAGTGTACAAAGGTAGCATTCAAGTTGTTGTTTCGCCATATTACTAATAGTTTGTTTTTGGAGAATGTATAAAGCTGTGTTAAATTTCTCCTTATCTGCAGAAAAATCAGCCGTTACAAAAACTTGTCTGATACATGGTTCTGTTTTTTTAGCCTCTGATCCAATAGCATTTGGGTTTGTTTTTAATTTCCTCCAACAAATAACATTGATATTAGAACCACGAGCAAGATCTACGAATGATTCTTTTGCTTGTTTGTATGTTTCTTTGTCTAAAAATAAGATTCCCGTTGCATATTGGCCTGGTGGTGGAAGATCAATATTGTCAGTTTCTTTAACTGATTTGCGATATAATTTATCGGGAATTGCAGCCATAACACCAGCACCATCACCCGAATCATTATCACAAGCACATGCTCCACGATGGGCCATTCTTTCAAGCATTGTTCTGCCTTCTTTTAAAATCTATAAAAATTAAAAAAGTGATATTTTTAAACTTACATTGTGATTAGATTCGTGTTTGATTGAAGCAACAAAACCAACACCACAATTATCTCTCTCCAATTGAGGATTCCATAAAGTAGTGTTGGCAACTTCAATTAACTTTTCCTTGCTTAAAACAACCATACTTGTGCATTAATCTTAGAAGAATAAACTTAAGTATACTAGTAATCGTCTAGAAATGAATAAAAAAATATAAGAGTTTGTTTAAATCAAGATCAAAGATAAAAGTATGAATTGATAAGATAATATATCAATGTAAATCAAAAAGTTTAATGATAGCGGCAAAAGGGTAAGGTAGATATTCTATATATCTAAAGGATTCATATACATTAGATATATAAAACAGTAGATTAAAATATACGTGGATGTATTTTTGTGTCAGGAGAAAGAAAAACAAAAATCGAATGAAATTTTGTATAGATACATAGTAATTATTGTTTGCACAGGTAAAAGATATAATAATAATGCAATAAAAAAACATTGTGAATATATTTATATATTTTAGTGATAAAAATAGATTACTATAAAGACAAAAAGAATCACTTATTTAGTAAATTGATGGTATGTCAACAATCTACAGTTAAAAACAGATTCTTAAGTTAAAGGAGATGATTCATTATGTATAAATATAAAGGAAAAGATAATTCTAATAGAACAACCTAAGAAATCAGCAATTATAACAATCATTTTTTTATTTTACACAAATTAATTTTTAATGGTGATATAAAGTATAAAAGATAATGATGAAAAATTATTTGTATTTTAACTAAATTAATAAAATGATTATTAATGTAAATAAGTATCAACTGAAAGGTGTTCATATAATATACATCATACCTACTTCACGGATATCAATAAAAGACATAAAACAATCATATGCAGTTAAAACAATACGAGTATATACTAAATAATATTATCTACTGTTTGTAGTATAGTACGGGGTAGCCCTAGAAATATGGTAGACATTTTTAATACATTCAAAAGTATTAATCATTCATTGTAATAACTTTACAGTGACCTATTCTTCCTGATAAAAGTAACTAATTCTAACCATACATAAAGTAATGGATAGTTCATCATCTTTAATAAAGATTATATCATTTTTTTCCAAAAAAATACTCCAATATTATATTTAGTAGAAATAGTCGAATAAAAATATACAATAAAAGTTTTTAAAGCGATTCCACTTTAAATAAAGTTATTCTTTCCAAAAAAACAAGTAGTTCGCATATTAATTTTAAAAATTGACTTAATTATTTTTTTAATATAAAATTAACGTAAATATTTTGATAGTTTCCATGACACCTTTAAATTTCCTTCCATTAAATAATAACATTTATTTAAAAATACCTATTAAAAAGGTTCTTATTTAGAAATTAATTCTACCAAAAATACTAAAACGATGATTTATAGTATAGGTTTTGCAACTATAAAAAATTGCAAATGCAAAAGGAGATGACATAATTCTTCTCTCTGTTAAGATGTTATTTTTATATGATAATTTCTGTTTTTTTTTTGATTGATTAATCTATAGTGTAAATTAAAACAATCAATCATATAAAATGATTTATTTTTCTTCTTGAAGATCGCTTGGTTGAGCATATAATATGATAATATTTCCAATAAGAACTGCCATATATTTTATTAAAGGAGAAACCTTTTTTTTAAAGGTGATTATTTTGATATATTTATGATTAACTAATACCCAATTTGATGATATCAATTGTTTTTTCTATAAAAATGTATCTCTTGACTAGATAATTTTTTAGACTTTCATAAAGTATTAGATGGTGAAAGAAATTTTTAATGAAACCGTCATCCTAGGGTAAACAATAGTTTTTTTTTTGCGTAAAAGGAATTAAAATCTCAGCTAATTTGTATGTATTTATATTAATTTTAAATATTTCGATACTTAAAATTGCTATCTGGAGTATAATTAATTTTAATTTACGTCATAAAGGAAATTGTTGTTTTTTATGAGAAAGAAAACTTAAAATTTTATTTCTCCTCTTGATGTAAATCAAACAATTTATTTAAAAAAAATTAATACTTACAGATGAAATAGTATTTTTTTCATTTATCTTTTGATGTTCCCCTATTTAGGTGGAATACAAGAATTCGGAAAAATAGAAGGCTAAAAACCACTGAAAGAAAAATAAGAGATATTAAGGAAGACGTGTTCAATTAATACACAATCTAAGACAATATTTTTTAATTTTATTGGTTATTATTTAGTAGATAATTAATATTCAATTTTAAAAAAATCTCATTACTTTTGTGTTTTTTAAAAATAAGTTCAAATTTTTTTAGAAGATTCTAGGTAGAAACGGAACAGAGCGACAAAAATTAGTTTGATATTTCATTTTTAACATTTCAAAAAAAATTGGACTAATTATGCTTATTTCTTAACAAGAGAAATTTTTCCACTCACATTTCACAATTCAACAATGCTTTTTTAGCGATTTATATGATAAAATCTTAAGTGTTTCCTTTTAAGGGTACCTTTTTTATAATCATAGAAAAATTAAAAGTTTAAACTTTCCTTTGATTAAAATTCGTCTATATTCATTTATTTTAAACGATTTAGAAATAAGATATTCTCTAGTTTAATCTTAACATTAATTTCTACACCAATCTTGTAAGTATCTGTCAATCATTAGAGGTTAAATGAATATAGATTGATGAATAAAACTATAAAATTACGCATCAATTTCTAGACATTAACAATAGTCAAAGGATTAAAATGCTAAAAATTATCAGACTTTTCTTTTCTCCATTAAAATAAAATAAAAATATATGCAAAAGTTGTATGGAAGAATAGAGTAATCAGATAACATTCGATATCGTGTTATTAACTAAAGAATACGTTTGATATTAGGTAACAAAATGCTATTGTAGATTTTTGCAAAAAGTAGTTCTTTATTTTTTTAAACATATTTCTAGAAAAAGATTTAAAATTTATTTCGATAGTTTATTATTAGTAAGGAAGATGGAGTTCCTAGTTAAACAAAAAAAAAACATTTAAATTATTGTTTTACAAAAATAAAAGTAAATTTTAGGTTTATATTTTTTAATTGTTCGTAATCTATATACATGTTTACATATCACTACAGAATATATTTCACTTTTTAGAACAAATTGAGCGGTATATTTTTAGTTAATTTGATCTTCGTTATCATCAATTTAAAAGTTTTTATCACTCGAAAAAGAGACTATATCAAAGAGCTATTTTTTTGATTATTTTTTATATAAGTTTAAACTGAAGTATATTAAATTTAAGATTGGCGGGGAAATCAATCTTTTGTTTCCCTTAAAGGAATAAATATTTCAAAAAGAGAGGATCATTAAACTTACAAAAATAAATATTGAAAAAAACATATACTATACACAAAATAACCTACTTTTAGTCCTTGTAACTCAACAATTATGGCTTCCTGCATATCTCATTAAATATTCCCAATTAATGTTTAAAACGAATGAAAATTCATTCTTCACTGATTCAGTAAAATTATGCTGACCAATTAATTGGCACAACTAATACACAGGATAATAAGTAAGGCCTAAACTACCATCGAAAAGGATCTTTTCAATGACTGAACAAAGGTGAGCAGCAAATGCTTTCACCTATCTAGACGGCAAAATTCCTTTGTCAAAAATTTTAAGATTCTAAATCTATTCGGCATTAAGACAACATTTACTGTAAAATAAAATAATAACATTACAGTTAAAAAATACTAAAAAATTATGTTTCTAAAAAAGTATTAAAAACAAATACTAATCGTTTCATATAATTATTATGTCAAGTTAAAATAAATTTTTTTTTATTTTAAGGATAAAACATGTCATAAAAGACAAATATTTTTTACATTAAATTTTTAATTAAATTATAAAAAAAAATAAATACGATACTTTTAAAATTCCAAAAGATAAATAATATTTACTATAAATTTTTCAGATTTTAGTATTCTAAAGTAATAAAAAAATGTATAAAAATAATAAATAACCTCAAAGAAGTATTCCACTCTACCTATATTTAAAACTATTTGTAAAAAAAGTAGATAAATGATGTATAAAAATATTATAGTGCCTGGTGAATGTAGGCAAACAATGATGCTATACATTACATTAATTAATTTTAATTGAAATGATTTGCGTAAACAAAAGTATTTACACTAAATAATGAAATTTGTTATTTTTTTTAATGAAAAAAGTTGGAATACCTTTTTATTTTAATAAGATATAATCATTTGTTGGAAAAAAAATAATAGCTATAAAAATTTTTAAAAGCCTAAAATTACTTTGTGTGGGACAAAAAATTTAAAATATAGTTGGGAAAAATGTTTATATTTGGTGAAGAGGGAGACTACTAAGAAAATTAAATCTTTGGTTCTTTTATTTAAATAAAAAAATATTTTATTTTTTAGCAATAATGAAAACTTTTAGCTGTATTAATGTATCTGGGCCTATTTTATTTATATTTGTAAACTTTTTGCTTTTTTAATGGATGTTTTATTAGTAAATTACACTTAAAATAATAATTACTAATGGTAAAAGAAATTATATAATATGCTTATTCATAATTATAAATAAAAGATGAAATTCTATTGGAGAATTTCCTGTTTTTTTTAAATTATAAAAAAATGGGATAGTTACAAAAATTTGATAGAAAGTGTACTAAGGATAATTTAAATGCTAATAAAAGGTGAAATTATAAATAACATAGATATTTAGGATAAAATAATATGAATGGGAGAAGTAAGATTATGATGTTAAATATATCATCAATATAAGCTATTAAATCCTATATAGGAGTTCTTTTATTCTTACTAGTACTTTGATATACTACTTTAAAAATAGAAGTATCCTCAAAGTCTGAAATAATCCAAATTTATTCCTTTATATATTAAAAAAGTCATAAAAATGATGGTGTGGATTATAATGCATAATTTCTGATCCTCAACGTACATATCGTTTTAAGTAAACGATGTATAAAATCAAATAAAAAAATAATATTATGTTAAAAACACAAACATGTAGTAAGAAAGATTTTTTTATAGTTAAAAATTAGACAATCAATGATAATAGTATTTATAGATTAACCTTTTTATTTTTCTAAAAAAATGAAATGAGTAGTTACCGGCAAATTTCATTAATATAGCAACTTCGAGTGAGGAAGTTTAAGACTCATAATTTTTAATGGAATCAAGGTGTAAGAAATTTTCTTCCATTTACACATATATGATTCAATATAACATCGAAGATATGTAGAAAGTTCATAGATATTATGTAACGAAACCAGGAAGTATTATATGATATTAGGATTAAAAAAATTATATCAAACACCATTCATCCTTTCAAAAAAAGTCCTTTTTATCTTAAAATTAACTCTCACAAGAAGTACAAATTTGTAGGTTAATAACTAGAAGTTATTATTCTTTCAAATTCTTACATAAATTTTTCCCTCGTAAAAAAAAAACAAATAACCGCAGTAATTTTTTAATTACCATGAAAAGTTTTTTAATTTGTAAGCAACAAGAATTTTTATATCTTAAACTTACATCAAAAGCATGGCGTGCTTGTCACACTTGTAGGAATTATAAAAGATGATGTATTTTGTAAAAAATAAGTTCTAATTAGTACTATTATTAGAATGAAACAATGACGTAGATTTTTTGAACATTCATTCTCCAAAAGGTTGTTAGTACGTTCTTGAAAAAAAAGTTAATTTAAATGATTAAAATGTGCAATACTATATGTGATGATTTATACTAAGATATAAGATAATTAAATTTTTTGATCTTCAAAACAAACTTGAGTATCCATTTATTTACCAAATAGATTAATTGAAGAGATAATTATTCTACAAGTGTTTGTTCAAAAAACGTATAAAATACCATTATTTTATACGTTTTTCTAATCTTATCAAACATCATATATTTTTCCATTGTTGATATAAAATTCCAAGGATGTAAAACGTAAATCTAGGCAAAATAGAATAAACAATTCAATATCATTTAATTTCTCAAGATCAATTAAAAAAAAGCATCCCAAACTTCAATAGATAAGTTACTACTTTTAGTAAATATACAAGATATTTCACTACAATAATTATTAATATAATTCCATTATTTTTTAATAATAGGTATATATAATTAAATATTAAAACTACAGCGTTGTGATGTTAATGATTAATGATCGTTCTTTCTTATTTAAAAAATTAGTATTAAGAACATTTTTAACATCTTTTGCTTTTTTTTATTCATCCAATTCAATATCTATTATTGTGGTAGTAATTTAGAATGTCAAAGGCAAAAAAATTGTTAAGAATGTTTTTAAATAAAAAATATATTTGTACAAGAGGTTATATTCTTTTTAAAAAAAATGGTGTTAATTAAAATAAAACTTGATAATCCATAAAAAAATAATAAAATAATTCCCATTTATGATTAGTAAGTTAGCACGGAGAAAAAATAATTGTTTGGTAAAACTAAGTGTGTTCTTTTATATTTAGGAAGTATGAAGAAACATTAAAGGTTATCAAGTATTAAAAAGAATTATTTTTCATGTGTTTGTCATTTTAAGAGCAAAATGGTAATTTGAAAATGAGATGTGATAAAGGTTCTCTGTATTTAAATAAATAAAAAAGAAAAGTATACGATTTATTTCTAATGAACTAATTTCAAGTATGAAACCTTTTATTTGAAAAGATTATAATTATTCAATAAAAATAAAAGCAATTATTTCATATAAAATGTGTTATATATGCATATCATATCCGTTAACATTAAATAATAATCTGCACCAACCTAATGATTAAGATAAAGGAATTCAAAAAAGTTAGTTAAAAATACATTTTTACAATTGCATATCACTAAAAAGCATTTAATGTGAATATTTTAAAAATCATTTTGTTTCAAAAAGAAGTAAAAATAAATTGATATTCATTTCTTATCCTTTTATCTAAAATTTTTTAAATAAAATAAAACAATATATCCCTATTGTGTTACATTATCTTTGTTATCTTATTAACATTATAAAAAATGAAAAGTAAATATTGAGTTGTAATGGAGAAATTTATAGGTAAACATTTAAATAAAGTTGGCTGGTAAATTTTCTCCTCAAAAAAAAATTGTAAATGAAAAAAAAAGTATAAGAAATATTTAGTAGGATATGGAAAAATGAAAAAGAAGTTTATTGGTAAATAAACCTTTCTAAATACGCTCTCATTTAATTTTTCCGTTTGATTGTATATAATATGTTTTAGAAAAAAGTCATGAATAACACATTTAAATTCGATAAAAACATTAAAATGAATTGTAATTTGTTATAAATTTTAATGAAGAATAAATATAAAAACAATAGAATAAAATTCGGTTAGAATTAAGAAAGATGGGTACATATTATCAATACAATTATTATTTTTTAAATACTAAATATTTATAAGACAGTATGGGTATTAAGTTTATTGATATGCCACATTTTATGTTAATCATTTCTAATGTTAATATAAATAATGTATATATCTTTTAAAGACTACATTGTTACGTAATAACAAAGTTAACGTTAGAAGAAAAATTTAAAAGAAAATAAATGTATCATTTTAAAAGAAATTCATTTTAACGATTAGTACTACTCTAATCTTTTTATGAATAAAAAAATATTAATTAAAAATATTAACACTGTTAAATACTCTTCATAGTAATAATGATAAAATTATAAAATAATGAATTTTATTTTCATAAAATATGCATCTACCCTTTCATGTGACTATTTATTGTAAAAATATATATATCTTCTTTTATTTTAGAAAAAATGGCTTTTAATTATAATCTATCAAAGTTGTATTAATAAACTACACACAAGATAACTTTTTTTAAGCATACACTTTAACTACTGTCAAAAATGATAAAATTAGTGGGGACTTAAGAGGTTTTGAATGAATATATAAATATTTAATGATAATAGACAATGGACAAGTTTACGTTTACTAGAGTGAGTGAACGGGAGAGTTAAATTATTAGACATCTGACAACAGATTATCTTTCATCTTGCCAGAAATTACTCGTTTTTTATTAATAAGATACATAAATCTTGTGAATTTAGTAAACTTAAGTTAACTTCTATAGCTTGAAATAATTGATATAAAAAAAGAATACAGAAAAACTCCCCTACGTATTATATTTTTAACTCAAAGCACAACCCTCTCAATATAATCTTCAAAAAAGAAAAAAAAATAATATATAAAATGTAATTTTAAAAAATGAAATTTGTCAAAAAAAGTTTGAAGGATATTTGGTTAAAAATACAGTTATAAAAATAAAGAAATTGTTTTATCCCTATCTCATTATTTACTGTTAAATGTCATTTTTATTTTCATACAAATTGTATCAATAAATTTCGTTAAAAAATAACGCAAGTTTTTAAAAAATACTTTAATGTTTTTTTGAGAATATAAGTATATTTAAAATTTAAGAAAAGAGATATTATATTTATTATCATACAAATAAAAAGTGCTAATAATTTTTTTAAAAACATTTTAAATTTGAAGTATTCCATCAAATATTTATAAAAAAAGCCAATAATAATAAATAAAATGTAACGATATCATTTATTCTAATAGCGTTTTATTACCAAAGTACAGATATATAAATTTCAAAATGTGGCAGAAATTTTTGTACAAAAAAATCAGCATTAGATGTATTTTTAAAATGAGTTTGTCGAGTTGTGAAGTAAAACTTAGTGAAGTTTCCTATTTTTTACTCACAACAACTACCAAACATTTTATCTTTATCAATAAAAAAAATAGCAAAAAAAATCTACATAAATTTTTTAAAATGAAATTGTTTTATTGTTTGAGAGACAAATTGGGGTATATGATAGGTTAAAAACATTGTTTTATTACATAGAAGTGTTAACATTATTCATAATGTTTGGAGAAAAAGAAAAAAAAATACATTTAGTGGGAAGGATCTTGAGGATAAAGGAAAATTGGAATGAAGAGTAAAGTTTTATAACTCTAAAATAAATTATAAAATTTTTGCCAAACATCTTTTGAGGAGAGGAAAAGAAAAGATGGTGAAGGAAAAAGATGATAATAAATGTATGCAGAATAGAAATTTGACAATAAATAAAAAAAATTAAAAAATACTTATCCAATGGAGAAAATAAAAGAACATTTTGATCCATAGAATAATGATGCTTCTTTATATGAGTTAGAGAAATTTATCTTCACAACTAAAAAGATCTTTATGATATGGAGAATAAGTCAATAAAAAGAGAGAATAACACTACTTTTTATGTATAAAATTTATTAAATAAAAGAAAAATAATTGCACTTTTAAATACAATTTCAAAATTTGTTGTTTTTTTTTCATTTATTATTTACAATAATAGGTTATCAAAAATGAATGCTTAAATATACTTCACTGTAAAACAAAAATCTCAGTAAAATTAGTTAAAATAACATAAGTAAATACATGTATCTATAAATATTAATGAAAAAGACACATATGCATACATGTAAAAAAATTATGTTGGTAAAAAAAGCTAAAACTTTTTTTCACTTTACATTCATAAAACATTTAATAAATAATGTTTAAGAATGAAATTTTTTTATTTATTCATATATTCTATATTTTTTTGTCAATTTCAATAAAAACTATTTTTATTATTTATGTATATCTTTAATATCACATATGCTCATTTACCACATTTTCTGCTTAAATTTAAAAAGACCTCTTTGTAGTGTGACATTTAAAATTTTATCATAAAAATCTCTTTCTTATTTAATATTTTTAAGAAAAAAAGGCAATTTTATGTGAGGGTGATATGTTTTAGCCATAATTACTGGAAGATTATAGTTATATATTACTTATTTTAATTATTTTAGTATAAAATAAAAATTTTTAACATCTAAAACTAGTATTTTTATGTTAAAGACAAAAAATGTTTCCATTTTTTTAATACTCTACTTCATTTTATTCTTCACATTGATGTATTTTATATATGTATATATTTCTATCCAATATCATTTATTTTCAATTTCATTTTAAGATAATAAAATATTTTCTGGTGAAAAAATGAATCTTATATATATTTAAAAGTAAAGTGTATTTTATTTATATTTGTGATATCAGTTTTGTAATATTAAATTCCAATTACATGTTTTAACTTCCTTTCCACTATTTTTTTCAAAATCTTATTAACATGATTAAATTACTTAAGTATAATAATAATTAATGTAATAGATGTGTAAAAAATTATACTTTTAAATAGTGGAATAGATGTTATATATATATATTTACTTCCAACATTTATTTTGCTTTACTAATTTTAATGCATAAAATTATATGAACATATTTGTTTTATGATTTTCGCTTTTATTACTCTTTTAATATTTATCTAAAAAAATACATTTTATTAAAATTACCAAAATGGTTTGTATATATAACATAATGTCAAAGGGAGAATTGTTTAAAATAATGTTACAAGAGTTGGCTTGTTTAAATTATATACATATGTATTTTTTCCAGTTAATGTTTATAGATGGTTGTGGAGAAAGTTAAAATGATTAAGAATCGTATTGTCTATCCTACGTCGATGTAAAAAAAGTTGTCATTAATCTAATGTTGTGATTGTTTGGTAGATGTTTCGTTTCATCTTTTTTGTGTATCTCTATCATCTATTTCATCATTTTACTTGTAAGCAATTTTAAAATGTGTTATTTAATAGAATGTTTTATTGTATTTGAATAATGTCATACAATTAATTATCAAAATGTCTCCACTAAAACTTTCATAATTATCTTTTTTTCCTTCTTCTTTGTTTTTCATTTATCTTCTATTTGTCTCGTATACCATAATAATGCTAGTAAAATGTATTTATTCTCTCTCTTCAATATTCATACTTATTTATAACATATATTTTTCTTATAAACATTTATTTTTATTTGTAAAAAAACTTAAACTTATATTGTTATTCTTATTGTTTATCTCTAAATAGATTTCTATAATTTTTATTGTTTTCTCAATTTATAGATAGATATATGTGTATTCATATTTATATATTTATATGTTACTACAAAGTTCCGTAAATGAACATGTGAAAGATAGTATAGTATAGAGTTGCAAAAATTTTTAAGTGGATGGTAGAAACTAGATGTTAATGACAAAATGAAGATACAATGTCGATTCTCAACATTGTAGGACCATTGCAGATGTTAATATCACTTTGTTTTTATATACATATTATTTTCTCTAAAATATATAAAATGCCTTTGCTAGGTTTAAATTACTATTATTATTTTATATATTTTTAGTAATAATAATGCTAAAATTTTTATAATCATTCCTCATATGCTGTTGAAGCATTAGAAATTTCATGACTTCATTCCAGCAGAATTTTATAATGTAATATGTACTTTATAGATAAGTTTTAAAGTCCACCTTTTTTGTGCTATTTTATTATATTTTATTATGTGTATATGTGTATCATCAATTTAATAATTATGGATTTATATATATTGTTGATAAATTTCTCAATAACAATTTCTTTCCTATACTAACCCTTTTAACAATCACTCAAAAACATATACATTTTAAAATCATTGGAAAATATCACAAAAAAATTTTTTTTTCATTTTCTATATTTTATAATCCCACAATATATACTAGTATACAAAAGATTTCTTCATTACTAAATATTTCTAATAATATATCAACATTTTTTGTTTGCTTATGTTTGCCACATTATTATGATCACATGATTGATTAAAAATGAGTAACAAATTTAACTTTACCTTAACTGTCTTATTAAAAGATAACATTCATATATATGTATTATTTTTTATCTATAATATAGAACAACCTCCAGATGTGTATGTGTTTATAGTGATTAATTGTATGTTTTAATAAATCAGGATAGTAAATCACATTAATACTCTTCAAATTACTACACTAAAAAGTTACAACAAACAAAGTGGACTTAGATTTTATTTCTAATAACTTTTGCTATCGTAGCAGTCTCTGTATGAACAAACCTCTATTCACGTTAAATATAATGTATATCCATTCGCTCATATATATACTTCGTGTAACTACTGCCCAATTCTTCTCATTCAAAAGGATAGGGTCAATGCATTGCATTTGGTCTCGATAATAGTTGATAATCTTATTTGATGACAAAAGTTTCATCATTCCATATAGATATTCATTTTTTTCTTTGATAACATTTGCAAATGAAAATTTTTTCAATCAATTACTACATCTAAACTAAATAAGATTATTACTGTGGGGTATTTTTTTTTTTGTTTATAACATTTTTTTATTGTCTCCTTTATTTGCATGTAAATATTTTTTAATTTTCCATATATCTACAACTTTTAATGTCTTCAAAAATAAGTTGTTAACTAAAATGTATAAACACATTGACAAAAAGGAATTATTTTGGAATAAAATAGAAAATAAAACTTCTTTATTTTAACTTCTTAAAATTGATTATAATAAGCAATTTTCTATTTTTTTAATACTCTAATAATATAATAGACATATATTCATCTTTCTAATATATAATCTTCATACAACATCATATATAGTGTAAAAAAGATATGAAGAGGAACACTATCTCCTAATGTAAGCAAAAAAATGTTTGTTCTATTATATTAAAAGAAAATATATTATTTTGAAATTTTTCTTTTTCCATATATATTTTCTAAATTAAAAATACATTTATATCTATTCCACCTTAAGTTATTTTTATATACTTTTAAAGCTCATATGAATTTTTATAGTTAAAAAAATATTATTATCGTGATATAGTAACATTTTTATAATTTTACCTTCTTAATAGTTATATTTTTTTATTTTGTCATCCTCTACAAAATAACGAGAGTAGGTCTTTGATTGTTACTATGTATAAAGTAAGACGATAGATTATATTATATGTTTTATATATTTTTTTTTAAATATATTTGTTTCTTTTTCAGATTTATTTCCCTATCATTTTCTGAGGTGTTTAAACACCCAGGTAAAAGTAATTCATTGTGGATTTCTCATATGATAACTCACCGGCGTTGGTCAACGACGGCCTCGTGGTTGATCCAGACGTACCATCTGATTGCCCTCCAGTAAAAAAAGCAAAGTAAGTTCAATAGACATATTTGGTAAAGATTTTGTATTTATTATATATATTTATTCTATGTAAATAATTTTTACATATGGTCTTTTATTTTGTTGTTTATTTAACTATCTTTATAATTAAAACTACATATATATACAAAATAAAGAGAGAGAAAAAAAGAATTATCGCACCTAGTTCATTAATATATATATATTTATATTTACTTAAGATCTATTCAGAAATATATCACCCTTCCTGATATACATACTACATACAGCATTTTATTTTTACCCTTTTGATAATATTGAAAATTTTTAATCACATGAGTATATTTGTGAATATGTATTCTTCTTAATATATATAAATATATATAAAACAAGAACTACTTTTTTAATAATTGTACAATTGTTAACATTTTAATAGTAGTTTAAAGAAAGAAAAAAAAGAAAAATTTATTTATAATTTTAATGTTATTAAAATAGTTGAACTATTTATCATTTATATTTATTTATTTGTTATTACAACATCATACTCCTTTCTTCTTAACATTCTATATAAAGTTAAATTATTTATTGTATATCATTCACTATCTATATATAAAATAATATTACACCATTTTCTATCATACATTCATTTTATAAATATTTTTTTTCTTTAACCATAAAATTTATTTTATATCTATATATATCACTTTTCTTAAAATAAAAACTTCAAAGCTTACATTTTTTGAATGTACTGGAACAAATTTTTCATAACTATTCAGTTGGAATAATGTATCCAATTTTGTTGTTTTCATTTTCCTACAACTGGTATGAATAATTTTTTATTTCACCCTACATAATTTTTTTTCTATTACATTCTCTTTTATTATTCATCTTTATGATACATATGTGTATTTATATATTAATCAATGAAATACTAGTACGTAAAAATTTATCTTTTGTTAAATTGAAATTTATTATTGATAATATTGTTTTCTTAATTTTTTAAATTTTTAACCGTATTTAATGTCAGTATTATTATACTATATATAAAAATAGCACTCTTTTTTAAAAATAATTGTAGAGTGATATCCTTCATCAGTTGATAAATTTAAGTAAAAAAAAATATGGTGTGAATTATATAGTATGTAAATTCTATTTTATTCATATAAGTAATATCGTTTTACATAAATAATGCATATTTTTTTCATTTATATCATTACAACCAATATACTGATATATTATATATACATAAGCAATAAATAACAAAAATTTTAACATATTTATATGTACTTTTTATATTCTATTTATAGACGTTCCTACTGCGATAGTCAGAGTCCAATTAAAGAAGAAGACGTAGTAATGACAGCTGATGTTGCAGATAGTGAATCAAATGAGGCAAATAATGGTAGTAATTTAATTGAACTTTTAAAAAAAAGTCAACTTAAATTTGATGATGTTTTTACTAATAATGATAATAAAACAATTATTGATGATAGATATAAATTAAAGACACCAGAAAAAAAATTATTATCATCTACAGAAAGAAGTACAATCAGAGTTATTGGCCAATATCTTTTTAATCTCGGTTTACTTGAATCATGTGATGCGTTGATGAAAGAATCAGGTTGTAGTGTTGAAGATACGCGTGCTATAGCATTACGCGAATGTATAGTCAAAGGACTTTGGGATGAGGCTATTGAAATCCTCGATGATATGAATGAAGTTTTTAAGAGTAGTGAAGAGAAATTAGAGTTGAAAATATTATTATTAGAGGAGAAAATTAAAGAGCAGATTACACATGGTGATTATTGTTTGGCTTTTAGAACACTGCAATTAGAATATCCATCTGATCAAAGATTAATTAAAAGAAAAATTGATTTTGTTAAAATAATGATGGAGAATAAATATAATGATAGAATACCATGTTGGTGTGATGAAGGCTATGATCAGTATACTAAAAATGTCCAGGAGGAAAGGAGAGAATTGATTGGTGATATTCAAACATTACTAGAGCCTGATTTTTTACTACCACCTCACAGACTTAATGAATTATTAAAACAATCAATAAAGAGTCAATCAGAGGATTGTATGTATCACATTAGTGATAATCTACAACAATCATCAATAAACAATAGCCTTATCTATAATCATAAATGTTCTTTTGATGAATTTCCTGGACACGTTAGAACAGTTCTTCACCATAATTATAATGAAATATTGGCTCTTGAATTTTCTCCTTGTGGTAAATATCTTGCTACAACTGGTAGATCACGTACTTCCTCTGTCTACACAATCAATGATGATGGATCATTTGGTGGTGAATTAAAATTATCATTTCCATCAACAATAGCCGGTGGTGGTTGTATATCATGGTCCTCAAATTCTGAATGCCTTGCTATAGCATCATTAGACGATGACCGAAGTGGTGTTTTTGTTTACAGTGCGAAGACAGGATATCTTCTACGTCAAATATGGTCACTACCTGAGAGTAATGAAGCTTTTACATTAGTTAGTTTCTTTCCTAAAGAAAATAGTTCGAGATTGGCGTTTGCTGATTTGAAAGGACATTTTTATGTTGCTGATTTTGAATTAGACCACAATTTGCGTTATGATGTTATTGATGGTTTTAGGATGAGAGCATTAATATGTTTAAGTGATGATTGTTCAGTTATTGCTGCAGATACTCATAATCGTATTAGAAAGTATACCTTTGATATTTCTGAGAATCATGGTCCAAAAGGTGAAACACTAATGACATTTGATTCACCAATAATTCATATGGCTATTGATAAGAGCGAAAAATTTTTACTTGTTACAACAAGAACAGCGGGTCATCGTGTAATTAATATTGAAACTCGACAAAATGTCGGGACTTATTACGGTGCTCATATCACAAATTGTATTATTACCTCGTGTTATGGTGGTCCACAAGACGAGTTCATTGCTAGCGGTTCTGAAGGTAATGTTAAGTTATTGATTACTATGTTAATGTATTATTTTTAAAGATAATAAAGTCGTAATATGGAATAGAAAAAAACCTGAGCCTCTTTTATATTTAAATGGGCATAGTAAAATGGTTAATTCTGTTTCATGGAATCCCGTTAACTCACATATGCTGGCATCTGCGGGTGATGATGGTACTGTTATAATATGGACTCCAAGAAAGATGGTTCCATTAACAGGAGAAGATCATATTGAATATATGGAGGGTACTCGAGTACCAGGGGATAAATGGACAAATGCTAAAAAAAGAGTAATGGAGAAGAGTTCCAAGGCTCAACTTGATTACTTCTCACCAGAATTTTATGGTCCAGAATGGTAAAAAAAGTATTTTTTTACTAATTGAATTTAATGTAATTTTATTAATAATAGGCATATTTACAATAATGTTTAATATGATATAATTGTCCCATTTTTACTGATTTTTTTATTATACAATACTGTTTGTTAATAACCAGTAGATTTCAGCGAGCGTAACATGATAAAATTTAATTATATTATATATCAATTTTAAAGCAAAAAATAAAGAAATTAAGTATTTAGATAATTTTATTCTAGCACAGAATCTTTTTTTCCATTAAATATTATGAGATGGATGGTATAAAGAAAAGAGGTGTGTTGTGCACAACATAAAATTGACAATATTTAAAATGTACTTAGATTATAAAATAGATATAAAATAAGTTAATATTATAAGCCGTTTTTTATTTAAGTAATGCTTGGATTTACAAATAAAGTTTTTTGATTTCCCATTGAAAAATCGTATTTTGATTTTTATTATTTTTTTCATTTAAAGCAGTTGCAATATGATGTCTGATGGAGGGTTTTGAATTTAATAATCTTAACAATATCTAAAGATTGTTTTTGAGATGTTATCAAGTGTTATCATGAGAAAGGGTTGTTGCTATTGATGGTTTAAGTAAGATATTATTAGATCGCAATGACTCATGAATTTTTTTGGCAGAATCTAATCTGCCGTATTTTTATTTTTTTCTGATTTCTTTCATTTCGCTTGAAGTATGTACAAAAATGATTATGGATTTGAAGGGATGGAAGATGTGTGTGATAAGAGAAAAAAAATACTTTAATTATTTGTTAAAACTAATTTTGATGTTGAGTAATAACTTGGTGATTTATTTTTCATTGATGATGATGATTTGCGGCGTACCAATTTAGTTTTGTTACTCTTACTTTGGTTGTCATCCTCATTTGTTGTGGATCTAATGAATCCAGTTAGCGTTGATATTCTACGTATTGGTTTATCATCCCTAGATGACAAAACTTTATCAGTATTATTATTAGATTCAATACTTAAATCTAATGATTTTTGTGCCCGGAAGTAATGCCTTTTCCAGGAGGAACGTCTTTCAATACCTGAAGTAGAATTACATAATGATGGAAGTAAAATAGGTTTATCTGATAGTGTTTTTGCTAATGGTGTTTTTTTACTAAATTTTTTAATCGCTTTAGACGTTTCTCCATTAATTAGTTCTTGATCATCTAAATAAAATGATATTTTTTAATTTTTTTTTTTATAACTTACCCTCTATATTATTATTTGCGGCTATGCTTGTGTCGTTGTTTGTTTTTACATTATTAATACCATTTTCGTTAAAAATATTAGCCTAAAATTGATTTTTGATTATAAAATACAAATAAGTTTTTGTTACCTTATTTGGTTTATTCCCATCACTTTTATCATTTCCGTTTGTGTTACCATCTAAAAACCATTGTGAACGATTTTTCATTCTTCCTTTCTGTAGTGCATGAACATACTCTAAATTTTGTAGTGATCTTGAATTTTCAGAAGCAATATCTTCTCTGACAATACGATCAAACCCAAGAAGATATTTAGGCATATCAATACCTTCATTAAGTGATGCACTTATCCGACTCGATAAAAGTTCTTTATTTATATTACTATTGTACATTGTTGAGTCACATTTACAGTTAATTGAATCTTTAATAGAAGATGGTTCACAATAACACTGTGTTGGATTAATATTTTGATGTGAATGCGAATCTTTACTAATATTATTAGAAAATTTATTATTGTTGTAACGAAAAACACCAGAATGTAGACTGATATTTGAACCCAGATCACATAATTCATTATCATCATCATTTTCGTTTTCTCTGTTAATACAGGTATTAACAAGATTTGCTTTTTCCATTTCTAAGGATGAACGTCTTACGATAATTCCTATAAGAAATCAGAAAGATCAGATATTTATGATTTCAAATCAATAATTTTTTTACTATTTTTAACATAATTTTTAGCTTAGAATCATTATTTTAAATCAAAAATGTCGAAAACAGTTTTTTAATCTAAATGGGTTTTTTTTTTAATTTAGTCTCATTTTGCAAGAATTAATTTTACCACTCGATTTTTTAGTAAATTAGAAAGATTGATTTTTGTTTGGTAAATTTTTAGTTAGATCGTATATCAAAAAATCTTATTAAGATATATTCAAAAATTTTCAATCTCCATTGGTAAGGATATTAACTGGCCTATCATAACATTTAAATATAAGTACAATACAAAGAATAAAACAATAAGAAAAAAACAATTTTTGTGATAAAATAAATACATGAACAAAAAAATATTTTCATCACATAATTATTACAATATTTATTTTATGTCACTAAATTATAAATAAAAGAATCATTCATGTATTATCAAGTAAATGAAATATTAAAGTGTTAAAAAGGATAAGCAAATCTATCAACTATATTTTTTGAGTATAAGGACATTAATTGAGAATCTTCAAAATATTTTATAAACACTTTTATAAATATTATAAATATAGGTAAAAAAGAATAATAAACACCATAATATATATTAACAACAATTAATATTTAATTTTAAAAAAAATATCTCTAAACAAAATAGTAATATCTCATATTATTTATGAGTAACTGAATAAATAATAATATAAAATTCAAACCATACAAATATATATTGACAACAAAGTTATAACACCTTTCAAAAGACAAAATATTATTTTTACATCAAAAACTATAACAGAAAATTCATAACATTTCATTATAATTTTTATCTATTAATAAATGGTTATTTTTTATAGAATAATAAGGAAGTAGAAGAATGACTATAAAAAAATTATTTCATGAGATTAAAAGACACAAAAAAAATAAGATGGAAAAAAAATTAGGAAGTACAGGATAATACAAAAAATAAAGCGACAGTACATACATACGGAACTTATAATAATTATATTAAAAATAATTTTTTTTAACAGTAAGTATTTCTAGGGCAGTTTTTATCCTGAACTTTTTTACTATAATCCGAATGGCGACTGTTATGTGGCTTCAAAGGGCCGGAATAACTTTGAGACTTATTTCCAATAGCATGAGATTCTCCTAAATCTTCAGGTGAAAGTGATTTACCGAAAATTAAGCTTAGTGGTTTTTCTGCACTAGCACAGGAACAACACGGTTGATGGTGTGGATCAACACATCCCGTTACCGAAGCAGCTCCAATTGCACTCCTATTTAGAACAACTGATGCAGAGGTTGATCTTTTGGCAATAGGTAAAGTTGTATTGTCATCTGAACTCTCACATTCAAGATCATTTTGATGAATATTTAATGCTCCAAGTGATGTTCCTAAATTCTGCCGACGTCCAATCTTTTTTTCTAAAAAGAAATAGCATTAGAAGCAAGTACACACACAAAAAAAGGATTTAAATTAATTATTGAATTTATCTGTTTATTTTTTTTACTAGATCTAACAATAAACCGATGTATTTTAGTAAACATCTAAATATATACATATGATATCATTATGAAAATAGATTGATTATAAGAATTACCATGTATGATGTATTTCTAAAATAAAATTAACATCACAATAATCTTCTTATCAATTGAATCATTTTAACTAAATTGTTTTTAACCATTCTAGAAACACTAGAATCCGTTAAAATGTTTAAAAACAAAATATAAGTGCTAACATTGCAATCATGTTAATATATAATACAAAAAAATGTTTCACGCAATAAAAACACCAGTTTCAGAAATGTATAAAAACAATTCAGCAACAAAAAAGGTAGAACTTTCAAAAACATAGTTCCAAGGATAGAAAAGCAAAAAAAACTGTTAAAAATAAAAAACTTACTTATTGGGTATTGAAAAGAGAACATCCAATTTTCTTCTACTCGAATTGTACGACCCGTGATTTTAGCGTAATATTCATATGACTCACGAGAGAACATATCAGTGTAACCAAAATTATTAATAAGAATTGCAATAATATGTGATGCCTGTTTAAATTTCCTTACATCATCAAATTTTGCTTTTGTGTCATTGATACATGTATGAAATAGTGATGGAGCAACAGAAATGCCGATAGCTTCAGGATTCATTCTTGTATCGAATGTTATTGACGAATCAGCAATTATTCTAAATGTACCAAAAAGAAGAACCATAAAATTTTGTGATACAGGATCCATTGCATGGATTATTTTGGCAAACACTGCACGTTGTTTTGTTGGATCAGGTTCATGTAATATACCAAAAAGGAGGCGCTCATTCTCAGGTCCAAATACACCACCTGGAAGTTTTGATAAAAATCTCTACAATGTAATTATAATTTGTTAATGTAATTAAATTTATAGTGCTATACCTTGACAATTGATGCAGCTGTGTATACATTTATATCTGATATATTCATCATACGTCCACCTTTCATTATAGCAGCAATTTTTTTAACTTGAGCTTGATTACCTGGTGCCCGCCATATATCCTTCCTTAATGGACCTTCTTTATTAACTTTTAAGAGTAATATCTTTAAAATATATTATAATTATATAACTTCGCAAAGAAAACATACAAGTAATGGTCCTGGTATATCACCAGATTGAAAAGCACATGCCATTGGTACGCCAAATTTAACTTTTTCAAGTCTATCTTTAAAACGTGCGTGAACCCCTTGATAACCACAAAACACCATTCTATATTTTGAGATAGGCATTCTGATTATTTGCGTACAGAGATTTTTTAAATCTAAAATAAAAATAACAATAAATAATAAGGAAACGATTCAAATGTTATTGTGATAGAAAAAGTTTAAATGAAAATAAGTATGTATTTGTACAAATAATAGAATAGTATCCTTTCCAAATGTATATATATAGGTTCAACACATATTACTCAGAGATAATAAAAAGAAATTGCAATAACACTATCCAACAAACAATACGGCCTTTTCATTTATACAAAATGCGGGAATACATATATATATATATGTGTTTTGATGTATATATCTATATAATAATAAAACATATCTATATATTAGATATTAAATGGAATAATATTTTAAAAATCTAATCATATATAGAGAAAGACCACAAAATTATAATAAATATAAAATATCTCTTGATATATCACAATGACGCAGTTGTTATCTATCTATATATATATATCTCCACATAAATTTACTGAAATGAACTTTAAAAAATTTTTTTTTCTCCTCCACTCTTCTATCTCTAATAATTTAATATTATTTTTATAAAAAGTAGATGTATTATGGGAAGTAAAATCACCAGTCAATAGTAATTCTAATAATAATAATAATATTATTATTAATAATATTCCTCCAATTGAAAAGGAAATAAGATATATTCATAGTATCTTATCTTTAAGTTAAATCCTCTTTTGAAACAAATAAATACAAATACTGAAGGAACAAAAAGATACTATAAATTTAAACTAATAACAAAAAGGTATATTTATTATGCTAAAACAAAAATAAACATATACAACTTCTTAAACGAAAATTTATGCATATAATAAATATATTAGGAATGGTAAAAGGTGGTTTTGAACATGAATAATATATATATTATATGTATATTTTATAGAATAGAAATAGGTTGTTTTAAAATATAAATGTTTAGTAAAAATAAAAAAAGTAATTCTATGGTATAATGAAAAAAACGATTACTATGAGTATTAGAATATTGAGAAAAAAGTTATGACAAATTGTTTGAACTTTAAGTGAATACACAAGTTGTAAAAAAAATTTACATTTATGTAAGAGAATTATAAGGATTTTGAGGATGCTTTAGGTTAAAATGAGAGAGATCATAAGAAGGTTGAAATTTTGTGGCTTTTCAGAATAAATGTGAAGTCTTTTTTTATTATACTATATCTTTTACCTAAATCAAAAAGAATAAGGATCTCCTTCCAAAATATGTACTTTTTTCATTCATCCAATAACATAATGATTTTTTTATACTTTTAAATAGTATGTATATAATCACTTAAGATGAAATAAATATTATATTTGTATATGTAATAGTTGTGTATAAAAATTGTGATATAATTTATGTTTACTAATAAAAAACCTTAGAATTATTACATTAAAATGTATATTTTGTAATAAGGTGATAAATTGTATAACTATATTTTATCAATATTAAAATAATCAACAAAAAAAATGTCTTGGAAGACGAAGGAAAAAATTAAAATGGAATATAATTTTTTTAAACTATACTTTAGTATAACTGATTCAATTTACCATAAACTACGGAATAAATATATTTTAATAAAATAACAATTATCTTTAAAAGAAAAAAAAGTACATTAAACTAATTTTTATTATTAAGGAATGTAAAACATGTGGTGTTTTAATATTTATAGAAAAAAAGGACTCTCAATGTTTGTAGAGTATTACAATAGAGTGAAAAAATGAAATCAAATGATTTTAAAAAATAAAAAATACGTAGTTAATAAGTGAAAAAACTTATTTTCTAAAATATAGGTGTTATGATGAAATTTTAGTAAAATGATGATGTTATTTTATGTCATAGTTATTAGGAGGCGCAAAAAGTTAAAATAATATTACAAAATTTTTTTTAAAATTTAATTTACCAATCAAAGATTGTTTGCCAGACACATGTCTATATTTAAATAAACTTGAAAGTCGGAAATTATTCTATCCCAGTCAAAACAATAGCCTTTTTGATTTTTTTCTCCCATCAACTAACGAACGTTATATGAATAATTAAATTTAAATACAAAAATACTGTTATAAAAATTAAATGTTATGTTTATGTACACTTTGATATATACATTTAGTGGTGAAGAAAATAAAATTATAATCACAATAAATAATAAAAAAATTAAAGAGAATAAAAAAAAGTGCGCAAATGTTGATAAGGAAAAGTAAACTTTAATACAATAATACTTTTATATTCCCTCTTGAACTATATATATTCTTTTTTTATGTTAACCTACATTTTTACTTTTCTGAAATTTTCGAGGGGTATAAAATATATAGAGATGTATAAATGAGGGAAAATATGATGATAATAAAAGATATTGGTAACTTTTTATATAAAGTCACTATTATACTTATGTATATTATAAGGAACTGTGGACAAGGAAATCTGTTTAGCCGATATATTTTATATATATTTATCTATGTTGTCAATAGATTTTAGAGGGAGTTTTTAGTATGTTGTCACGCTCGCGCCCCTTACTTATACCAAATATATGGTCAATGGGTATATGTACATATAAAATATACATAAATTTATCTACATATACAAATGTATATAAACTTTTTAGAATGTTAATACAAATTATATGAAATTATAGTCTCCAAAGATGTATCCCATTTGATTTAAGTAACTATTATAATAAAAAATTTTTCTAATAAAGGTTTTACAATCCATCATTTTTTTGTTAATAAAATTTAAATCAACAAATGTATGTTATACTCTATTATTTTTTTTATATTACTTTCTTTACACATAAAAGAGATCTGGTAGTAAAAATGTATATATATTTGAGCTTACGATATAGTAATAAATAAACATTTAATTGTATCTACTACTTGATTTTATAATATATATTTTGAATGTCAACTACATATGTCTTTCTTCCATAAGTAACAATGTAAATAAATTTTTAATGGATGTCATGATGATTATGATAAAAAAAATTCTTGGCAGAAAGAAGGTTGTCTTATGAAATTATTATCAATAAAAAATCATTCATTAAAAAATAATTGCATAAACGTATATCTATAATGTGATTAATTTACTACTTTTTTTTACTGTCTTATCATGATTATATGAGGTTGATGATGTTTGTTATAAAATTCTGAATATTAACTTAACTTGTTTATTAAAATATCTTAATACCCATATATATGTATAAATTAAATAAAAAATTACTTTATAATATAATTTATAAGTGTCATAGATGAATTAAATATTTATAGGTTAAAATAAATGATATTGCTTTATCTTGAAAAAAGGAAAATATGGATGTATAAAAATAATTAGAAGTAGCAAAAATGGAAAAAATTATATTTGATTATTTATCCTTATCCTCCATACACCAATGACAATAAAAATTAGTATATAAAAAAATCCAAAAATAGTTGATAAAAAGGAAGATACTTTAAATGTATAGATTTATTTTTCTTGTCTGTGGGGATGAAAAAGAAAAGATAAGGGGAGGAGGTTGGGGGTTGACCATTAAAGGATTGTGAAGGAGATAATTAAATTGCATCAATTGTAAATGATAGATAAAATACAATTCATCATCTCCTCCTTATGTTTTCTTATAAATACAATACAATTAAATTGAACAAAATAAATATAATAATATCTATTATAGATATATCACATTTTTTTTCTTTTATAAATATTCATCCCATCGAAAATATATAAGAAATCAAAAGGATAAAAAATAGTAGTATGAAAAATAGATTTAAACTTTTTAAATAGAAAAATACACTTTTTTTATTTATAAGTTTTATTATTTTTAGGAATGAAGAAAAATGTTGGAATGAAGGAGAAGAGTGAATTATTTCTGGTAAAAGTAAAGAGAATTGGTATTTAAATATACTTTAAAATTAGAAAAGTAAGTTAAATGTAATCTAGATAGAAATAAAAGAAATTATAACTCCAAAAATATATATATTTTATACATTAAATTGACTTACTTTTAATTTATAAAATTATATTTTATAATTATTATTAAGTCAGGTTTAAAAAATTAATTACATTAACGATTAATAATTCATAATTTTATAAAGTAGGCATTTTTATAAGGATGCTGCAAGATAAAAAAAAGTTAATACATATTTCTATGAGGTACAATTTAAATAAAATCAAAAGAAAAAATAGGAAAAGTATTAAATCAATGAAAAGTATTGTATATTTTAAAAAATTATATATATATTTAGATACATAGATATATTATGCAAAATGTTAATTTTGAAAAAAAAGTTTAAGCAGAAATGCATTGTAAAATATGTATACATTTTGAAGGGTTAAAAAGAAAAGAAATAACAAAAGCTATCATATAAAAATAATTATTTGTTAAAATAAATGTATTCCAATTTAGAAATGATATAAAATTTTTATCATAAAAAGTCGCCTTTAAATAAATATATATATATATGTAATCACTTTATTTGAAACATTTCTTCCAGTTAAGCCATCTAGAAAATTAGAAAAAAAGTACACATTTGTATGTGATTGTTTGAAAGGATTAGTTTGTTTTAATTCATCTAAAATGTAAATTTAAGTAGAGGTTCTTAATAAAATATAAACTATAGAAGAGGAAAAGATTATTAGCAAGAATGATGTAAAAAAATGTTATTGAATAAATATAATTGATATCATTTTTGGATAAAATGATGTACATTATATTTTACTATCAATACTGGTCAATTAATCTCAATATTTATGTAGATAAAACATATATATAACATTTGTATTTAATTCTTTTTTTTATATTTCAAATTATATTTTTTTAAATATATATATATGAAAATAACAATATTAAGTATATCAATCTTCCATACTTTTTTCTCTCGTTAAAATCGAAAATATAAAATAAAGAGTTAAATAAAATTTTATAATAAAAAAAATATAAATATATATATTTATGTAATTGAAAGAAACATTTTTATAATCAAATGTCGATTCATAAATATTTTGGTTGTGTTCTTTTTTTTTCTATTCCTCATAATGATTCCCTTTTTATATTCTTATAGAAAGTCATCATCATGTGCAATTGTTATTTGTTTGGAACATTCTTTAACAAAATAATATATCCTTAATAATAAAATAACTCTTTAATTTTTGAATATATTATATTTAACACCTAATTAGCTAAAATATAATTAGGTCCTATTACACTTAAAGTTTTTGATTTTAATAGTTAAGGAGAAAAAAGGAAGAAGAAATTATTTCCGGAGGAGATGTCTGTAAAATATAGATAGATAAATGAAATTGATAAAGAGGGTATGTGATTGTAAGATGAAAAAAATTAAGGAATATCAGAATGTGTAAAAAAAAGACAATTGAAGGAAATGTGATTGGTAGACTGAAAATGAATGAGTGCAAGAATGATGTCTTTAATTTATTTTTAATAACACATCTATCAAAATAAATTACAACTGAAGTATCAGTAAAATAAAAACAAACCTTACATAAAATATGTTAGACAATATAAAGAAGTATAGAGGAATGATGATGAAGACAAGACAAAGGGACGAAAAAATAAATTGAAGGAATTAACTTTCTTCTTTTTTTATCATTTAAGATAGGTAAATTAAATATGATTTATAAAATTAAATAATAAACATTTCTTAAAAGTAATCAAAAAGAAGAAGATCATATAATTTGTTTGATACAGAATATAAATAGGATAAATACAAATCTTTGAAGTACTACATTAGATATGTTGTAATGTTTAAATACCTAAAAATTTTAATTTATTCTTTTATTTTTATCAATATTAAAAATTCTTCTATTCCTCTTTGAAAAATTTTCAAATCATAAGGGATATATGTGATTAAAAAAATTATAAGTTATTGAAAGGAGTTGATATTATATGTTAAGGAGAGGAGTAAAATCAGTTAAAAATGTTTGTGGTATATTTAAAGATAAATAGATAATTAACAACAGATAAAAGAATATCTAAAAATTTAAGTTAAAGTAAAAATTACTTCATAAAAAGTCAAATATAAGAAAGTTAAAATACAAAATTTTTTGTTAATGTAGTGCATAGTGTTTTCCTTTCCAGAGCAAACGAAAATGTAAAGTCAATTTTTTGCCTCTCCTCAATATAACTTTTTAAACAATCTACTTATTTTTGTTTCAAATACCCTTAAAATGTAGTTGGAAAAAGTGAAACATTTTTTTTATCACTCACTTTTTATTTTGTACCTTCTATTTTTGTAGATATATAAACTAAAATACAATATCTTATCAGGATATATTTTGAAGGTATTTGTATTGATAAAATGAAAAAAAAAAGAATTTTTTAAGGTGAACGATAAAGTATTGTTTAAATGTATTAAATGTATTTTTTGTGAAAGATTTATTCATTATCACTGCGTCATATTATCTAAAAATACATATTTCTAATGTAAAACATTATTTAAATGCTAAGTATGTAAATAAATTATATATTAAGTCATTGTTGATAAATTATCTTCGATAAAATGATAATCTGCGATGTATATAATTTTTGTTAGATCAAAATAATGATAGATGTCCTCAGATAAGCGTGATATAAAGTTAATTTTTTTCTACTATAACTAAATTGCAAAGAAGACCTTCACTGATATATTATTTATCCTGTTTATTATAGTTCAAAAATAGTGTTATAAAATAATATTATTACAAATAGTAATAAAAAAATGTTTTTATTAAAATCATTTACTTCTTTAAAGATAATTATCTATTTATCAAAATTTATGTGTGGAAAAAGGTAACATTTTTGATGGAAACGAAAATTAATCATAGATTTTTATCACATTTAACCTAATGATTTTTTTAATAAACTGTTTCACTCTATTTCTCTATACCTCTACTTAAGCATAAACGATTTAGGTAAAAAAACAATATATTAAAAATAGAATTTATATATTATTAAGTGTAGAAAAGAAAAACAACACAGTAATTAGAATATACATATATATTTAAATATATATTTATAATTTAAAAAGTATATGGTATAAAAGACGATTAATAAACTTTTAATAGAGAGAAGAAATATATATATATTTTTCAATAAAGAAATCCTCCAACAACATACTTAAAATTTTAAACATTGTAAATTAAACATGACAATAATTAAGGGAAAAAGAAAGTTTTTAACTATGGAAAGTAGAATAAAGAAAATATAAATAAGGATAGGAAAAATGTGACAATATATTAAACATTAACAAAAGTGAAGTATTAATTTTTCCAACTTTTTTTGATAAACACATTTGTCTTTAAAAAATACTTACACCTTTTAACATTATTTATAAAGTATTATCAATAGTTTCATTGTTCGTAAATTACTTTCATTTTTCAATTCTTTGTAAATGACAAAATATTTAGAGAATAATGACAGTATTATTTAGTTTAATAATTTTCGTTGCCTACCAAAAGTCTTAAACTTTACATCTTTTTATTTTCTCCCACCTATTCTAAGGATTATTGATAATAGGATTAAAAAGTTTATTATTTAAGGTAAGTTTATTAATTATTTAAGTTCAATAAAAATCATTTTTGTTAGATCTTATGATAATTACACTATCCAGTTATTAGAAATATAATATGTACAATTTTTAATGCTCAAAGTGTCCTTTATAATTGATTTTGTTTTTTCTTTCTGTTAAATAAATTAAAAATTTAAGTTTCTGTGAATAATAAAGTTAATTTATGTATAACATTTCTTTATTTAAATGGTTATAAGTTATTCATATTTACACTTAACACTATGAATTATGTTTCTATTTTTAGAGTGAATTCAGATCTATCTTTATTGCTAGTCATTTTTTATCCTTTTATATTAGTAAATTTTTATCATATTAAATTATCTATAAAAGTGATTTTAAGGTTGTTTTTATATAATCAAAAAATGGTGTATTTAAAGTTAGTGGAAAGTTAATCTTCCATTTTTCTTGAGGGTATAAAAATTACAATAAGAGGGTTATCTAACCCACTAAGATAAGAATTGAAAATAATACATATTCTAAAAACAAAATAACCCATTTTTAGCCCTTGTGACTTAACAATTATGGCTTCCTATGTACATTATGAATCAACTTCCAACCAATGTTTAAAAGGAATAAAAATTCGTTCTCTACTGATTCAGTAAAATGTGCTGGCCATTTTGTTGGATAAACATCTACATTGAATAAAAGTAGGCTCTGAACGGCTATCGTAAAAATATTTTCTAAAAATGACAAAAGTTAAGCAGGCAATGCTTCTAATAGCTCAAATGCACTAACTGAATGGCTTTTAGTTTTTTTGATCTAGAAATTATACATTTATTGTAAATGAACTAAATAAATTTTAATACACCAAGAAAAAAATATTGAATTCAACGATTAATACTTTACTCAAAATATTAATTTTTAATTATGCAAAAGTATTTCAAATTTATAGAGCTTAAACCACCATTAATTTTTTAAACAACCTAACATATATCAGTTTATTTAAGAGTCAATAAATTTTATAAATTGTTTAAAAACAATCAGTTTGATGAATTGATAAAACTTTTTTATCTTTGTGTTTGTGCTAAAAAATTTTCAAAGAAATAAGAGAGAAAGAATCAATAATACTTTATTTAAAAAAATAAAAAAGAATATAATCAATTCTATGCTGTTTCTTTAACTATACAAAAATAGCCTTTTTAAATTATGTTATGTAAAGGAAATATCTGAATATATATATGACTTCTAATGGAAAAAATTCTTTTTTTATTATTATATTTCTAGAAACAAATTTATATTCGATTTAAATTACCATTTATTTGGTGGTTTTGATGAATGGGTGTAAATATTAGAAGAATATAAGAAAAATAGACAAAAATTCATTAAGAAACCATACAGGGGGATGATAAAGAAATTATTTTAATTCAACTCACATTTTTATTTCTTTAATTCATTTTTCTATTAAATTATATATTTTTATTCAACCCTTGAAAAGTATTTCAACTTTAATTCATATATAAAATAGAAATATAGTCTCTGTAAAAAATTAAATAACAATTGAGCCTTAAAATTTCCGAATAAAAAGTTAAATTAATAAAGATTATTTTAAATTAAAATATACTTTTAATAGAAAATTAATTTCTTTCTATTTTAACAATAAAAAAATTATTATTTCGGTGGAGGGCATATAAATGAATGTAAATATCTTATGTATATATTTTATCGGAAGTTATTTAAAAATACTCATTTTTAATGTCCATCTAGAGAAGTCCTAATAATTTTCTTTGATAATCATGTAAATGTTATTGGTGAAGGATATACATTATTATTTATAAATAAAGCAGATGAAATATGTGGAGGAATATAAGGAAATAACAACTGAATATGGTATATTTTCGATAAAGTAGATAATAATTTTTATTTTATGTTAAGGTTCATACTTCAAAAAAATGTGCAGATAAATGGGAAGATGAAATAATATATTGGTGGAATAGATACCAATTGATAAAAAAATAAATAATTACATATAAATTCATATAAATACTTGTGGGTGTATTCCTGCTAGTAAAATAGTATTCTTCTTGACACATGAAATCATTCTTCAACAAGTGAATAGATCATAAATTATAACCATTTACTTATTTATGTAAAAATATATATGTATTTTCTATTTTTAAAACAATATCTAAATTTGGTAAATTATTTTTTTCACTATCCAATTTAAAAAATTTAAATATGCATATTTATTCCTAAGGATAAAAAAGTAAATGGAAAGAAATTTTTGATGGTTAACTAAAATATGGTTCTGGTTGTCACAAGAGAAATACATATTGTTTATGCTAATATTAATTAATAACATTTTTTTCTGTATAAATATTTTTTACCAATATCACCTCTAAAATTTTTAATCCCTCCAAATAAATTTATATGTTAAAAAGAACTTTTTATTATTCCAAAAGGGAAGAAATTTTCAAATGTTTTTGGTATTTTTAAAAATTAATTAAATGGAGAATAAGACTTTTGAAATTAAAAATTTCCCATGTATTTTTGTTTGACAATAATGTCACAAAAATAGAATGATAAACTTTAAGTAATCTAAAAATAAAATTTCCTCTTTTTTGTTATTGTTATCAGAACAATTAGACAAGTAAGAGTTAAAATTAGAATTTTATGTTAAGATTATATTCTTTGTTAAGATACCTTTTTTACGATCATGATATCATTTTTACATAATATTTCTTAATAAAAAAGCAAGTATTTTTAGTTTTTAAACTTACTTCTAAAACAACTAATTACCTTCCTCATTATCATTTATTTTTTGAACTTATCCAATAAAATAATTTAATAAAGAAAATAAAATATATAGAAATAATGGTACTATAATTGTGAAAGATTATAAAAATTAGAAAAAAAGAAATAAAAATAACTCATTTTAAGTGAAAATCGTAAAAATATTTTCTTTTTGAATGAGAAATTAAATAAGTATATGTCCTTATGTATGTATGATGTTCTCTTCTCTATTAGCGGATTCATATTTGTCATATAGGATTATGTAACATCATCAGCATCAGGTTTATCTTCAAAACAAACCCTTCTCCAACCTAATAAGAATTGTTAAAAGAGAAAAAAATTGGTATCCTCATATTTAGAAAGCCTTTAAAATGTATATAAAATACTTTGGATTTTTTAATGTGACAAAAGTTTATACAAATATAAAGAGGAATAAAAAAAAGATTTTTTTGCTAATTTTTAATCAACGTCATTTTTGCACTCCTTTCTTTGTCCTATTATTATTCACAAAACAAAGATTAATATTAAAATGGAAAATCTTAATGTTTTAATAATATAGGTTGTTTATGGTATCCTTTTTAAAATTTATTCAATTTATTTAATATAACTATTCTTAACATGTAGGAGGACAATTTATGTAAAAATTATTATTAATAATATATAAACATATTTACTTGAAAATTAAAATAAAATAAATGATCATTTTTAATGTCCTCATTTAAAGGTAAAAAATTAAGAAAAAATATAAGTATCCAAGGAAACGAAAAGAAACTTTTATCTCTCGCTATATTTAGAAAACAATAAAGAGAATATTTTATGTAATGATAAAGAAACTCTTTATATGAAAATATATCGTAAATTTATACTATTGAAATAAATAACTATTTTCTATTTTTTGTGTATTTCCATAAAATTCAATAAAATAAAAATGTAGGAAACAGTTAATGAAAAGTTATGAAAGAATTCTATTTTTGGATATTCTTCTATATTTAAAAGTCTCCCCCTTTTTTTAAGGAAATTTATGCTTTTTAATTAATAGTAAAAATTGTATCATATCGGGATGGTAATGGACCACCCAATCAGGCTTTTTTTTATTACAAAACACTATTAATACTCCTTCATTTACAATTTAAAAAGTTATAAATATTTTTTTTAACAAATTACAAAAATAATAAAGATGAAGAATTTCTGTCTTCTGATCTTTTATAATGTTTTTTGAATATTACAGATGAATGTACAAAAGAAAAATTTTCCCTGTAACAAGTTTAAAAGACGTAATTAAAGGGATATATTATTTAAATGATAGAAATTATATTAGCTCCATTTTTTAGACATTTTTTGGATTCATAATAAGAGAAAGATTAATTTATGTATATTTTTAAATCCTAAATATATCATATTAAAATGACAAGACTAACATGCTTCGTCAAAAAAAGATCCAATCTCAAAAACGTATATATGTCATAATAATCATAATAATGTTAATACAAAATATTTTTATTTAGTAAGAATTTAATCATTTAACTATTATATGCGAATAAATTTATATATAGCTACTTTTTTTTATTATTATTTCATTTTTTGACATTTCAAATGTCATGCTATAAATTATTACGATTAGAACGGAAATTGGATACATGTTAATGGGTAATGTAAATGTAGCTATAAAATTACTATAAACACAATAGATAGATATTATTTTTAAGTAAAACAAAATTATTTTTAAGTTTTTTTTAGATAAAAAAATAATGGACAAATTTTTATTTTAAACACAAAAATTTTAATAATTTTATAGTAATCATATGGTAAAAGAAAAGTTATTTTACCAATAAAAATATTTCAAATTATTTTAATATATATATATATATATATAATTTTTTTTGAAGCAACCAAAAATGATGTATATAAAGTAAGTGTATAAAAAACTAACTTTTTTACGAAATATTTATCATAAAAAAAAGATATTCGTAATAAGTGAAATTAAGTCTAACAATTTTTTGCTTTAATATTACAACTACTATCTATAATACACATGCAATAATGTAATTATATTATATTTTTTTGAAATTCAAATAAAAGTTCTACCAAATAAAAATTAATATAAAAGTGTGTTTTCTCATATTCATTCAAACAATTTAAATGTACGACATTTATAATCATCCAGCCACTGTTATTTAATTAATTAACAACTGAAGCTTTTCTTTCATAATATTTTTGAATTGTTGATTGTGGGATACGTTTTAACATTTCGGCTGGGAAGATTCTAAGTAACTGCCAACCGATATCAAGAGATTGAAATATTGTACGGTTGTCATAATTTCCTTGAGAAATAAAGTTTTTCTCGAATTTACCTAAGAATTCAAGATACAATAAATCATCACTTGACAAAGCTTCCTCTCCGACGACAGCCTTCATAGCTTGGACGTCTTTACCAATAGCGTAACAAGCGTAAAGTTGATTAGATACATCAGAGTGATCTTCGCGTGTCATACCTTCTCCAATGGCAGATTTCATAAGACGTGAGAGTGATGGTAATACATTAATTGGTGGGTAGATTTGTCTGTTGTGAAGTTGACGATCAACGTAGATTTGTCCCTCAGTAATATATCCTGTTAAATCAGGAATTGGATGGGTAATATCGTCGTTAGGCATAGTCAGGATTGGGATTTGTGTAATTGAACCAGCCCGTCCTTCAACACGACCAGCACGTTCATAAATTGTAGCTAAATCGGTGTACATGTAACCTGGGAAACCACGTCTACCTGGTACTTCTTCACGAGCAGCAGAAACCTCACGAAGAGCTTCAGCGTATGAAGACATGTCGGTAAGGACAACAAGAACGTGCTTGTCACATTGATAAGCCAAGAATTCAGCAGCGGTCAAAGCAATACGTGGTGTAATGATACGTTCAATAGTTGGATCATTAGCCAAATTGAGGAAAAGACATACATTTTCCATAGAACCATTCTCTTCAAAATCTTGTTTAAAGAAACGAGCAGTTTCCATGTTAACTCCCATAGCAGCAAAGACAATAGCGAAGTTATCTTCTCCTTCTTTTTGTTCACGCCCTGGAAGTTTTACAAGACCTCCTTGTCTTACGATTTGTGCAGCAATTTCATTGTGTGGAAGACCAGCAGCTGAGAAAATTGGAATTTTTTGTCCACGAGCAATACTATTCATGACATCGATAGCAGAAATACCATGTTTGAATCATTTCTTCTGGATATGTACGACATTGTGGATTGATTGGTTGTCCTTCAATGTCAAGATAATCTTCAGCTTGAACTGGTGGTCCTTTATCAATTGGTTTACCAGAACCGTTGAAAATACGTCCTAACATATCTTCAGATACAGGTGCTCTAAGAATATCACCAGTAAATTCACAGACAGTATTTTTAGCATCAATACCAGCTGTACCTTCGAATACTTGAACAACAGCTTTATTCTTGGAAACTTCAAGAACTTTTCCAGATCTTTTTGTACCATCAGGGAGGGTAAGTTGAACTACTTCAGCGTATTGTGGGAATTTGACATCTCCTAAGATAACTAAAGGTCCATTAACACCAGTAACAGTTTTATATGCTAAAAATAAGGATGTAGAAGCAATAATGATAAACAAGATTTATCATAAAGATAAACACCAACTTACTTAACCTTGGTCTTGTATTATAATTTTGGATTTTAGAAGATTTAACTCCTGGGATGATATCTTTATTGACGTCAATAGCAGTTGTCATATTCTTAAAATCTACAACATAAAAACATTAATGAAAATTATTAAAATATAAAATAATTAATAATATTTTATACCACGTCACTTAATATAAATTTCTTAAATATAATACATATGGATATTTTACATAATAAAGCGTATCAGCAATGAGAGAGTGTTATAGACAAATTAATTTAAGAATTGATGACGAATGTTAATGATGATATAAAAGAATATATATTATTTACTATATTGAAAACTATAAAAAACACTAATATATTTTATATTAAAAACTATTTTATTAAATTCATTTAACTTCTATAATTAATAAGGGTAATATATATACTAAAAATACATGGAGAATGTAAAATTGAGGTATATATATTTATAAAAGGAATCTCCATTTTATTGCAGATATAGATGCTTAATTTTACATTACAACCAATTTTCAGTCATCGAGCAATAGTCGGTCGATCCTTCACTCTCATCGAAATAGTTCTTTTCTCTCATCAAAACTAATACTTGGTCTTTTATCTTTGTTAACAAATCGTGTTGAGAAATAATCGCCCTTTTAAAGTGATTTATACCCTCTATAACTTTATAGATCAAGAAAATGTTATATTTTTAATGTTAAAAATATTTAAATATGATAACAGTAAAGATATAATAATATCATATGACTATTTAAAATGATGTAGTATGTTAATATAATTATATTATAAATTAAAAATAAATAAAAATTGCGGATATGATTAAGGATGTTATTATAGTAATATAAACAAAATAATTATCATATATTGTTACAAAAATCAATTTGGTGAAGTGTTATGCATTTGATATATATGATGTGGAAGTGATATTTAAAATAGATTGATAAAAAAGTGAAAACTTTTTGAATGTATCATATTTATTACGACAAATTAAAAGACAAGAATAAATAAAAAAATGGTGGAGGATAGTTAATTTAAGAATTAGCATGATAAATTAATCTTTTTGTGGATAATAATAATTACTTATTCTTAATTGATTGGTAGAGGTTTATGGGTATAGGAGAATTTCCCTGTTTTAAAATCACCAACAGTATGACCACCTCCTGATAATGTCCATTTTGTTGTCAAAAGTCCCTCAACACCAACTGGTCCGCGTGCATGAATCTTCCCAGTACTAATACCAACTTCAGCACCTAAACCAAATCTATATCCATCAGCAAAACGTGTGGAAGCATTATGGAAGGCACACGCTGAATCGATACCATTTAAAAATTGTTTTGCTGTTTTGGCTAAAAAATAATAACAAATTATTAACTTATTTTTTTTTATTAACTCAATTAAAACATACCATTTTTTGTTACAATTGAATCTGTATGACCACTACCGTATCTATGAATATGAGCTATTGCTTCTTCTGTACTATCAACAACTTCGAGAGTACATTCTAATTTACCATATTCAAATTTAAGGGATTCTGCTGCTGGTGGACCAAATTTGAGAATTGATTGTAGTTTTGGTCCAGCATGCAATTTAACACCTTCACTCTTAAGCATTCCACAAAGTTGGTCAAATAATTTACCATTAACATGATCTCTATGGATAAGTATTGTTTCAACAGCGTTACATGCGGCTGGATAATCACATTTTGAATCTTTAACAATATTTAGTGCCATATTTTCATCACATTCTTTATCAACATAGACATGGCATATTCCTTCAGCATGTCCAAGAACTGGAATACCTTTACTTTGCTCTTGCATTTTTTTAACCATCTCAGAGGATCCACGAGGAATGACAAGATCGACGAATTCATTTAATTGTAAAAGATCAGCAACATCTTCTCTTGATCTTATAAGTGTTACAGCATCTCGTAACTCGAAGCTATGTTTTCCAAGAACATCCTGTACTAATGAGTGAAGGAAACGGTTTGATTCATCAGCTTCTTTACCACCTTTTAAAAGTAATGAGTTACCTGAAGCCATAGCTAATGCAGCAACTTGTGGAAGACAATCAGGACGTGATTCAAAGATGACTAGTAAACTTCCAATAGGTACAGATTTTTGTTCTAGTATAAGACCATTTGTTAATTCGGTTCTTTTTAAAACTTTTCCTATAAGTGTTTTGGCGGAATCAGAAATCATATTTAAACCAGCATGAAGATCAGCTATCTTTGAATGATTCAATCTTAATCGATTTAATAAAGCTGGTTCCAATTCATTTTGTTGAGCATTATGAATATCAAGTCTATTAGCTTCAAGAATAAGTTGCTCATTTTCAATTAATGAATCAGCTAATTTTTTAACAAGATCACTTCTCTCCTCGTTTGTTAATGCCTGTAAGGCACGTCCACTTTCTTTGTTACAGCAGCAACCTCCTCAATTGGTGGACCCTCATCGTTACCACCACGACAGAATAGTGTTCCAATTTTTTTGCCATAAACAGCTGATGTTATAGCGTTAGTAGAACTTCCATTTGTGATAATTGTTGATACACCATGTTTCATAGCATTTACGCATGCACTAACTTTAGCTTCCATGCCTCCAGTACCAAATTTAGAATTTTCTCCAAATACAACGTCACCAGAAGCTTGAAGATTATAGGTGTTTAACAATCTTGAACCTTCCATATCTGGTGGGCCAGTATAAACTCCATTAACATTAGACAATATAATCATTAAATCAGCATTAATTTCAGAACTAAGTGCAGAGGCAAGTGAATCATTATCACTAATATGCATATTAAGTTTTGGATCCGGAGCCACAGCATCATTAGCATTGATAATTGGAATAATATTAAGATTAAGGAGAGATTCAATAGTTGCTCTAAGATTTTTTCTTCTTTGTGGATCATCGATATCTGGTTTGGTTAACAAAACCTGTGCAACAGTAATTCCATATTGTTGAAATAATTGTTCATACAAAGACATTAACCCAGGCATTCCTGAGGCAGCACAGGCTCTCTTATCAGCATTAATACCTGCCGGACCACGTAATGTCTGTCTCATTGACATTGACATAACCAATTCATGCCTAAGTTTTTGGCGACCAAAAGCAACAGCACCGGATGATACAAATAACATTTGCCTTCCTGATAATTGTAATTCTGCAACCTGTTCAACAATTGAAGCTAATCTTCCTAAAGCTAAGCCGCATTCATCTTCACGAGTGATAACAGCACTACCGAGTTTAACGACTATTCTTTTGGCTTTTATAAGATCTGCCCTATTATTGATGTTTCTATGTTGGTGTTTCATTTCACTAGGATCGAAAGTTCCATCGGCAGAACGTAAGCCAAGCTCGGAAAGTCCCATTAAATGTCCTTGATCATCATTAACAACTGCAGGAACAGCAGTTTGAACAAGAAGACGGTCAGTTTTAGTTTTAATACCTCTTGAGGCAACAAATCTTGTCACCTGTCTGGATGCAAAACGAAGCATATTTAGTTTTGTCTATAAAAAGAAGAAAAAAGGATAAATCAATAGGATTAAGATTAATTAATAATAATTATAAGACATTGAAATAATTAGTGGAAAATTGAAACGTCATATATATTATAATTTTTATTAAAATACTAAATAAGAATGTAAAATTTCTATTATCATTACTTTTAAAAACAAGAAAGTTTTATAGATATAAACTAAATACTTGTTTTAGATAATAAAAAGTATACACATACATATATCTTGAATTATAATATCCTAAAAAATATAATTGTACGTTTGAGATATATTTGTGTGTACTGTCTTTATAAATGATAAATTCTTTACTTATATAGACGATTAAAATGCTATCAAAAAATTTATAATCAAATAGCTTCATCAAAACAATGCCCTGTTTGGTCAATTTAAGAAGGTTTTCTTATCAACATGTCAATATATATAGAGATGTGATAGTACTAGTAAATCGCTTTAAATCGTAATAAAAGTAAAGCGGGGAAAAGAAAGTAATTCAAGAATGTAGCTTACAAAAGCTATCTTTAAAATAATATCATGATTAGAATAGAGGGAATCTAGCAAAAATTTTAATCTAAAAAGCATTTTTATTTATAGTTTTTACCTGGCAGACCTTTACCTAAATACTCTCTAGTGTTTGCCTTATCATAGAACATTTAGTAAATTAGATTAAAATAAATGTATGTTATCTTAAGATGGAAGAGAAGGACAAAAAAAAGGTACATTTTGATTCTTATTTTAACCTGTTACATGTTTTTAATATTATAACTAATAAAAATAGGATTTTTTATGTGAACATTAAATTGATAAATGTCATTTTAATATTTAAGACTAATTAATGAAAAAGAACTTTTTTGTCATTAAAAATTCACGTGAACTGTTAGAAAATATCTAAATCATTATTGCCATTTTATATTTTGTGTCCGATCCTAAATAATCCTAGTTATATACAGATTTTTCATAATATTTTCTTTAAAATCACCTTATGACTACGATTTTTACGGGAAAAGAAGATTTAAAAATGTTTTCCTTAATATTATCTTAAAAAAGCGGAATATAAGATTTTTTGTTTATACTACATTTTAACAAATAAGATATTTGCTTATAGCAGATGCTTCAAGAGGGAACGTTTTCACTAATTCAAGAACATTTCATGTAATTGTTAAGTAATTAAAAGTTATTTAATTAAACATCATGATACTTGACCGATTTCGGCAACTATCTCTTCCATTAAATAAAGAAAAGAAAGTTTCATTTAAAGATTATGGTGTTTGCATTATTATAAAGAGTATACAATCAAAATATTATGATAGTTGAAGATAGAAAAATCTTTTTAAATTTATCTTGGTATAAATTAATGCCATTTTAATATATCCATTTTCACACTCTTTAATTGTTAAATAAATTATAAAAGTAAAAATATATCCAATTATTTACATAGTATATTTTGTTCATGACTCTTCTTTTAAAAAGAATGATTTTTCAATGGTGAAAGTTATAATATCTTCAATATCCTTAAATTATCAAAATTATATTTATATAAATAATATAATTTTCATCACACTTTACCGTCCTTCTCATTCATATTTTTTTATAATTCTTCCTCCATGGAATCTTTATCAAATCTTTTTGTAGTAAAAAGTCTTAAGGATTACAAAAAGATAAACAAGAGATAATTGAAGTGTCCTTAATGGTCCCACTAATATAGATAAATAAAAGTTTAAAGATTTTATACTGTTATTTAATATGACTTTTTAAAGCTTTTAAATGTCTCCTCCTAATAAATGAATGAGTTAAAAAGAATTTTCATAGCATATTTATTTTATTATTAAATATCTAAATCACTATTACTTTTTTATATTTATTATAAAGATTATTACTATAATAACAAGTTTTTAACATATAATAAATATGGAAACTATTACATGCCCATTTAATATACAAAAGTTTCTATCACAAGCTTTTATTGTTGATCATTCTTTGAACAGTAAACAAACAATCATCTTCGACTGTCATACCTTCAACAATTACACAGAAATCTCTTGAGAAGGAAGGAAATACTAAAGAATTGGATGGAAAGAAAATCTTATTACCGTCATTATGGAAAAGCAACTTATTTAATAATCACTCTTCAACACTTTTTAATGGTAATATACAAACATTTTAAGATTGATATAAATCTATTTTTTAGATCAATGTAAATCACTACAAGAAGATTACAATTTACAACATAAAGAAATATCTCTTGTGGAGGAGGATACCAAATTTCAAAATAGTGAGTCAAAGATTCATTTACGATCTCAACAAAGTAGAAGGAAACCGAGAGTTTTATTTACACATGCACAAGTAATGCGTCTGGAGGAACGATTCAAACAACAAAAATATGTTAACTCCTCTGAGAGAGAGGAACTAGCTAAGATTCTTGGATTAACACCAACACAAATAAAGATATGGTTTCAGAATCGTAGATATAAGTGTAAAAGAGTTGACCAGGATCAGGCATTAATGATAACAAGTCAAATGCAATTACCAACAAATTCTTTATATGACTTTCAGATTATTTGGACTTAACAATTTTTATCGTTAAAATATGTTTATATACTTATTTTTTTATCAAGAAAGAATAACGTTTTTTAACAACCTATATATGTCGTGAAAATATATGAAAAAGTTGTGGGTGGGAGGAAGGGGAGAGAAAGAATAGAAGAATGAGAAAAAAAAGTTTTAATAAAGACTATAGAAATTGTTTTGAAGGTATTTACATTAAATCGTACAATTAAATTAATGTAAATTATAAAACTTTTAACAAATAATAATAAATATTTGCTTTTCTATTCTTTTGCTTCTAACAAGTTTAGATAATTTTTTAATTATCATTACATTCACATTGAAAATAGGATAATTAAGAAACAATATGAAAATTAAAGTCTATTAATAAAAAATTCTAAAACTTTTCCCACCTTAAATTGATCTTTATTAATACAAAATAAGCTTATGATTTTACATAAAAAGAGCAATAAATATTATTTATCAGTGTAAATAAATAAAATGGATATTAACTTTCTATTTATAAATTATTTTACATAAATTAAAAAGACAAAAGTAAAACTTTTTTAAAGAAAACAATGAATTTTGGGAAAAAAGGCTTTTAATTTTATCTTATTTAATTATAATTTTTACTTTAATTCGAAAATAAACAAATGAAATGAAAATAAATTTCTGATAAGGTTCTACATAAGTTTATGCTTATATAGAAACCAAATTTCAATGACATATTTTAATATAGAAATGTTATTTTTAAAGGGAGTAACAGTAAATGTTTATAATCCAAGGAATAGTAAATAAAAAATTACAAAAAGCAGAGCAATTTCATGAATATCATTTGATGGATGTTTGAAAATGTTATCTTATTGTCTTCTATGGATATACTACTTAAAATTTTACATTAAATTTAAAAATTATTCGATAATTAAGAATTATTATAATTGTTGATATATCCACTCTAATTAATTTTAATATTATAATTATATTTTTTATATAATACAAATAATGTTATTATTAATAATGAGGGTACTGTAAAATGGTCGTTTTAAAAGAGTTGTCCCCAACATAATAAATGCTAATTTTTTTTTAATTTTAATTCTATATATAATTAGCCTTATTTTCAAAATATTATTAATGTATATATACATATTCGTTAATAATTATGTACACTTTATCGTTTTTTCTTTTGAAAGGATTAACTTTAAATAACAAAAATTATTAAGTATGGATAACAAAAATACCTCCCACAAAAAGCAATTGGCATTCACCGCGTGCCTTAGTGATATAAGACTCTTCTAAAGTCACGGATGAAGGCGAATTGCAAATTTGATTGTAATATTTTGTTATCTACTCTAACAGAAGTGTATATAACAGAAATTTTTAGTTCATTTTCTTTTTTTATTCAAAAATACGCATACATATATAATGTGATTAAGATTACTTAAAGCGATATTGAGGATGGCAAAAATTTTTATGTGCCTATATATGATGTATGTATGTACATTTTATTTTATATATAATATATAAGAATAAATAAATTTTTAAATTATTTGCTTTATGTTACCGCTCCTGGGTTCATATTAAAAATGATTTTATATGTATGTACATTATTTATATTAATGTATCTGTAAAAAGTTCCCCTATGTGTACATAGATATATCTAGTAAGAATGAAAAAAAGAGTAGAAGGAAAAATTGAGTAAATGTTAAAATATGAGAAAAAAATCCATAAAAAGTAGTAGTTAAATGATAAAAAATTTTTACATATATATACATATTAGAGTACTAAAAGATATTTAAAAGAAGATGGATTTTAAGTGTTATAATGGTAAGAAAAGGAATTATATGAAGGTCCTTTCCTCTTCTTCAAATTCCTTCTAACACAAGATAAGTAAAAAGTTGTTGATAATAATTTGTTTTTAAAAAAAGAAGTTTTATACATTTATTTATGTGGAGGAAAACATAAAAGACATAAGTGGAAATGTTATCCTATTTTTTTATAATCAAAATAATGATACTGACAATAGGAATGATATAAGTAATGTGTAAAAACAACTTTATTATAAAAAGTTTTTTTTTAATTTTAAAATGATTATCATTCGTCTCTATATCCTCTTTTACTTGTAGGAAGTTGCCATACATGAAGAGAAAATTTTTGTTTGAAAGCTTATCTAGAGTAAATTTTATTATTTTTTTCTGTTAACCAAAAAAATGTAGTTATGAGTAGAGGAATGTTAAAATTTATATATGGTAAATAATTAAAAAGAATTTTAACTCTATTTAAACTTACTTTTAAGTATATTTACTGTTGCTGTAGAGAGATATATCCAATAGTGGAGGGAAAATTTAAAAAATTTTTCAACTAAATAAGTAACTTAAGAATGGCATATATATAAAATATAAATGTATACATGAATGATTAATTATTCATTTTACGGTACCATAAAATGATATAAAATCAATGTACAATTTGAAGTTATTCTGAAACCTTATATAGCATTATCCTCAACAAAAACCCCTCCTCGTTACGCCTTTAAATTATCCTTTATCTATGTCATGGTACAATATAAGAAAAATATATGTATAGAAAACATAATGTAGAAAATGGTATATGAGAGAACGGAAAAGTACATAATATATATTTATATATATGATTTTTAAAGAACATAACAATTTTTGAGATGATGTATAAGGAGAAAAAAAGGAGTTAAAAGAGAGAGAGAAAAAATATGAAAAAGAAATTTTTATAACAGGAGGAAAAATATTAAAAATTGAAAGTTTATATGTTTAAACAAAATAAATAAATAATAAAGGAAAAAGCTTATGAAGCATAGTGTTTTCTATCATTATTTGTGAAGTAAATAAACTTTTTACAAATGTTGTTAATGAAAAACTTATAAAAAGATATTATTATTTGTATGTATACATAATACTATCAAAAAGTGTATGTCCAAATTTAATGAAAAACAGTTCTTGACTCTTCAAAACTTAATTAAAAGTAGTCAAAAACGAAAATGATTGAGTATAATATATATGTTGCCTATATTTTTCTTGAAAAGTTTTATAGACTTTTATAAATGAAATTGTGGTCCATGTAAAACATATAATATGTATATTGTATCCAATGTGCATGACAAAAATTTATTTGGATGAAGTGAACATAAGTATATATATGGATTGTGCATGTATATATGTATATATTTAATTGAAAAGAAGGGAAGAGGATGATGAAAAAAGGAGAAAGAAGAGAGAGACTAGAAATGGCAGATGTTAACAAATTTTGACGGCATCTCTTAGCATATTTTCGAAAAATGTTCCAAGCAGGTGGTCAAGATTTTAATCATCTATATGTAGAAAAAAGAGAGAAAGATATATAATATAACATATTTTCATCTGCCTAAGCTTTCATCTCCCTCTTCGTTTTTAGCCATAATCTTTTCTATCTTATCTACTGATATTAAGAGATAGCCAATAAATTAAGAATATAAACATATTTGTTTTTGCAGGTGGAAATTAATTTATTATTTAATTCTTTTTTATATATATTAGATGGATACGATTAACAAGAAACCATGGAAAGAAAGATTATAATACACATGAGACCATTACTTCCTACTTTATGATATTTAAAATTTACTCATTACTATCTAATGAAAGATTTATTAACTTATCATTAAATATATTAATTTAAAATGATATTATAAATTTTAATTAAATGGGAGAAAATATTAAATTTTAAATAATAAAGTATTAGAAATATTGAATAAACAGCATTATATTTTTGTATAAATTTAATTTTTCCATTACTAAAAAAGGAAATCTACTTCATTGTAGAGATAAGAATGTATAAGTTAATATAAATATAATATGTATTTTTAAAAATACTATTAGTATAATAATGGCAAAAATAATCTTTTTCGTTTTTTAAAAATAATCAAGTTTTTGATAAATACTGATACAAAGAATTTAGAGACGATTTAATTATTTTTTAATATTATAATAATACTTATCTAACGTCATAAATTTTGTGAAAATTTTATTAAATTTCAACTTTTTTTTCTAAACTTTTTGTCTTTTTATACCTTGTTAAATAGTTAATTTCATTTTAACTAAAGCCATAGTAACAGAAGGTGATAATGGTGTCGTTTGTCTCAGACATGGCATTAAAAATAAAATATAATTAAAGTTAATTTAAGAATATGATAGAAAAGATTATCCAAATCTGGATGATGTATTATTTATATGTCTGCTCCTTTTGTAGAGAAGATGCTGTATAGTTTTGAGGGATTTAATGAAATAAAAGAAGCAAAGAATGTTCAAATGTTGAGTTCATTAAGAAGGTAAAGATAAAATGTCTATTAAAAGGGTCCAGTTAATCATTATTATGTTGCGTCAATGAAATAGTAGTTATTTCATTTAAAAGCATGTGTCAAATAAAATAAGTTATGTATCAATGTTATAAGATAGATGTGTGTTCTATTGTATTTATGTGAGAGACAATCAAAAATATTAAAAGAAGAAATAAATAGATTGAGGGTGTCTGCTTTTGATGAATGGTAATTATAAGGAAGTTGTTTTTTTTCTTGACAATTGAGAAAAGATTTTACCAAAAAGTATATTTATTGGATTTTTTACTGAATGAATAAAAAAGTCTTTTAATTTCTAAATAATTATAAAAATATGATTGTTTCGAGATTACTATGTAAATAATAGCTTTAACAGGATGATATGACATTTTTATTAGTCATAAACTTTTAAAGAAAATGACGAATAAAGTTAGAGTTTTTCTATCACACATAATGAAAGTTTTTTTAGAAAAAATGAATTAAAAAAAGCTATTTATTGTCATGTGACATAATTGACCGGATGTGTGTTTATTAATAAGGAGGTTTTTATATTATAATTACTATGTACCCGTAAAAAGTATTATATTTTCTGCTAAAAAAAATTATTAAGAAATTATTACTTACATTAATGGGAAAAATGAAATAAAAAATTATCTTCGAAAATTTATTTCAAAAAAGTCAGATAATTATTTAAATATAAAATAGTAAATATAATTAAAAATATTTATATATTTAAAATAACTTAATAAGAATAATTAATAAAATAAAATGAAAAAATAATTAAGAATTAGTCAAATTAAATAGATATAAAGAAAGGTATTGTTGCAGTTTTGTTTTCCTGTTTCTTTGCATAAAAATATATTTTTTAAAAAAATATTTTTAATGGTGAATGGTTAGTGAACGTCTCTTCTTTTTGGTACAATAAATATAGTTAATTAAGAAGTCACTAACAGCATCTTCATTATCACTGGACCATGTAATAATATTCTTTGGGTTTAAGGGTTTTAATATTGATGGATCCGTGGTATCTAGAATAATGAAATTAAGATATCCATTTTGGTTATTGATTATATTGGCATAAGATACAGAATTTGTAATGTCGTTGGTTGTAGTGTTTGTTATGAAAATGAAGTAGTTTTTTGTTAAACCATAATCATAATTAAAGAAATAGTCATTTGTTAATTGCTGTAGGAGATTAACTAAGCTATTTCCTTTGTTACGATTTTTTTGGATACCAGAGGTAACTTGTACAGTAAAGTCTTCTAAATTTGCTGTTTGATTGAATTGTATGATAACTTCAGGGATATCATTGTATCCAACAATACCAATTCTCTCAAAATGATTGAAATCCTCATCAATAAGATAATTATTAGTGAATAAATTTAATTCATTTTCATATAAATCATCATTCAACATATCTTCAGATGTTGAGATAGCAAAAACTAAAGAACTTTTACATGGCGAGTAAGGGGAATCTTTAAAAACTGGTGATGGTTGTTGTGTTGTGGTGATTGTTGAATCGCATGAACCATATTTAGCGATGAAATTCATCAATTGTGCAACTGGACAATTAGCAAAGTCCCAAACATATATATTATTTAGTGGAACTAAATTAGCAAGATCACTTCTTTTAACATAAGTTCCAACGATGATAAAATAGAGATTTACATGTTTAGATAGTTTTTGTGCTTCTGGAATTGCATTCATAAGATCTAATGGATCTTTTGTTCCAATAAAGATGAATACTGGAATTTTGTTAGGTCCATTAAATGTAAGTAAATTTAAATTTATTAATTCAGATGTTAAACTTGTACCTTGATTTTGGGTTGTTTCATTGATGAATTTAATAAAATCACCTGAGGTTTTGAGTGTTCCAAAGTTTAGTGTTCTTACATCATTGTAATCATAAGAACTAACAGCAACACGAGTGAAATCCTTTATTATATTAGGAATATTATTTATAATAATTGATTTTTCATAGTTAAAATCTTCTCCAGACAAGGTGTCATTTGAGGAATCAACTGAGAATATCACATCACAAACATATGGTTGTTGCGGTGTTGTTGTTGTAGTCGTAGTAGTTGTTGTTGTTGATGTTGTTGTAGATGAAGTACAATAACATGTAAAAGTATTTTTAATAAATTGCACAACATCTTGAATTGTACATTTAGCAAATTCCCATTGAATGATATTTGATAATGGAGCAAGTTGTTGAAGGACTTCAGGCTTTACTGCTGTTCCAAGAATAATAAAGTTAAGGGATCCTCTACTTCTAATATACTGGGCATATGTCTTAGTACTATCATAAATTGAATCATTATTTGATATAAAGATATATGTTGATACAGGTTTTTGATCAATTGGAACATCAACTTCATGGAGGTACACTGATAATGTAGATAAAAGTGAATTTAAATCTGATCCGGGACTTTGTTGGATTGTATTATTTATATAACCAACATCTTGATACCATTCATATATATTATTGATACTGCCAAATGATTTGAAGTTAACAGCTTGATAACTGTAATAAGCAAGATCAACTCTCTTAAAATCATTAATAAGGGAAATGAAAGTATTATTGTTAAGGAGTGCTAATTCACTATTAAAGTATTCTTGTTTCATTGAGTCACTTGATACATCAACAGCAAAAATCATATTAGGATCACATATCAATTGTGATGGTGGACATGGTGTTGTTGTTGGTGTTGAGGTAGTTGTTGTAGTAGTAGTTGTTGTTGTCGTTGAACAGTAATCATTACATACCATACTATTTTTCATGATTTTTAATAAATCTCCAATTTCACATTCGGCACCTGACCACACAGTAATACTTGTCTTGTATAATGGATCTAATTGTTGAATATTGACACCAGTTCCAACGATAATGAAACTTAATGTACCTTTATAAAATAAAAGTTTTGATAGTTCAATAGATTCTTGGATATCTTTACTAGTTACATTAGATAAGAAGATATATGTTGCTATTGGATCGCTGTTCACTGGTGTTTGCTTATACAATACATCTAATAGATTCATTAAACCATTTCCAGGTCCTTGTTGAATACTACTAACATCTTTAATATACATGTCATTATTCATAATTCTACCAAATGTAAATGACGTTGAAACAATACTATTGTATGGAATCAAAGCAATATGATCATAATTATTTTGATAAAATGGATCATTTTGTATGAATGATGATATATTATTAAGGAAGAATAATTTTTCATTTGTAAAATAATGTTCATCTAACGTTACTGAGGAAGCATCAAATGCAAACATTAAATTTGGATTGCAAGGTTCTGTTGATGACCTACATGGTGGTGATGTAGTAATTGGTGGTGGAGTTGACGAACAAATATTAGTACAATTTAAGTATCCTGTGAAGGAATTAATTAAATCTGGAATGTTACAATCACCGAAATTATAATACAATGAATTAGGAGAACCGAGACTTGATAAATCTGTTGGATTGATGTCAGTTCCAAGAATAATAAATTGAAGATTTCCTTTGTTCTTTAAACTATATGCTAATTGGTAAACTTCATTATCAAATGCCTGGTTTTCGGATATAAAAATAACATAATTCATATGACCATAATTTGGTAGATTATTCAAATATTTAAGGAGGACTTTCAAATTTGAACCAACATGTTGTTGATAATTACCAACAATATTATTAAATTGGTTTCGATCTTTTATAGTACCAAAATCATGGAATTCATGAACATCATAGTCATAGGCAATTAAAGCAACCTTTGAAAAATCTAATATTTGTCCTGAAATGTTTTGTTGGATGACATCTAATGTTGATTGATAAAGTGTTGGAATTAAAATATCATATGATGTATCCATACCAATAACGATATTACATTGTGTTTGACCATCAATACATGGAGTGGCAGTTGGCGTTGGTGTTGTTGTAGAAGTGGTTGTTGTACCGCATTCATAAGAACAAATAAAGCCATCATTGAAGAAGTCTAAAATGAACTGTTCTCCACAATCACTGAATTGCCAAATTGTTGTGCTTGTAGCCATCAATGGTGCAACATCCTCCATTTTAATTGCTGTTCCAAGAAGGATAAAGTAAAGCGTATTACCATTAGATTTAAGATTCTGTACCACTTGATAAGAATTTGAAAGATCAATCTTTGTTTTATCAGAAAGGAAAACAAATGTTGATGTTGGATAACTATTTCTTGGAATTGTATTGTATAAGGAGTTAAGAATTTCACTCAGCATATATCCAGGACCTTGTTGAAGCAGTCTTATTGTATCAATAAATTGTTGTCTACCAGATATACTTCCAAAACCATATTCTTGATTTTGAAATAATTTATTTTGTGATAAAACGGCAAGTTGACTAAAGTCGTGTGGAATAATATTTGTTATATTATTTGTAAGAAGTGATTGTTCTTGAGTAAATAATGGTGGATATAAAATATCATTAGAAGAATCTACATATATACGAACATTGGAGTAACAAACTTTAGTGCCTTCTGGACATCTTGTTGTACTTGGCGGTGGAGTTGTTGTTGGTAAACATGTAGTAATACAATTTATGAATCCTGAGAAAGTATTAATTAAATCTGGAATGTTACAATCACCAAAGTTATAATAAAAAGCATCTGATGAACTAAGATATGATAACTCTGATGGATTGATGTCAGTTCCAAGAATAACAAATTGAAGACTTCCTTTATTTTTCAAGTTATGTGATAGTAAGTATACATCATAATCAAATGCCTGATTTTCTGATATAAAAACAATATAAGTCATTTGGCCGTAATTCGGTATATTATCCAAAAATTGAAGTAAATTTTTTAAGCTTGAACCAGCATGTTGTCGGTAATTACCAATTATATTATTAAATTGGTTTCGATCTTGGATACTACCGAAATCATGAAATTCATGGACATCATAATCATAAGCAACTAATGCAACTTTAGAGAAATCTAATATTTGTCCTGAAATGTTTTGTTGGATGACATCCAATGTTGATTGATAAAGGGTTGGAATCAAAATATCATATGATGTATCCATACCAATAACGATATTACATTGTGTTTGACCATCAATACATGGAGTGGCAGTTGGCGTTGGTGTTGTTGTAGAAGTGGTTGTTGTACCGCATTCATAAGAACAAATAAAGCCATCATTGAAGAAGTCTAAAATGAACTGTTCTCCACAATCACTGAATTGCCAAATTGTTGTGTTTGTAGCCATCAATGGTGCAACATCCTCCATTTTAATTGCTGTTCCAAGAAGGATAAAGTAAAGCGTATTACCATTAGATTTAAGATTCTGTGCCACTTGATAAGAACTTGAAAGATCAATCTTTGTTTTATCAGAAAGGAAAACAAACGTTGATGTTGGATAACTATTTCTTGGAATTGTATTGTATAAGGAGTTAAGAATTTCACTCAGCATATATCCAGGACCTTGTTGAAGCAGTCTTATTGTATCAATAAATTGTTGTCTACCAGATATACTTCCAAAACCATATTCTTGATTTTGAAATAATTTATTTTGTGATAAAACGGCAAGTTGACTAAAGTCGTGTGGAATAATATTTGTTATATTATTTGTAAGAAGTGATTGTTCTTGAGTAAATAATGGTGGATATAAAATATCATTAGAAGAATCTACATATATACGAACATTGGAGTAACAAACTTTAGTGCCTTCTGGACATCTTGTTGTACTTGGTGGTGGAGTTGTTGTTGTAGTTGTTGTTCCACAATCCGTTTGGCATATAAATCCATTATGTACAAAATCCGTAATATTTTGTTCACCACAATCAGATAAAAGCCATTGTGTAACATCGGTTGGTTGTAATGGATCTAATTGATTTCTTCTGACATCAATACCAAGGATAATGAAGTATAATTGTCCTTTACTTTTTAATATTCTAGCCTGTTCAACAGCATTCATTACATCATTATTATCAATTTCTGATATGAATATGTATGTTGAAATGGGATCTGAGTTTGTTCGTTGAAGATTGTTAAGATTTGTCATTAAATTAGTTAAACTTGATCCACTACTTTGATTTTTATACAGTATATTTTGTAAATCTAAAATATACTCTGCATAATTACTGATACTTCCGAATGGATACTGTAATAAAACATTATCACTATAAGAGGTTAATGAAATACGACTATAATCATAATTTGAAAATAATGTTGATAAGTTATATTGGATGTAATTTATTTCATCAACAAAGAATTGATAGTCTAATTTGTCTTTGGAACTATCAACAGCAAAAATAAGATTCGGATTACAAGGTACAGTTATAGGTATACATTGAGTTGTTGTTGAAGTAGTTGCTGTTGATTCTGTAGTTGTCGACGTTGTTGTTGGAGAGCATGAAACATCACAAATTGTGTATTCGCTAAATGTTTCATTCAAACCAATTATATTACAATCTCCAAATTCAAATTCAAATGGCGGAGATGAAGAAATACCTTGAAGATCCGAAGTTTTCAGATCATCACCAGTAATTATAAAGTATAGCTTAGCCTTTGACATTATTTGGTTTGCGTAATTAATTGTATCACTATCAATAACTGGCTTCTCGGAAATAAATGAAATGAATGCTATTGGGTTGTTGATGTTACTTAATAATGATACATAATATTGAAGTAATGTTTTGAGACTTGAACCAGGGTATTGTTTAAAACTGCTAAGAATGTTATTGAAATTTGATTGAGAAGTTATTGAACCAATTCCATGATAATTCCGTATTTTAGTATCATAACTTAGTAGACCATATTTGGTAAAGTCTTGAATTTGCATAGAAATATTTTGTTCAATTACATTTATCACTCTTTGATAAAGATCTGGTGTCAATATGTCGGAAGACGTATCTATTCCAATTATTGTATTACATAGGACTTTCTCTGATATACATGAAGCTGTTGTTGTTGGCGGCGGTTGTGTAGTTGTTGGAATACGAGGACAAGACTGTCCACCGAAACATCCACAATTTTGATTAAAATTTTGAGATGGATAATAATTCTGAGGCATATTTATACTATTTAATGTATCAATTGAATTTTGTTGTAAAATGCCAATTATATCCTGTAATAATGGTGGAGTTCCGAGATAAGTTATATCAACAAGCATATACACATCAGCTTTACCGATGAGATTTCTATTTCCTGGTTGATATTGGTAAAATGATAATATTTGTAATCTAGCTGGTTTATTAGATCCTGTCAAAGAAGATTGCAACTAAAAACAAATAAATTAATGATAATATATCCAATAGCATACCGTATTAAATGTATTAAATGCCATAGAATCATAATCATTATAATAGATGGTATCTACCAACACAAGAGTCATTAAATAGTTAGTAATTGATGTTGAATTCTGATCATGAATAATATTTGATTTTTGAAAGAAATCATTTTTATTTGACATTGAATGGCCAGAATCATGTATAGTATTTAAAGAAGCATAAGAATTGACAGTTTTTAATTTATCATTGGCATCTCTTAAACTGATAGTTCCATATATAATAAGAAAGATACCAGTAATAAAACATATTATAGAAATTCCAAAAAGTAATATATGTGTTCGCAAACCTATATGATATTTCATCTTGAGAGAAGCATGGAATATTGTAAGATAAAATTTGAAGAATGAATTTAATTTGATAGAATTTGTTATTTATATAAGAGTAAGCTACACCTATTCTTAAAATGTTATCCGATTACTAATAAATTTTGTGATTAGAAAATTTGTACAATTTTTATGATTCTTCCTAATAGTTTCTCTATTTATTTAAGTTATCATTTAATAAAGTTCTTATATTTTCATGACGGTCCAATTGTAATTGATAAAAGCTCAAATACATGTTCATTTGTTATCAATTAATTGTATAGTCCATTAAAATTCATATGATGTTCATTAAAGGTGTTCAAAAGAATAATAAATCTTTTTGATATTATAGCTTTAAAAATAAAGTATTGTAAAATTAAAAGTTTTAATGGAGTTGGAGGAAAGTATGATAAATTATATTTGTTTTGAATGAGAATGATTGTACATCTTTATTAACAATTTTTTTTCTTGTCATTTCTTCATAATTTTTGATATAAAAACGTTGTTACATAATTTTATTTTTTCAATTTGAATATTACTAATCATTTTTTTTTCCAATCTTTAAAAATCTGTTTAATAATTATTATATTACAAACAATCTTAGGTTAAAGGAACACTAAGTATTTTCTTATCACTTGATATATAATTTGTTATTAACAAAATAAGGTGCAGCGACTAAAATTACATTTAATGTTCATGATATATTTGAGTTATCTTTTGTAACACTGTTGATATGATTACAAGATATTACAAAAATATTTGTATTTTTATTATAAATAAAGAATTAATTAGTTTGTTACATTTAAATAATCAAATATTTGAAGGTTAATGTTAAAAATTTCACATATTTATTGGTAAAATCACAGTAAAATTATTGTACTTATGATTAGTATTATATTTTAAGTATAATTTGAAGATATTTATTAAAAAATAAGATCGTTTAAATTTCAAACTTTTAGTTAAAGTATAATTAACAATATTTATTATATCCTATATTATTTAGAAACATTATATGTCCAAATATTAAATCTCGAATTCAAAATTATCGTTACTTTAAAAATTACATTATCCATTACTTTGTACATTAAATATTAACAACCCGCAAACTTCAAAGAAATATATACTGTTGTCTATGCAAGTTCTTACACACTTTTAAACAAATAGCTTCGATCTTTCTTAAAATTTAACTTTCAGAATCTGATAAAATTTGTTCCATAGATGGAGTAGTAGTTCCATAATAGAACTTATCAATTACACTTTGTATATAAATCTAAATTTTTAAAAAATGTTTTAAAAGCTAAGCACAATTTAATGTTCTAAAGAAAAATGACCATATCTTAAAAATTAATCATCAGAATCCTTAAAAAATAATAAAAGTAGATAAATGATAGGTTTTAACATTAGAAAACGTCAAGAGTTTCATTAGTATAGTATAGAAATCCTTATAAATAAATAAAAAAAATATTTAATGATTTTTCCCAATTAAACTTCAAAAACTGTTTCATATCTCTTGAATCCTGAAAAAAAGATTTCTACAAAATTAATTTCATTTGATAGATTATAACCATCAAAAGAACTGGTTATTTTCTATATTAAATCTGTTAAAAACAGTAAAAATAGTTTAAAATTAAGTTTACTATTGTATAAGAAGAAAAAAAAATTTTGAGCGAGTGAAACGACTTCAATCTTTCTCCAATAATTTAATGAATCATTGGTTTATAAAAAGGTTCTGATAAGGAAGAATTTGAATAATCATATTCAAATTATCTATTTAAACACTATTATATAAATTAATTGTATTTTGAGATATTTATAATAAAGGTTTTCAGTTAAAATCTATCAGATTCTGTTTTTTGTCTTTGGTATGAATGTGATTTTGCAATTTCATATCCACAATTCAAGAGGTCCCCAAGCAAAGTAGAATCAGTTAAATTGAACATTGTCCTAAACCTAGAGACATGAAGAGGATTAAATCTAAAACTCTTCTAAATTATTAATAAAATAAGAAGAAAAAACAAATGGGTCCAAATGAATCCAAAACATGACAATTTTCTAAATTAGATAGTGATAGTATGATGCCAATAAAAAACGATGACATTAATGAGAATTTTACTCTAAAAATAAAACATATGCAAAAATTTTGATAGTAAAAACGAGAGATAAACACATTAAAAAAAGCAAAAGACACTCATTCAACGAAAGGTTCTGTAAACTGATAAGTGAAAATTCTTTTGCTGAAAGGCCAGGAATAAATAAAAAAAATTACTTTGTGACGAAAAAGAAGAAGTTTAAATATCGTTTAACATTTAACATAAGTTCAAAGGAAAGTTAATTCATATTTAAGAGACTGCCAGTAAACTTAAATTTTTCGACATGAAGTTAGAAAGTAGATTCCGATGGAAGAAATCAAAAACATTCTTAAAAGTAATTTAAAAGACAGTATTAAAATATAGAATAAACACAAATATACTGATATGAAAGCTCCCATTACTTGATCAAAGACGAGAAAGGGAATACTCATGGTTGGCATTGTAATGAAGAGTTACGGTTCTTGAAAATTTGATAATGAAGGCACTTGAAGCGACAATATCCGACGTTTCAGCAAGTAATCAAAGAAACTTCGATTTTCCATACAAAGTCATGAAACGATATTAAAATGGAAGCAATGAAGAAGCTGAATATAGAATAAGACAAATTAGTTAAATAAACCAAAAGAAGTTCCATATGGCAGAAAAAAATCATCTATTTGATGACAAAACTTACTAACGGTAAATGCGAATGCTTTAGTGTGAAAAAAGCCTTTGAAAATAAATCATCACTAAAATAATAAGAAGCAAATAGAAATATACAGATTGACACATATGGTAAAGACGCATGAATATCTTTGACAATTTCTACAAAAAGTGATATGTTCCGAACCAGTGATTATTCTAAAGGAGTGATCAGAATATATAAATAAGACGAATGTCGTTGAAAAAACAAAACGCGAATTTGTTGAAGATCTTTTTAAGAAATTCTTAAATAAACACAAAAATAAAAATGTTCTGATGTTAATATGATTCTAATATTTTTGTTCAAAAAACTTCCAATGGGTAAACTTATTATCAAAAGAATAAATGATTAGAGTTGTAGACGAAAAAGTGCTAATTACAGAGTACGGTGTAAAAAAGCCATTCAAATGCCATATTCGAGAGTGGAGATAAAGCATTGGGAAAAAAATGCAGGTTCATTAATATATTTATAGTTCACCATAAAATATTTTAATAGATGCATACGTGATCGTTGTATTTCACAGATAAAGTGATTACCCTCAATTCAGCTACTATAATTTCTTTTTCCTTCTCAGTTATGATATTTAGTCATGAGAGATAAATAGTTTTACCATTGATGTAGTTTATTTTTTTGTTCTACTACTTTTAAATCTTCAATTTTATAAACCTTTTTTACTTTACCAATGAATAAATTTATTTTTTGTAGGACAATGTGTTGACGATTGTAGCCAGAACTCAATTGTGTTTAACTTTTTCTTTTATTCACCATAATCTAGTCATTGTATTCACTCTTGAAATCATCGTTACTGTCTTTTTTTACAATAGATGCATAGTAGTTCTGGATTTCCTGGGTAATTTGATTTATTACACACATTGCCTTTGTACGTTGGAGCTTTCTTGAACATTTCTAATGTAATATTGCTCTTAGTAAGTTATGGACATTTTAAGAGCATTTCAATACGATTTGTGCAATATCTTTATCTTCCTATAGTAGTCTTCTTACTTTTTTAGAAGAGTTATTTATGAGTTTACTGGTTTTATGTTCTGCCTCTTTGATCTTGAATCTCTTATGTTTTACATCATTCAATTTGATCATCTTATAGTCAAAACCAATCTGAAATTCGATACCATTTTTTTAGAAACTGCCAAAGCTCTGTTTCTCTATTAGATAAAATTAATTGCAGTGTGGAGTAGAGAAAACTTAAAGTGAGATGATAATGCCATAAAATTCAGGTTTTTTAATGTCGCCTTACCCATTTCGACTACTGATTTACGAATTCCCTATTCAAAGGCGGTAAATAACATCTTTGATTACTGATTGAAGACAGCTTCATATCTTTTGCATTCATATAGCTTCTCATTCTTATGTAAAAGTTTTTTGCAAAATTGAATCTCTCCTCATCATTGAATTCATGAGAAAATGTATAAGTGCAAGTAGATATCACAAATTCTTCCTAGATCAACGACTCATATTTGTTTTGGGAGGTAGATCAAAGTCTTTTTTTCGCTCAAAATTATTATTCCTTCCTACACAAAAGAGTAAAAATTATTTATTAAAGAGAACGGTAGAATATATACAATAAGTTTTTATTGGCGCACATGTTAATTTTGCGAAATCACAAATTTCACTAAAGTAAATATAATATTAAACTATTTTTCTTGTTTGTAATATATATTTATTATAAATTGGTTAAATTTTTGAACGATTCTAAAGTAATTGTTTATACTCTATTGAATAGAACTAATTCCAAGGAAACCTGTCTTAGGATTCATGAGATATTGAGCGATTTTTAAAGATTAATTTAAGAAAATGTTAAATGTGATTATTTTTAATTTTTTAAATTTTTTTAAAAATTATTATAGTATTATCTTTGTTGTAGACGGTGATATATATAAAGTATAGATAGGAACATCTATACCTCAAGTCAGACAACCCATAAGATATGAAAAATGTATTTGATGTTATATAATCTAAGATTTCATGATCTATCTACCGGAATTATTTTTAGAATATTTTGATAACTATTTCTTGAGATATGGTCGTTTTCTATAAAACATTGGAAATAGAATAAGAGCGTTCTTTTTCTTTGAAGTATATTTTAAAAATTTTAAATTACACACAGACTACCGATACATTCTATTTTTAAATTATATGTACCATCTATGGAACAAATTAATGAGATTTTGATAACTAATTCTTACGATATGAATACTTATTTTTTGAAATTAATATGGTGGTATAAATTAATTATACTACATTATTGATTTCTCAAAATTTTAACATTACATTTCTTGAATTAATGAAGAATTTTGATGTAAAAATTAACGCTTTGTGGAATTCAACTGTGTTTATGAAATGATTTCTGCATATTCATGAAGTTTTGATAATTACTTCATAAAATAAGTGCATTCTCAAAAAATATTAGAAATAAAAAAAATAGTTTTTCTTTTTTTAAGTATTTCACATGTTTAAAAATAACACTTAAAACTATTAAAAAATTCTAGTGTAAAATTCCGAACTCCATCGACTAGAATTATTTTCAAAGAATTCGGGACATTGATATTAAAGATTTGAGGAATTTCTAAAGAGTTCAAAACAAAATTAACTTATGATTTATTTCTTATTCTTTTTTTTCAAAAATTTTTGTATTAGATCTTTTAATTTCTCGGAGAATTCTATCCTTAAATAGTTTAATAAAGTTAATGGACTTTTTTTAATGATATTTTAAGAATATGAAAAAAAAGTAAATCCTTTAATAATAAAGAAGATTAAAATAATAGTTTTTTATGCTAAAAGATAATATTAACTTGAATTTAAAAAACATGACTAGAATTAAAAGATATATTTCCATATTTGGAATGTATATTTTTTACAAAACCTATAAGAACTAGTGGTATGCTTCTTGTCTACAAAATGAATATAATATCAAATTAGCTTAGGAGGAATGAACTAAGTTATTAATGTGAAAATGTGTAATCTTACGCTGTCTACCCTGTATGTTTTTTTAAACATTACTTTAATCTATTACTTAATTAATTTTTACATTACGATTTATTTTGAATTTTATTTGTAAGCCTTATACACACAGAAAAAAATGGGAAACATTTTTGCGTAAAATGTGATAAATTTTTCCCACCAAACAAAATTTGAATTTTTCTCGAATTGCGATTAGTTTTATCGCAAGTATATGTTACATAAAAATTAAAGCAGTAATTAAGTAGTTATTAAAATAAGTTTCTATTTTTTATTATATTATTGTTATTTTAAAACTTAGATTGTTTTCTACAATACTTTTTTAAATATAAGATTAGAATTTAATTTTATGTAAGATTATAAATGCTTTCATAAAGAGCATTAATTAACATATCACAATATTTTTGTTAATAAGTTTAATTAGTTTGAATTATTATAAATTATACTTTTTTATGAAGTTACACTCTTCTGAAGGCGGAAATTTTTTTTGGTAGTTTAAAGTTTCTATTTAAAAATTAAATCTATGAAAAGTTATAAAATTATATGGATTTTTATCTATAGTAAAAAATATCTTATAAATATTTAAAGTTAATATATAACAAATACTAAAATAATATTTTTAATTATTAATGCTTTTAGGTGGTTAAAAAATAATTTTTGGCTTTTTGCTATTATTATTATGAGTTTTTATATTTATTGTTGCTAGTAAATTGTTTAGGATAATGATTTTTGTTAAAACTTAACAACTTTACACAAAATTGAGTTTTAACAACGTATTTCATGAATATTAGAAAAAAAATAGATCCTAGGATTAGCATTATATCAAAAACATTAAGATTAAATAAAAGTTACATTAATTAAAACATAAAACATATGTAATCTTGTAAAAAAACAGCAAAATTTTGCGACAACCTGATATTTTTCATCGTTTAAAACATTTTTTCTGTCGCTTGATAATTTTAAAATTTGAATAAATGTTGATTTTTTTAACAGGTGGGAATTTTTATTGCATTTTATGTAATAATGTTATAATTTTTCCCATTTTTTTTCTGTGTGTAGTCTTATAACAGATTATACATTTAAAGTGAAAGTTTTTTATGAAATAAACATACTCTTTTTAATTTTTTAAAGACTTTTATATCTACTCACTAACGTATGTATGCAACAGCAAACGCTTTCTTAACTATATTTGACCCTCTAGATTTCAGAATTTGATTCTGAAAATTTGCATGTATATAGATTCCAACATGCTCGACCGGAATCTAAAATAAAAATTCCAAAAATGTTTCTACATCATGGAGACAAATGAAGCCAAAGTGCCAAAAATGGTGCAAATTTTGGATAAATGGACGCGCCGCGTTTTAACAAAATATATCACACACACTAATTACTCAGCAAATGAACGCGCCGTGTTTTAACGAAATATATCACACAAATCAGTATGTGTGTGTAAAAATTTGATCTTGACCATCCCAACTAAAATAAGAAGTGCCAAACCGAGGTTAAATAAAATATTTACTAACGAATGGTCGGTTTCATCGTGCGCTGTGCGGCATCCAAGCTCCAATGAAGTACTTCATGAGACTTCAGACTTCACGATGAATGTTCTGAAGTTAATTTTTAGAGGATTTTCTTTGGGAAATTGAAATTAAGATGAATCTAAGAGTGAAGGTTTCTGTGGCATTTTTTTTACTTTAGAGTTATGGGTCGCATTTTTTTCTTATATAAATCTACTTTTTTTTAAAATATGAGATGTCGAAAATTTTTTTTAAAAATAGAAATTTACTTACGAGATTTAGAAATTATTAAATAACATAGTTGAAAAGATGCACCTTTAAACAACTAATTTAGCAATTTATATTATTAACATTGATAATTACAAAGTTTTTAGATTATTACACTTATTTGTAACGAAAAATAATGAAAATAAATAACCACATCAAAAACCTAGGTTTTTGTATTCTAAAGACTTTTATATCTTAATATATTATACGCGCACTTAAATGAAAAAAATAAATTTCGCGAACTTTAAAGAATGAAAATAAATTTTGCGTACTAAAAAGGATGAAAATAAATTTTGATTCCTATAATATCACTCATCTGTATAAAAGTAGCGTCGTCTAGTAATTTAGATTATATCGATGACTACTAGAAAATTATAAATACATATAATATAATATTCCATGTAATTGGAAATGCAAATGTAAAATCAACTTAATCATTAATTTACCAATAGAAATTAAATATTACATGAAATTATATATCATAAGAAACGTGTACGATATCCTTTTAATGCTAATAATGATAAAAATATTGTTTGATTACTCTATTTTATTAAAATAGGACATTCTCATTGTTGTTGCAAATATATTAAAATCCACTTTCTACTCCAACAATAGAACACATATTCGGCATCCTTAAAAAAATAATAATTACACAACTTTGATTTAATAAAACTTTTGTGTAAACATATACTATGATATATTCTATGTAATCAGAAACCAAACTGTTAAATGTAAATTCTACTTATCAGTGATTTTTTGCAAATGAAAATAAGTAATACATGAAATTATATATCATAATAAATTTTCACAATATCCATTTACTGCTAATAAGGATAAAATTGTTGTTTAATTATTATATTTTATTAACATAATACACTCTTAATATTGTTACAAATATATTAAAATTCGTTTTCTTTTCCAACAATAGAAAACATAATCGCTACCATTAAGAAAAACTAAAAAATCAAATGAAAATTGCACAGCTTCGATTTAATAATAAACGATAATAATCTAAGTCACTAGACGACGCTACTTTTATACAGATGAGTGATATTATAGGAATCAAAATTTATTTTCATCCTTTTTAGTACGCAAAATTTATTTTCATTCTTTAAAGTTCGCGAAATTTATTTTTTTCATTTAAGTGCGCGTATAATATATTAAGATATAAAAGTCTTTAAAATACAAAAACCTAGGTTTTTGATGTGGTTATTGTTTATTTAAAACAAAATACAATTGAATAAATTCCTTTATTAATTTTTATAATTAATAAATAAAAAAGATTTTATCATATTTCTCCCATTCATAATACGAATATTATATGTTTTTTATACTTTTAATTTTATGGTTTATTTTAATGATCACAATAATGATAAAACAACATATTGTTTGAGTAAAAATCTAATTTTCATAGAAAGAATATGCGTTAACCGCAAACATGCATTGAATGATAATTTTTTGCGAAAAGTAAAAAATAATAAAAAAACTGTAATTCTTTTCTTTTTAAAGAGATCCTATTGACTTTAACCTTAGATTATTTCTGATATAATATTAATTCTTAGAATTATAACGTATCTAAGTATTAATGTAGTAATTGTTTTCCAGGTTCGTATTCCAAACCAGGATCAAACTGTTCAAGAACATAAACATTATCACTTGAAAGAAGACGAAGTTCTGCCGGTGGATTTGTAATTACATATCTTTTATTACTATCTGGTGATGCTTGATCATGTAAACGATATAGTCCAATGCACAATTGTCCATAACGTTTCAATGCCAACGAAAACATTTGACCATATGTACTAGCTGTACCTATACCTTCATATGGTTGATCAGCTAATGCTATTTGAGATATTCTACATCTATCTCTATTTGCTAGTGTTTCTTGTGTACTATAACCACCTCTTAAACCTGCTCCTTCAGCTAATATTAATTCAAGTTCTGGTGTAGCACCTCCGGTTACTAATGTTCTTATTAATGTTAGTGCAGAATCATTAAAATATGTCTAAAACGGAATTTAAAAACTATTTTAATTGTATAAAGACTTACAGTACTCATTAACGAATCTAATACAGATATAGCAAATGCTGTTCCACAAGCAAATGGTTGTGTAAGATAAAGTTCTGTATCGGGATCATCATCATCATCTTGATCTAAAAATTGTACATTTGAATCATTAACAAGCTCAGTTATCATTGGGACGCTCGTTCCAAAGCGAACACCCTTCCTATGGATAGAAATAGGACTACCTAACGGTGAAACACTTCCATTAGTTATCCTTGCGTGTCCAAATCCTAATGTATCATCAAATTGCATAGCTTTAATATTTAAAGATGCTAAAATCGATTCTTTATCAGCTAATGTTGGATCTTCATTTGGATTTGGTATTCTAGCGGAGATTATTACACACATGTCACATAAATTTATATTAACAGCTCTTAAATCAGCCCTCGATAAAGGTGATCCATTTAATATTGATATTTTTGGAAGATTGTGAAGTGTTTTCCATTCTCTTTTTAAATATTCAACATCACCTACAATCACAACATGTTTCAGCTCATGATAATGAAAATTTGAAGCTCTTAAGGGCATTACAAAATTTCTTAGACCTATTAATGGGCTATCTTTATCAGCAAATAAGCATACAACAACATGACCATTTAATACTGTCATAGCAGCCTGATGTCTATCAAGAATACATTCTTCAATAGGTCTAGGTGGACACCAATGAAACATTCCGGTTGAGTCATATTTCATATCTTGTTGTTCAAATTCTCTTGTTATATCAATATCTCTTATATCTGGTGAACTTGTTTGGTCGTATATAGTATATTTAGGCCCTTTGGACATCATTAAATCTATTAATGGTTTTCCACTATTTATAGCCATACCCGGTCTTGGTGTATCAGTAACATTAACCATATTTTTTCCGACTTTTTTTGCTAATTGTACTTGTCTCGCACCTTTTCGGAATAAAGTAACTATAGTAAAATAATATTATCAAAATGTTTGTACAACGTTTTAGTATAACTTACAATTTCTACATTTACATTTTTTAATTAATGATGCATCAATAATGTCAGCATGACATTGTTTACACCAATAAAATGCTCTTTTAACCTCATCCGCAGATTGTGCAATAAAGAAACCTTGTGTTTGTGGTTGTATTATTGTTCCTGGTCCTGGATTAATTGCTATATTGCATTCCTTCTTCTCATCGTCTTTAAGTTCAATAGCCAAAAGTAATAATCCTAATCGAGTGAAGAGAAGACTAAAAATAATAAACAAAAATAAAAGTATTACATTAAATAGGTCAAGAATCAATTTTTTAATTTTTTTTTTAATTTTTAAATAAGCCTTACTGAGCAGCTTCAGAGAATGATAATCCTGCAAAACTATGTGATAGTATATCTGTATACATTTCCATTCCAGCTCCACAAAGATACAAATTTAACCAATCTGGTGTATGTTTAGACTAAAAAAATTTTTTTTTCAAAATATACTTTTTTTCATTTGAAACATAAAAGATCTTCTCAACCATTTGATTTAATAATTTTAACATTGATATATTATTTATTTATATATTTTTTAATAGACTGGACTTATTTTGTAACAATTTTTAAATTTTTAACTTACTCGGAGGCTTCCTGAAAGCCCATTCCAACATAAGCATGCGAAAGAGTTTCCGTATACATTTCCATACCGGCTCCTCTTAGGTAATCGTTCAACCAAGACGGTGTATGAGGAGACTAAAAGTTTTTAACTTTTTATTTCATGCTATTCAAATATCAAGAAAAAAGAGAAATAAACGATTTACATTTCAAAACCACATAAACAGACAAGAACATTTATTAAAACGAATATATAATTACTTACTGTTTTAAAGGAACGCATAGCAAATAAATTTGCCATCATTGTTGAGAAACCTGGAGCTAAACATGATTGTGCTATGAAACCTAATTTTAATTCAGCTAAACAAATAACATCATCACCTCTCCTCCAATCCCATGATGGAATATTCAATAAATATGCTTTGTTATGATATTGCATTAATTGAACAATAACACGAATGTCAGAGGAATAGTTTTTTATTGAAATTACTCGCATTATATTTGCCGCATCCTCAGCATCTGGATCACTTGAATATTTATTAGCTAATACAAGACATGCATCTGCCTCGTCTACTTTAACACGTGATAAATCTATTGAATCCATTACTGTACCGGTAAAAAATTCAACCTTTGTAAAATGTCTTTTAAAAAGGCCTTCTAGTTCGAGATCCGGAGGAACTCTATGTAAAAAGACTACTTCAACATCAACATCTTCACGATCTTCATGAAGAAAATCTTGCAAGAAGTGTGATACCGATTCATAAGTGATGTACCCACATACAACAATATGTCTAAAAAAAATAATAAGTATTATTTAACACATTAATAATTAAGTTTTCTTATATTAAATTAGTCGTTTTAAATAAATTCCATAATTTAACTCTATAAAATTTACTATAAAAAATTTTTTTCCTTTTTTCTGCATATATTTTGTATCTCTATAAAAAAAACATATTTTTGAAGTACATTCAAAAAATATGTCTAATTTTAAAAAATAAGTTATTAGAGAGGTATAAAAGTATATTGAGGTCTTTAGAGATCATATTGCAAAAAAGCCTACTACTTAATCGAAGTATAGCATATTTTAAAAAGCATTCATAAACAAATTGTCATTTTTCAATAATAACACTATCTTATGCAGAAAATTTTAACATGTCAATGTACAATCTCTTTTAACATCCCCTATATAAATGTGAATATAAAATTCAATCTATAAAAGGTATCATCTTAATATAAAATTATATTTAAGAATTTTTTAAGTAAATTTTTACTTTTTTCCATGTTCTCCTTTATATTCTCCACCATATTTTTGTCGTGACCCAATAAGATCTGCTATCTCTGGTACATAACTTGCAAACATAGCAAGACCACCAAGAATGAAGAAAACCATAAATATTCTTCCCAAGATTGTTGTACAATATATATCACCATATCTATAATAAAAATTTATAACAATCTCATTGATTAATTTTAAAATTTTATCAAGAATCTCATTATTTTTTAACTCACCCAACTGTTGACATTGTTACAAGTAGAAAATAAACACAGTCCCAATATGTTATTCTATGAGTATTAACAAAATTTTTAAACGGATCACCACTATTTTCAAGAACATGAATAACTCCAGCGCCAGTTAAACAAACTGATATAAAAATTGATAATAATTGTGTTAATCTAATTGATGATGATGTTTTAAGGACATTTAAATATTGTAGTATATCTGGAATTGTCATTAAACGAAGTGCTCTACAAAAACGTAAACCAAGCCAATTTCTTTCTAAATATATTGCTACAAAACTTGGTGGTATTGTAAGGTAATCCACAAATGAGTAAACTTCCAACAAAAACCATACTTTATCTGATGCAGCAATAAATCTAATGAAAAAATATATTAAAAAGAATATATTAAATCCTAAGTCAATTTGTTGTGAGGGTGATTCCAACCATGATACACACGTTTCAACTTGAAAATTTGGATGCGATGTATCATAAAAGTATATTCCTAATGATCCAACTGATAAAACAAAAACTAGTACAACGAGTATTCTTCCTGTCATACTTTGTCCAGATATCAGTTCACCAGCCCAATCTTTTGCTTCTGTTACCCATCCTAGTTGTACTTGTTCCTCTTTCATATTTAATCTCTCTAATTCTTTATTATTTACAATACCTTTTAATGTTTCATTAACTTCCTCATCAACGGGAATTGGTTCCAAAGCCTCTCTATCGGGGCGTCGAAAAAAGAGGTGAGCAACAACCCTCCATATGACAACAAAAAACATTGAGACACAAAATGTCACTATGCTATAAATGTAAAAAGAAATTAAATTTTAATTAACCAATTTGTCTTTTCATAAATTTTTAATTGTAATTATTTTTTATTTTAAAAATTATAACGTTAATTATGAAACCATCTATTGATATTAATGCATAAAAATATTTTAAATTATCTTTTTGGTAAAATAAATGTAATGGAAAATGGATTACAATTATTGTTAAAGACAATTTAAAGCTTTTTCTTTTAATGAACCTTTAGTAAAAGAGAAAATATAGAAAATTACTTTTAAGTGACTTTTAAAATGACTAAAAAATTTTCTTTAAATAATAAAATTCTTAAGCATCTAATATATATTTTGTCCAATTTCAGGCTTTAAAATAATAGATTTATTTAGTTATATCAAAAGATGAAAGAACAAATAATTACAAGAGGGAATTTGAGGTTATAAAGTAAATAAAACATACCTGGATAATAAAAAACACCAATATTTTCGTTGTTCTAGGCATTTTCTTTCATCCTCCGTAATATCTTGGAAATTTCTTGATATATTACAACCTAACATAGGATACCCATAAGGACCAGGTGAAAATCCCTTTGATCCCGTATTTCCTACACCACCTTGATAATACATCTCCGCCATTTTTTACTTTTTTTAACTACTCTATGATTATATATTTAAAATATTAAATAATTTTTCATGGACAAAACCTTAAAAAATGATAGATTAAAGTTATAAAATTATATATGTTTTATAATAGAATTATTACTAGCTTTAAAGTAATTTAACTTTTTCAGTAAAATACTAATAAAAATATATATGTATACACAATTCGTTACTAATTAAATAAGATATATGTCTTTTAAAACGTTTTTAAAAATATTTTATAACAAAAATATACTATCTCAAAAGAATTGAAATTATAAATAGACAAAAAACAAATTTTTACTAGCATTTTTCTTTTTGTAATACTATCAAAAATAATGATAACACCTACAAAAAGTGAAATTTATCAATGAATAGAGAGTAAGGGCGGGTATGTTTCATTTAAAATAACTTTAAATAAATTAAATAATAAAAATTATTGATAATAAGTATGAGTAAAAATTATTATAATATAATGTCCATATTAAAAATTTTATTGTCTTTTTTAAATGTCTAAATATATATTTAAAATAATCATTACAATTTTGAGAATGACATTTTTTCCCCTGAATCTTCATTATATACCATTATTACACAAATCTTTGTACTTTATATTATTAATAACAAGATGTAAAGTAAAATTATTCCTACATCAAATACATCATTATAAAAGATTTTAGACCATATCCATGTTATCCATTATCTTATAAATATTTTTAGAATATTAAAAAGTGTTAAAAAGCATTTGTGCTTCTACATATCTTCTTTATTTTAAATAATAGTGAAAATTTAAAATATTCTACTATAACTTATAATAATATTTAAAAATTTTACAAATATATGCATATAAATGATAATAGAAAAGAAATAATTAGTAACAAAAGAAAAATTTTTAGTTGTCCGTAAAAATTACAATATACAACATATTTTTATTCATAAAAAATCAAAATAAGAAGAGGGTGAAGGAATGGTTCGATGATAAATAATAGTGAATAAGGTATCATTAATAAAAAAATTTTTCTCCCTTCTTGACATTTAACCCTTTATAAGTTTATAAAATTCATTTCATAAATAATTAATTTATATCAATTTTAGTAATATATGTGGTTATTTTGTATATAAAAATTTCAATTTTTAAAAAGTATCATTAAAATATTATGAAAGGGTGAGATGTATGTTTAAATGCATAAATAATTTTTTTACATTAAAAAAAACACATATCATTTCCTTTATCACTTCCACTATAACAATAAAAAAAAGTAAAAATATTAATGAATAAAAATATTGTAAATTAAGGGGAAAAGTGGATTTCCTATTTTTTTATTATATTAAATTAACAATTGGTACGAGTCATTACAAATATAAATGATATTGGTTCCAGTAAATAGTATTTTATGTTTGGTAGAGTTAATATCTTTGGTGAGTTATTTATACTAAGCAATGTCCATTGGCTCTAACACTACTATCCTCATTTAACCAATGTTTAACAAAAGCTGCCACTAAATTTCACTTTTTCCTCTCTCTCTTATATCTCATCCCTTTATTCTACATGGCTAACTTGATATTAAAGGATGAAAAAGTAAAGGAAAGAGCCGGTGATAAGAATAATGGACGGTTAACATCAGATCCTTCTTCATCCTTATGTTTGTGTATATTTTAAGAAGGAGCACATATATCCTATGGATAAATGTTACCATTTTAATAGATCGCCATTCAAAATACTTATCAATAACTTATAATTTCCATTCTCAAAAATATTTTATTCAAACGTTAAGAATTTTAATTTTAAATGATGATCATTTTTTGTTTCTAATTTTGTGAAAAATATCTTTTTAGACATTATAGTAAAAAAATACTTGTTTTAGAACGTTTTATAAAAACAAAAAAAAATGTTTGTACTAGAGTCATTTTATGTATTTTTAAATTATATATACTTTTTAATAGAGAAAAAATAATTTTAATCCAACTTTTTTAAATCAATAAATATTTAATTAATAAAATAAAAGTAATATTTTAAAATATTAAAAAACTTTATTTGATTGTAATTTATAATAAATATATATGCGTATTTTATAGTAAATTGATATTTAAAATTTAACCAAACTTCAATTTTCTTTAACTTCAAATATATAATATAATAAACATATTAAAATATGTAAGAAATCTTTTAAAAACAAAAATTAATCTTTTTGATTTTTATTTTTAAAATGTAATAATAAGAAAGATCTATGCTACTTTCAAATACGTTATTTCTTTTAATATTAAGGACGTATAAGTAAAAAAATTGTTACATAAAAGAACGATATATAAAATTTATGAGAGAAATAATTTTTAAATTTATCTTGCATTTCTAAATGTAATGTTAAAATAGTAAACCTATAAAGGAAAAGGATATATAAAGGAAAATTTTAAATAAAGAATAAATATCATTTATAACTTTATTTTTTCAAGATTATTAGAAGTTTTCAAGAGAGATAAAAGAGAAAAGAAGGTGCTATTGACATAATAAGACATCACCAGTTATATGAATCACTTTCGTCAACAGATATGCATGTTTTTATAAAAGTAAATTGAAGATGCTATATAGTAATTTTAAAAAAAATATTTTTATTTGTTTTTATTTTAATTTTTAAATTCATCATCTACTTAATATTAAAATAAGTTTTCAATAAAGCTTGAAGAAAATAAAATAACGTTAAAGGCAAATATAAGACGTTTTGGGAAAAGATATATTTATGTGTAGATAAATTGTTGTGAAAATAGGAATTAGACATATAAAGCTCCATAAGTATATCTATAATGCACATATAGACTATTGGCAACTTTTACAAAAGTTATTTAAATGGAAAAGAAATATTATAAAAGGAAATATATAACGTTTATGTTAAACTTTTAAATTTAATTACTTCCATTTGAATAATAAAAAAAAAGAATAAAACCTTTAGATATGTTAATTTTTTTCTTCTTTTAACAATCAAAAGGAAAAAGGAAATTCATATATTTTTAAAATATAAAATTACAGATATTTTTTTAATATCCCAGTGATATATGAAAATTTTTTAACTCCAAAAATAAATTGAAAGATAAATTACTTTAAAATATTGCTTAAATATGAAAAATAAAATATCATTTGTATATAATGTACACAAATTTTAACTCCAGTTAACATAACACACTTCTATTTAGAAATAAAAAAAGAAAAAAAACTCAAAAATATATGATATGGCAATTTATCTACTTTGATTTATTGCATAAAATCAATCAAAAATTAAAATTAATAGCATATTTTTTGTGCCTTTGTAGTAAAAAAATCTAAATATTCATTATTCGTATAATTATAATAATAAATATACTTTTCCTTTATCTTCGTACAACTAACCACATAAAGTTTTGTTTAAAAAAATTTAAACTGTAATAGTTATTATTTATTTTTTGGAGATGTTAAATCATCATTTTCTACATATAACAATGTTTTCTTATGTCAACAAAAATATGATATTCAGATATATTAATTTTTATTTGTTTTTAATTTACATAATTCATTGATATTTCATAGATATGTAAATAAATATTAAATAGGGTAATGATATGTAAAAAAAATTTTTTGTTATTTATTCAGATAAAATGGATAAGCTCGAAAACTGCAACTGCGGAAAGTTAACATACTTGTATGATGAAAAAAGTACATTTTTAAATTTGTTTTCAATAAATATAAAAGATAATTTTATTTTACTATGTTATAAAGTAAACACGTTAACGACAAGGTGTTATTTATCGCACTCTCTTAATCTCATTAAAGATATATCTTTTATGTGTTATGGACAAACAGATATATATAAGAAAATTGATGAATGTTTATAGGAATCCTATGCCCGTACAAAAATATTATCGGTACCTTTTTGACGGCATGTGTCTTGATTAAGTAAGTGTTTAATAATTACCTTTATCCAATTAAGTATCTTTCATATTATGAACATGTTTTGAATATTTTCAATAATATATCATCATCTAATCTCATCATTAATAAAAGAAATAAAAAGAACTAGTGTCTTGAGTGGTGGTGATGTAATTGTGTAATGAATTAAGTGGTTTTGCCGAAAGTGTTAAAGACCATATCATGTCAAGATATTGGCACTTGATTATGTCTTTATAGAAGTGATTTTATGTGAGTATATCTAAATACCAGGCCACTCATTATTCATTTAAAACTCCTTTCTCCACAACTTTTTGTGTGTGTTATCCTGATATTCAAACTATTGAAGATCATATTATTAAATGAAATGTATAATAAAAGTGAGCTATGTGGCAAATTAAAGACAGATGTTTATATAACGTTAAAATAATAAATCTTTTCTACTATGCTAGGTAATTGAAATAAAATCCATCTCTATTACCATAATATTCTTATTTGAAAGTATTCTGATAAAACAAACTTTTCATTTTAATGGGGGTTTATATATTATACATATCAATTTTAAAGCCTAATAAATAAAAGTATATATTGTTATAACCTCATTTAAAATGATTCAAGTCACTGAATACGTAGGAAAGAGAAAAAATTAATTTGAGCTCATTAAAAAATAAAATGAATTATAGAAACCTGTATAAAAGTTATTTTATAATTAGTATAGTTTTTGAAGATTAAAAATTTTTCAATTTTTATTTTCAATAACTTAATTCAAGCTTTTTATTATTATCATTATATTAAAATATTTATGATAATAAATAAAATATTAGAATGTTAAAGATTAAAATGGAAGTCCTGACAATTGATTAAATACTTATTTTTATTGAAAAAAATCTGTTTTCTGTATAAACAAATAAATAAATTAGGTCTTATATCATTCACCAAATGTCATCTAAGTATATATTTTTACAACCTTCTGCATTAATTCATGGTAGGTTTATTCACACATCACCAAAGACAGATCACATATTAAATGGTATATATAAGAGTGCCATTATGAATCAAAGCTTCTGTTACTTTTTACTATTAACAGATTTGTTTCTTTATCGAATAAAAGACCAAATCAAATTTCCCATCATCATTAAATATAAATATATTGAATAGGGTGATTGGACTATAAAAGATGCATGTAAATGTCAACATTTAATGAGATGCGAAAAAGGAATGTATTATTATTATTATTGGAGGAGGAAGTATGGTTTGATACTTTTAAATGTCTTCATTTGTTAAAAAGTTGTTCAAAAAGATAAAATGTTTTTTCCTTATATTACATTACAATTTAAATTGACTTTTTTTTATTTTGATAGTCTGTAGACAAATCATGATTAATAACAATTAAAATGTATATTTTTGGAGCGTTAATGTTATTATGGTATATGCTCTAATTATACATATCCTTGACAAGTATTCAGACAATCAAAAACTTTTTTTAGCAACAAAAAAAGAGATTCATTTTATAATATAAAGTTTAAATGTATTAATTTAACAATTTTTTTACAACTATAATTTCATGCTGTTAAAATTAATTTTTATACACATATTATAAAAGAAAAATTATTTATCTTGTAAAATGTATTAATTCTATCTATAGTAAAATGAATCACTCATCTAATTGGTTATTAGGTTAATGAAATTAAACATCACATTTTTTTTGTATATAATATATAATAAATTAATTTTTGATACCTCTAAAATTACATGATTATAATTATGTTGCATTCTTTAGTCTAAAAATGTAATTTAAATAAGGTCTATTGAAGAATGCTTACATAATATAATAGTAGCTAATGAGTCATATTTTTTTTTATTTATTTTATATATGTTAACAATCATTTTAGACATCAGGGAATTGATTATATAACATTCTCATTGTTTTATATAATACATTAATTTTATAAAATAATTTATATTAATTACTATTCATATTTTTCCTACCTATCTATTAAAGTTAATTTTTCACCTATTGTCATCAAAATTTCAAAAAAAAAAACTATTTAACTTTACATGACTATTGTTAACTTATATAACTATGTCAAAAAATAAGTATAATATCCTTAAATAAAAGTAATTACAGTATTTTTGTGTTTATCACATTTTTAAGTGAAAAAGATGCTTTATTTAATTGGGGTTAGATAAAAGTAATGATACAGTACATCTTTGCGTGAATAATAATAATACCACAAATTATAGCTTTTAAACATTTTTAATTTATTTGTTTAACTTTTACCACTACAATCAACCCGTTAACAATATTTTTATTTAGACTAAAGATGAACACCAATTTTTAATAATATAAGCATCGCATAATTAATTATAATTATACACATTTGCATGCTTTTTTAAATTTTTAACTTACTCTCATAAACAAAATGAAATAAAATTTAGATCATACAACATTTGTTATGATTATTATTTTCTCCATCTTAATTCTTGAAATCTTTTCAATATAATAATGATTTTATTGAACTGAACATTTTATCGCAAATATAATGGCGTATATTTCTTAAACGTATTATTTTAATCTTTTGAGATTTTACTTTAACTCTATCAAAAATTTAGTTTTCTTTTATTTTTTTAATAAAAAATAAAATAGGCATGTATCTTAAGATTATAATAATATGTATAAAAAGAACATTAAACATTTTGAGTAATATGTTATTTAAAGTATTATTGGTCCAATTGTTTTAAGTCTTCCCTCTAATTACCACGCCTTTAAATTTAAAAATGTTATTTAACAGGATATATGTTATGATGTATATCATAACGTATTAGTTTTTATAAAAATTACTCATGTTTTCCCTCAATTATATAATATCAATACACGATTTATATATTAAATAAATTGTAATGTAATGGTATTTTACAAATACTATAAAAGTAATCATTTGATGTAATATTTATACTATAGACATTTGAAGGTTTATATATTTTCACATTTTATTATTCACTTTTGGGTTTCTAAAATATAATATAAAATTTAAAAGCTTTAAAAAATATGTAAAGATATTGTAAAAATAGTAATATTAATTCAAGATTGATTTATAGGTAATAAAAATGATTAATTTTTTTGTATATGTCTACATTATTTTGTGTACAAAAAAAAGGTTTTAATAAAATGAATTGTGTTGATATTAAATGATATTAAAAATTATAAAATTCTTTCATATTATGCCGAATGATACAAGTATACGCTTTTAAAATATGTTTTATATATAACAAAAAAATTTAAATAAAAAGTCTTTTAATAATAGAAGGTATAAAAAATTTTAATGTTTATAACTTTAAAAGGTTCTCATCTTTAATCGTGCCGATAATAATATTCATCTACCTCTTTTCATTTGATGACCAATCATATTTCACCTATCATCATTGACCATTTATCCCTCCTTTTAATATAATAATAATAGTTATACTTCTTAAAATGTTACATGTAATTTTAAGAAGTTTTTGTTATTAATCACAACAAAATTTTTAACAATAAAATATCATAAACAATTTATATGTATATTTTGTTAGTTTGAAGAAATATTATTTCTTCTAACTATACAAATTAAAAATCTTTACTTTTTATTTATAACATTACAATATTTTAAATATATGTATATATTGTTACAAAATATATTTTATAATACTAATGATTCCCATGGTTAATAAATTGATTCAATTTTGTTTTATAATTGCATTTATATTAAATGCTTAAATATTTTAATTCCATTTTTATAGATTTTATATTTTGTATATTTTTGAAATTATTTATTTCTAATATATAATGTCTAATGTTGAGGAGAAGGATGATAAATCTTCTGTTACACTTGATGAAGTTAAAATCGAATTGTCAAAAATAGCTATTGCAAAGTGAGTTTAAAATACTTCAAATTTTTTCTAGTTTATCTAATACTACTATCTCTCAAGTTGATTATAATATAAAAATGCATATTTTATTCGAAAAATTCTTCAGATGGATAGATAACTGACACATACATTCAACTATAACTAAACAGTACAAAAAAATTATCATTTTTTATTAATAAATATTGATAAGTAAGGTAAACAAAAATGTGTACAATTAAATCATTTATGTGACATTTTTTATAATTTTGATAATTTAGAGATTAATGTAAATATCAAAATTGTAGTCTCATAAATACAGTACTTTTTATGACTAATCAAAATTCATCTATATTTTTGTATCAAAAAATGATAAAAAATCTCTTTTTATTTTCTTTTTATACGATAATAACAAAAATATAAATTGATTAATGATAATTCCCTTGTGATTAATATAAATATTTATTCTATTTGTACATCTAGTATACGACAACAGTTTCTTTTTTATTATCTTGCCCTCATGTCATTTTTAATGACCCTATACAATATCTTTTATATTACATTTTACACCACATAAATTAAAATTTGTTACATAAAACATTTCAATAAATTAAAGAAGTAAAAACTTTATTTTCGGTACTCTTTGACATTTTAAAATGTGTATAACTTTAAAATTAAAAGTTATTACTCAAATGTGTGAAATATTTTATTCCCATGCAACAAATATAAATGAATAAGTAAAATATTTTGTTTTGTACATTTATTTGATTAATATTTTTAGTCAAATTTTTAAAATATAATAGAAAAATTTTTTTTTTGAAAATAAGAACATGTTCTTTTTCTTTTACACAGTAAATAAATTTACTATTTTTCCAGGAAAGCACTCGAAGATTTTACTGTTAAGCGTTTAGAATTATTGGGTGAATATGAGGAATACCAACGTGCAGGAGATTTTTTTAGTGAAACGCAAATAACACTAGAAGCAATATTGAAAGAAAAACAAGAACAAGAAGATATACTTCGCCAAATAAATAATGATAAGGAATCATTAGAAAAAGTACTTTTAGAGATAAAATCAGATCAAAAGACACTTGAAAATAAATTATCACAAAAATATTCAGAAGTTTTTAAACTTCTAGAGAATGCTAATAGACTTGGTTTGGAATCTGGATGTATTAAAGAGGAAGATGCAATTCCCGTGTCATCACTCCCTTCCGGTTTAAATGCGTTTAAATTAAAAATGAAAGAAGATGAAGCTGAAAATAATCAAGCAAATATTACACCACCCAGTAATAATAATTCAATATCAACACCAAATATGACCCACGGACAATTACCAAATCCGTTTATGACACCTTTTAAATTACCTAATTTAATGTTTAGTTTTGATCCATCACCATATTTAATGGGTAACAATTCAAATGGACAATTTCAAACATCAATGCAAAATATGGGAATAGGAAATGGTTTAGGGAACCCTTTGGGTAATGCAGCTAGATTTCATTCAAATATGAGAATGATGAATTCAACAATCCATCCAATGGGAAAAGATAGTAGCCATCAATCACCACCTATGAAGACATGTCAATCTTGTTTACAACAAATCCACAGAAACGCTCCAATTTGTCCTATGTGTAAAAGTAAAAGTAGATCAAAAAATCCAAAAAAACCAAAAAGGAAAGGTGATTAAAATTTTGCACTTTCTAACCCTTTTTCTTTTTTTTGAATATATGATGTACCTTTCTGTAAAGTAATCGTCAAATCAAAACTCTAATCATTTTTTAGTTATATTTTTTCCACCTTTTTTAATTAATCATCAAACCTGAACATATTTTGTTTTAATAACAATTATTTACTTCTCTTTTTTATTTGGATGAATGAGTCAAATATAATCAGATAATGGTCACAACAAAAATTATTTTTATTGATCATATTAAGATAATAATTTTTATTAATAATTTTTCTATTAACAAATGTTATATATTTTCTATATCAATTTGGTGTTAATATAACAGTTTATTTTAAATGATTTTTAATTGTATTGTAAAATTTTAAGCAATAAAACACTTTTCGTTTATCAATTATATATTTATATACTTAAATTACAATCATTTACTAGCATGATGGTCCATAATCTCTGAAAGAATTTAAAAAGTATAGGCAACTTAGAAAATTTATATGTGTCGGTGTTACTTTTTAAAGTATGACTGTTAAATGATGTTTTAACACATTAATTACTTATTCTAAAATTCATACTTAGATCGCTATATTACTGTTATCATTTATTAATAAATTGAAGATAATCTGTGATTATAATTGTACCAAAAGATGCATTTTTACATATTTTGATATCTAGGAAAATGTTGATTACCAAATATCATTAAAGACATTTAATTTCTATATAAATAGAAAGTCTTCCAACAAATTTTGATTACTCTTCTAGGTATATATAACTAACTTATTGAATAATATCTTATCATTTTATTTTTCAATTTGAATATAAAAAATTATTATTTGATATAATGATGCTTTACACATATATTTATTCATTTTCTTACCTTTAAAAATTTTATATTTTTAATATATAAACTTATCATTCTCATATATAGTCATCAAGACATAGGTTACCGCATAGGTAAAATTTAACATTTACCTTTTATATCCAACTTTTCAATGATTTTACTCTTGTTATCTATAATTATTATCTATACTCTTCTTATTGTAAAATATTATTTTAATCATAAGCATAATATAATGTTAAACATTTATTAGGAGAAATATTTTTGTGCATATATATGTAGTGATTTTGATAAAACTTGATACAAAATAGGTTCCTTATTCTATATTAATAATATTCATTTTTAAACGTTGTCATTTTTTTCATTTTATATATAAAATATACACCATTCAATATACATAAAGTTGGAAAGGGCATCCATCTTTAATCTGATCAGAATATTACTAACCATACCATCTTAGTTTTTGTTTGCCTCTCCAAAAATTTATACACATATTTGCGTTATAAAAATATTATAAAAGTAAATATGTTTTAAAACTCAATACCTTACCTCTTACTACATGACTATCACTTTTAAAACCCTTATTTAAACTTATTCATCTTCATTGCCTTTTTTATCTTTAGAAAATGGCATCTCTTACCAAAATTAATAATGATTCGAGATACAAAATTATAAAAAATATTCAACAACAAATAGAAGAAAAATTTTATCCACAACTCTTATCACTTACTAATGCTGGTGAGAAATGGTTAAAAACAATAGAAGGTTAGTTTTGTAAATAAAAATATATACATTTACGTACATTTAAATAGATATGACTTCCGCATCCAAAACTTACCTAACAGCACTTAATGAATTTTCTAAAAGTAGTCCGGAAAATTGTGAAGGTGCAAAAGTAGCTTCTTACGAAACTAAAGAAATGGCAGGAAATTTTGATCTTGTCTTAAAAGAATATACTGAAAGTGTATGTTGATAATTTTTTAACACTAAAAAAATATGGATTTATTCATTTTTATAGATTGAGAGCATTAGAAAATTTGTTGCAAAATTACAAGTACAATCTAAAAAAGAAAAAAGTCATATAGCAACAATGAAAGAAACATTTGATCAGCAGGTTAAAAAAAAGAATGCATTATTGAAGAAGAAAAAACTTACTGATAATGATGTTCAAGAATTTTTAAATGTATCTTTGGAGGAGCATGAAAATATAGCAAAAATTAGATATGATTTTATCGCTAGATTTAATAGAGAGATAACTAAAAAGCAAATTGAGTTTTATAAGAATGCTCTCCAGCTTATTGATCCATCATATTCAAATACAAGGCATAACACATTATCAAAGAATGATGCTAGAAATTTAATTAAAGAGGATGATTTAAAAGATGTAAAAAAAGAAGATGAAAACCTTGAGCAAGAATTAATTGAGGCAGCTGAAGAGATTAAAAATATTGTTCAGGAGGAACCTATTAATAATGTTATTAATATTCAAGAGATACATACAACTGATACCGAAAGTATACCATCACGATTAACACCAGCAACTGTAGAACTCGTTCATGAGGAGTTACCCGAATCACCATTTGTTATAGAAACGCCAACACCTGATCATCCTATAATAACTATTGAAGATGGAAATAAAAATATAACAAATGATGACAACGAAAATAATAATAATATTATGAAACAAAGACAGATGATTGAGGAGTTTGAAAAAAAAGTTGAGGAAGTTAGACAAAATAATGCACCACCAGTTGTTATGCCTAGAGTAACAAAAATTAGAAATGAAGTTAAAAAAGTAGTTCATGAACAACATCAAAATCATCATCATCACTACCACCATACTACAACATCTCCAATAACGATTAAAGATGAATCAAGTGCAGTTAAACATTATAGTTCCTCATTCCCAGACAACAAAATTTATCACGATAGAATACCTATTCCAGCTCCAGATTATGACGACAAGCCAATACCAATCTTTAAATACAACACCTGGGAGTACGGAAATTTAGTTTTAGCTAAAATATATTATTCACCACGTTCAAAGGCAGAGTTAGGACTTGAGAAAGGTAAAAAATATTTTTTCATGAAAGGTGGTAATCGTGGTTGGATATTTTGCCGAGATCTTGATACATCAAGAAGTGGTTGGTGCCCAAGCGATTTTGTTGAACTCTATAAATCATGAGAAGAAAAAAAGGAAGAAAAGGAGAAAAATTTTTATTAATTTTATCATGATAAAATACTACCTTATGTATAATTATACTTTCTTTTGAAATTTTTGTAACGTTTATTTTATGATCGTAAAAAATATATATTTTTAAATGAATATGAAAATTAGTTGTATTAGTGTAAAGGCACATAAAACTATTTTGCCATATATACATTATTATATGCTTAGAAGTTATTTCTTAATCCTTTCATATAAACTCCCCAGTATATTAGATTGAAAAATGTAAAAACTCCAGGAAATAATATTCTTGATAACAAATCCAATTGTTCACAATTTATTTTATTTGATAATTTTTTCTAAAAAATAAATATAAAAAAATATAATATTCTTTTTTAAAATTTACCCTTCTTTTTTTTGTTCCATTACTTATTTTATATGTCGCTTTTTCATCATTCCTTGTAACATATCCAACAATAGCTAACTCAACAAGTGATGCAAATACAAAGCCGATACCTGATAACATCCAAACATCAATAGCTTTAACATAATTAACTCTTGGTAAATTTCTAATAACATTTCCAAATTGAAATGTTATAGCTAGGAGGGCATTAACACCAATCATTGTCCTTGCAGGTATGGCTTTAGGTCCTAAATAAAATGGTATCCAACTAATGAAGACTGTCATATATGTTGGAATGTATCCTTGCAATAAATACCACCCGTATCTCCTCCTAAACATAAATGATACTGTTAACTCATCCCAATTACCAGCAGCATATTCTTTTGTTATTGCAACGTGATTAAAATGTACTAAATCAAAATCTGGAAGTGTTATATTTTTTGATAATGAAACAGGTACTTCTGGATGCCATATCATGTGGACTTCCCTTTGATTGTAGTTGTAGGATTCGAAAGTTAAATAACACGAAATTGAATCAAGAGGAAAGTGTCTTAAGTCCACTTCACAAGGTCCTCGACTTTTAATTCTCCAATTTGACCAAAGAGATCCTAGAAAGAGAAAATAAAATGATTCTATTTATATATATATTGTAATTTAATGTTAAGTACACTTATTTTAAAGTACTTTTTAGAAATTGTTACTATTATATCTTTATTTTTAGTTAAAACATACCATTTGGGAATACCATTAAGAAGACATTTCGAAATGGTGAACTGTGGATTTCTGCACTTTTTGTATTGATGAAGCATGTATTTGGAATCCATATTTCATCCCACATGTTGTAATCAAATGTCAGATTCCTTTTACATGGGCGCATGTAATCATATTGCAATGCTGGATCTTCCCAATACTCATTAACATATAAATCTTTTAAAAAAATAATACAAATATTAAAAAAAAGTATTTTACTTACCAATTTCAAAATCTTCAGTCATTTCAGAGACGGAAGTAACTTCCTGAATCCATAGTTCAATTTTTACAGTTACTGGATATGATGGTATTTGGTGGCGATTGTAATGTTGCGCTGTATCCATTAACAAATGATCAATGATATCTGTTTCATTTGAACAATATTTATAATTTTCATATTGGCATTGTGTATTTGGCAACTGCCATAAATAAATAACAATTAAGATTAATTTTAATTGTAATTTTTTCATTGATTTTAATGTACCACATATATTTCTCATATAAATAATTAGGTATTAAAAAAATGTAATAGATAAATGTGTTTCTATTATATGAATGGTGCAAATTTTAATTTGATACAAATAAAAGGAATAATATAAAAGTTTGTTTACTGCACAATAAGTAATGATTTTATTACTTTTTTTTAAACTGATTTTAAAAAGTAATTTAATACTTATTTTTTCTATTAAAATCTTGAAATCGTTAAAAGAATACAATGAAATTGACTTTGGTTGTAGAATTATTCAAATTCTAAATATAGTTCAGTCATAATTTTATTATCTTTCTTTTTCTAAAAATTTTTTCTAGTTAATTTTAAAGAATAAGATGTAGACAAAAAATACATATATATAAATTAATTTTAAAACTATGCATTCTACTAAGCAAGGAAAAGAAAATTTGGAAATTTTGATAAAAAAATGTTTTTTGTTAGTAACTATTTAATGTGCTTGTAAATTTGATGTTCCATCAGACAATGACATTTTTAAAAAATACAAATAAATTCATAAATAAATAATATTTAAAAAAATAATGATAAAAATTTTTACTTATATTTTTATAAGGAAGAAGAATTTTACTCAAATATACATATAATATATCTTTATATGATTGTTTGATATATAAAATTCATAATAGATATAGCTACTAACAAACCAAGTTACAGCAAAATTTAATATAATTGTTTGTTAAAGTTAATTTATTGTAGTATATTTTATTATCTATCTGTAAAAGAGTTTTCAAGTTGTAGTAATGTAAAATTTTATGAAGACACTTAATAAAATATATTTTAAAGCCAATTTACTTATAAATATTACAACTTTAAATGATGTTTCCAAATTTGAGTTATATAGAAAACGGTTAAATATGTATAAATATTAAAAAAGATTTAATGTTAAAAATATAATGTCAAAAATAAATTAGATAAAAATTTTTCTGGAGTAAAAGTTAAAACTTTCTAAGGATAACTTCTTTTTATTTTTTTTAATCTAAATTCTTTTCAACAATATAATTGTTGATGTGTATGTTGTATTCTTTTTAATTTGAATCTTTTCATATAAATAAAATATTTTTTATTTCCCGTATTATCATATTACTTATTCTATCATCAAATGTTTAAAAATACTTTTCTTAATAATTTATTATTTAAATTTATTGTAATTACTTTTTATTAAAGAGGTTTTAAAATAGTTAATTGATAAGAAAAATTTTACATAATATTATACAGAAAATTTTAGTTATTATCATTAAAATTTAATAATAAAATGGATAATTTTATGTTTATATAAAAGAATATTTAAAATGTTAAAATTTATATTAAACATAATCGTATCATTAAAAAAAGTTTAACTATTTAAAACACCAAAACATATATCGAAGAATGGATAGATAAATTTATTTTAGAGGAAATATAAACAATAATTTATAAAAAACAAAGTTTTCTTAAAGAAAATCAATATATAATTCTTCTTTCTCTTCAGATTTGCCATTGAGACTTAACATTATCACAGGTTTTTTTACCCTTCCACCACTTGTTAATATCAGTGTAAATTTTTTTTTTTGGATTTTGTGCAAAAATACATAATCTACACCAAAATTTAGTATCAATAAATTTCCCATTATTGATCCACTCAAAATATTTTAAATATTCTTTTGGATTATCATCTAAATACTTAAGGTATCTAAAAAAATGTTAAAAATTAAAAGAATGTGGAAAAAAATCTTACAATGATAAGTCTTTTGCATTTTTAAAGTCACTAATATGTATAAATGAATTTATTGGAGCAATCTTTTGATAATATTCTTTTGATGGACCTAAGACAATTGGTATGACATAATTTTCTAAAGCATTAATAAAAAATTTCTCAGTTACATACTCTTGACAATTGCCATTTTCAAATGCTAAGTAATACTTATACTTATTTTTTAAAAGTTTAAAACCATCTTGCCTATTAATTGTTTTATCACTACATTTACCATATACATCAACTGGATAGTATTTTGATATTTGATATGTGTAGTTTAGTCTGAAATTTTTTGTAAAACAATTTGATACAAACATTGCAATACGAGGATTCTTTTTTTTCAACTTATGAACCATGTCATTTCTTTTGTTTAGATTTTTACTGTATTTGTTCCCCTTATTTATGTACCTTTCATCATCATATGTTATAAATTTACCATATGGAACAACAATATCAGAGTCCCAACGATAACTAGAGGTGAAATTTATTAAATTATTATACTTATCCAAATCTTCTGTATTTTCAGGATTTTCGAACAACTTTAATATCCATATTTGTTTATCAAATCTTGAGTTATGTAATTTAATTAATGTTCCCTCATCCATCTCATTAGGTGAAAAGATAATATAATCTAATTTATTTGATGTGTCAATTGAATTTGTTATAAAACAATTCTTGTATGGGCAATTGCTTTGATAAAAAGGACCTGCTCCAGTGTTCGTTGATTGGTGATCATAAAATAAAATTATTCCATCAAAATCTTTAGGTGGTAGGTAATTTAATTGCTCTAATACCCTATCGGTTTCATTATTTATATAAAAGTCTCCATCAAAAAGGTTTTCATTTTCAATATCATGTGATTTTAGTAGATATTTTACAAAATATTTTAGATAATTTAAAGTAATAATATAAAAAAATAGGATAATAAAAATGATCGTTAGGAACGTAATGGAATAGAAAATAAAAACATTTAGGAGTTGAAAAAATTTTTTTATTTTTTCATTGAAATAATTTTTTATATTTTTATTATCACAATAAAGAAATGTTTTTTTCATAATAATATCATAGAAAAAAATTATACCTATAATTAATGATAAAAGTAATTTATTTACACGGAAGTAAAAATGAAATTTTGAAGAATGAAAACATAAATACAAACAATAGGAATAAGAATACTTCTTGATAAAAACTTAAATTATATTTTGAATTAATACATATATAATTTAGTAGTAATTATAAATTTAAATAAATCTTATTGTAACAATAATAAATTGAGGATGTTAAATGTAAACAGAAGAATACTATTATTCACAAACCAATCATATTTCATTGTACTGAAGTGATATATGTGTATATGTATAAATTACATTCGGCAAAATACAAAGAATAACTTTATAAATCTGTCATATTTGTTAGAATGAGTCTAAAGGTTGGAGTATTAAAGGTTTAAATGGCAAAAATCAAAATATGAGGACAAATGTGTTGATGTAAAGAAAATTGATGGACTATCATTAAATGATATTTGATAGTGTAATGATGTAAAGAAAACAAATATTGGATTTGCATGATTTTTACTTTTAACGAATTTAATTATAAAAAGGAGGATGAAGTTGCCATGATACTATATTTTTGATTACCACAATTTGCTAACTTTTACATTTTAATTAATTTGATGAAATTATACAATATTGTCTATCTAGTAAAATTAAATATTCAAAATAAGGGGATAAGATAAAATCTATTTATTTAGAAATTTAATAAAATTTTATCTTTTAATGTAAGAAAATAAGAAATAATATATATATATTTAAAAATCATTAGAATAGAAAAGAATAAAGTTCATTAAATATTTAATTATAAAAGAAAAATATATTAAATATATTTTTGGAAGAAAACAATTATACTGTTGTAAGATAATACTTATTTAAAAAAGTTTTCATTTAGGATATATGTATATATAGAAATAAAATTCTATTAAATTTTGTTTCCTGAATCTTCAAAAATGCACCCTACTATGAAGTAAATGATATACATAAATATATAAAAGTGACTAGTAATAAAATTGAGTTAATTTTACTTTTCTTAATTTATATTTAGTAATAATATACATTTTTACTTACTTAATCATTTTTCTTTGTTCTTTATTATATAATCCGAAAGAAATGATGAATAGATATATGTAGTAATTATAAAGATAAAAATTTTGTTGTAAATCAATTAATACCTAGTTATCATATTAATAAATGTGCAAATTTTTATCAAATATAAAAGAAATTTTTTTCACATAAATTATTATTTTCAATTAGTTAATTTTCATTTCAAGTTCATTATAATTATTCCGTTAAATATACATTACAATGTATATATTTAAATAGATCACTATAACCAACTGTTGATAGTATTTTTACTTTATAAATGAAAGAGAATTTTAAAATATTTTATTTTTACTTTAAAATGTTTTCAAATTTTTGTTTAATTTTAAAAATTATATTCTTTGATGATAGGATATGTATAGATATAAAAATTTGTGAACGTGAATTCATAGTTGACCAAGTCAATTCTTTAATTAAATAATATCTTTACAACTTTCCATTAAAATCCCAGAACAACATCAAAAATATCATATACACATTTTATATACCAATGAGTTTAAATTAGTCTACTTTAAAGTATTGTTTTATTTTTTTATTGCTTTATTATGTATTTTATTATGTTTACAAGTTGAAAGAATCAATTACTAAGTTTATTACTATAATCAACGGATGATAAATTTTTATATGAATGAAACTGGATGGTAAAGGAAATAATGGTTAAAAAAACAATCTACAATATGTAGACTTATCAATTCATAATATGCTAACATTAAATGCGTTTTGTTTTTAAAACTTGTTTCATTAATGACATTTTAATAGGAGTAAGAAATTTTATTTACATATTATATAATATATAAAAATAAATTATGATGTTAAAGAAGACAAACTGAGAATCGCTTTACATTGATAAATTAACAATTTTAACTTTATGTATGACGATTATGTGACTCATGCTTAATGTATTACACCTTTAGGGCTTTTAGCAGAATGTCATTTAACTTACCAATTGATATAAAAAAGAATTTTTATTATTAATATTATTTCACTGAAACAAACATAAAGTAATGATATACAGTATTTTTGCATATGCCAAAATAGTAATTAAATAATTTTCTTTTCATCAGTTCCACATATAAATTTATTTAAAAATATCTATGCATTTAAAGATATCAGAAAATGGCTTTTATTTTTTTTAAAAACGTTTTCAAAAATTAATTCATTTAAAAAAATAGAAAGGTTACTTTTTAATACAAAATTTAAAATAAAAATGCAATAAATGGCATCTAGTTTGGAGTGGAAATAATTATTATATACAGTAAAAAATGGATATATTAAATGCAAAAACAGAATAACAAAAATTGTCTATATTAAAAATATGATAAGTGATAGATATCATTTGTGTAAATAAATATATCTAGTTTGGAAAAAGATTGTTAACTTGAATTGACCGGAAAAAAAATTTACTTATTCCTCTTAAAAGTACATTATCCAAAAATGTCACATTAATTTTTTCAATATTTCAAAAATTTAGCTTTTTATCCAGGTATTAAAGAGTTTCTTAATTTTGTTTGGTAAAAAAATTACATAAAGATTATGGAATGGATGGAGGGGAGGAATGGTAAACCTAAATAATATTAAAATGTAAAACAAATCGGCTTTATCTTTTTAAATACCTTACTCCTTAAAATGAAAGATTAACAGATTAAACTTTATAAATGTACGAAAATTAATGCCTTTCAATTAATTACATACAAAAAAGTATATTTACAACATTAAAATTTAATATCTTTAACTTTTAATGACTCATTTATCCTTCAAATTAATTTTTCTCTGTAATACCCATTTAACATACGTTAAAAAAGGTAAAGTATTAATAACAAATTTAAAGCTTTCATGATTTTTCTCTAGAAATTTGTAAGAAAAAAAGTTGTTTGGTTACCTTTTATTACTCATCCATTTCTCTTTTTATTTTTGTTTCACCTCCACTTTTAATATCTTTTGTTATGGAGTGTATCAAATACTAGATTTTTCATAATTTGGACTCCATATAAAGGAGCGTGGTGATGGCAGATATAATCATAGTTTGATATCAAACATCAATATATCAAACATTACTTATTTTTTCAGAAATATTCTTTGATATAATAAATTTCTTACTTATTTAGATTTTTTTTATTTTAACTTAAGATGGCAATTTCTTAATTGTACAAAACAATTATTGGCATTATTGCAATGTCTCTTTCATTCCACTGAAGCATGTTTTTCTTCGGAGTATGTGGTGGAGGTTGTGGTGTCCCACCACCAGCACCTGTCTGTTCTTCAGGATGTGGGCAAGGATATGCATGTGGCCAATATGGTTGTTATAGAGTTCGTGCCCGTGTTGCCTCTTCTAAAACATTAAAAATTGATGAGGATGGTGATAAAAAAATTTTAAATCCTGATCAAAGATTTATGGCATGTTGTCAACAAAGAAATTTACCAGATACATGTTTAAGCAAGTGTTCATACTCCACATACTCAAGACAATCACTTCAAAATATGTACTTCCGTACAGATAGTTGCCCAATGCAAGCTGCTGCTGATATTCAATTCTGTGCTGCTGAAGGAAAAGATCATCGTGAATGTTGTTATAGAAATGGAATTACAACAACACTTGCGGGTGAAAAATGTCTTACATTCTGTGATCAGCGTCCAGGAAATGTTACAAAACTTGATTTCAGTTATATGCCATGTTATGATAGATTTGAAAATATGAAACAATGTTTCTATCAATCAGTAAATAGAGCTATTATGGAGGAGCAAAATGAAGCTGCTGCTGAGGAGATTGATGAGTCTTAAAAGATGACGCAAAAAATATGAAATTTTATTTAATCATTAATTAGAATAGAAGTAATTTCTTAGAATTTTTTAATTCTCCTATCATGTTTGTAATTATTTCTGTGGAATATAAATATATATAATAGCTATAAAAATTTTATTCTTTTTAATAAACATAGTAAAAAAATTGAAAATAATTTGGATGGTTTACAAATTTAATTTTTATATTATTTGATGAATGAATTATGAAACAAAAAATATTTTTCACATTAATAATAATTGGATTTTATTGTAATGCATTGTATAATTGGATAGAACTATTTTTATAATAAATACCAGAATATGAAGCAATTAATCTCCATATATATGGAACAAAAAAATCAGCAGTATTTTCATCCTCAACATATTTGAATTTCAGTTCAGGAAATTTTTTTAAACGATCTGTTGGCCAAGTGAGTGAATGTTCCTCAATTTCACTTAAAATATCTTCAACTGATTTATCATTAATATTACCAAGTTTTAATGAAAAGTGGTTGATGACGGAAAATATGTTATCTGATAAATCTTGAAACATTGGATGATCACGGAATGAATCAAAAACTTCTCTTCTGTATACATATAATATATCAGATGAGGGTTGTTGCGGAGATTGTTACATAGACATGAATTAATCATTTCTAAAATTGTTCTTATTCCTTCCTCCAATGCAATTATATCATAATGATATATACTACTACTATTTTCACAATCATCACCAGCCTTCTCACCACTATCTTCTTCGATATTCCTTATATTTTGTATTAATCTTACATGTTTTTTTGTCATCAAAATTAAAAGTGATGTTAATTTGTGACAAACATATGGATCTAAATTTTTAAAATTACTTGATATATTCGCTAGAGCAGCTAGACAATTAGTATGAAGATAACGATCTCTTGTTTTAATAGTATTCATGTGGATAACTTTCATTATAACAAGTGCAATTAATCCTCCTAATGATATTTCTCTTATGTGTTTTGATGATAAATACCAGTTAACATCTTTTATAATTGTTTCATGGATAATTTTACCAAAAAAGTCATCTTCTGTTAATATTAAAATATTAATGAGTGATAAATAAATATGATGACTCTTCCTTAAAACAGATATTGGTTCATCAACACTATGTGTTGATACTTCATCTAAATTGTTATCAAATATTAAACGTTTATTCTCGTAGTCTGCACCATTTAATACCTTCAATATTGGTACAACTAAATTTTCTAAATTTATTCTTGATAATATAAAATTTTTAAAACCTTCATTTTTGTGTATTAACATATAACACAATAACATAACTGATTGTTTATGAACATATTTACATAATTGATTATATAATAATGTATAATCAATTGTAAATATTGTACCACTTATATCACTGTTTGATATCTCTTGTGAATTACCAAATTTTTCTAAAGCTGTTAAAAATGGACTATTTTGGAAGGTATTATTATTCTGCATACTAAATATAAAAGTAAATTACAACTAAGTGAGGATAATGATACTTCTTTATCCTCAATATCAGAGGAGGAGAATGGATCGTTTGTTGTATCGGGTCCATCATTACTCTCCATAAAGGTACCTTTGACAGTTTTTAGAAAAGCAAATCCAAATGATAAAACATAGCTCCCACCATTATCACCTTGGTGCTTTTGCCGAGCACTTTCTGAATAAGGCAAATATTCGGTGTGTGTTAAAAAATTGCGAAAAAGAAAATAAATAATTGTATTTGCATGTTCCAAGTTATTTGGTGCTAAAATATTTAGTAAATATAGAAGGAACCTGGACATCTGGTGTAAATAATTCAGAACTAAGGAGAACTAATATCACACGAATGGCTTCAACATGTAATAAAATACTATACTTGTTTACAGGAACTTTAATTATAATATTTATCAAATTTGACATTAATTCATGTGATAAATTTTGATATGCTATATCATCATTAATATCACTTTCATAAGCTCCGTCTTCATCGTTAAAATTTATTATTTCATGTAGTACCTTGTCAGTTGATTCATTTATAAAATACCCAAATATATGACGTATTATTAACAATGCATTAGAAGTGAGTAATAAATAATATTT